>CAMZMU010000043.1:6580943-7180943 GCA_947311845.1 Poa pratensis
TACGTCTCCAACGTATCCATAATTTCTGCTGTTCCATGCTTATATTATACCATTTGCTACATGTTTTTATATACACTTCGTATCACTTTTATGCATTTTCTGGACTAACCTATTAACAAGATGCCACAGTGCCAGTTCCCTGTTTTCTGCTGTTTTTGGTTTCAGAAAGTTACTTCTGGAAATATTCTCGGAATTGCACGAAACAAAAGGCCAGTCCCTATTTTTCCAGCACGTACACGGAGTCCGAAGGAGAGACGAAGAGCCACGAGGTGGCCAAACCACCTGGGGCGCGGCCCCACCCCCGCCTGGTGTGGTTTGGGCCCCTCGGGGGTCCGCCGACATCGCCCCTTCGCCTATTTATTCCCCGAGACGCGAAAACCCTAAAACACCGAGCCTTTCATCCAGAACATATTCGCTGCCGCCGTCGTCAACCCTAACTCGGGGGGTTCTGAAGCTCTTCCCGGCACCCTGCCGGAGAGGGGAATCATCACCGGAGGGCTCTACATCGCCATGCCCGCCTCCGGAGTGATGCGTGAGTAGTTCATCCTTGGACTATGGGTCCATAGCAGTAGCTAGATGGTTGTCTTCTCCACTTGTGCCATCATGTTTAGATCTTGTGAGCTGCCTATCATGATCAAGATCATCTTATTGTAATGCTACATGTTGTGTTTGCTGGGATCTGACTTATATTGATACCTATGTGGAGCTGAATATTATATTATCATGTCTATGTCATTTGTGATCTTGCATGCTCTCCGTTACTTGTTGAAGCCTTGGCCAAGTGAATACTTGTAACTCCAAGAGGGGGTATTTATGCATGATAGTTGGGTTCAACCTCTATTTAACCTGGGATAGTGACAGCAAGTTCTAAGGTTGTAGATGTGTTGTTGCCACTAGGGGTAAAACAGCAATGCTTTATTCAAGGATGAATGTATTGTTTACATTACGCACATTACTTAATGCAATTGTCTGTTGCTTGCAACTTAATACTGGAAGGGGTACGGATGTTAACCGGAAAGTGGACTATTTAGGCATAGATGCATGCTGGATAGCGGTCTATGTACTTTGTCGTAATGCCCAAATGAATCTCATAGTAGACACCACAGCTCACACATGCATGTTATATGCACTTATCAATTGTCAATTGCCCAGCTGTAATTTGTTTACCCAGCATGTTAGTTATCTTATTGGAGAGACACCACTAGTGAACTGTGGACCCCGGTCCATTCTTTTACATCTGAAATACAATCTACTGCAATCATTGTTCTCTACTGTTTTATGCAAACAAACATCATTTCCATTCGATACGTTTAACCCTTTGTTTTCAGCAAGCCGGTGAGATTGACAACCTCACTGTTAAGTTGGGGCAAAGTAATTTGGTGTTGTGCAGGTTCCACGTTGGCACCGGAATCCCTGGTGTTGCGCCGCACTACACTCCTCACCAACACCTTCGAAGCAAACCTCGTTTTCCTACTGGTCGATTAAACCTTGGTTTCATACTGAGGGAAAACTTACTGCTGCACTCATCATACCTTCCTCTTGGGGTTCCCAACTGACGTGTGACGTACAAGCATTGTTTCTGGCACTATTAACCTAGAGCCACCAACACGTTTTCTGGCGCCGTTGCCGGGGAAAACCGAATTGCTTCTGCAAGGGGAGTCTCTCACACCCAATCTCTTTACTTTGTTATTTGTCTTGCTTAGTTTATTTTTATTTAGTCTTGTTTGCTCTCTTATCAAAAACACAAAAAAATTAGTTACTTGTTTAATTCGTTTGTTTTGTTTTTCAAAATGAGTACTCCTGAGAACACTAAGTTGTGTGACTTCACTAGCACAAACAACAATGATTTCATATGCACTCCTATTGCTCCACCTGCTTCTACAGCAGAATTTTATGAAATTAAACCTGCTCTATTAAATCTTGTTATGAAAGAGCAATTTTCTGGTGTTAGTACTGATGATGCTGCTGCCCATCTTAATAACTTTGTTGAACTTTGTGAAATGCAAAAGTATAAGGATATGGATGGGGATATTATAAAACTGAAACTTTTTCCTTTCTCCTTGAGAGGAAGAGCTAAAGAATGGTTGCTTTCTTTGCCTAGAAATAGTATTAATTCTTGGACAAAATGCAAAGATGCTTTCATAGGGAAATATTATCCTCCTGCTAAGATTATATCCTTGAGAAGTAGCATTATGAATTTTAAACAACTTGATAATGAACATGTTGCTCAAGCTTGGGAAAGAATGAAATCTTTGGTGAAGAATTGTCCCACTCATGGACTGACTACTTGGATGATCATCCAAACCTTTTATGCAGGATTAAATTTTTCCTCAAGGAACTTATTGGATTCAGCCTCTGGAGGAACCTTTATGTCCATCACTTTAGGTGCAGCAACAAAGCTACTTGATGATATGATGATCAACTATTCCGAATGGCACACCGAAAGAGCTCCTCAAGGTAAGAAGGTAAATTCTGTTGAAGAAACCTCCTCTTTGAGTGATAAGATTGATGCTATTATGTCTATGCTTGTGAATGGTAGATCTCATGTTGATCCTAATAATGTTCCTTTAGCTTCATTGGTTGCTCAAGAAGAGCATGTTGATGTAAACTTCATTAAAAACAACAACTTCAACAACAATGCTTATAGGAATAATTTTGGTAGCAACAATTATAAGCCTTATCCTTCAAATGGTTATGGCAATTCTTATGGTAATTCCTACAGCAACAATAGAAGTGTGTCCTCTGATCTTGAAGCTATGCTTAAAGAATTTATTAGCACACAAAAAGCTTTCAATAAAACTGTTGAGGAAAAGTTTGAAAAAATTGATGATCTTGTCTCTAAAGTTGATAGTCTTGCTCATGATGTTGAAATTCTAAAACTGAAAGTTATGCCTAATGAAGTTAAAGATATAAGTCATTTGCTACAGCAAATGCCATCCAAGTTCGAATTGATAATAATATTAGGATGTTGGCTGAATTGCATGCTAGGTGGGAAAAAGAGGAAGAACTTGAAAAAGAGAATAGTATAGTTAGAGTTTGTACTATCACCACCACTAGTAATGCTAATGTTTCACATGCTAGTAAACCTCCTACTATTGATGGTAATGTTATTGGTGTTGGTAATGTCTCTACTACTTCTGCAAAGCGTTTGAAATTGCCTAAAACTGCTGAAACTTTTTCTGATAAAAGTGCTGAAATTTTTCAAACTATTGGAGACAATGGTTCCACCACCATTGACAATAATGATTTTGATTTTGATGATTGTAACATCTCTGAAGTTATTATGTTCTTGCAAAAATTAGCTAGAAGTCCCAATGCTAGCACTATTAATTTGGCTTTTACAAAGCATATTACAAATGCTCTTTTGCAAGCTAGGGAGGAGAAGTTGAAACTTAAAGCTTCTATTCCTAGGAAATTAGAAGATGGTTGGGAACCCATCATTAAGGTAAAGGTGAATGATTTTTATTGCAATGCCTTGTGTGATCTTGGTGCAAGTATTTCGTTTTGCCCAAGAAGCTTTATGATATTCTTGATTTGCCACCTTTGGAACATTGTTATTTGGATGTTTTTCTCGCTGATAATGCTATGAAGAAACCTTTGGGGCGAGTTAATGATGTTTTTATTACGTAAAAATAACCTTGTCCCCGTTGATTTTATTGTTATGGATATTGAATGCAATGCATCTTGTCCTATTGTTTTGGGAAGACCTTTTCTTCGAACTGTTGGTGCCATCATTGATATGAAAGAAGGTAATATAAGGTACCAATTTCCTCTCAAGAAAGGTATGGAACACTTCCCTAGGAAGAGAATGAAGTTACCTTTTGACTCTATTGTTAGAGCAAGTTATGATGTTGATGCTTCTTCTCTTGACAACACTTGATTTTCACTTTCTGCGCCTAGCTGAAAGGCGTTAAAGAAAAGCGCTTATGGGAGACAACCCATCGTTTTTATTTGCTGTTATTTTTGTTTTCTTTGAGTCAAGGAGTTTTGTTACTTCTGTAGCAACTCCTTTGTATCTTTATTTTATCGCAATGTTGTGCCAAGTAAAGTTCTATATTGAAAGTTGATGCAAGATTTGGATTTCTGCGCAGTGACAGATTTTTAGCTGTCACGGATTTGAGCTTATCTCCCTGTAGAAAATTCAAAAATTCTGAGAAAAATCACGCATATTCCTGAGATATGTACGCAACTTTCATTATTTTAGGCCAGATCCATCTGAGCAACTTAAGTGCCTCGAAAAAATTCGTCATTCCAGACTGTTCTGTTTTTGACAGATTCTGCCTTTTGTTTTGCATTCGCTCTTTTACTGTGTTTGTGTGGATTTCTTTGCTCCACAAAGCATTGGTGGCTGTAGCTAATGTCCAGAAGCTTTGGGATTGATTGTATCATTACAGAATATGAGAATTTTTGATTATGCACTAACCCTCTAATGAGAACTGTCTTGAGTTTGGTGTGAAGGAAGTTTTCAAGGATCAAGCGAGAAGGGTGATATTATGTGATCAAGAAGAGTGAAAAGCCTAAGCTTGGGGATGCCCCCGTGGTTCATCCCAACCATATTCAGAGAGACTCAAGCGTCTAAGCTTGGGGATGCCCAAGGCATCCCCTTCTTCATCAACAAACTTATCAGGTCATCTCTAGTGAAACTATATTTTAATTCTTTCACATCTTATGCGCTTTACTTGGAGCGTCTGTGTGTTTTTTTTTTGTTTTTGTTTGAATAAATTCGGATCCTAGCAATCCTTGTGTGGGAGAGAGACACGCTCCGCTTTTTCATGTGAATACTCATGTTCTTCACTTATATTTGTTGAGTATTCTTAACTAGCTACTGCAGTGCTTTTAGCTCCTGTTTTTCATGCATCTCTTCGAGCTGTTAGCACTTGTTTATAAATACTCTCTTGCTGCATTATATTATCATTTGGAGAGTTTATGTTTAATAAATTGATTGGTGTTTGTTTGGAAGAAAGAAAATGCTACATGTAGTAGTTGGTATTGGAAAAGACATATGCATTCTTGTAGATCATTGTCTTGTTTTGATTTGATGCTTTGCAATTGTTTTGAGCTCTCAAGTAGATCATGTTTAAGCTCTTGCATCATGTAGTTAAAGCCTAGTAGTGGAGAACTACCGTAGAGCTTGTTGAGACTTGGGATGCATATTTGTTCTCTCTAAGGTCTAGATATTTTCTGGTAAAATGTTTGAGCAACAAGGAAGACAGTGTAGAGTCTTATAATACTTGCAATATGTTTTTATGTGATTCTTGCTGTACCGGTTTATACTTGTGTTTGCTTCAAACAACCTTGCTAGCCTAAACTCTGTACTGAGAGGGAATGCTTCTCGTGCATCCAAAACTTGAGCCAAAACCCATGCCATTTGTGTCCACCATACCTACCTACTATGTGGTATTTCCTGCCATTCCAAGTAAATATTTCATGTGCTACCTTTAAACTATTCAAAACTTTATTACTCCTTATTTGTGTCAATGTTTTATAGCTCATGAGGAAGTATGTGGTGTTTTATCTTTCAATCTTGTCATTTACTTCTGACAGACTTTCACCTGGACTAGTGGCATATACATCCGCTTATCCAATAATTTGCAAAAAGAGCTGGCAACGGGGTGCCCAGCCCCAATTAATTACAACTTTCATTAATAATTCTCTTCACATGTTTTGCCCTGATTTATCAGTAAGCAACTTAATTTTGCAATAGACACTCCTCCATGGTATGTGAATGTTGGAAGGCACCCGAGGATTCGGTTAGCCATGGCTTGTGTAAGCAAAAGGTTGGGAGGAGTGTCATCTATAAAGAAACTAAAATACATGTGTAAACAAAAGAGAAGAGGGATGATCTACCTTGCTGGTAGAGATAACGTCCTTCATGGGAGCCGCTCTTTGAAAGTCTGGTTGACAAGGGGGTTAGAGTGCCCACTACCATTCGTTGACAACAACAAACACCTCTCAAATACTTATTTTGTGCTCTCTATATGCTTTCGAAAACTTAAAAAGCTCTAGCACATGATTTAATCCCTGCTTCCCTCTGCGAAGGGCCTATCTTTTACTTTATGTTGAGTCAGTTTACCTACTCCTTTCTATCTTAGAAGCAAACACTTGTGTCAACTTTGTGTGCATTGATTCTTACATATTTACTTATTGCACTTGTTATATTGCTTTATGTTGACAACTATCCATGAGATATACATGTTACAAGTTGAAAGCAAATGCTGAAACTTAATCATCCTTTGTGTTGCTTCAATGCCTTTTACTTTGAATCTATTGCTTTATGAGTTACCTCTTATGCAAAACTTTTTGATGCTTGTCTTGAAAGTACTATTCATGAAAAGTTTTTGCTTATATGATTCATTGTTTACTCTTTATCTATTTGTTAGCAAACTATAGATCATTGCTTTGAGTCACTTCATTCATGACATGAGCCTTGCAATATATTGATCAAGATTGTGTGAAAGCATGTCTCCTCAGAAATTATTTGTTGTTATCGTTTTACCTACTCGAGGACGAGTAGAACTAAGCTTGGGGATGCTTGATACGTCTCCAACGTATCCATAATTTCTGCTGTTCCATGCTTATATTATACCATTTGCTACATGTTTTATATACACTTCGTATCACTTTTATGCATTTTCTGGGACTAACCTATTAACAAGATGCCACAGTGCCAGTTCCCTGTTTTCTGCTGTTTTTGGTTTCAGAAAGTTACTTCTGGAAATATTCTCGGAATTGCACGAAACAAAAGGCCAGTCCCTATTTTTCCAGCACGTACACGGAGTCCGAAGGAGAGACGAAGAGCCCGAGGTGGCCAAACCACCTGGGGCGCGGGCCCCACCGCCGCGCCTGTGTGGTTTGGGCCCCTCGGGGGTCCGCCGACATCGCCCCTTCGCCTATTTATTCCCCGAGACGCGAAAACCCTAAAACACCGAGCCTTTCATCCAGAACATATTCGCTGCCGCCGCCGTCGTCAACCCTAACTCGGGGGGTTCTGAAGCTCTTCCCGGCACCCTGCCGGAGAGGGGAATCATCACCGGAGGGCTCTACATCGCCATGCCCGCCTCCGGAGTGATGCGTGAGTAGTTCATCCTTGGACTATGGGTCCATAGCAGTAGCTAGATGGTTGTCTTCTCCACTTGTGCCATCATGTTTAGATCTTGTGAGCTGCCTATCATGATCAAGATCATCTTATTGTAATGCTACATGTTGTGTTTGCTGGGATCTGACTTATATTGATACCTATGTGGAGCTGAATATTATATTATCATGTCTATGTCATTTGTGATCTTGCATGCTCTCCGTTACTTGTTGAAGCCTTGGCCACGTGAATACTTGTAACTCCAAGAGGGGGTATTTATGCATGATAGTTGGGTTCAACCTCTATTTAACCTGGGATAGTGACAGCAAGTTCTAAGGTTGTAGATGTGTTGTTGCCACTAGGGGTAAAACAGCAATGCTTTATTCAAGGATGAATGTATTGTTTACATTACGCACATTACTTAATGCAATTGTCTGTTGCTTGCAACTTAATACTGGAAGGGGTACGGATGTTAACCGGAAAGTGGACTATTTAGGCATAGATGCATGCTGGATAGCGGTCTATGTACTTTGTCGTAATGCCCAAATGAATCTCATAGTAGACACCACAGCTCACACATGCATGTTATATGCACTTATCAATTGTCAATTGCCCAGCTGTAATTTGTTTACCCAGCATGTTAGTTATCTTATTGGAGAGACACCACTAGTGAACTGTGGACCCCGGTCCATTCTTTTACATCTGAAATACAATCTACTGCAATCATTGTTCTCTACTGTTTTATGCAAACAAACATCATTTCCATTCGATACGTTTAACCCTTTGTTTTCAGCAAGCCGGTGAGATTGACAACCTCACTGTTAAGTTGGGGCAAAGTAATTTGATTGTGTTGTGCAGGTTCCACGTTGGCACCGGAATCCCTGGTGTTGCGCCGCACTACACTCCTCACCAACACCTTCGAAGCAAACCTCGTTTTCCTACTGGTCCGATTAAACCTTGGTTTCATACTGAGGGAAAACTTACTGCTGCACTCATCATACCTTCCTCTTGGGGTTCCCAACTGACGTGTGACGTACAAGCATTGTTTCTGGCACTATCAACCTAGATCCACCAGGCACCTGCGGAGGATTATCTTGCTTGCTCTACACATCAGATTGGGGGTTGCTTGAATCCGCTGACCCCGATGATACGTGCATTTTGTATCATCATTTATACAAGTTTAGTATCATATTAGACTGTTATTTGCATTGTTATATCATTATTTTTACATGTTTTGGATGATTTATGGGACTTTCTTACAAAGTCCCTATTTTTGGTATTTAATTTCAGGGAGGCAGAAAACCTCCTTTTCTTGTTTTTGTTTCAGGAGCTACAGGGACCCAAATAATAAAAGGAAAATTACACAGCTGGTTTTTCGTCGAGAGAAAGGCAGAGGGAAGAAGACCGAAGAGAGGAGAGCCACGAGGCCCAAAAGAGGTGGGCCCACGCGGCCAGAATCTTGGGCCACGTGGGACCCACTAAACGGCGCCTCGGGCACCTCCTCGCCAGAGGCTTTTTATCGACGCCTTCGTCCTCCCGAAACGTCACGTTCCTAATTTTCCCGAAACCATCCGAGGCCGCGGCGGTGGCGAAACTCCTGATTCCCTCCGTGGGGGATCAGATCCTGCTGCTCCGGAGCTCCGGAGAAGGGGGAAAATCATCATCATCACCTCTCCTCCTTGGCGTGGAGGAGGCCTCTACATCATCACCATCACCAAGACCAGCACCATCTCCATCATCATCTCCGTGATCCACTCCGTCCCCCTCGTAGTTCGAGAGTTGCTATACCCGAGATACTTGTCTTGTGCTACTATTCATGTTTGTGATTGAGTACTTGTCATTATTTGGTGGTGAAGTTATATTTTCAGATGTGTTTGTACCACTTATGCCACTGAATATTATCATGTTTGCACGTTGTGAGTAGTTCCCATATGTTCCTGAGGGCATAGGATGAATTGGCAATGATTTATATATAACATGTGTTGGTATTTTGTCAAGAGTTTATCTTTTATGTGATTCTATATGGTGTTGTGCGAACGTCGACTGCACAACACTTCACCTATATGGTCTCATAGGAAAAACACCGTAGTATAATGAATTGAGTGAGCCTTGGGAGGACATGTAAACCTGGGACCAAATCATGAAGTTATATTATGAGGGTATTAGTATCGGGGACCTTAGAGTGTAATGCTATGGTGGGAATTTATGTCTTAATAATTTTGTGCAGTCATTTACTTGGCCACATGATCCATCATAAGGGGTTAGTTTATTTATTTAGCTATACCTAATAAGGCTCCGTCTAAAGAAGATTAAAACTTGACAAGATATTCGACGTGTTGTTTAATAAATCTCTATGCCTAGCAATATCCATGCCGCCCTCGGAACGTTTTCCACATATAAGTTACACATCACTTGATCTTGTCCTCTTGCACATAAGAGGATTGGGCTTTTCTCTCTCTGAGAGTTTTGACTTGCTACTGTTTATTTTCTGCATTGCAACTATACAACCAAAAATACCAAAAACACTGGCATCTTTATTGTTTTATTTATCAATCTTACTAACCAATACCTTCAGCTCCTCGTGGTTCGACAACCTTTTCTAATTGAAAGGTACTACAATTGATCTCTGATACGTCTCCAACGTATCCATAATTTCTGCTGTTCCATGCTTATATTATACCATTTGCTACATGTTTTATATACACTTCGTATCACTTTTATGCATTTTCTGGGACTAACCTATTAACAAGATGCCACAGTGCCAGTTCCCTGTTTTCTGCTGTTTTTGGTTTCAGAAAGTTACTTCTGGAAATATTCTCGGAATTGCACGAAACAAAAGGCCAGGTCCCTATTTTTCCAGCACGTACACGGAGTCCGAAGGAGACACGAAGGGGAGCCACGAGCTGGCCAACCCACCTGGAGGCGCGGGCCCACCCCCTGCCGCGCCTGGGTGTGGTTTGGGCCCCTCGGGGGTCCGCCGACATCGCCCCTTCGCCTATTTATTCCCCGAGACGCGAAAACCCTAAAACACCGAGCCTTTCATCCAGAACATATTCGCTGCCGCCGCCGTCGTCAACCCTAACTCGGGGGGTTCCTGAAGCTCTTCCGGGCACCCTGCCGGAGAGGGGAATCATCACCGGAGGGCTCTACATCGCCATGCCCGCCTCCGAGTGATGCGTGAGTAGTTCATTCCTTGGACTATGGGTCCATAGCAGTAGCTAGATGGTTGTCTTCTCCACTTGTGCCATCATGTTTAGATCTTGTGAGCTGCCTATCATGATCAAGATCATCTTATTGTAATGCTACATGTTGTGTTTGCTGGGATCTGACTTATATTGATAACTATGTGGAGCTAAATATTATATTATCATGTCTATGTCATTTGTGATCTTGCATGCTCTCCGTTACTTGTTGAAGCCTTGGGCACGTGAATACTGTAACTCCAAGAGGGGTATTTATGCATGATAGTTGGGTTCAACCTCTATTTAACCTGGGATAGTGACAGCAAGTTCTAAGGTGTAGATGTGTTGTTGCCACTAGGGGTAAAACAGCAATGCTTTATTCAAGGATGAATGTATTGTTTACATTACGCACATTACTTAATGCAATTGTCTGTTGATTGCAACTTAATACTGGAAGGGGTACGGATGTTAACCGGAAAATGGACTATTTAGGCATAGATGCATGCTGGATAGCGGTCTATGTACTTTGTCGTAATGCCCAAATGAATCTCATAGTAGACACCACAGCTCACACATGCATGTTATATGCACTTATCAATTGTCAATTGCCCAGCTGTAATTTGTTTTCCCAGCATGTTAGTTTATCTTATTGGAGAGACACCACTCGTGAAACTGTGGACCCCGGTCCATTCTTTTACATCTGAAATACAATCTACTGCAATCATTGTTCTCTACTGTTTTATGCAAACAAACATCATTTTCCATTCGATACGTTTAACCCTTTGTTTTCAGCAAGCCGGTGAGATTGACAACCTCACTGTTAAGTTGGGCAAAGTAATTTGGTTGTGTTGTGTAGGTTCCACGTTGGCTCCGGAATCCCTGGTGTTGCGCCGCACTACACTCCTTCACCAACACCTTCGAAGCAAACCTCGTTTTCCTACTGGTCCGATTAAACCTTGGTTTCATACTGAGGGAAAACTTACTGCTGCACTCATCATACCTTCCTCTTGGGTTCCCAACTGACGTGTGACGTACAAGCATTGTTTCTGGCACTATTGACTTAGAGCCACCAACAACGTTTTCTGGCGCCGTTGCCGGG
Organism: Poa pratensis; assembly: GCA_947311845.1. Taxonomy (NCBI): domain Eukaryota; kingdom Viridiplantae; phylum Streptophyta; class Magnoliopsida; order Poales; family Poaceae; genus Poa; species Poa pratensis. Next base: position 6,592,300 of record CAMZMU010000043.1, read on the forward strand.
GAAAACAGAATTGCTTCTGCAAGGGGAGTCTCTCACACTCAATCTCTTTACTTTGTTATTTGTCTTGCTTAGTTTATTTTATTTTGTCTTGTTTGCTCACTTTATAAAAAACACAAAAAAATTAGTTCCTTTTTATTTCGAATTACTATTATGACTAGTTGTTTTCAATGTCTTATCTCTATGAAACTGGGTCTCGTTATAAGAATTACCGCTTCTCTCCAAAAGGAAAACATCTATGGGAACAAATAAGAAGATTGAATGGTTTTGCTAAGAACTGTGTTGTACATATGATGAATCCTACTGCTTTAATGAATCCCTTTGCTATAGAAGGCACAAACATCTCCCTTCCCAATGTGAGTATACTGATAATGAAACCTTGGCTGCCTATGCTAAAGGAAACTATGATTTTGGTAATCTTGAACAAATTGAAGAGTTTATTGTTTTTAAGGGTGCCCTTGAAATTAGTTCTTATCTTGAACATAAAACTGATGCCCCTTATAAATCTGAATGTATTGCCATACTTAAATATTGTTGTGATACCTACAAGGATAATAATTCTTACATTACTGAACATCTTGAGAGGATGTTTCCTCAAAAGATGAAACTTGTGCCTTGCAGGACCCTGAGGAAGAGGAAATTGCTGAAACTGTGATCTCATTGGATGAAAAAGAGGAGGAGAGTGAAGAACAAAAGGAGGATCTACCTTCTAATGACAGTAACTCTTCAACTCTTACACTATTTAATTGCCCTCCATGCCTACCTAAGGTGGAAAAATGCTATATTGTTGAATGTCATGATTCTATTGAAATATCTCCTTTTGATAAATTTGAAGTAACAAGCTCCTTGACTCAAGAGAAAGCAAAAATAACAGAAGTACCAAATATTTCCCCCAATGTTGTTTATGAAAATCCATGCTATTTTGATAAGTCTTATGATAATCCACTTTTTTATTCCTAATTTCGAAATGCATGGTAATGAGAGTGTTTGCTTAGAAAATGTTTATGATAAAGCTCTAGATGATGGTCCTATGTTGCTTGATAATATTATTAATTCTACTATTGAGAGTGATCAATCAACTTGTTTCAATATGTCTAAAAGTGGGTTTGAAAATTTTGATCCCACTATCTTGCTTGATAAAAGTTATGTGTTTTAGATCATAAAAAGCATGCTTATGTGATAGTTATGTTGTTGAGTTGTTTATGATGCTATTGAAAAAATTATGAGAGAGGGAAAGATGGTTTTAAAAGTTTTCATGTCACTAAAATACCTCTCTTTGTGTTGGAAGTTTTAAAGTTGGATTTGTTGCATCTTCCTATGCTAGCTGCTTTATGCTTCAATGATTTGTTTTACTACAATATTCCTCTGCATAGGAAGTGGGTTAGACTCAGATGATTTTGATATTGCCTCTTGATGCTCTCTTTGTTTTTCAACTCTTATTCTTATGCGAGCATCATTAAAATCCTAAAGCCTAGCTGAAAGGCATTAAAGAAAAACACTTGTGGGAGATAACCCATGTGTCAAGGATTTTGTTACTTCTGTAGCAACTCCTTTGTATCTTTATTTTATCGCAATGTTGTGCCAGTAAAGTTCTATATGAAAGTTGATGCAAGATTGGATTTCTGCGCAGTGACAGATTTTTAGCTGTCACGGATTTGAGCTTATCTCCCTATAGAAAATTCAAAAAATTCTGAGAAAAATCACGCATATTCCTGAGATATGTACGCAACTTTCATATTTTAGGCCAGATCCATCTGAGCAACTTAAGTGCCTCGAAAAAATTTGTCATTCCAGACTGTTATGTTTTTGACAGATTCTGCCTTTTGTTTTGCATTCGCTCTTTTACTGTGTTTGAGTGGATTTCTTTGCTCCACAAAGCATTGGGGCTGTAGCTAATGTCCAGAAGCTTGGGATTGATTTTATCATTACAGAATATGAGAATTTTTTATTATGCACTAACCCTCTAATTAGAACTGTCTTGAGTTTGGTGTGAACGAAGTTTTCAAGGATCAAGCGAGAAGGGTGATATTGTGTCAAGAAGAGTGAAAAGCCTAAGCTTGGGATGCCCCCGTGGTTCATCCCAACCATATTCAGAGAGACTCAAGGATGAATGATTGTTTACATTACCACATACTTAATGCAATTGTCTGTTGCTTGCAACTTAATACTGGAAGGGGTACGGAGTTAACCGGAAAGTGGACTATTTAGGCATAGATGCATGCTGGATAGCGGTCCTATGTACTTTGTCGTAATGCCCAAATGAGTCTCATAGTAGACACCACAGCTCACACATGCATGTTATATGCACTTATCAATTGTCAATTTGCCCAGCTGTAATTTGTTTACCCAGCATGTTAGTTATCTTATTGGAGAGACACCACTCGTGAACGTGGACCCCCGGTCCATTTTTACATCTGAAATACAATCTACTGCAATCATTGTTCTCTACTGTTTTATGCAAACAAACATCATTTTCCATTCGATACGTTTATAACCCTTTGTTTTCAGCAAGCCGTGAGATTGACAACCTCACTGTTAAGTTGGGGCAAAGTAATTTGGTTGTGTTGTGCAGGTTCCACGTTGGCTCCGGAATCCCTGGTGTTGCGCCGCACTACACTCCTTCACCACACCTTCGAAGCAAACCTCGTTTTCCTACTGGTCCGATTAAACCTTGGTTTCATACTGAGGGAAAACTTACTGCTGCACTCATCATACCTTCCTCTTGGGGTTCCCAACTGACGTGTGACGTACAAGCATTGTTTCTGGCACTATTGACTTAGAGCCACCAATCTCCTGCACTTGGGAGTCATCAAGATACTTTTCTGGCGCCGTTGCCGGGAGCGTAGCGCTATTGGTAAGAAGTTTGGTAAGGAAACTTGAAAACTGTTTTATCTCATTGGTAAGAAGTTTGCAGTTTGGGACTTTATGTCTTAATAATTCTTGTGCAGTCATTTACTTGGCCACATGATCCATCATAAGGGGTTGTAGTTTATTTATTTAGCTATACCTAATAATGGCTCCGTCCAAAGAAGATTAAAACTTGACAAGATATTCAACGTGTTGTTTAATAAATCTCTATGCCTAGCAATATCCATGCCGCCCTCGGGAACGTTTTCCACATATAAGTTACACATCACTTGAGCTTGTCCTCTTGCACATAAGAGGATTGGGCTTTCTCTCTTGAGAGCTTTGACTTGCTACTGTTTATTTTCTGCATTGCAACTATACAACCAAAAATACCAAAAACACTTGCATCTTTTATTGTTTTATTTATCAATCTTACTAACCAATACCTTCAGCTCCTCGTGGGTTCGACAACCTTTTCTAATTGAAAGGTACTACAATTGATCTCCTGCACTTGGGAGTCATCAAGATACTTTTCTGGCGCCGTTGCCGGGGAGCGTAGCGCTATTGGTAAGAAGTTTGGTAAGGAAACTTGAAAGCTGTTTTATCTCATTGTTACTATGGCATTTATGAATCGTTCCTCGCTGCACCTTGCTCTATATGACAGTGCTTATGCCACTACCCTAAAGTGGTTGAAACTACTGTGTCTGAGATACCTAAAGTGGGATTTAAAATTCCCATTGGTCATGTTAAAAGAGTTATGAAAAATCCATTTACAGGTGATGGAACTAAGTCTGCACGTGAACACATGGAGTTAATTGAAGACATATGTGGTTTATTTAGACTTCCTGGTATTTCTGAAGATCAGGTAAAAAGGAAGTTATTATATTTGTCTTTATCTGGTAATGCTCGTGATTGGTACAGGTCTCTTGATGAAGAGGTTGCTATTGAATGGAATATCTTGAGGAAGGTTTTCTTTCTTAAATATTTTACTCCTAAAGAAGCTTATGAGAACCGCTGCTATATATTTAATTTCTGGCCACATCTGGGAGAGAGTATTACTCAAGCTTGGGGGAGGTTAAAGGAACTCCTTCGCAAGAATCCTTGTCATGATCTTACAAGGAAACTTATATTGATAAACTTTTATGTGAGGCTACCGCGAGGCACAAGGAAATTCTGGATAATTCATCTGGTGGAAGTTTTACTAATAATACTGAAGAAGAAGCATGGAATTTATTGGAGACTATTTCTGAAAATACTAGTCATTGGGATCTTGATAAAGGTAATGAGCCCTATTTTGATTATGGATATTCATGTGTAGAGAACTTCTCTACTTCTATGTTGTTTAAAAATCTGAGTGATACTTTTAATCTTGATCCTTATGTTATAATTGAGATAGCTAAAGGTTTTGCTGAGCATATCTGTGTTCCTCAAAGTGGTTTTGAAGTTTATGTTGAACCTGTTAAACAATCTATTGTTGTTCCTAAAGTTATTAAACAGGCAGAACCAGTGTCATCTGTGACAATTGAGGAGTATGTTGAACCACCTCCATATCCAAACCAAGTTAAGGAGAATTTACTTATTGCTGTTACTAACAAGAGTAACAGAAGACGTTCTCAGCCTTATGAACAGGTGGAAGTCAACAGTCAAATTTCTATTATCAAGCAATTAAATGAAGAAGACCCTGTTGATGTTTATTTATGTGAAGATGCTACTAAGGTCATCAAAGGTAATTCGGCCAAAGTTGGTAAACCTGTTATATCATGCTCTATTGGGACTTCAAGTTATCATGGTCTATGTGATATTGGAGCAAGTATTAGTGTCATTCCATATTCTCTTTATCTTGAAATCAAGCCTGATATTGATCCTATCATTATGGAAGAGACAGGTATGACAATTCAACTTGCTAATAAAGATTATATTAGTCCATTTGGAATTGTTAGAGATGTTGAAGTATTGGTTGGCAAAATAAAATATCCTGCTGATTTTATTGTGCTTGGTTGTCCTCAAGATTCTTTTTGTCCTATCATTTTTGGTAGACCTTTCTTAAACACTGTTGGTGCTGAAATTAATTTGCCTAAAGAGAAAGTGTTTATTAAATGTGCTGGTGAAAAACTTGAGTTCAACTTTTCCAAATTTGCTGATAAACATGTTGTGAAAGAGCCAATTTCTGAAGATATAATTGAAACTCTTGCACATATAGCTGTAGCTTCAACAGATGTTGTAGAACGTTATATGCTTAATCAAGATGAACCATTTAATGATGAGGAAAAGATGCTTTAGAACAAATATTATGGCAACAACCACCACAATTACAATTGCATATCCCACCTGATAATTTAGGAGTGCTACCACCACCTAAAGGGGATCCTAGCTTTGAATTAAACCTTTGCCTACAAATCTGAAATATGCATATTTGGATGAGAAGAGCATATATCCTGTCATTATTAGTGCTAACCTTTCAGCTGAAGAAGAAGAGAAATTACTTGATGTGCTTAAAGCTCACCGACCAGCCATTGGATACTCTCTTGATGATCTTAAAGGTATAAGCCCAGCTCTATGTATGCATAAAATTAATTTGGAAGAGGATGCAAAACCTGTTGTTGATTATCAACGCCGTCTCCATCCAAAAATGAAGAAGTGGTAAGGAAAGAGGTAATAAGACTTATTGAAGCTGGTATCATTTATCCCATAGCTGATAGTAAGTGGGTTAGTCCAGTTCATTGTGTTCCTAAAAAGGGTGGAATGACTGTTGTTCCAAATGATGAGGATGAACTTGTGGCTCAACGTACTGTTGTTGGTTATAGGATGTGTATTGATTTCAGGAAGTTAAATAAAGCAACTCGTAAAGATCATTACCCATTGCCATTTATTGATCAAATGTTAGAAAGGTTATCTAAACACTCTCACTTTTGTTATTTAGATGGTTATTCAGGTTTCTCACAAATTCCTGTCCATAAGGATGATCAAGAAAAGACCACTTTTACTTGCCCATATGGTACATTTGCTTATAGGAGAATGCCATTCGGTTATGTAATGCTCCTGCTACTTTTCAAAGATGCATGAATGCTATATTTGCTGATTATATTGAAAAGATAATGGAAGTCTTTATGGATGATTTTTCTGTGTATGGTACTTCCTTCGATAATTGCTTGTTCAACCTTAACAAAGTTTTGCAGCGTTGTGAAGACCAACACTTAGTTTTAAATTGGGAGAAGTGTCACTTCATGGTTACTGAAGGTATTGTTCTTGGGCATAAGATTTCTGAAAAGGAATAGAAGTTGACCCAGCAAAGATAGAAGCTATTGAAAAGCTGCCATACCCAAGGGACATCAAAGGTATAAGAAGTTTTCTTGGGCATGCAGGTTTTTATCGTAGGTTTATTAAAGATTTCTCCAAAATATCAAAACCCTAACCAATCTTTTGCAAAAGGATGTTCCTTTCTCTTTTAATGATGATTGCATTGAGTCCTTTAATATTTTGAAGAATGCTTTAATAAGTGCTCCTATTATTCAACCTCCTGATTGGAAATTGCCTTTTGAAATTATGTGTGATGCTAGTGATTATGCAGTTGGGGCTGTTTTGGGCCAACGTGTTGATAAGAAACTGAATGTCATTTATTATGCTAGTAGAACACTTGATGCTGCTCAAAGAATTATGCCACAACTGAAAAAGAATTTTTAGCAGTGCTATTTGCTTGTGACAAGTTTAGACCTTATATTACTGATTCGAAAGTCACATTGCATACTGATCATTCTGCCATTAAATACTTAATGCATAAGAAAGATGCTAAGCCTAGATTAATAAGATGGGTACTTCTATTGCAAGAATTTGATTTACACATTGTTGATAGGAAAGGGGAAGATAATCAAGTAGCTGATCATCTTTCTAGAATGGAAAATATACCTGATGATCCTATTCCTATTAATGATAGCTTTGTTAATGAACAACTTGCAATTGTTAATGTTTCTAGTGCTAAAGTTGCATCTCCATGGTTTGCCAACTATGCAAATTTTATTGTTGGTAAGTTCTACCTCCACACTTCACTTTTCAACAAAGAAAGAAATTCTTTTATGATCTTAGACATTATTTTTGGGATGATCCTTTCCTTTATAAGAAAAGTGTGGATGGTATTATTAGACGTTGTGTACCTGAGCATGAACAACAGGCTATTATAAGAGATTGTCATGACAGTCCTATGGAGGGCATCATGCAGGAGATCGTACAGGTGCAAAGGTATTACAATCTGGTTTCTATTGGCCTACTTTATTTAAGGATTGTGCTGAATATGTTAAATCTTGTGATAAATGTCAAAGAGTAGGAAATATTGGTAGGAGAAATGAAATGCCTATGAATTATTCTTTGCCACTTGAGCCATTTGATGTTGGGGTTTTGACTTTATGGGCCTTTCCCAGAATCAAAGACAAAGCATACTCATATTTTGGTTGCAGTGGATTATGTTACAAAGTGGGTGGAAGCAATTCCAACCAAAAGTGCAGATCATGCCACAGCAATGACGATGCTCAAGGACATCATTTTCCCCAGGTTTGGTGTTCCTAGGTTTTTAATTACTGATGGTGGTTCTCATTTCTTGCATGGTATTCTTAGAAAAACATTGGCAAAATATGATGTTAACCATAGAATTGCATCTCCCTATCACCCTCAAACAAGTGGACAAGTTGAATTAAGTAATAGGGAAATTAAACTCATTTTGGAGAAGACAGTGAATAAGTCTAGATCTGATTGGCCAACTAAAATTAATGATGCATTATGGGCTTATAGAACTGCTTTTAAAAATCCTATGGGAATGTCTCCTTATAAATGGTTTATGGAAAAGCTTGTCATTTACCTGTTGAATTAGAAAATGCTAGATGGGCTATTAAACAATTGAACTTTGATTTTAAGACTGCTGGAGAGAAGAGAATTCTTGATTTAAACCTACTTGATGAATGGAGAAACGAAGCTTATGAAAGTGCTAGAATGTTTAAAGAGAAAGTTAAAATTTGGCATGACAAGAAAATTAAGAGAAAAGAATTCAAAGTAGGTGATCAAGTTTTATTGTACAACTCTCGTTTCAAGTTTTCTGCAGGAAAGTTAGCTTCAAAGTGGCAGGGACCATTAGTGATACAGGAGGTGTACCGTTCAGGAGCTATCCGTCTTCACGGTGATATGAAAGGTAAACCTCATGTAGTCAATGGACAACGCCTTAAACATTATATTGCAGGAAAGAGCTTCATCGGAATGGTGGAAATTGAATTTACAAACACCGGAGGAGGTAATTGAGAGAGGTCGTGCAGTTTCAGAAACCCTAAATCAATAAAGGTAACTTTAGTGTTGGAAAGTTTCTCGGAATTGCAAAATATTTTACGGAAGTCATTTTTTATGGAAATTAACGTGTGGGACAAGAAAACTGGACGAAGCGGAGACCCGAGGAAGGAAACAAGGGGTCCCACGCGGCCAATCTTGGCCGCGTGGACCACTCCTTTCCCCCTCGGAGTCCCTTTTCGTCTCGTTTTCGACTCCGACGCTTCGTCTTGACCTAAAAACCGTCAATATATACCCCTTTCTGCGATCTAATCTCGCACCGAGAGTTTCGAGCGATTCTTTCTTTTGCTGTTTCTGCCTGTCAGGTTTTTAACTATGTCTTCGGGAGACTCCTACCAATGCTCCTCCATGGACGACGATGATGATGAACTCGAGGGCAACAGCCCCACGTCCATATGGAGGAGGAATAGGAAGAGGAAGGACTACTCCGACGATGAAGATACAAGCCCGACAAGGAGGAGATGGAAAGGAAGAAGCTGAAGAGAAAGACTACGAGCCCTTCGCCGACGTTGCACCTCTCGCGACAGCACCACCTTCTCCCATCACTGTTGCTGGTGTGAGGGTGAACCAATCTCTTGGAAACAAGAGGCGGACGGCGCGCATAAGCACGGAGGGAAGCTCCTAGGCACGCACTTGCTAGCAAAAACGTGGTTTCTACTCTTATTGACAGGGAATTCGGCGTGCCCCCAAGAGAACTATCCTGGTGAATGGGATCGTAAGATCCCTAATGTTAAAGTACCAAGCCCGGAGTGGAAGCCTTGCAAGGAGACGGTGGAGAAGAATCTCATGGAAAAACTGGGAGAAGCTGCAAGGGAGTTTGAAAAAGCCTACAACCTTATGATGAGCATTGTTGGAAAACTTGAAGATAATTATTATGAAGACAAGAAGAAAGAGCAAAGTGGTTCTAGCAAGACGTCAAGCTTGGGGGAGTTCCACTAGTCTTTATCTCTACTAGTTTATCATATCTATCTAGTCATGGTGTGTTTTGCTTTTATCGTTTAGTTATCAATATCTCTTAGGCGTGTGTGAGCTCATGGAGCATTATCATGTATCTCTATCTTGTGGTTTATCAATGAATATTAAAGTATGGTGTCATCCATGATTCTCTTGTTTGGAGATTTATGGGTAACACTCATGCAAATGAGCGTGGCATATTTAGAAGTTTCAGTCACATCTTGCCTTGAACTTAATTAACTTGAGTGTGTTGGACAATTGTAGAATCACCATTATAAAATGAGTAAAGAGAATGAGTCAATATGACTTGAAAATTAATAGTTTAAGGTTGAGATATAGTCTTGTAGGATAAAAAGTTAGGAAGAGTTAATGAAAAGGATATGAAACACTCTTGTTAGAATCTAGTATCTTTTGAGCAAATTAATGATCATGGATATTTCAATACTTATGCTCTTGGAAAGTGAATGAAAAGGAAGGCACCTGAAAATTCAGTTAGCCATGGAAAGTGTGAGATAAAGGTTGTTTAGAGCATAGGAACTTGATTGAGATATCCATGACTAAAGTTTGCACTAGTTACTAGTGAAGCAAGGTGCAAACAATTTTATATCTGTCTTTTCATTTGTCTTCTTTGAACTTGTTATCTAATAAGAGTTTATCTTGTCTTTAAATTTCAGCAAAGTATAAAATATTATGATGCTTGCCATAAAGAGCAAAAGCATGTGAAAAATAGTATGATTCAATTGTCCAACATACAATGGTTATTTGCTTTCAAAAGTAAGGGGTGATTGCTAGAGCTTCTACTTATGTTGCCCTCATGTGTATGAGTTTTAGTTCATTAATCTTACATTGCAACTGAATATGATGATGATACAATGCTCGTATTTATTTATCAACCATAAGTCCATTGATGCATGTAATGATCTATGTCCTTACTTACTCGAGGACGAGTAAAGGTTTAAGCTTGGGGGAGTTGATACGTGCATTTTGTATCATCATTTATACAACTTTTAGTATCATATTAGAATGTTATTTGCATTGTTATATCATTATTTTTACATGTTTTAGATGATTTATGGGACTTTCTTACAAAGTCCCTATTTTTGGTATTTAATTTCTGGGAGGCAGAAAACCTCCTTTTTCTTGTTTTTAATGTTTCAGGAGCTACAGGGACCCAAATAATAAAAGAAAATTACACAGCTGGTTTTTCGTCGAGAGAAAGGCAGAGGGAAGAAGACCGAAGAGAGGAGATCCACGAGGCCCAAAAGAGGTGGCCCACACGGCCAGAATCTTGGGCCGCGTGGGACCCACTAAACGACGCCTCGGGCACCTCCTCGCCTGGGGCTTTTTATCGACGCCTTCGTCCTCCCCGAAAAGTCACGCCCTAATTTTCCCGAAACCATCCAAGGTCACGGCGGCGGCGAAACTCCTGATTCCCTCCGTATGTTTGTGATTGAGTACTTGTCATTATTTGGTGGTGAAGTTATATTTTCAGATTGTGTTGTACCACTTATGCCACTGAATATTATCATGTTTGCACGTTGTGAGTAGTTCCCATATGTTCCTGAGGGCATAGGATGAATTGGCAATGATTTATATATAACATGTGTTGGTATTTTGTCAAGAGTTTATCTTTTATGTGATTCTATGATGGTGTTGTGCGAACGTCGACTGCACAACGCTTCACCTATATGGGCTCATAGGAAAACACCGTAGTATAATGAAGTGAGGGAGACTTGGGAGGACATGTAAATCTGGGACCGAATCATGAAGTTATATTATGAGGGTATTAGTATCGGGGACCTTAGAGTGTAATGCTATGGTGGGACTTTATGTCTTTAATTTTTGTGCAGTCATTTATTTGGCCACATGATCCATCATAAGGGGTTGTAGTTTATTTATTTAGCTATACCTAATAATGGCTCCGTCCAAAGAAGATTAAAACTTGACAAGATATTCGACGTGTTGTTTAATAAATCTCTATGCCTAGCAATATCCATGCCGCCCTCGGGAACGTTTTCCACATATAAGTTACACATCACTTGATCTTGTCCTCTTGCACATAAGAGGATTGGGCTTTCTCTCTCTGAGAGATTTGACTTGCTACTGTTTATTTTCTGTATTGCAACTATACAACCAAAAATACCAAAAACACTTGCATCTTTATTGTTTTATTTATCAATCTTACAAACCAATACCTTCAGCTCCTCGTGGGTTCGACAACCTTTTCTAATTGAAAGGTACTACAATTGATCTCCTGCACTTGGGAGTCATCACCCGAGCGCTGGTTGTTGTTGTTGAGCTAACGATACTGATTCTGATTGTTATCCTCTGATACCCATAATTATTCTGATACTAATTCTGAAAATTCGGATTCTGGCCTCTGTACTGATTGAAATTCTGCCCTCTATATTGGTAATTCTGGTTGCACTGGTAGTTACCTTGGAATGGACGTTGTGGCGGCCTGGACTGGAAGTTGTTGCCAGCACTGCGACCACCGCCGCCTCCGCCAGCACCACCTCCCTGCCCCTATTCCCGCCCTGGTTCAAAGTGATCTCCCATCTTCCCCCCACAGACAGCCCCGTCAGCAGGAACCGTGGTTGGGCACCAAAGATGAGAGAGAAGCGGATAGAGGTGTTGATCTCGACTTGGGGATTTTGCTCTGGGATGCAGAGAAACCCTAGCTGAGACCTTCTCTAGGCTCTCCTTTTCTTGGGCCGCTTTCATGCGGTTCCGGGACGGCCCGTAACGGCCCAAACTTCGAATGGAAACACGCGTTCACCCACGCAAAGAGTGACATCATCTCCCGGATTCCTCTGCGCGCTCGCCGGCGATCGAGAAGGCAAAATAACCGGTGACGTGCCTAGACTCGCGCACGGTGACCGTACAACAGATTCGGGATCGGATTCTCACTATTTGAAAAAGGGTCATCGGTTCGGCCCTTTTGTCGCGGCCACAACTGGAACCGGGACTAATGTGGCACTAGTCCCGGTTCCAACGGCTAGTTTTGTGGCCAGCACTAGTCCCGGTTCGTAGAGGACCTTTAGTGCGGCCGCATAGGTGGACCCAGCACGATCACCCTTTAGTCCCGGTTCGTATCACGAACCGGTACTACAGATGGACCTTTAGTACCGGTTCGTGATACGAACCGCGACTAAAGTGTTCCCTACGTATCATCTTCCACCCGAGCCAGCCATCTTTATTTTTGAGCTCGAGTTCATCACCATTTTCTCCCGTGTTTCCTCTACCGAGCTCGAGTTCATCCCCACTTTTTTCACCATTTGTCAAGATTGGCGGCGCCCCATCTATGCAAGGGTTAGCAACTTCATCCTTTTTTTCGGTGTTGCTACTTTAGCCCATTTCATTGCTAGTTTAGATCATTTCATTTTTCTAGTGCTATCTAGGTGTTTGATGAATTGTCTAAGTTAGGAAGTTCATTTGTTTTATATGCAATTTGAGCTCAAATTAAATTATGATTTGTGGGTTTTAGTGTCGTCCCGTCCCCGTCCTCACAGCCGTCGATCGCCCGCGCCGTCCCGTCACCGGCACCACCTCGGTTAGTCTCTTGTTTTTATCTTTTATTTAAAAAAACTTACTTTATGATTTAGATGCATAGTTATTACTTGTATAATTTTCTTATTTGTATGATTGTTTTTTATATGTATAGTGCCATGGTTTTGATATCTGTCCCCGTCGGCCCTCGTCCGGTCTATGATTCGGATGTGGTATATTTTTATAACTATTTGTTTCATTTCATGTTTATGACAATTATGCCGACCAACTTGACATAGATATTTTTATCTAGGAGGTAGTTGAACCGGAAATTCCAACCAACACCCTCTTGTCGGGATGCTAAATTTATTTAAAAAAGAAAACAATGATTTCCACTAGTATCTAGTGTATACTAGTGTTTTATATTATAGAATAAAAGATGTTGCCCGCACATTGGTGACGAGAGGAATAATCAACCGATCGAGTGAACGCGACATCCGGGAGGCCCACCCGCCATTTTGTTTCTACCCATGCCTGCTATAACCGCGCTGGCTCTCTCGCTCGCTGCTGAAGAACATACCCACCGGAGTCTACTCAAAACTTGTTGGAACTTGACGGCGCGCAGGGTATTCCGGCAATGGAGTCCAAGGCCATTGCTACCGGCGAGTACGCGCCGCTGCCCTCCACCGGCGAAGAGAAGCAGCACCCGAGCCGGAGCTGCGGCGTGAGGTACTGGCGCGCGTGCGTAATCGCCGTGGTGGGGGCACTCGTCGTCGTGGCCGTGGCGCTCGCCAAAGCCAGGATGGACCTGGCCGACAACGCCTTCCCGTGGAGCAACTCCATGCTGCAGTGGCAGCGGGCCGGGTTCCATTTCCAGACGGAGAAGAACTTCATGAGCGGTACTCTATCTAATTAGCTACATTAATTCCAAGGATTCATATTCTCTGGCTGACATCGCTGCCTTTGCTTCTTTTCCGGCGACATGCAGATCCAAACGGTGAGTGAGTACGTATTGACTAACAACGGTGAGTGAGTACAGGGCCGGCGGGAGGATTGATTTGATCGACGCACACATTACATTGCAGGTCCGGTGTACTACGGTGGATATTACCACCTCTTCTACCAGTACAACCGGAACGGCGTCGCGTGGGACGACGGCATGGCGTGGGGCCACGTCGTGTCCCGGGACCTAGTCCATTGGCGTCACCTCCCGATGGCCATGGTGCCCGACCACTGGTACGACATCAAGGGCGTCTTGTCGGGCTCCATCACTGTGCTCCACAACGGCACGCTCGTCATGCTCTACACGGGGGTCTATACCAACGCCACTGTCATGATGGAGGTCCAGTGCGTCGCCGTCCCCGCCGACCTCAATGACCCCCTCCTCCGCCGCTGGACCAAGCACCCCGCCAACCCCGTCATCGTTCATCCGCCGGGGATAAAGGACATGGACTTCCGAGACCCTACCACTGCCTGGTTCGACGAGTCCGACTCCACGTACCGCACCGTCATTGGTTCCAAGGATGATCACCACGGTGGCCACGCCGGCTTCGCCATGGTGTACAAGACCAAGGACTTACTTAGCTTCCAGCGCATCCCAGGCATCCTGCACCGTGTCGAGGGCACCGGCATGTGGGAGTGCATGGACTTCTACCCCATTGGCGGGGGAGACAACTCATCGTCGGAGGTGCTGTACGTGATAAAAGCGAGCATGGACGACGAACGGCACGACTACTACGCGTTGGGGAGGTACGACGCGGCAGGGAACACGTGGACACCATTGGACCCGGAGCTGGACTTGGGGATGGGGCTGAGGTACGACTGGGGCAAGTTCTATGCGTCCACGACGTTCTATGATCCAGCAAAGCGGCGGCGCGTGATGCTGGGGTATGTCGGGGAGACCGACTCTAGGCGGTCCGACGAAGCCAAGGGATGGGCCTCGATCCAGGTATATGTCTGTCTCTATAGTATACGATCGATGGACTATGACTGTTTTACGACCTTGCATTTATCATCACTTCAATCCCGGGGATTGAAGTGTTGTTGTTGTTATATCACTGCATGCAGTTGCCTCTAAACTAGCTAATTAATTATTTGATATCCCAGAGGCATGCACGTACAGACGTACCGTATGCCTCCAAGAGCCAATCCATTCTTCATGGTTTCTTCGGTGGAGGACCGACCCCTTCATGAATGTAACAAAATTCAAATGATTGTTCATGTTTTTTTCAAGTACTTGATGTCCATGTGTATTCATGATCCATGGACTTCCTTAGCTTAACTAACTAATTAATGGTGTATGCCGCGTGTGTGCAGTCGATTCCAAGGACAGTGGCACTGGACGAGAAGACCTGGACGAACCTCCTCCTGTGGCCGGTGCAGGAGATCGAGACCCTCCGCGCCAACGCCACCGAGTTCAATGGCATCACCATCGACACTGGCTCTGTCTTCCTCCTCCCCATCCGCCAAGGCACTCAGCTCGACATCGAGGCCTCCTTCCGCCTCAACGCTTCCGCCGTGGCCGCAATCAGCGAGGCCGACGTCGGGTACAACTGCAGTAGCAGCGGCGGCGCTGCCACCCGTGGCGTGCTCGGCCCCTTCGGCCTGCTTGTCCTTGCCGACGGCCGTGGCGAGCAGACGGCTGTGTACTTCTATGTGTCTAGGGGCCTCGATGGGGGCCTCCGGACCAGCTTCTGCAACGATGAGTCACGGTCGTCGTGGGCCAGGGACGTGACAAAGCGGGTGGTCGGCAGCACGGTGCCTGTGCTCGACGGCGAGGTTTTGTCGATGAGGGTGCTCGTGGACCACTCCATCGTGCAGAGCTTCGCGATGGGCGGGAGGGTCACGGCGACGTCGCGGGTGTACCCGACGGAGGCTATCTACGCGGCCGCAGGGGTGTACCTGTTCAACAACGCAACCGGCGCCAGCGTGGATGCCGAGAGGCTCGTCGTGCACGAAATGGACTCTGTCGACAACAACCAGATCTTCTTGCTCGACGATTTGTAGCTTGAATGCACTACTGGCATGGTAATGAGTGTGCGGTCATCTAGTACGTAAGTTTTGTCTAACGGTCGCTCTGCTGGCGGCTTCCTCTCTGTCTTGGGTGCAGATGGAGATGGAGTAATTGTCGACTTGTCTTGTTTGTTGGCACTGAATCTTGCCGGGTTTGTTCCCTGGCAAAAAAAAGCTGTTGAGGAGGTATAAATCTTCGTTTCACTCGTCAAAGCATTAGGTTTTTTTAACACCAAGGTGCGTGGCACTGATATAGCTGAGCTCAACACTGTAGAGGATGGCGTTAAGGAATCGAGTTACATTTAGCTAAAATTTGATCAGTTTTTTCTTCAAAAAACATATGTCCCAGGCTCTGCATCCGCGGATGCACACAATCGATGCAAATTCGTGGGGCCAAATCATTAACAAGCAGAGTACATTGAATACACAACAATTGTAGAACCACATGACCTAAACATCAACGACTAAGTCGTCCTTCTTCCGTAGCAACGTCTTCAAGAACGCAGTCACGCACTCATCGCCAATTCTATCTATTGACGGCTAGGCGAGTCCAACCAATCGAGACCAGAAAAAGACTGCACAAAGACAACATGTGAAGTGACGAAAGCATAACTATGTAATAAAATAAATAAATGGCACGAGGTGCGCGCATGATTATAGTATGATACTGGTCGTTGGGACATTCTTTAACACCCTCTAGAAAGCTAGGCGCATATATTGGTTGTTGGTAAAGAGTGAAGCTACAAATGTACTCCTAGCTAGAGCTATATCATGCACGCATCTATGAAGGCTCCATCCTCCTCACCACGGTCATTCAATAGTGGATCTGTCCACTATTGAATCTTGTCAATCGATGGTCCACATGTGTGTCCGACAAAATACACTCCTCACAATAATTCGCACAAGAAGCAGGCAGAGTCGTTCATGTTGCTATCAGCCTCAATAATGCATGCACACCTGGCCAAAAGTAGTACTCCCACTCTTCACAGACAATTTAGGAATGGAGGCATGTGAGGCAACACAGCTACATCGTGTTCGTCACCAAGATTTGTCTCTTGATCTCACTGCATTATTAATTTTGTCTGGATCTGTCGACTATTGAATCTTGCCGGTTTGATTCCACATGCATGTGTGTGTGGGCAGATACGACATTTGGTGTCAAGCTCAAGCACGCACAACCGTCCATCACAAACACATAACAACAGTACCTCCTTTTCTGCATTTTAGTCCTTCCGTTTTCTGTCATTTTGTTGATACATCCATGTACTTCTCTGTTTATCCCTTATGCATGCATGCTTACTCCAGCCCTCGGTTTGTTTTGATTTCACATATATAAAAGTCTTTCCAACTTGTATTAATTGTGTCCTCCAAAAAATGGTTGCCCATTATCACTCCACCGACGTGTGATGATGCACCATGCACTACTGGAAAATCACTCTTCGCCGTGTGGTCAAAACACACGGCGAAGGCCCGAATATACGTCGGCGAACACTTCGCCGAGAACGACACTCGGCAGACAAGACTCGGCGACAATCGCCTCGGCGACGCCACTTCGCCGAGTGCTTTCTATCGGGGATACACGGCGAACAGTTCGCCGAGACCTTTCACCAGACACCCGGCGAAGAAAAGGCGATCTGGATCGTCCCTTGTCAGATGAGCGTCAGGTGTGTCAGAACTTCGCCGAGTCCGGTGGTGTAGGCTCTCGGCGAAGATGGAACGCACAGATGGCGCCACGTGTCCTAGAAATTAGATGCCGGCGAACGTCTTCGCCGACGAAACGTCTTCGCCGAGTGCCAGTGTGCATCTTCGCCGTGCGGCTCTTTGCCGAGTGCCGGCGTGCATCGTCGCCGAGCAGCGTCTTCGCCGAGTGCCAGGAGGAAGTCATCACCGAGTGTCCGCACTTCGCCGAGTGCCTTGGGATCAACGTGGCTCGGCGAAGGTCGTGTCAAATGGTCACGTTCGATCTCCCTTCGCCGAGTCCGACACTCGGCAAACACTGCACACTCGGCAAAGGAAAATCCCAGGTGACCATTTGGCATCATTTCGCCGAGTGTTGCGCTCGGCAAACCGGAAACTCTTGGTGAAATGTGTTCCCAGGTGACCAAATGGCACCTGTATCGCATCTTCGCCGAGAGCCTTGCTCGGCAAAGGTATGTTCGCCGAGTGCTTTACGTTTGCCGAGCAAGGCTCTCGGCGAAGATACTGCATAGTTCCAGATTTTCCTGCTTTTTAGGAATCCCTGCATTTGCAAAAAACAGTATGCATATATATATGTCAATTATATCACTGGAATTCTCCCAGCACACCCAGAACATTCAAATGAGACACATATAACAAAATATAGCACACATGGTCCAAAAGTTCACAAAATAGAGTCCACAAGTTCATAGGAGTAGCTTCAAGTTTGGAGGAGCAGAAGTCAATTTGGTTAGTCATCCCTTTAAATTTTGCAACGCTGCTTGTACATTGAAGTTATCTGCTAGTTGCTTTCCTCATGTCTAAGTGTAAACATTGACATGGTGTTGCTGTGATGGGGATGAAGAAATTAAATGGAGATGCAATGCAACTTGTTTTTCCTATTTTTTTTCCCCACTGCTGTCTTTGTTTGCTGCATAATTACTCTGTTATTTCGAGTTCCCCTGTGTTGTGGGAAGCTCTAGCTGCAGTGTCTAGCTGTGGGAAGCCAAGAATAGGAGACCTTCCAGGCAGGAATAGAATGGGAGGAAACGGACTACCACTGTGATTTGTAGCGGCATCTCAAGTTCTGGACTCCAGTAGGCTAAAACAAAAATAGGTAGCTGTTCCAGCAAAATCATTGAGGCAGGGTAAAGGGGCCATAATAAATAAATAAAAGTGGCAACATCGCCAAGAAAGGCTGATGTTGAGAAGACAACTAGATCTTGCACTAGAAACAACTATTAAGAACAGCAAAGTCTGAAAGCACTACCCTCCGTACTGTATATTGCTATGCTCTCACACAAATAACAGGTATAGTGCACGTTATTAATCAAAGTCATTATAGGACATCGAAATAGCAGATCAGGCAGCTCTTGGCTGCAGCATCATGACCTGATTCAATATTTTTTTCTCATTTTCTAATTCGTTCGGTAGCTAAGTAGTTATGGGTGCAGGCTCCCTTTTTCCAAATACAAAGAGTTTAACTGTACTAAATCTTATTTCTAGTTTGTTAGATATGTTAATATTTATACACCAGGATTGCATCTTTGATCAATTTGATCGTTTTTTCTGGGACCTAAATTTAGTTTAAATAATCTTCTGCTTCATTGTTTGCACTTTCTCATATATCATGTATTCCTGTAACGTCACCTCTAACTTCAAGTATGAGCAATGTGAAGCTTCAAGTATGTCACCGGTAACTTATTTAAATTGTCTCTCTATTTAATCTGTACCGAACAGCCCATGATGGAGCCATTCGAAAGCGTTGCTCAGAGTGTAGGATCAACCACTGCAATAACACTAGCAGATGATGCTCAAAGCAGTTTCAAGGTACATGTTCTTAGGATAAAATTTTCAAGTGACTTCCACTCTTCCATTTTATGAAATGTTGTTTCTGAATCTATACTTCGTTGGAACTTGAATGTTTGACATCATTAATAAATTCTGACCATAAATTTAAAATGAATTTAAAGTGGATAAGTGACACTTAATTCTAGAGTATAGCTTGGCCATGTGTAGTCCTGAAATATTGACCACGTACCAACAACAATAGACAAAGCTCGAGAGGGAAGGCTGAGTGTTTTGGAAATCTAGGAAGCGACGTCAATGGTGTTTGAAAATCGATTTCTGGGAGAACAGAGCAATGTATTAAAATATGTATTTATTAACATGTTGTCTTAGGAATTATTAAAGATATGGCGCTATACTTACCGTTACCGGTGGTGTTGTCAACATGAAATTAGTTATTGGATTAAATTGCTAAGAAACATCTGCATCTGTTGGATACAGAAGAGAGGAGTTTGTCAGCAAATCTCATAATATCTTGCTGAAAGTTGTTGCGCAAAGCTGACATGCTTAAGATCACTCTGCTATTGTTAGATCTTTGAGAATCATAGAAACTCATCAGCCACCTGGAATAAAAGAACTACACGTAAAGTGACGAGTATGCTTTTAATTTGAACCATTGTAACTTGGAACTATATAAAATAGGTGGCTTGTAATTTTCTTATTCTTCAGCCACCTGGAATAAAGAACTACACGTAAAGTGACGATTATGCTTTTGATTATGATGGCTTGTTTCCAAAATACGTTTGTTTCTTATTCTTGCTTTTGTCTTGTAGGTTTGCCGTTGTGTTGGAGGTGGATGGCGTGGAATGAGATGATCCATATTAGGT
The DNA here is from genome assembly GCA_947311845.1 of Poa pratensis. Taxonomy (NCBI): domain Eukaryota; kingdom Viridiplantae; phylum Streptophyta; class Magnoliopsida; order Poales; family Poaceae; genus Poa; species Poa pratensis. The sequence goes on from CAMZMU010000043.1 coordinate 6,612,273, forward strand.
GTATTATATTTAGTTATTCTGAACTTACAAGCAATTTGATGTGCTTGCAAACAGTGTATGGTATTGATGTTCTAATGTATTCGACAAGATTAATAACCATTATGAATACTAGTAGACATTTTCTTAATTCATGTTATTATGATCTCCTGAGCTATATATATTGCTCTTTGTTGACAACCGTAATTTTAGCTTTGTACATTCAAGCAAGGTTGAAACTAGCTATGCTCAGAAATTTATTTGAGTAAATGTTTCCTTGGTCAAATTCGAATCAAGATTGTGTGTATTTTTGTTAAGCTTTTTCTATTTGCACTTGAGTCATCCGGCTCCTTTGTATATCTTTTTTAGTCTGTTTGAATGATTCCATACTAACTGTGAAGATGTTCTTCATGCTTCGCTAAGATAAATTATATTAGAAATATTTGCTTTGAGGTCAGTTACAAGATAGATTTGCTTCATGAACGTACTTTTTGGTAGTTGATAATTCCATCTATATGGTTTCTGCCTTTTTTTAATCTTCGTCTATGTTGTGTCGGTCAAATAGTACGTGAATCAAAAGAGGGGAATAGATGAATTGATCTGAACGGTAAAATGAAATATCTGTAGTGAACTTAGTGTGTCCTGATCAGCCCACTTTTTTTTTCCGAGATCTGTACTAATATTGGTATCCTGGCCTCTTAGGCTAAGAAAAAATATTGATATTTGTATGACAACTTGAAATAGGATCTTTTTTGATTAAGCATCCACATGTCTTCCATTGATTTTCTATCAGTGTTTCACATCCATTTCATTGTATTGCACCCGTATTCGTGAAATTTATGTGTCGGGAAGGCGCACAAGGTAAGTCATTAAATGATGAAAACCAGCCAGCTTCGACACATCCACATGGCCCTAACCTCACTTCACAATGCCTATATAATGCGTTCCCATCAGAGCAAAGCGAAGGGATCGGCTCAACTGAAGGAAATCAAAGGAATGTGTGCAACAAGTAGGATAGCACTTTAGGGTACTTGAATAGATACAAATTTTCAATGGGAATATAGCAAGTTAGAGGACATGCTTGTTCCACGATCCAACATAAACTGATAATGTTTCTTACATACTGTTAAATGCAAAGGGAAGTGTTCGACTGATCCTACATGAACTGAAGTGATAGTACTAGTTAGCACAGACGCATCCAGTTCAGTAACAGCTGATTCTTGCTCCTCAAATGGTATTTCCATCTCCTTGAATCCTGGCCTCCTTTTGACAATGGGAGCTTCCCTTTCCAACTAACTAGTACTATCACTTCAGACTTGTGTAGAATCAAAGTCTCTCTATGGTTGATCTTACTCAACCTTTTCCTGCAAACCCTCTTCCTCAGACTTGTGTTTATCTCCATGAAGATGTTCGTTTGACCCATGTGTCTTCCATAGCCTATGAATCAAAAAGTAAGCAAACAGATGGAAGATAAATTAGTGCAGAAATTAAGAACTAATAAGGTAGCTCACCGCTACTTAGGCGACCTTGGTGTCGCCACCATTCCACATCCATCATGTTGTACATACAAACCTAAGTAGCTTAAGTTATTAATATGGTGGACATTTGAAGGTATGTGTCATAAGAGAACTACCAATAAAATTGAGACATTTTCATACCCAAGGAGGAATGAGATAGCAGCTGTCATAATCCTGCACGTAGTATACAATTTTTTAGACAAAAACCAACCAACATAAAACACCTAGTATTGTTTTGCAATATGTACCTCGAAGAAAGATGGAAACAAGCATTGCATATAGCATTTGCTGTGCGATCATCAAACCAGACCCTTCGACGGTGAAGATCGCATAAGATAGTAAAAGACCTTTTTGCTCTCGATTATTCCTCACCCTGAAAAACAGGATATAATTAGATGAATTGGGAACCAATATTTTCAACCTATCAATACTTAAGAAATAAGGTGTGAGATGTTGCAAACCTGTACTAGTGTATAAAGGATGTTTTGCAATTTACGATTCTTAGCCTCATTCTTGTGCTTCTGATTCATCCTTCTGATACTGTGTATAATGTGTGAAAATGCAAGTTTTTTTACATCTCGATCTCCAATGACTTGAAGCTCCATAAATAACTCCATTGTGTCTTCCAGATCAGCAATCTAAACATTTTGGTAGCATCACAAAATTACAATTGGTATCAGGCTGAAAAAATGAACTCTAAAAAGTGTTTCGCTCGCAATGAAGACTAAAGGAACAAGGCAAAACAAAATAAACTTTCATTTGCTTAAAAAGCCATCTTCCAGACAATTAGTTCTTCATGACAAGATTGTTCGCTCCATTCCCACTGCAATACTGAACGAGAGGATACCTAATACAATGAACCAGCATTTGGCACTACTATGGAATACTATGAAAAGTTGCTTACAACTATAGCTGATTATAGTAGAGCCCGGCCCACATCTTTTACTTACAGCTCAAAACCATAGTGAAGCACTGATGTGATTTTGCATTTTCTAGTCCTCCATGACCAAACAAAAAAAAAACTCTAGAACGTCCACTACAACCTAGAGTCCTTTTAACATTTGGAAATAACACCCAGGAGCTAGGACAATAATGTACTGACGGTGCCATTACATTTCCTAATGTGGTCGATAGAACATCAAATTTGGAAGCAAAAAAGTTGAAATAAAATATCCGGTTGGAACAATGCTGATTGCAGCTCAGGTCAAATTCTATAGCTTTCCGTGGGGCTTACGAAAAAATGTCTTCAGCCATTTTATTGTTGTAATATCAGTGTATGGATGAATCCATGAGCCATCAGCCTAATTTAGCGCTATCCTTCAATTAATCCTACCAAAGGGCATCGGCCACAACAATACTGATATTTCCAATGTACTAGCACAAAACTTCTCACTACTCCATATAATAAGTAGCAAAAATCTTGCATTGTGGAGTGTGGACTGAGTGAAACAAAAAATGACTTATATCTGCAGATGGAGGGTACATTTTAAGGAGGCACAGCTGGTATTCCATGGCTCAACTAATCTGTAGTTCTGTACACACTCAGATTAGTATAACACATACTTAAGTGAACAGCTGGTATTCCATGGCTCCAACAGAAAAAAACATACCATTGGCATAGGACAAAAAAGACAGTACTACGTTCAGAATAACACAAGTATGTGTGAACAAAATTTAGAGCAAAATGAACTGATTAAATCTAACTTAAGTCAAGTGTCCCTCTTGTTAGTAAGTAATGTTCCTAGATAGGATAACATATAGAGCTTTCATACTGAGAACCAGCACAAGACTTGGCAGTTACTACTGCTTCAGCACAAGACGTGATCCACTAATTGGGAGTTAAGTGCATAGCAATCAAGCCGCTGAAAGAAAAGAACATACACCACTGCCACAAATAGAATTTCTGACCTGAATCAAGCCCTAGGAGCTGCACAATTAAAGAGTCCTGTCAGGCTTCTTCAGAGGCAGGTCGCTGCCGATGCCGTGCTTCTGCAATGGAGCCTTTATCAATCGAAGCAAATAACAACCAGTTGCAACATATTGCAGCTTCTGGATAGAAAAACCAAGAGGGAGGTAGACAGAGAGAGGGGCGGCCGGGAGAGTTTGTTACCTTGAGGAGGTAGGCGCGGGATCGGTTGTTTATGAGGACGAGTACGGGAAGGTCCAGCGCCGCAGGTGGAGGGGGCGGGTCCAGATCCGGCGAACGCAAGAGGTGCTTCGTGCTCCGGAGGCAGAGGCCCTAGGACGAGATGTAGTGACGGAGGCGGAGGCCCTAGGACAAGATGTAGTGACGGAGGCGGAGACGGAGACGGCGGCGCAAGGTCCTGCTCGGGCTGCATCTGTGCTTCCCTATTGGAAAACACTTCTATTCCCCCGGGGGATCGCACGCGACGCGTCCCCCGGGTCCAGCGTCCGCCACGTGTACCCTCGCTTGCGAAGCAGCAAAGAGAGCAGGCGCCACCACACTCGTTCGGTCGTTTCCTCTGCTATCCACTTTCCATCCCGTTCTCGTCGTCTTTTCTTCCCTGCGCCGGCACCGCCGCTGTCCAAGCCACGGCCCCCCGCCGCCATAGCCACACGCCGCCGGCTCCATCCCGACCAGCTCAACCCGGCACCGACCAGCGTGTTGCCTTCACCGTTCCCCACCCAACGAGCCCTCCGCCGCTGCAGCAGAAAGGAGAGCCGGCGCCGTGGCGGTCATCGATTTCGGCGGCCACCAAAAGCCACCGTCCTCCACTCCGGTTGTGGTGGCGGTGGGGCTGGATCCAGGCGGCCCTGAAGCCGCCGTTCAAGGTCGTCCACGAGCTCGCGCCCCAACCTCCACCTTCCCTGCCTCCACCCCTCCTCTACTTGACCTCCAGCACCACGCCACCAGGGCACGGGTGGCGCTGCTTCCATTGCGAAGCCGTGGTGCTTCCAGCGATTAGCGGCAAAGCTACCAAACCAATCTGGATGTGCTGCTAGGTTCTGCCGCACAAGGACGGCGCCGGTGCTACGAGTGGTCGCCGTCGGCGGCGCAATGAGCACGCCATGTTGCTGCCAGCGGTGAGCACGGATGATTCTTTTTGTCCTTTTTCCATGTGACGCAAATTCTTGGATGGTTTGCAGCAGATGTTTCTTTTCTCCCATGGATGCAAATCCATATAGTGATTGTAGCAAATGTCTTCTTCACATAATGCAAAAGTTTCAATGGTTTGTAGCAGAAATTTTATCCTTTTGATGCAAATCCACAAATCGGTTGTAGCAAATTTATTTTCACATGATGAAATTATTCTTCACAACTCACAAGATGCAAATCCTTGCAGCAGAATTTTCCCCTTTGATGCAAATCCACATAAAGATTGTAGCAATTTCTTCTTCATATGATGCAAATTTTCGTCAAGAGGTGCAAATCCTTAGAAGGTTTGTAGGAAAAAAAAAATTGTTTTGATGCAAATCAACATAAAAGTTGTAGCAGAAATTTCTAAGGCTTCTCACGTAGCATTTTTTGCCATTTGATCTTTTGTGTGCTCCTTTTGTTACATTAGATATTATGATCTGCTTGGAAGGATATAAAACCATGTATCATATGCTAAAATTGAATGCTACAACATGATATGTGATCCTTGCGGGCTGTCATTTTTCTTCAAAATTGAATGCTACATGAGTTATTATGATCTGCTTCAAAGGATATAAAACCACTTGATGCTGTCATTTTTGAACGGTTGGATACTAAAAATGAGGCAAGTTCATGTTCCATATAGCAAGAAACAAAAATGGTACGAAAGGATCCGTTTCATGTATCCTTTATAGCATAAAAATTTTCTTCATGCCTTTTGAATTTGTTCCGGTAGCATAAAATTTATGGGAGCAAAGTACAAGAACAAATCATCAATGATGAAGCAAAAAAAATGATGTGAACTACTGATGTTTTAGTAAATGTTTGATGCTATCGTTATAGTATTTGTTTTGCTCCTGTATATATAATTTTTTGCTACATAAGAGCAATCATGCTGCTACAAACACTCCCGGAATTGAACTTTTAGTCAAATCATCACAGAAGCGACATTACATCATAGCACCATTCTCACAATTTATGGACCGCAACATAATATAAGTTTTGCTCTTCGCCGTACCCCGTAATGTCATCGAGCATCTACATGTAGCAAAAGAGATACATATGTAGCACATTAAGCAAGACAAGTATGTATGTAGCACACTAAGATACCTATAGCTTCAATTCTGGTCTAGCAGCCATTTCGTCAGATCTTGACTTGTATAGCATCATGACATCACGAGGACGATGCGAGGAGCAGCTCCTCGTCCCCTCTGGATTCTGCTGCTGCAAAACCCAACGGGGAGCTACTTCAGTTGACACCACACTTTTTGGGTAAGTATTTCTGTACAAGTTTTGTTGCATCTGGTCTGGTCGCCGCCCGCATCATCGATGCTGCTACTGCTGCTACAAACGGCCATTGCAGTGCTGCAAGCTGGCCGTCGGTGCCGCCTCCGTGCTGCAAGACGGCCTTCAGAGCCACGTCCATGCTGCAAGCCGGCCGTCTGGCGGGGCGGAGCCCGCCGGCTGCCGGAGATGGGGGCGAGGCAGAGGGCGTCGTCTGCTGCCGGAGACGGGGCGGGGCGGAGCGCGCCGGGCAGAGGGCGCTGTCTGCTGCCGGAGATGGGGGCGAGGCGGAGCGCGCCGGGCAGAGGGCGCCGTCTGCTGCCGGAGACGGCGGCGGGGCGGGGCGCGCCGGACGGAGGACGCCTGCTGCTGCCGGAGACGGGGGCGGGGCGGAGGGCGCCGGCTGTTGCCGGACACGGGGCGGGGCGGAGCGTGCCGGTCGAAGGGCGCCGGCTGCTGCCGGAGACAGGGGCAGGGCGTGGCGCGCCGGCTGCTGGAGACGGGGGCGGGTGAGCGCGTTTGGGTACGATGATTGGGTTGGGGGAGCTGGATCGGACGGTTCTTTCTGCTCCCATCGTACGGCTGCGGACCCGGGGGATCCGGGGATTTGATCCCCCGGGGGACGCTTAGCACGGCCCTTCCCTATTGTAGATGACCCAAAGCTAACCCTAGAACTCCATTTGGCTTTGGAGGCCTCTCTTGCACATCGGACAGGAGGTACACGAACAGGTACAGGAAGAGGAAGAAGACGCGTTTCTTTGCTCAATATTGAATAACCCAAGGGGTCTTTTGCATAACAGGCACCGAGGTGAGCGACGAATTGATCCTGTCCCTGCTTACGAGATCGAATGGCCCATGTTCTTTGACATGCATTGTATCAGCTAACAGCCTGTATCACTGGATATCTTCTCCTGTTTTGTCAGCAGAAATCCCTCAACAGGGCCCGATGGCCACCGTTGTTGAACTTGGCCAAATGGCAACGGCCCCGAGAAGCCAGTTCCCTACACACAAATAAGAGAGCAGATGTAGGATTGTGGAGCAAATGAAGGAGGTGACCCGGAGCTGTAGGCGGGCACGTCGAGCAAGGTAGGTGCCCAAGGTACCCGTGCGGTAAATCCGTCCCTGCTTGCAGCCATATAATTCGGATTTTTGGGCATGTCTATGGACAACCGCCCCCATACCAAACTGCTATGTGGCTAATACCATTGTCCTTCTTGCCTTATTTAAATAGTAACGATTTGGATTGGCAACTAAAAGCATTGACATATTGCAACAAAGTAGAGCCAAAAGCATCTAATCCGCCCTTGCTTGCAGTTGCAGCAATATAAATCAGATTTTTGGGCATGTCTACGGACAAATTCCCCCATACCAAACTACTATGTGGCTAACACCATTGTCCTTCTTGCCTTTATTAAACAGTATTGATTTGGATTGGCAGCGTGTCCGTCAGGGAATAAAAGAGGATTTGAATAGAGGATATAGAGTAGAGTGAGGCGTTTTGCCTTCCGAGCTACATGTAGCTTGTTTTTTGAAAATTTCAAAATTTGCATTTTTAAATTTAAAAAAATCGAGAAAAAAATCTCAGAAATAAATAGTTATATGATCTATAAGTGTGTAAAATTCCAACTCCAACTTCATTTTATTGTGGGCTGTACAAAAATGACAAATGGTTCGATCTGGGTGTGAACAGTTCACATTTTTAAAAACTTGAAGTTTTGCCCTATTTGTCTTTTTTGTGTAGCCCAAATTAATATGCATTTGAGTTCAAACTTTGCACGCTTACAGATCTCGACACCAGCCGCATCTGTTTTTTTTCAGGATTTTATGAAACTAAAAAGTGCAGATTTCATTTTTTTTAAACGAGCTACATATAGCTCGAAATCCATTTGAACTTTCCGATATAGAGTTTCTCATTTTCTTTTCCCTGGCCCCATTTTGTTCAGGACTATAGAACCAGCCTCCAATCTACATATTAGATGTGTAGTGCATGTTATAGATGTTATTTCTTCAGGAACTAAGACACTTGAAAACAGAAGTTGTTTGGTGGAGTTTGATGAAGCAGTAATGCCTAGTTGCCTACCCACACTTAGCGCGCATACTTCATGTCTATAAAAGGTCCTCCAATTCAATCTGAATGGAGACTCATAGTTGTAGCCTAAGTACGCATGACCATCTTCTTGGTTGCCAAGGAACAATAACCTCGGATGAAAGCCGTCATGGGTAATTTTCTGTAGAGGATGGATAGACAGATCTGCCCTTTCATTTTTGTCAATGGAGGGGTATAGTAGTCAGGATTGGGATGCATTGAGAATTTATGGTGAAGGTGAATGCAAAGAATACGCTCCACATATATTCCATTGGGCTACTCTGTGTTGCTCAATTACGTACTTACTAAGTCATGCATTATTCCATTGGATCGCGAATTATGCACTAAGTTTCAGTTCAGGAACGTTGTTTAGAAACATGAAAATGTTTAAGCTCCCAAGTCTAGGAATAAGGAGACACTTTACCTGACAGATATGTACCGCGTCTGGTGAAGAACACACAAAAGTTCAGTACGACCTGTTGCTGTACTCTTTGTGTAGAAAATTAATGTCTCCTTATTTTCTTTGACAATTTGTTCTTTGATAATTTGGTAAGTACTGTACCAGTTAAGGAAAAAGAAGACGTGAAATACGTGTAAGCTTTAAAAAAAAATGAAAATACGTGTAAGCTGGAAACGAAAAAAAATGACTTTTCTGAAATCTGTAACAATAGGGCAAGTTGAAGTGGGCCAAAGCTTGAAGGCCCACCGCACGAACACATTTGCTTCTTGCCTTCGACCATGGCAAGACCAGAGTCTCTGTCGCACTGACCGGCGGCGCTCCTTCCCACTTTCCCTCGCCGCCGGCGCCGCCACGCCGTCGTCTGCGCCATGCTCCGCCTCCGAAGCTGCATCGCTGTACGTCTCCTCTATTCTACCTCCGCCGCTCCCATCTCCCCACTCCATCGCTTCCTCTCCGCAGCCGCGGCCGCCGTTTCTCCAAACCCTAGCTTCGCCGTCGACCAGTACCTCGTCGACACCTGCGGACTCACCCGACCCCAGGCTGTCAAGGCCGCTGCCAAGCTCTCCCACCTCAAGTCACCCTCCAACCCCGACGCCGTCCTCGCCTTCCTCGCTGACCTCGGCCTCTCCGGCGCTGATGTGGCCGCCGCCGTCGCCAAGGACCCGCAGTTACTCTGCACCGGCGTGGACACAACTCTGGTACCTAATGTCATCGGGCTCACCGGTCTCGGCCTATCGCGTCCTGAGATCGCGCGCCTTGCCTCGCTCTCCCCCTTCAGCTTCCGCCGTAGGTCCATCGTCTCCAATCTACCCTACTACCTGCACCTCTTTGGCTCCTACGAGAACCTCCTCCGGGTACTCAAGCCCTGCTTACACCTTCTCTGTTCCGACCTTGAGAAGGTGGTGAAGCCCAATATCGCCTTCCTACGGGAGTGCGGGCTAAGTGCTTGCGATACTGTCAAGCTGTTCAGACGTCTACCGAGGATGCTCTCGATCAACCCGGAGCGTGTCCAGGAGATGGTCGTGTGTGCTGAAGGACTCGGTGTACCACGTGGCTCTGGGATGTTCAGGCAAATGCTGCAGGCTGTTGCATTCCTCAGCGAGGAGAAAATCGCCACCCAAGTAGAGCACTTGAAGAAAACGGTCGGCTGGTCAGATGCTGAGGTGCGCATTGCTGTTTGTAAGGCTCCAGTGCTGCTGGTGTGCTCTAAGGATACGCTGCAGCGCAAGTCTGAATTTCTCATCCACGAGGTAGGGTTGGAACCGTCCTACATTGCTTGTCGGCCGACAATGCTCACTTACAGCTTCGAGAGCCGGCTCAGGCCAAGATACTATGTAGTGAAGTTTCTTAAGGCAAATGGATTGCTAGATCATGACCGGGACTACTATAGCACACTCACCTACATCGAGAAAGTATTTGGGGAAAAGTACATATGCCCTCACAAGGAAGTCGTGCCACATCTTGTTGAAGACTATGCAGCTGCTTGCAGAGGTCAAGTGCCCACTAGATTCATATTTTCTTGAACCAAGAGCCTATGGTGAAAATGTGTAACTGTGTATGGCGCGGCAAAGATTCACTCTGCGCAGCAAGATGGTTAGTCCTGTTTCAGTGTTGTTCGCCCAGTTAGGCCTTAGTAATCCTCTCTATTCTATGTCTTCTACATGGTGGTTTTGTCATTACTAATGCCTGATGAAACTGATAATTTGTTTCCTGAAACCTGTTGTGTTGCTGTTGTCATTGGCTAGAGAAGAAATCATTGCCTGCAATATGTTAAAATGAAAAACCCATGAATATAGTTCTGTTTCCTACTTTCGTTGATGATCATGGAGATTAGATGTGTGGGTGGACCTGTTTTCCGGCGAAACCAGGACGCAGAGAACATAAACCGGAAGAAATGTCCCGCTCATTGTCCATTTAAAATATCAATATGGTCTGCTTTCATGCCAAATTTATTTAGCTTTTCCGCTTCCATTTTGTCATCATTTTTGTTCCATTGTATCATGTATGTCAATATTAAAATGGCAGCTCAATCTTTGATATTTAGATTATGCATTTTTGTTACTCCCGCATGCTAGGCTGGTGTCAAGTACCACCTTTCATCCCTTTTACCGATAATTTTGTTCTTATTGGTGTTTTGATTTGAATGGTGCGCATGAATGGGTATAGCATGACCACATGTGTCGATGATGGTGTCTCATCGGTTATCGCTCCTGGAAGCATCTTTGTAATAGTGTTATGTTTGTTTCAGGTCTATACATTGAGCCTTTCATCCATTGGCAGTTAAGCCATCTTTCCAGCAACCCAACCCAGCAAACCATCTACATTGTTCATCACTATCTCATTTACTTACAAAGGGGACTGGATGGAAACTATCCATGTGCCTCCAGGTGCTTTGCCTTGCATAATTTAGTGAATAGAACACTACCCCACCAAAATCAAATTCATTGCATTGGTTTCGTATGTATGTGCTCAAGTGCCAGAATGCAATTTTTTCAATTGTGTGTAAACTCTGGTTTTGTATTACTTGCACCGTTTAATTGAACGGGGTTAGGTCTGTCCCTTCAGAGGGAGTCTACACTTGACACTCCATCTATATAGATGATGATATAAATAATTGGCCATTTACTGCATGTTTTTGAAAACCACCAAGGTCTTTAAGGTCTATCTGCATCTGCTGGTGATTATAGTTGTCTTTAAGGTGAGTATAGTTGTCTTTAAGGTCTTCAAGTCGCAAGGTTGCAGATAGTCCTATTCAGGGTTTGGTTTGCCGATATTTGCTTATGAGTATGGGGAGGTAGCTATATATGGTTTTACTATTCTTCAGTGTCGGACACAACTTTGTATTGTACAGATAAAGGAAGAAAACAATTTCTGAATTCTTGAATTACCTAATTGACCCGACAACAGGACCGATTCTGCAAGATTGCTTCGCTGTTGTAACAGAGTAGTTCTGCTAGTCTAGTTGAAGCTTCAGTAACAAGTACGTCAGGAGTTTGATGTGGAGAAGCAGCTTCTGATGTCTCTCCTTTTGAATTTTGCTAGTTATGTATTATCCTAGTTAGGAATTGCATGTAACACACACTTTGCTGTCGCCAGCCAGATTCATTGGCTCAGCCGAACAAATAACATGTTGAGTAAAATAAACCAGCATCAGCGTCAGGTGCTTTAATTAATCCGTATATTGAGCTCCATGTATACTTGCTCTTCATTTAACCCTAGCACTTACTTTGAAGTAGGAGGTTTACATTTTTCAGTTATTGGCTTTTATGTTGCATAGCTGTTATTCTCATGGTGTTCACCACTTGCATTTGAAGTAAGTGATCTGATAGATACTTACTTTTGGTTCAAATTTGGCAGTAGAAAATGCTTTACTGTGTATCGTTTCTGACTTAATTGTTTGTAGACCTTTTGTAATTGGTTTACTACTTAGATTTTGTGGATTTTAATGTACAGTTTGTTTTAACTTATGATCACAGTAACATATGCTATTAATGACAAATCGATCCCGCCGAAAGGCTCTCTGTACAGAACACTTATTGACTGTATAGGGACTAAATAAATCATTTGGTATTCGTGTGGTCGCATGAAAATTCCTAGCTCAAATAAGCTGCCATTGTATATAGAATTGGTATATACTAAATAGAGTTCTGAAAGATTATTGGTTTTGAACACTAGAAGCAACGGGATAAGTTTTCGCCATTTCCAGATCTGGTTCCTAATGCCTAATGAAAGTTATAATTCAATTTCTGTACCCTGAGGTGCTGATGGTATCATTAAGTAGACATGAGAGCAGTGAATACAATCTCTGAAAATGATAATGGAGATTGGATGTGTGGTAGACATTTTTATTTTAAATCAGAACCCAGAGAACCAGAAATCAAAAGAACTGTCCTGCTTCGTTTTCCGGTGTATATATGTCAGTATGATTTGCTTCGATTCCATATTTATGTTCCCATATTTAGTTCATTGCCTTTCGTTTTCCATCATATGCAGTTCCAAATTCGCAGCTAAGCTTTATATATATATTATGCTTAGAAAATATGTTTCTACTGAGTGCCATTTTGTTCGTAAATCCTGCAGCTGATTTTACTTCCACTAAGAAAATTTTCTAACATGAAAGGTAAGATACCTGGGCTAAAGCATGATCAACAATGAATTAGTTATTCAGTGCTTGCAGTTGTGATATTTCATCATAAAATTACATGTATATTTTTCTGCTGTCGTATCTCATCACAAAACTACATTATTGATTTCGCAAAGCTAGCCCAAACTGTGGCTTTGAACATTACTATAAGTCTTTGCACGACACTGGCACCTATTTGGCAACCATAACATGAGTAGAAAATTGATGTGTTCAGTGATGCGATTATTGATTCAATGTTGTGTTGTGATTGTGTTTAAAGATTCAAGAAGGGAACTATCCAATCTACTGTCACATACCAGAATACATATCATTCTTTTCTGATCGATGAATCAAAATACCCCTGCTAAAACTCATAAAAGATACTTGTGATTCATGGCTTATGTTTAGTGAAATCAAAATTTTAGAGTAATGCTCATTGATGGATATAACTCCCAAAGGTTACATGACATCAATCACAGGATATGCTACGATGCTTGCAATAATCGACTGAAGCAGTTGGTTCCAAGTAATACATGAGGAGCAGACCTTCTTGCTCTTCCCATGCAATCTTAATTTGGGATGGAAACATGCCTCTAGGTGGGTATTGCCATATAATTAGGTAAGGAGGTAATAACAAATGATTCAGTAATTTCTTATATTGCTAAATTTTCAGTGTCATGAGATTTTCCACTCTGTTAAAAATTTGAAATTTCTGCAGAATTAATCCACAATTCTATTTTACGTGCCTCGATGAGGATTGAGAATATGTAATTTTTTTGGGTACCTGTCAATATGGAGTCTTGAACTTCTCTGGGAAAGAATTAGATGTTCGTATTGTGGATTTTGTAGCTGAATTTATATTTTACGGTTGCACACTCAGTGTCTATTCTGGCTCACACTTGTGATACGAGAATTGAGATAAGCCTGGGAGAGCTTTGCACATCAACTCCAGACAGATGAGACGCCGTACAATAAACCGGGACCTGCTAGAAAAAAGACCGATAGTTTCCAGTGGCACAAGATCTGGCAGATGAAGCCCAGCTCTGCCGTGTCTCTGCCGTGTCTTCCTAGGAAGTAGGATGGCATGCTTTGGCTTGCATGGCTCTGCCGTGTCTTCCTAGGAAGTAGGATGGCATGTCGATGTTGGAGCTGCCTCGACCTGGAAGATGCTTGTTTCCAATCCTAATAAGTGCAGAACAGGGAAGGGATTAGTTGAAGAGGCAGTTGAAGCTTTGATCATGAGCTGCAAGTGCAACTGAGGATCTGAGTCCTGCTCAAGGTCTGGTGATGCACAAAGAACAAGTTCAACTGTGATGGTGGCTTTCAGCTGTACAACTATATAACAAGTTTGGGGTTCGGTGGAGCTGGAGCGCGCTGATTGCGTCGCTATTGCTGGCACAATTATGAACAGGATCTGAAGGCGGCTGAGCTGGAAATAAACCGTACCACTGTCTTGAAGAGAGACGCCGACGACCTGGCAGCGGTGACCATGAGTGTAAGATCCCTCTTGCAATATTGCCCAATTGACAACTAATTCAGTTTACAAGCTTGGATTCAGAAGAACATTGGTGGAACAAGTGAAGATCTGAAGAGGAAGAAGGAGAAACAGGCAACACAACACACGCACCCGCCGACACACGCCTAGCCAAGCCTCGGCCGAAGCCGTTGTGGTCGCTCCATTGGTATATATGCCTCTGTCTCCTCTCATCTTGCTCCCAATGTGGCGGCCCATCGCCCAACACTTTTATGGGTGATTTTCTCATATCCTTTAGAAAAGGTAGAGACGAAATAGAGTCAACAAAATCTCAGGGAATTTCATTGGCACCATTCTATATGTTTAGAGTTAAGATGGGGATTATTATTATTATTTGATTAGCTCTTGTATGTAAATTCCTGGATAGAATATGTTACGTTCAAATCACATTTCAGTCCCAAAATGGTGTCTCTGGAGAAGAGTACATGTATCTAGGCCATGCAGTGCGGGGAACTGTTCAACGGTAACACAGCGCGGCGAAATATTCAGCCATAGAACCAAGGGCACGCGTGGCAACACAGACCTATCGGAACCATTGTTATCTGCAGTGATCGAACGAACAACAGTCCGTCTAAAACTATCGTTTGAAGCGATCCCCAAGCACACATGATCGAGAGAAACTGATGCTAGTTAGTTGGAGGGTAGCAACCTCATCTTCTTTTGGTACTCCGATGACTGTATGGAGTGGACTGGTTTGGCATCCTGATATCTCACATTCTCACACTGTTCCTCGAAACTAATTTTTGTAAGATGATTATCAAAGTAAAACCAAAAACCATCAAATGTTCTCAGCCTAAATACACACAACATGGACTAGAGTTCAGGATCCTAACAAGTGTCATGAGATGGGAATGTATATAGTCCATCCTAGAGTCATATGGTACAACCTATTTACCTAGTCGTATTAATTTTCCTTGTTAAGACTTTTTATTTCGCCTCCAACCACAGTACAGATAGGACAATTTAATGTCCCAATTGCACTTTGATAGAACATTCCATGTGTGTTATATATTGAGAGTAGAATCGAGAGACAAGCGAGAGACAACAAATGATTCAACTGTATCCTTTATTGATGATGAATAGTGCTATATATAGCACCCAAACAAACGGTTACAAAGGGGATGTCGGTTCTATACAAACCGACATACAAGCAGGGATTACATTTAATTAAATGAATTAACTAAATCCTAACACTCCCCCTAATCTATGCTTGTCCTTGTGTGTTCATCATCTTGAAATTGTCTCCTCCAAAAACCCTGTGGGAAAAATATGAGGAGAGTAGTGTGTATGATATGTTGCTAAAACTCCTTTAACCCGGTGGGGATATAAGGAGAAAATGATGCAACATATGAAGGTTATTGTCTCTTTGATAACTCATATGAAAAAAAAAACCTTAAAAAGGCAAAATCCATAGCGAGTTTAGAGAACAATAAATATGTCTTGTATACTTCCTTTAAAACCCCGGTGGGGAAAATAGCAAGTATGACATAAGATGTTTGAAGTTCTCCCCCAAAAACCCTTTGGAAAAAATGTGAGGAGAATTGTATTTGATATGTTGTTAAAACTCCTTTAAAACCCAGTGGGAAAATTAAGGAGAAAATGATACAACATATAATGATTATTGTCTCTATTCTCAATATGAATGAAACCCATAGAGTTCTAGAAGACAATAAATATGTCATGTATACTTTCCTAAAAACCCCGGTGGGGAAAACAGAAAGTATGACATATAATCTCATGTTGATACTACCTCATTAAAAACCACGATGAGAACCTGAAAAGTAAACTCATAAAGGGAAAAAGAGTGTAATATGATGCTTTGAACAGGTTATCATTCAGGAAGATTCTCCCCCTGACCCTTGCAAATCACGAAGTCGTCGTATACCAATCACATGAACATGAATGTTATAGTTGATAGAGACTTGGTGAATAGATCAGCGAGGATATCGCATGATTGGACTTGCAAGATGTTTATTCCCCGACTCTAGATGAGCTCATGGGGATAAAAGTACAATATGCTTAATGATATTGCTCTTTATCTAACCTGTTTGCATCCGTGGAACACAAGTAACATTATCTGTGTAGATAATGACAGGTGATTCAGAGAACCAACCCCACATGACTAATGTATGTGGTTTATCATTCCGTGAAGCTACACGTGTTAACATGAAGCATTGCATCTTAGAATGATCTTGGTAGGTATAGTCACCAGAGTCTAACATCAATGGAGTGACAGTTCTACCATGTATCTACACACCGTGGGATCGTGTAGATAGCAAATACTTGAGTGAAGGTGCTCGCGCGAGTTGTATTCACAATCACTATTTGGGTTATCCAAATTCTTCATCTCAAAATCCGTCTGTTAGATGATCATGTGGTTCGTCGTTGTAGGAGTTATCCTTATATACGACAAACACACATGGGTGATCACCATGTAGGAGTAATCCTTGTGTATAAGGAACTCACTACGTCGGTTGTACCAAAATATACCGACAATAATAAGACTAGCTTGGAGTGACTTATTGATTTTTACACAATACATGTTGCATTTGCGTTTCGATTCGGACAGAGATTCCATCGGGAACCATACATGTTAGAATCTAGTGATCCACATGGATATGTTGTCACTACACCTATCAACTGCAGAGATAGATGATTTTGTGCTGCCAATGATATATGTATCGGAACGAGATTTCACTCATGTCTGGAGAGTAGGACTCGGATCTCTGCGGAAACCCGACCTTATGCTACAAGCCTTGCTTTCTCACCACCTAGTATTTCTCATTCCGTTTTTGGAGGAAAGCACATTGAATAATCCCATAGGGAATTCATTTGTAAGAGCGAGGCTATATCTGCTTGGATTGCATCCTTTGATGAGTTCAGTCCTAGCAAGTGTGTTCACACTCTGCCATGGCCATGGTCTTTGGATCTGAATCATTGTGAAGGTTGTTTGCAATCATACAAGAGATGTTTGTCGACAGTTGTAGGCTTTGGTTATATGATTCTCCAGAATCGATATAGTTGGAGCGAATATAATGCACCCTTGATGACTCTTCGTGATTTCCCAATACGCGTGAGTCTGGGTGTTCCGATGTCCCAGCCAGTGTGTGCAAGCTGGAGCTGGGGTTGTGGAGGTTTCCCTTCCACTGGGTGTATACTACCCATTAGGTGTTCATCAACGCAAGGTCGACTTGCATTTACTGATTGAGAGGATTTATCCTCGATTTTCTTTGTTGCTTTGCGAAAAGCTGGATCCTGGTTAGAGGCCGTACTACTCCCCCTCTTTTTATAAAACAGGGAGTTGAGTGGTTTTTATTGGTACCTTCACTCTTTCGGGCGCATTTCTAGCCGGATTAGGAGTTTGTAACACCTTTGAGATCAGTAAATGAATCTGACAGGTTATTTGCATGTGATGCAAATTTGTGAATCCGAACGTAGAGTCCAGATTCTTGAGTACGTGGATATAAGGAGGAACGTGAAGTCCCAATTGATTTCCTGGCATTCAACGTGGTACTTGAAATCTCCCCCTAATGCCTGGAAATAATCCTCCTTAAATATAAGCAATCAACGTACTGGGCTATGAAACATCCCTTATGAGGGGTTCAAGGTACTGGTGATCGACGGAGATCTGTACCCCACATAGATCCCTCATATGTGGGCCCATGATGTACGCTGCGGTGGTGAGATCGGTACGCGTGAAGCGCTTCCGAACTTACGCAGATGGGAAATGCTCGGAGGATTTCCACGTATCAATTGCAGAGGGGAAGTACTGCGATATGCAGTTAGTCAACAGCGTGTAAAACTGCATGACACCAACGTGAGTTGGTAAATTGCAATTCATTAACATGGGTCGCGCAATGAGAAAAATCCTTTTGATCAGAGATATAACCAAAAACAATTGTGTATGGACACATAGGACATTGTGCTAAAATTCGATCCTCGAGCCATGCACTAAATAGTGGAGGCATGGAAGAGAATTCTGCAACAATATTTGTCCATTCGAATTGATTTAATTTGATTTTAGTCCAAACAATGGTTGGTTGAGTACACAAATATCACCTTGAATGTGTTCAAGGGACTGAAATGATCCTTGGCACAATGTGTCCAAACTAAATCTCATGAATAGGAAAGTTTAGCTCATGCAAAACATGACCGATGGAATTGCATTATATGCAACATGTGCTATGAGTTGGATGTACGTCTAGTACAATCCAGACAATAGAGTGGGTACATTTTCATATACTTGTTCCACATCCATCGGATTGGCACTCGTAGAAATCTATATATAGAATTGAAGAAGTTCCAATATGGAAATCTTTATCAGATATATAGAATGTATACAATCTTATTTATATCAGAGTGCTGATACAATATATATGTTCTACTACAACAACACAAAGGACATTAATAAAGTGACCACCAAGGAGATAGTGGGACTAGACGATGTCACCAAACATGTAGGTTGAGGCGTGCTCAACTATCATGTCCTCCGTTTTGTAGGGTCCTCTGACGGCTGGAGAGTTATGGTGTTGCGAGGTCCAGAAGGGACGTCTCGCAAACTACCAGCTCCATCGGTGCCATCTGGATGAAGGTTGAAGTTGGCTTCAAACCTTTTCCCTCGCGGTGTGTTGCGGCCATGGGATTGCTAGTAGATAATGGCCAGATGCTTTGGGGTTGCACATGTCAGTGGGGTGCGTGTAGCATCCACACTTGTCGCAAAGCTTAGTTTTGTCAAACTTGGGCTTTGCGGTGCCTTTCCCACGGTCTGAGTTTCTGGACTTCCTGTTCCGGTTGCGCTTTCGCTTACCATTGAAGTTCGAGGGCTTTCCTTTAAAGCCACCATCAAACTTTCGTCCGTTCGCAACATTCATATGAACTACAGGTAGAGGTTGAGAACCAACCGGACGCTGAGAGTCATTCTTAGCGAGTAGCTCATCATGCTTTTCAGCCTGAAGTAAAATATGAATAAGATCGAAATAGACTTGGTAGTCGCGAGCACGGTATTGCTGCTGGAGGATCCTGTCAGATGGGAGCATAGTGGACAGATTTTTCTCTATCTTCTCCGCATCAGTAGGTCCTTCCCGCAAAAGCGCAGTTTGGAACTGATCTTATGAGCCTTGCTTCTGGCATGACAACTGCCTTCTGCTGGTCATACCTCGTTTTGAGGGCCAGAAACAAGGTACTGGGGAATTTTCCTCTAAGTACTCAGACTTGAGGTCTGGATGAACATGGTGCCTTATGATGTACAAAGCAGCATATTTTTTTGCTCATCTGTCAACGGCGTGACTCCAGCCAGGAGTGGAACATCTCGAGCCTGGATTGCACGCACTAACCCATGGGACGCAAGGGCTATCGTGATGGCCATGTCCCATATAGGATAGTTGTGGCCGTTGAGAGCGAGTGCATCAAACTCTCGAGCCATCGTTTATCTATATGGTAAACCAGAGAATATTAATTTACATTCGGTAAATTAAAATCCATCATGGTTATGCCGTAATGAACTATGCAAAATAAATGAAGTTTCAAGAAGTGACCTTGAACTCGTTAGTGTGTGAACATCAAATTGTTAAGTATGACACATTGTAGATAATCTCCAAAAGAAATTTTGGAGTAGATCTAGCAGCATTAGCAGAGTATAAGATACTCACGCTTCGAATGCCTTATGTCACAACTTAATTAAAATGCATGGGAGAGCACATTGGCAATCATAATGTCAAAAATGACAAAATGTAGGCTTAAACAGTAGGTGTAGATAAATCTACACACTACATCATGATCCCAAAACATCAATTCGAGGAAATCACTTTGAATTTTGCATCTATATTTGCAAGAAATTGAAAATCTCAATTGTAAATAGACATGTTAATCTCGACATGTGTCAAACATGGAAATATATACATATCTTAGAAAGATTCC
This sequence comes from Poa pratensis, assembly GCA_947311845.1. NCBI lineage: Eukaryota > Viridiplantae > Streptophyta > Magnoliopsida > Poales > Poaceae > Poa > Poa pratensis. The sequence goes on from CAMZMU010000043.1 coordinate 6,632,266, forward strand.
GGAATACATCATAATCAACAGAGAAACAGTACTATAGAGGTACTGAATTTATATTTGCAAGAAATTAAATTTCTCAATTGCAAATGGACGTAATTAATCTCGACACGTGACAAACGTGGAAATATATTACATCAACTTAGCATCTGGAATACATCGGTACTCAACAGAAACAGTACTAAATATACGTACTGAATTTAACAGGTCTAAAACAAGAATGAAATCACTACTGGAACTACTGCTAGGTGACTTATCTGCTAATCTGCTAAATCGTAGGAGCAAATAAGCAAAGATAGTAATAGCTGCTGGTTGCCTAAATTTCCAGCCGCATGCACATGGCCACGTAAGGCAGTCAATCTGTCTCTGGTCAATCGAAAGGATAAGGAGAGAGACCAGGGAAAGAAATCCCCAGCTACTCGATCCCCAATCCTCGCGTGACTGAAACAGGCGGAGAGCACACGGCCGGCCGGCGCCACCTCCACGCACGCCGCCGCAGCGGCATTCACCGGCGGCGAGGTGCGCTCCCGCCGCGCTCGTCCTCGTCCGAGGATCCTCCAGGGAGCAGGGTGCCCGGCGCGACGCCGTTGAAGGCGCCGTTCGCGAGCCCGAGGGCGGCCGGGCTCCAAGTCCCCGCGCGCGCGGCGCGGCTGCTCGACGGAGGGCTTGATGCCGCGAAGCCGAAGGGCATAAGGTGGCAGCGAGGCGTAGGCGTGGTGGGCGTCGGGGATGGCAGGCGCCGAGGCGCGATGGCATCGTCGGCCGCGGCGCTCGAGAAGCTGCGGATGCCGGAGCCGAAGACGAAGGTGGAGGCTCCGGTCGGTGCGGAGGCGTAGGCGAGGGCGTCGCCCTCCACCTCAACAACCGCAGGGGTCGGAGATGGCAGTGGAGCCGCCTCGGCGTCGTTGATCACTTCCTCCAGCGGGGGTGAAGGGGGCACCGCCATTACCGGATCGATGACTACGGCCGCATGCGCGCGACGGGGACACGGACCTGGCGACGGCGGAGCCGCGAGTGCCTGGCCGACGTCCTCGAGCATTGGCGCAGCCGGACCAGCGAGGAGCCAGTCGGGCACGGCCGGTTGCACGGTCGGCTCAAGGGCCTGCACCGGCAGCGGCGCGACGGGCTGCTACGGTGCCGGCACAAAGGCTTGCACCGACGGCGCCGTGGCAGTGTTCTGGTGGTGGCGGCGAGGTACGCGATACCCTCCTGTACCGTGGCGGCGACCACGGTAGCCTCCATAACCGTAGCGACGTTCGTTGAAACGACGACGGTCGCCTGCACGGTTGAGGCGGCGGCGAAGACCGCCTCCTCCACGACGGCGGCGAGCGACGAATCGACTGCGCCGATCATCATCGCGAAGGAGTCGAAGGAACATCGAGAGAAAATCCCCAGGCATTGTTGTTTCTTTCTCACCTTTTGCATGTTGATCTTCCCTGTTGATATTGTTCTGTTACTGCGAGTTCGCCGGCGAGTTCTTGCTCTATTGGAGAGCGACGTGCGTGATAACGTATTGAAAGTAGAATCGAGAGACAAGCGAGAGACAACAAATGATTCAACTGTATCCTTTATTGATGATGAATAGTGCTATATATAGCACCCAAACAAACGGTTACAAAGTGGATGTCGGTTCTATACAAACCGACATACAAGCAGGGATTACATTTAATTAAATGAATGAACTAAATCCTAACATTATAAATGAGATTTTACCCTCAGAAACAAAAGCCATGTGTAAGGCATCAGCAGGCTCCGACTATCAAATATTCGCGTATGATTGTTTATAAATCATGTGCTAAACATGGCACATGTTTCTTCTTAGTAAACCGTTTGCAATATAGTGAAGTATCACACACGCGTTTTGTAACAGAAGCGTGAATTTATCCGTCTTCCCGCCTTTTACAGACATTGCGCTAAGTATGAAGTTAATAAAGGCCGCATGCATCATTTCGATGCAGAGCCTGGGACTTCCCCTTTTCGAAAAAAAAGTAATTCAAGTGCTCCTGAATACATGCAGCTCATGGGATGGTACTTACACCTAAAGTTCGACGGAAGAACGCGCGTGAAGCGCCTCTATTTCCCCTGTTGTTTTTATTTCTGTGTACAGATCAGCGTTCAACTGCAGCCGGCCGTTGGATACAATTAGATGGTGGATGCTAGGGGTCAAGAAGGCACACCGTGACCTTTTTTTTATAAAGGACTTTATTACTTAAAAAGTTTAAGCATTATACCCAGCCTCTGCATAAGAATGCACACAGCCGTAATCCACTAGAGCGAAAAGAAATAAAAAATCAGTATGGAGGACCAATCCGACGATCAAGCGACCATCCATGTCGGATAAAAATATCCCTAGCCACCTATTTCAAACGTGCACATGGCTACGTAAAGAGGACTCGATGCCCGGCCCATTGTAAAGTGTATTATTGGATGCCCTTAGTAGGGGCGGCCATCATAGGCGGCGTCGCCGACCGTGGAACGGAATGCGGCAACAGGTTTGGAGGTCAGTGCTATGATCTTGTTATAATCGATAGCAAATAAACGACGAAGAGCGGAACGATCAAACCAAAGGGGACACGAGATTTTAACGTGGAAAACCTCTCCAAACAAAGGAGAGGAAAAAACCACGGGCGCCAGCCAGCAATACTTCACTATATCGGGTGAGGTTACAAACGCCGTGGGTTTACAATGTGTGGCTTACCCCAACCGGCGGCTTACAAGAGGAATATATGGTGATATAAAATCCTAAGTCGCTTCGCTCCGAAGTTAGCCTCTCACTTTATATCTTCATATGAATTTGGAACACATCAAAATAACAAATCTCGCGTCGGACATGCTCCGATAAGGGTATAAGGCGGAGACACGTGGAGGTTTGCAAAGACCTACGATGGCACGCACAGGTCACCGCTAGCGCGGAGGCATACAACTGCAGAAGCCCGTGGTGGTGAGCGCAAAGCTAGGCGGACACCAAGGCGCGACACGGCTGTGCCGCGACATGCGTATGGGAGCAGGCCGATCTGGGCCATAGAGCACCGTGATGCTGGGTAGTAACAAAGCTCAAAGCAACAGAGAAATAGTTTCTGAAACCTTTCATGCCCATGTGAACATCCTCTGTGAATTTGATCTATTACTTTAGCGACCTCCCTTTGTGGCTTTGTTTTCTATTGAACTTTCCAGCATGTTGCTCTTTACTTTTCTTTTAGTATTGATGGAAGGGAAAACGCACACCATATTATATGGGCTGGGTGTGCAACGTAACTATGCATGATCTGATGATCGAGAAGATACCATTATAAAGTAGGTGAATTATCTGACTTTGAATTTGTACCATTTCAATTCTTGGTTATTTCGCTCGCTCTAGATTGAAGCTGCTATTGTCCAAAAGGCCGTGCACTGAGCCAGTTACTTTTAACATAGAAAAACACCTATACACATCCAGCTCACTCACATCTTCAAAGTACAATCCAAAGTCACGGAACCGGTAGAAGACCCTACCAAAGATAGGTGGTCATCTATCTGTTAATTACTAGCATTTACTTTTGTTATTTTTGTGTAGATCAGAATACAAAGTATTTGAAGTTTATGTTTTGCACGATTGTATAATACACCATCGACTATATCCAAAATTTATTTCATTTTTTAAACTCGTAAATATCTTTTTTGATTTTTTTAAAATATCAAGATCGTTGAAACTCGGGAGCACGAAATCTCTTCACGGGTTTTAGTTATTATTTGTACTACTTCATTCCATGAATTTGCTTCGGGCTCGCGATTCGACTTTGATCGTTATGGATTGGTACCAAGATCAAGTCCTAAGCAAGTGGACCTAATTTTCACAACCGGTACGGTAACAATGAAACTGGGTCCTTCTTTAGTGCTTTTTACATCGAAAGAACACGTATAAATCCATCTCATTGAAATCTTTAAAAGTACAGTCCAAAACATGTATAATATTAATTGACAGCTTCCAACAATTACAACGTAGCTTAGCAAATTCTGGAGAACATTATGCCCTAAGCTAGTTTTATAGTACCTTCGCCCTCTCAAATAGAACTGCAAATGGTACAGAGATTTACGATCACTCTGAATTCTATAAGTACTTAACCAAATCGTGTTGTAACCAGTCCACCCGCTGACGCTCCCAGCAATGCTTTTCGATAAATGACATTTTACTACTCATAGGCCATAGCATCGAAATGATACAAAATAGTTTACACCCGGCCTCTGCATACCAAAGATTCATATAGACAATCGGAACATAAAATACAACGATTACAAGAACCATAGGAAGATTGTAGAACGTCTATGAAACTGGAGGGCCAATCCAAAAATTATGTTGTCATCCATGTGGAATAAATTATCTCTCACAGCATCCTCCAACATGTAGAAGCATCCATAAATAAGATTCAAAACTCCAGATGTTGTAGAGGTGATCATAGATGAAATATATGTGTAGACCGGTAGATAACCTAAAAAAAAAGTTCACGGAAAAAGAGAAGCCTTCGGGAGGAAAGAAGAGGATTTCGCGCGGTCGACACCGCTCAGCTTGCATTCCTCGAGGCTGGAGGTGCATCAGATAGAGTGTCTAGGCACAAAGGCTGCGCGTAACGTCAATGCACTTGTCGGCATAATTTTGACCACACCCTGGTTCCGAGAACATAAGACAATTTTTTCAGATGAGTTAGAGCCAATATCTAAACTAAGTGGACTACAGGGATGCATCCAGGCCACACATTGCAGCTTAACTTTTCAATGGGTAACACTCGCCGACCACGCAGCACGGTGAACCATACAAACAAGCACACAAGTATGCGTCGCTGCAGCCTGAAGGGACAACTATAAAAACCGTTATGACATGGATTATCCGAACCAGCCTCCCATCAAACACTTTGCGACGCACTATCTCGTGATGTGCTCCCCAAGAGCAGAGGATAGTGAGAAATTGACGCTAGTTAGTTGCAGGGTAGCAACCAGAGCTCTGGTTATTTTTTGTGCACTCCGATGACTGCGGAAGGTCGACTTGTTTGGTATCCTGATACCTCGCATTCTCACACAGATTCTGAAAACAATAGTCCATCCTAGAAGCATATGGTACATCAACTCTGGTCAGGATCCTAGCAAGGGTCATGAGATATACATTTATATAGTACATCCTAGAAGCATATGGTACATCATGTTCACCGCTCCATGTTAATTGTCCTTATTATGAAGATTTTTTTCTCCTGGAGGGGCGTTGGCAGCCTTGCCTTTCAATGTCACAATCTCGAAGAAGGCGAAGATATTGCACGATATGGGGCCTATGTGGCAGAGCACAACACAAAGGTAATTCACACTAGTGCCTCCTCCGGAAAATCTTGAATGTTATAATACTGAGGTCCACTGCTGTGAGTGATTGATCACCGTGGGCGTTTTTTTCTTTTCGCTTTTTAGCTGTGTGCATCATTAATGTCTGAACTAACTCTTGACATGTTGATGCAGACACTGGGGTGTATTTGGGATTTTTATATTAATATATTTCCTTCATCGAAAACAAATTAGCACTAGTGCAGAAATGGTTATTTCACATCTACACTAATAGCTCGCCAACAATGAGACACACCGCTGGTACGTATCATCTCAGGTTCCAGTGGTATGTCAAATAATGCCCACCTCACTGATAAGCTACCACTAGTGTCGTTCATAAGACATGCCACTAGCAACTGGTACCCAAATTAAGACACGGTATAAGTTATTACCGGCATGCTGATAAACCAACAACAGAGACTTCGAATAATATGGATGCACTTATCGTTATCGTTCAGGCCAGGAAGGTTCCAAGAATAGAAGTTTCAGAGGAGTGCCCATGCCCAAACTAAGTTGGATACAGGGTAACACACAGTGCGTGCAGCGAAGTGTTCAAGGGGTAACACACGCAAGCAAAGCGACGCAGGGCGGAGGAACATACAACACCAAATACTACAGCAGCCGTTGCAGCGGAGCGAACTATCCGAACTACTGTCGTGTCTTTAATTGCCCGAACCAGCCTCCCATCCAAACAGTTTTGAGTTGTACTGTCGAGTGCTACGATACTCAAGAGCACAGGATCGAGAGAAAATGTTGCCGGTTAGTTGGAAGGAAGCAAAGAACCAATGCTCCGGAGATTGTTTTGTACTGTGGATGGAGCTAACTGGTTTGGCACATCATGATACCTTCCATTCTCACACTGATCCTGAACACTAATTTTCGTGATACAGTTTATAAAAAGAAAATTCAAACCACCAAATGTGGTCAGCCTAACTACTTGAAGCTCTGAGTAGAGTTCTGGATAGCCAGTGTCATGAGATGGACATGCATATAGTCCATCGCAGAAGCGTTTGGAACATCTTGTTTACCTCTGCATATTAATTGCCCTTGTTATCAAGATTTATATCGTCTCCTGTAGTTGCGTTGGCTTTTTTATTGTTAAGTTCAGATAAGAAAATCGACAGCCACATACCTCACGATAGAACTTCCATCAAATTATCACTAATCCAACGGTAAAAAACAAAACAAAAAAGAAGTCCACAACTTTTTTAAGGAAAGAAATTCAAAGCATTTAAAAAGAGAAGTCGTGAGTGCAAGTGTGCAACGACCGATGATGATGAGTTTAACCTAAGATTTAATTTTTATCTCCAAATTCAAGTTTTGATCCACCACCTTTACCAAGGAACACAACGTAGACGCCCATCAATATTATCAAAAATATTTCCACCGAAGTATGCAAACTTAATGTTGTCACTGTTCGAGCACTTAATGGAGGAAGAGGAGCCGGCGGAAAGGATCAACACGGCTAAGGTTGTGTTTCCTGGAGACAAGTCCGATCGAGTGGCTGGACAGAAAGGCACTGTGAAAGACACTACTCTCACTATTTCTGGAACCCCCTCCTTCTACAGTGGTCAGAGGCGAGCGGGAGGCGACTCCGGCTCGGTCAGCTTCCGCCGGCGCATCTGGTGGATTCCTCACCCTCCGCCGGCCGCTCCGGCGGCGGGAGGGTGGGGAATCCCCGGATCTGCGTTCCGGGCGAGTAGATCGAGGGTGCGGGCGACGCTGCCGTGGCGGGAAGGGCGGCGCCGTCGCGCTCGTGGCGCTCTGCGGCTTCCCCTCCTCGGCTTCGTCTTCGGCGGGCTGACGGGCTGCAGGTGCGTCTTCTGCCTTGCCGATGTTTCCTCCGGCGTCGGTGGGACTCGTGAGGAGTGTGCAGGAGGCCAGAGACCAGATCTCCTTGGTCGTCTTCAGTGTCGACGCGTGGGCGCTGCTGGTCAAGACGATGGCTCTGCCCGGTGAGCTTCCAGCCTTCCGCTGCTCCGCCAAGACCCAGGCGGTTGACTGAAGACGGCGGCTTCGTCGGCGGCTTCCTGGCCGCGGTTCGCTGCGGTTCGCCGGCTCGGGTGGAGCTCGGCGGCAGCGCGCGGTTGGCGGTCACCGTGGTGCGGCGGCATCGGTGGGTGCTGGGTCCTCAGGGACTGGTGTGTAATTTCTCCTTTTCTTGAGGTTTGTTTTGCTGGGCTGTTTTCTTTGATCTGGGATCCTATGTACTCAAAAAAAAGAAAGGCTGCGCTTAACGTCGTTGTCGTTCAAGCCACAAAGGTTCCAAGAAACAGAGAGAGTTATTTTAGAGGGGATACAGTCTAAGTTGACTACGGTGACACACGCATGCCAGACAGTGCGGCAAACTGTTCAACGGCTAACACACAAAAGCAGGCCACGCAGCGCGGCGAACCGTCTACGACCAAGCACAGATGCGCTCGTCGCCTCAGTATTCGAACCGTTATGACTTGGATTGTTCGATCCACCCTCCCATCTAAACTGTCTCGTTCATCGGTCCCCAAGAGGACAAGATCGAGAGAGATTGACGTCGAGTTAAGTTGGAGGGAAGGAAACCGTTCCGGATTTTGTTTTTGTACTCCTACTACTTCAGAACGTTGACTTGTTTGGCATCTTGATACCTCACATTCTCAGTGATCATCGAAACTAACTTTCTTCATACGATTTAGAAAAGAAATAATCTGCTCAGCCTAACTACTTGCAGCTTGGAGTAGAGTTCAGATCCTAGCAATCGTCATGACATGTATCCATCCAAGAAGCATATATGGCACATCCCGCTTACCTCTTAATTGTCCTTTTTATGCAGATTTATTTCGTCTCCTACTGTGGCTTTGGCACCGTTGCAGTTCAATGTCATGATCTTGAAGGAGGTGAAGATATTGCACTGAGACATGGGCATGTGGGACAGAATATTAAAACTAGCCATAGTAAGAATAACATAGGCAAAGTATTAATTAACTGTCAAATCTTTTTTTACTTAGATGGTAACATGACAGTTTGCTATTTTTTTCCTCGCAGCTATATGTAGGCTTTTTTCACTCTATACGGTATGGCTACAAACCGAATGAAGAAGTCAGAAGCAGTTCATCGCCTGTGGAAGCTTGCTGATAGTAAGGTCTTCCTACATGGGGAAACTAGTTATTTATAGGCAGTGGCGGATCTAGCACCTTAAAACTGGGGGTGCCACAATCTCTGAACAATTAAACTTTAGTACATCGATTGGATTTCTTTTGAAAAAGGATACTACAAATTGTCTAATATAGTTCAAATATCATCAGAATTCCAACAAATAGTTTAAAATAGGCTTTAGACTTTAGTAGTATTAAGTATATAATACATATTGTTTTGCATTTTCGGAGGGGGTGCCATGGCATCCATGGCACCCCCCTAGATCCGCCCCTGTTTATAGGTGGTCAGGTAGAATGTATTGTTTGACCGAGACATTAATCTTTCACCAAATTTCACATAACAACTGCAGTGGCCATTGATTACTTTCACCATAAATAATGCAGTTGTTGAAGAACTCATATTATGGGAAAACTTATTATTATTTTTAATATATATTTTCTTTTCTAATGTGCATAGCATCTATACAATATTACTGGCCCTAGACTAAATATTTGCTAGCAAACCATAATATACCATCCATCGTGAACTATGCCAAAATGCCAATGATTTGAATATTTTACGGGAAAGGTAATACTGAAAATGGCTTAGTGGTTGAGTACCGCCCCACCCCTGTGTTTTTCGGGTATGAACTATTGGACACTCGACAACAACGACTGTACGGCGAGTGCTCCCAAAAAACACTCAATAAAGCCCGACACTCAACAATTCATCACGCATATCAGAGAATTGTCTAGTCGGCACTTCGAAAAATTATTTCATAAGCCGAGTGTGGGGGTGAGGCACTCGGCAAATCTGGTGGATGAGTGTCCACTATGGCCATGCCTAGCATTATGTAGGCCAACGTCATGTTGTGTGTTGTCGAGTGCCCTTTCGGAGACACTGGACAAACACCCCGCCGTTAGTGTTTGCTGAGTATCCTCTAACATGGCACTCGATAAAGACATTAAAACATATATTATTATAAGAAAAATGTATATTTTATTAATTTATTTAAATTAATTTTTTAGTTGTCCTCCTTTTCCCCGCACTATTTTCCATCTCTTTCAGTCCTTTTTGCACTTCTCTTTCTCACCCTAGTGACCAAAGTCGTGGCCATATTTATTACATAGTTCATGAGAATGTAACCTTTTGTCAGATACTCCCTCTGTCCCAAATTACCCTGCGTTTTGGAATTAGTCAAAGTCAAACTTTGTAAACTTTGACTAAACATGTAGGAAAAAATATCAACATTTATAATATGAAATGTATACAATATGAAAGTATATTTTGTGATGATTCTAATAATATTTATTTTGTATTATAGATATTGATATATGTTCATACATAGTCAAAGTTTACAAGTTTGACTTTGACTAATCGTAAAACGCATGGTAATTTGGGACAGAGGGAGTATGTGCGTCTTTCCATGAAAAAATACTTCAAAAAATAGTTTCCACAATTTTATCATAAAATTGATTTTATATTTATAAAGTGTCAGAAATGAGATTTTTTGTGAAGCAAGTGCAAAAATTATTGTGCAAAATGGCACCTTTGCCTGATAAAAAAAGGCACATCTCCCTTTTTTACGCAAAGTATACCATTTTGGATGGCTAATTTCCAAATACTTATTATTTTCTCCTTTTGTAGTTACTTTCAGCAATGAGTTTCTCCAAATTCCGCGAAAGTAATTCATGTTTGAAAGACAAGTGTGTGATAACAAAATTCAACATCGTTTTAAGTTACCCAATTAGTATTGCATACTATAGCATAGAGGTGTTTGAATTCATGCCCTTTCTGTGAATAGATTCGCCGACGATTTTGAGCTTGTTTTGAAAAAATATAAATAAAATGTTCGAAAAATGGTAAACTTGGATTTCTACATATGATAGAAAAAACTTCCCAAAATTGAATATTATGTATTGTCATTCAGGACTTCCAAGTGAAATGACCATATCCATGGTATAGTTCATGATAATTTGATAATATTTGTCACAAATGTGTATCTTTCCATGCCAAACAATTACGCCAAGAGGAATTTCCAAGTTTTTGTCTATTTTCTAGGTAGCATAAATGGTTTTTAAAGCAAGTGTATGTTGTGTAAAAAGGCACCTTCTAGTTTTGACACAAAGTAGGCCATGTTAGATGTCTAACTCCCAAGTATTAATCATTTTTTCGCTTTTTAATTGCTTTTGTCCACTTATATGATTTTATACCACTTGAGCCATTTATTTTAACCGCGAGTAATGCAGTTATTTTAGATGAAATTCCTATAAGTTGCATTGCTACTATAAAATGTGAGAAGCCTAAGCAAAATATTGGTATCAATCCATGAAAAATAGAAATAGCAGATTTGAGCAATAAAAAAATTAGTTGGTGATTTTTGTGCGAAAATGTTGGATAATATAGTATTGTATACTTTTAAAAGGCATACATCAGTAAGGAAAATAAAAGTTCCTAGGGTTCATTTATTTATATTTTGGGATGGAACAAAATAGATGTGACTGCTAAACTTTGGTTTGAAACAAAAAAATTGTATTTCATTTATTTCCATTCATCATAAGAACAAAGAATGTACCTTGGTTTTGAAACTAAGGGATACAATCTAAGTGATTTCTCATTATTTTTATTGTTGCAAAACTAGTGCAATATGTATATGAAGTCACTTACCCGAGTATCTGCAACTAATGAGGGAAGCACTCTAAATTACACTTTATAAAAAAAAAAAACTGTTTGGTGAATAAGTATAGCATACGCTAAATATCTAGTAATAGTAAGAGGTGATTGTACATCAGTTAGATCTTTCAGTATACTTTTGACGAAAATTAATTTTGTTTCCAAAGGCCCCTTGATTTTTTATTCGAAATGGGAACATAGTCCCGGCTCTACCTCTTGAAGATGCAAACAACTTTATTGCAAAGTTTTATAGTATCAAGTAAAAACTATAGTTACAAACGTCAACCGCTAAAGTGGTAACATGCATGGATCTACCAACAAAACAGAGAAGATATAATAGACTAGACATGTTGAATCCGTCTAGCATGCTGCCATCCACCGCGGTTGAATATAATCTGAAGGGCCGTCATGAGCCGAATACATCCGAAATCCATATCCATGAGTTCCCCTTGTTTTGGTGGAAGAAGGAAGGACAATATGGATCCAGTATGTAGCTTTGTGGACAACTTACGAAAAGTGAGAAACTTCAACTTTGTCAAACACAATATCGTTCAGACAATTCCAAATAATCCAAAGAAAAGCACAATCGCCAATGCAAACACGAGTTTTAGTTTTCTTATCTACGACAGAAAGCCAATTACCAAAGATATATATTAGCAATACTAGTAAGTGGGCAGATATTGAAAGTAAAGGGAGTTAACCGCGATCCAAATATAATGTGCAAAAAGACATGATATAAACAAATGCTCAACATACTCATCTGAATGACAAAACTCATATCGTTTACACCCTGTCCAACATCTTCCAACCAGGTTATCTTTGGTTAATAAAACTTTTCGATGCAGAAACCACATAAAAAACATAACTTTTAAAGGCACCTTTAAATTCCAATGTTAGTTGCGAAAAAAGGCGCATGTCTATGAATAAGGTCATAATACATTGACTTCACCGAGAAACTTCCAAACTGAGTAAATTTCCATCTAAAAGAATCCAGAATGTGAGCCAAAGAAACTCTCATTAGTCTCTCTACTAAATTCAGCCAAGCAGTCCAGTTGGTGCCACTTGGTGCCTGTTAATGCCCGTCTCAACACAATGTTTGGTGGCGGCGCATTGGACAAAACGTCCGCAGCTAAAACATTTTTATCCAAAGGTTCATTGATAATTGTCCCGACATTCTATTGGATCAAGATTGTGGTTATGACGGTACTCCGTTCATCCCTTTTTTACGTCAAAAGAGATTTCAATTATGCATGAGCTTGTTATTATCTTTACAGACAAAGGGGCTGATCTGGTTTGGAAAAGTCTTAAACCATAAGCCTTCAGTTCCCTCTACCCTATTAAGTTCCACAAGCTCGTGCACAACAATATTACATTCTCTTTTCACTAGTAACCTAGAAAAGTGGAACATAGACTTTCTAATTTTGTCAATCTCTCTGTAGATGAAGCAGAGTTTAGACAGGTTTTGATTTGTCTCATTGACAGCGGAGAACACCACTTCTGAAGGAAAAACGCCCAACCGAATACAGTTTTGCAGCCCTAATGAGAGAGCTCTTGCCTCCGCCTCCTCTGCACCAATTTGAGCGACTTAATATGAATTACATGTTATGAATGTTATATCATCGACTTAATATTCGAATCTATTTTTAATGGTATACTTTGTACGCCAATTCACACGTGTATTATTTGTCAAATTTAAAACATTGAAAACAAGGATGCGACATGCATTGGAACGGAGTGAGTATGAGATACAGATTTGAACTAACTTGAGAGAATTACCTTTTATTATTTTTTCGGGTAGAATTATTGTTTAGTGTTCATCTCTAGAGTAAAACACGGTACCTTAATTACATATGAATTTCCTAACGTATCTTAGACCAGCTTCACTGAGTACGTCATTATGCGTTGCAGTAATTAGTCATGGTTCTTTATTACTCTCTCCGTTCCAAATTAGTTGTCTTCCATTTGCCAAAAAGTGGATGTATCTAGACTTGTAACATGTCTAGATACATCCACTTTTTGGCAAATGGAAGACAACTAATTTGGAACGGAGGGAGTACAAAACGAGGAGAACTACAAGCTGACAATAGCCCAACGCTTGATGCACGTAAAACTCCAGTGGCTATATTGTTGTTGCCCGGGGGTCTTGTGTAGGATCAAACATTAGATAGGATCTACGAGATCAATTTTTTTGATACACAAAACATGTTCAAATATTCTTAAAAAATGAACAACATGCATCTATGTTATATATGCAACACCAAAAATTTGCTGCTTCAAATTCAGCCTACAATTAGAGAAGAAAAAAGAGAAATTCTGGTACAAATAGTGTGAAACAATATTCACCCAAACCTAACACTATTCACAGTACAACTTAGCTTTTTTGTTTCTCTAAATATAGATCGAATTTTGAACTGACATTTTTTGTGAGTTGTAGAAACAACCTGCAGGTATGTTATATAATTTTTTAGATTTTTAACAATTTCTAAATATGAATTATATGACTTGATTCTATGATCTCACCTAAAGTAGAGATCCTATACAAGTCTTCCCCGTTGTTGCCTGTATCAGCTCCAATACCACAGACCTGAAGTGGTAAATGATGGATCGATGGCTAGACCTCGATTCTTGATGCATCCCATGTCCACAAGACCACGCCCATGAAAAACATAGGACGGCGCGATAACTCAACTTTTTGCTCCTCGCGCATCTACAAGTTTCATCCATCACAAAAATTGCTTTCCTATCTAATCCCAGCGGTTCTGTGTAAAGGTCACGGACATCATGTCTTCTTGTTCTTGACATGGCACACAAGAGTATAAAGGCCGAAGGTGCATATATAAATGACCCCGTCAAAACGCCACTTGTTTGTACAGACGATCGTACATTAATGTGGAGATTCTGAGTAGCAATAAAAGAGGAGATTGTGATATCTTCATTGCATTACTTCAATCTGTACTGTTGTGGATGGTGACACTGCTTCAATTGTGGCTTGGAGCCCCACTTTATATAAACACTCGCAAGGTAACTTCACCATATTCCCTAAACTCGAAGGATTATGAGAGCTATTGCAATGAACACGTACGTGGAAGAGAACAAATCTGGCAGGATGGTGCTTATAAGCCGGAGAACGACCAAACACAAGAGAGATATCAGCATGTAGAATATAAGAAATTTAACACCGTGTCAATAGAAGTAGGAGGCATCAGGATGATGGAACACCCAAGTGGTGATAGGAGATGTACACCTACAACATGAGTGAGAATGTCCAGGGGCCCAAGAGTTGTCACTGGATGTGCGTTGGTGCCACAAGTTAGTTCATCTTCCTAGTCACGGGATCCTTCTTGTAAAGTACAGAGGTACTTCCTGAGTGAATGGGCATATGCTGTGAACTAGGTGGCACAGGTGTACTAATGCACTAGGCAGTCTGGGCCGTCGGATCTAAAACGGACTCTCTGGATCAAATTTCAAAAACAATGCGAAATTTGAAAACTTATCAAAAAATTCCGAAAAAAATCATGCACATGCCTGACCATGGTACGCACCGCCGTGTTTTGTTTCGCACCGAAATGTCACCGTATGCGCCCTGGGCAAAAATGACAAATTTCTGACAGAAAATTCAAATTTTGGGATCTCAAATTCGGTCAGAAATTTGTCAATTTTGCCGTCCTCGAGAACTAACGCTAAACCCCTTCTCTTCGTCTGCTGCTGCCGGGACACGGGCTTCCGGGGAATGGCGTCGCTGCCGATCCCCGACGAGCTCGGAGATCTTCCTCCAGCTTCCCACCCCAGCCGACCTCGTCCGCGCCTCCGCGGCCTGCGTCTCCTTCTGCACCGTGGCCGCCGGCCGCTCCTTCCTCCGGCGCTTCCGCAAGCTCCACGCCCGCCCCCTACTCGGCTTCCTCGACCGAGGCAAAGTCTTCCACTGTGGCGCCCCGACCCGACTGCTATACAGTGATGCTGTGTGTCACCGGTTAAGCGATACCACCGGAGGTTACGGGTTTACCAATCCCCGGCCAAAACCTTTGGCAGGCGTTGCTGGGTACACCTCACTCCAGACAACGCAACACCCCGATTGATGCCTTAACACAGGCACAACTATCAAAGCATAATAGTAAGATCAAGACTTGTGGAACAACTGGCACATCACAGACTCTACGACACAAATCATTATAACCAACTCTTATAATAGAGAAAGATAGCAAAAGTTACAACCAGGGTCACAGACCCAGCAATACATCAAGCGGAAGCCAAGTAGGTTGTTCTAAACAACAAGAACCAAAATAGGGCCTAAGAGGCCTACAGATAAACATCACAACGCCAGCTGTTCCAGGATGTCCCAAGCTGCCACCTGGGAACCCCAGACTACTCGTCAACGTCCACAAAGAACCCACCTTCAAGGTCGGTGAAGTCCTCCTCTGAAACAAAAACAAAGACGTTGAGTTCGACGAACTCGCAAGATTAAGAGCTAATATATGCTCGATGATTGGCTATCAAAGGTTTTATGGCTGTTTTGCATAAAGCTGATTTTATTTATAAAACACAACTCCATGGCATCGACTAATTAGAACATTTTAAAAAGAGGTAAGAAGTAACACTTTCTCTTGAGATCACTTTCTCAACAACAACCATCGTCACCATCATTATACCTGTTCAACAAAGGCACCTCCCCGAATCACCCTCGAGGAAGTCAACCTTGCATTCGTGAAATGGTACCTCTAGTACCCAAGTTTTAATCATTCCGTTAAAGTTATTCTATGATCATCGTCCATTCCCAAGTCGTCCATAACCGCGGACACGGCTTTTCGAAAAGATTTATCCCTGCAGGGGTGTACAAAGTGGAAGTCCCCGGAGTCCCGAAGGGCCCCAGCTCCTTCGCCACGCGTACCGTCCGGCCCATTACCTAGCTTTTAGCTCTCTTCCTTGGAGAGCCGGCTGGGTGGGAGCGGTGTCGACTTCTCCCTCGTTAAAGACTTTCCAGGATCATCAGTGCCGGTAGGACAGGTTTGGTGACTCCTCCAACACCCTGTCCCGCGGACACTTATTTTCCTAACACAACAATCCTCATCTCAGTTCACCACCATCACGCACGCGCAAATGGAAAACCAAACTAGAGGACCCTGGCCAGCCCCGCTCGAGTTATTTAGTCTATGAGGGTTCCTGCAATTGCATAGGCCTCACGCATGGTTGCACGCTCAGTCTTGGTTCAGGATGTGCAGAACTCGCACCTAGGCGGCGAGAACGAGACAACCCACCACATCCCATGTGGCCTCTCATCCCCACCTTTAAGCATTTTATTATCCATCACCACATTTCTCCACCATCATCATCGCGGTCACGAGTCAACACCTGTTTCCAGCATGTACCACCATAGTACCACTAGGCATTTAACTAAGCATGGCTAAGCATATACATGGCAAGTATAATTATCTCGGGCCAACACTTCAAACCTGTGGTTAATAGGAAGGATACAGGTGAAGTCAACAGTATTCTAATGCAACTAGTAGGATACTCTAATCCAGGCAAAAGACATTTAGAACCGCATGCAATATTATCGTGGAGAAAATAATTGCGGAAAATAGGATAAGATATGCTCAGAGGGGGGTTACGCTTGCCTTGTTCGGGATACGGGTAGTAATACGGGTCCTCGGGGTATTGTGGAGTAACCCCGGCTGCTTGATCTATCGAAACACGAACAACGGAAGAACAATCAATCACCACACATGTGTAACAATGCAATGCGCAACCACATGATGACATGACAAGTTTATGCAAAGATGGCATCATTTAGTTTATCTAGCAAGATTAAATGGAGAGCCAAATAATTAGTGCAATTATTTGGAAGCAACCCCATATTTAGCTTACTGTCCACTTTCGTATCAATTGTCACATTTCTAAGAAGTGGTTCAAATATGCATGAACATGGCATGAGTAGATAGGTATTGCTCTTCTGATCGTTTCGGTACCTTATTTGTAATTTTCCGAGTACCGATGAATAAATAGTGAATTGAAGAATTAAATGGATTTAATTCTTTTATTCAACTTAGGAATAACATCAAATAAAAATTTGTGATCATGAGGTGAGATTTGCATGATTGGATAGCACTTGAGCTGCTGATCATTTTGATACCTTATTCGTAAATTTGGATCAATGTTTGAATAGTTATGAATTGTTTGAATTTGTTTTAATTTCCAAAACAGGAAAAAATCAACTGTAGCCAGGCCGGTCCACAGCCCGGTTGGGCCGGCTTGCAGGCCGGTCATGGGCCAGAGAGGCCCGGCCTGTGGCCCGGTCTGGACCGGTTTCCCGGCCGGCCTTGCTCCCGAGGCGCCCGGCCTCACGCCCAGTTTGGGCCGGCCCAAGGCCGGTTAGGGGCCCGTGGCGGCCGGTCCGTGGCCCGGCTTGGCCGGCTCGGCTGCCGGTCAACCAGCGACGGCGCGGTGGCTCCGGCGAGGCACGGGATCGGCGGTGAGCACTCTAAGAGGAGTGGGGAGAGGTCCAGGAGAAGGGGAAACTCACCCTGAGCGCGGATGTGCTCGCGGTGGAGGCGGAGGTGGCCGGAAGCGGGCGGCGAGCGGCGGCGGACGGTGGAGAGGAAGTCGTGGACGGCGACGGTGATTTACGGCTTCCCAGATCGATTCCTCCCGTTAGGATGTAGAGGAGGACGATGCAAAGCCTCCGGTGGTCCTGGCTGGGCTCGAGGTTGCCCCAGACGGCGGCGACGCGCCGGCGGAGCTCCGGCTCGAGCTCGTCTCCGTGGGGGAGAAAAAACGAGAGGAACGAGAGGGGAACAGATCGGGGAGGAGGAGTGGAGTAGGTGAGCGTGGTGCTGTGCTCCTGGCGAGTAGAGGCAGCGAGGAGGGGGGGGGCCCGGACGACGTGCGGCGCGGCATGGGCGCGGCGGCGGTGTGGCTACAGGAGGAAGGAGATGACGATTTTACAGAGAGGTCCCTGGCAGAACTAATTCCATCACGGATAGGTCCCTGCTGCTATTTCCTTTTTTGAAACCTTTTAAACAGCAGCACTTTAGGGATTTTAGTGGGGCACTTAGGCATTCCAGAAAAATATGAAATAATTTGGGGAGGCTCCTCTTACCAAGTAGAAGCTCCACAAAAATTGGCGTTGCAAAATAAATAGTTTGAACCACTTTCCTGTAGAAGGGTTGGTTTAGGGATTTTTGGCAATTTGCAATTTGAATTTGCTTGGAACTTTGAAAACAAGTGCAAAGCATTATTTGTGAAACTTGGAACTTCCTTGACAAATATACAATGTCAAAGGAATTTGGTTTTGCAACTTGGAAGCTTTCATTGGTTTGGAACTTGGGGAAGACAAGTTGGCATATGTTTTAAAATGGTATCAAAACAATGACTTGTTGAACAACAAGTTAGCATGGATGCCATGATGCAAGAATGCAATGCAAAAGTGAAAATTTTATACAGATTTTCAGGTTCTCAAAGTTGGGCTGTTACAATTCTACCCTCCTTACAGGAATCTCGTCCCGAGATTCTAAGATTGCGAAAAGAAGTCGGGATACTCCTCACGAAGACTAGACTCTCGTTCCCAAGTTGCTTCCTCTTCAGAATGATGGGACCACTGAATTTTGAGGAACTTGGTAGTCTTGTTCCGGGTCTTCCTTTCGGCTTCATCCAAGACACGGGTAGGATGCTCACGATACGTGAGGTCTTCTTGTAGATCTAGCTCCTCATGATTGACCCCATGGATAGGATCCTTGAAACAACGGCGGAGTTGGGAGACATGAAACACATCATGCACATTTGGAAATTTGACCGGCAACTCCAACTTATAAGAAAGATCTCCTCGCTTCTCCAGAACGGTGAAAGGACCAACATAGCGAGGGGCCAATTTTCCCTTTATTCCGAAGCGACGAACGCCACGAAGGGGAGAGACACGGAGATAAGCTTTATCACCAATTTCATAGTGTACCTCCTGATGATGCTTGTCATAGTAGCTCTTCTGCCTAGACTGAGCAATCTTCAGATTTTCCCTTATGATTCTAACCTTCTCCTCAGCTTCATTGATAACATCCGGACCAAAGAGTGCCCTCTCTCCGGTCTCGGACCAATTAGAGGAGTGCGGCATTTTCTTCCATACAGAGCCTCGAAGGGAGCCATGCCCAGACTAGCTTGATAGCTGTTGTTGTAGGAGAACTCCGCGAAAGGGAGATACTTTTCCCAATTCGTGCCAAAGAGATTACACATGCCCTGAGCATGTCTTCCAACTTGGTTTACCCTTTCGGTCTGGCCATCAGTTTGGGGATGGTAAGCGGTACTGAAGTTGAGACGGGACCCCATAGCATTTGGAAACTCTGCCAGAACTTGGAGACAAAGATACTTCCACGGTCGAGATGATCCTCAAAGGGACCCCGTGCAATGGAACAATACGAGCCAATATAGGTCAGCGAGTTGACTAGCATGTATCTCATCACGGACTGGTAGGAAGTGAGCAACCTTGGAAAGACGATCAATGATTACCCAGATTGCATTGTTGCCCTTAGGAGACCGGGGAAATCCGGTGATGAAGTCCATACCAATTTCATCCCATTTCCACTCGGGAATGCAATAGGGGAAGAGTACCGGCAGGTCTTTGATGTTCAGCCTTTACCCGTCGACATGTGTCGCATTCAGCAACATACTTGGCAATTTCCCGTTTCATACGGTCCACCAGAATTGTGGTCGAAGGTCTTGGTACATTTTGGTACTACCGGGATGATAGAGAGAGGAGATTCATGAGCTTCTTGGAGGATCAACTCCCTCAATTTTCGTTTCTTTGGCACTACCAAGCGGTCACCAAAATAAACAACTCCGGATTCATTGACAGAAACATTTTGCCTTCCCGCTAGCAATGTTCTCCTTGATTTTTAGAATACCCTTGTCACGCTTTGAGCATCCTTAATCTGGTCTACAAGAGTAGATTTGATCTCCAGATTTGCTAGATAGCCGGAGGGAACCATTTCTAAGTTCAAACGAGAGAACTCTTCATGAGAGCAGGTTGGGCCTTTCAATCATCAGATTGTTGCAATAGGACTTCCGACTTAGCGCGTCAGCCACGACGTTTGCTTTGCCGGGTTGATAGTTCAGACTCACATTGTAGTCCGTGATTAACTCCAACCAACGCCTTTGCCTGAGATTTAAATCCGGCTGGGTGAAGAGGTACTTCAGACTCTTGTGATCCGAGAAGATCTCGCAACGGTTACCAAACAGGTATGGTCTCCATTGCTTCAAAGCATAGACCACAGCGGCAAGCTCTAGATCATGAGTTGGGTAGTTGAGCTCATGCGGCTTAAGTTGGCGAGAAGCATATGCCACCACATGGCCATCTTGCATTAGCACACAGCCCAAACCTTGTAGAGAGGCGTCACAGAAGACGACGAAATCCTTGCTTGTGTCCGGCAGGACAAGCACAGGAGCGGACGTGAGCTTGGCTTTCAGTGTTTGAAGCTCTCTTCAGCTTCGGCCGACCATACAAACTTTTTATCCTTCTTGAGAAGGTCAGTCAGGCCTTGGCTATCTTGGAGAAACCTTCGATGAATCGGCGGTAGTAACCCGCCAATCCGAGAAAGCTACGATGTCCTTGACTGACATTGGAGTTTTCCAATCCAGAATGGACTGAATCTTGTCAGGAATGACCCACACCATTGCGGATATCACATGACCAAGGAAGACAAGTTTATCCAACCAAAACTCACACTTGGAGAACTTGGCATAGAGGCGGTGTTCACGAAGCCGTGTCAGAACCAAACGAAGATGTTCCTCATGCTCTT
The DNA here is from genome assembly GCA_947311845.1 of Poa pratensis. Lineage (NCBI taxonomy): Eukaryota > Viridiplantae > Streptophyta > Magnoliopsida > Poales > Poaceae > Poa > Poa pratensis. The sequence goes on from CAMZMU010000043.1 coordinate 6,653,160, forward strand.
CGTGGTTTTGAATAGATGAGGATGTCATCGATGTAAATGACGACAAACTTATCAAGATAATCCATGAAGATGGAGTTCATGAGCCTCATGAAAGTAGCTGGAGCATTTGTGAGACCAAAGGACATGACGGTATACTCATATGAGCCATAACGAGTAACAAATGCCGTCTTTGGAATATCCTCCTTTCTGATTTTTATCTGATGGTAGCCTGACCTCAGATCCATCTTGGAGAATACCGTTGCACCAGCTAACTGATCCAACAGATCATTGATGCGAGGAATAGGATACTTGTTCTTGATTGTCACCGCATTCAACGGTCGATAGTCAGAGACTAGACGAGGCACGGTAGAATCCCTCTTCTTGACAAAGAGTACCGGACAACCCCAAGGTGAACTGCTAGGCTGGATGAACTCCTTTGCTAACAGCTGATCAATTTGCTCTTTCAACAGAGCCAACTCTTCCACCGGCATACGGTAGGGCTTCTTGGAAATTGGAGCGGTACCGGGAAGTAGCTCTATGACAAACTCCACACTTCGGTCAGGAGGCATGCCAGGCAACTCTTCCGGGAACACATCCGGGAAGTCACACACCACGTGTATGTCCTGGATTTCAGGAGGGGATTCGCCTTCCATAAAGCAAAGAAGGATCTCAGGTGACTTGGGTACGATGGCGGACGGAGGTATTGATGTTGCAGGCCAATACTTCACAATGTCACCGGAAGGAGCGGTCACAGTAATGGTCTTGGCGGCACAGTCGAGATTAGCCTGGTATTTGGTTAGCCAGTTCATGCCCAATATGACATCAATGCCTTTGGACTTCAGAGCTACCAAGGCATAAGGAAAGACAAGGAACCTATATTAATCTGGACCTCAGGAGTAACCCATCGGTTTGCCATTTGGAGCCAGGAGTGGAATCACAAGGGTCGGCTCATTTTCTCGAACGGTATTTTGTGCTCTTTTGCAAAAGCTATGGATATGAATGAATGCGATGCTCCAGAATCAAACAAAACTGTAGCTGTATTGCCGTTGATTCGTAACTCACCCATAAGAACGCCGGGGTCCTCTTCAGCTTCTTCAGCAGAGATGTGGTTCAGGCGACCACGCACAATAGGTCCAGCCTTGCCAGTTGGAGTGGCAGGGGCTCGTGCAGGAGTTATCGCGAGAGGTGCCTTCTGGGGGCACTCCCTGGAGTAGTGGCCAGCCTGGCCACAGGTGTAGCAAGTGACTCCAGGTGGAGCAGGTAGCATAGGACGGTACCCACTTCCGCCTACCCCAAGTGTCGAAGTAGTGGGGCGCGGAGGAGGTGGCCTATATCCTGCTGCCCGGCATGAATGGAGCACGAGGTACGGCGCTGTAGGGACAAACACCCTGCGCTTCTTGCTCTCAGAACCCGAGGAACTCTGGTGATCCCCATGTGCGGGCCTCTTGGAAGCTTCAAGTTCCTTTCTTCCTTGCTCAAGGTGAAAGCCTGGTTGAACAGCTCCTGATAGGTCTGGAACCTGAAGGGAAAACTCATAGCGAGCTGCGGATTCAGACCCTTGCGGAACAGCTCTTGCTTGTCAGCATCATTGGTCACGTCCCTTGGGGCGTAACGAGAGAGATGGTTGAACTCACGACCATAAGTGCGGAGGTCCATCCGTCCCTGTTGCAAATCCAGGAACTCCCTCCTCTTCAATCCATGATGGCTGGGAATGTACTCCGCACGGAAGGCAGTGCGAAATCAGCCCAGGTGAAGACATGGTTGGCTGGAAACAAAGCCACATGGCTTTCCCACCAACAGCCAGCAGCACCAACCAAGAGTAGGTGGCAAAGTTGACTTGCTCGCCATGGGACATGAAGCGCGGAGAACTTGCGCTCCAAAGCACGAAGCCAATCATCAGCTTCCAGTGGCTCCTTAGCATCAGCAAAGGTGGGTGGCTGGAACGCAGGAACTCGTGAGAGTGTTGCACTCGTTCCTCCGTGCATTCTGCTGCACCAACTCTCAAGCAAGCGCTCATTGCGCCCACGGTTCTCCTCAATGGCCATCAAGACTGAGCCATCGAGGGTGGTGGCGGCAGATCATCCTCATCATCATTGTGGTTACCGCGACCACCACGGCCTCCACGACCTCCTCGAGCCATTCTGGAGATTTGACAATGACACAGTTAGTATCTTTCTCCGAATGGTCGAACAATAGCATTAGCGTCTCACAAGTACACAGACTAGGGACGATAATACTTTGCGAGAAGGAAAACAACAAGATAGAACTTGGGTCAAAGATCAGCATCATGTGCTACTAGTGAGAGTTAAGAAATCACAACTTAACACACTCTAGTTGACACAATCCGGGACCTTATGTTCAAGTCCGTGGGTTAAAACCCAAAGAAAGGATCAAAGATTGATTGGTAGAAACATCTGAGTTGATTTGGGATTGCAACGCAGCGGGAGCAACGTGACACATAACACTAAAGGTCGAACCCACCCCGTTTCTAATCATTTTGAAGTAACAGGTGAGAAGTAAAACCTTTAACTCAAATCGAGGTAAGATTGCTCCGAGATTAGAGGGTAACCAGATAAGGAGTAAAAAGAATCCTAAGATGGTTTTCACAACTCATTTTTAGGTTAAAATATTTTCACAAACACTAGACTCAACATCGACCAGTAGAAGGGTTTCCTACAGGCAGTACTGCTCTGATACCAACTTGTGGCGCCCCGACCCGACTGCTATACAGTGATGCTGTGTGTCACCGGTTAAGCGATACAACCGGAGGTTACGGGTTTACCAATCCCCGGCCAAAACCTTTGGCAGGCGTTGCTGGGTACACCTCACTCCAGACAACGCAACACCCCGATTGATGCCTTAACACAGGCACAACTATCAAAGCATAATAGTAAGATCAAGACTTGTGGAACAACTGGCACATCACAGACTCTACGACACAAATCATTATTCAACTCTTATAATAGAGAAAGATAGCAAATGACAACCAGAGGTCACAGACCCAACATTACATCAAGCGGAAGCAATTAGGTTGTTCTAAACAACAAGAACCAAAATGGCCTAAGAGGCCTACAGATAAACATCACAACGCCAGCTGTTCCGGATGTCCCAAGCTGCCACCTGGGAACCCCAGACTACTCGTCGACGTCCACAAAGAACCCACCTTCGAGGTCGGTGAAGTCCTCCTCTGAAACAAAACAAACGACGTTGAGTTCGACGAACTCGCAAGATTAAGAGCTAATATATGCTCGATGATTGGCTTTCAAAGGTTTTATGGCTGTTTTGCATAAAGCTGATTTTATTTATAAAACACAACTCCATGGCATCGACTAATTAGAAATTTTAAAAGAGGTAAGAAGTAACTCTTTCTCTTGAGATCACTTTCTCAACAACAACCATCTCACCATCATTACCTGTTCATCAAAGGCACCTCCCCGAATCACCCTCGAGGAAGTCAACCTTGCATTCGTGAAATGGTACCTCTAGTACCCAAGTTTTAATCATTCCGTTAAAGTTATTCTATGATCATCGTCCATTCCCAAGTCGTCCATAACCGCGGACACGGCTTTTCGAAAAGATTTATCCCTGCAGGGGTGTACAAAGTGAAGTCCCCGGAGTCCCGAAGGCCCCAGCTCCTTCGCCACGCGTACCGTCCGGCCCATTACCTAGCTTTTAGCTCTCTTCCTTGGAGAGCCGGCTGGGTGGGAGCGGTGTCGACTTCTCCCTCGTTAAAGACTTTCCAGGATCATCAGTGCCGGTAGGACAGGTTTGGTGACTCCTCCAACACCCTGTCCCGCGGACACTTATTTTCCTAACACAACAATCCTCATCTCAGTTCACCACCATCACGCACGCGCAAATGGAAAACCAAACTAGAGGACCCTGGCCAGCCCCGCTCGAGTTATTTAGTCTATGAGGGTTCCTGCAATTGCATAGGCCTCACGCATGGTTGCACGCTCAGTCTTGGTTCAGGATGTGCAGAACTCGCACCTAGGCGGCGAGAACGAGACAACCCACCACATCCCATGTGGCCTCTCATCCCCACCTTTAAGCATTTTATTATCCATCACCACATTTCTCCACCATCATCATCGCGGTCACGAGTCAACACCTGTTTCCAGCATGTACCACCATAGTACCACTAGGCATTTAACTAAGCATGGCTAAGCATATACATGGCAAGTATAATTATCTCGGGCCAACACTTCAAACCTGTGGTTAATAGGAAGGATACAGGTGAAGTCAACAGTATTCTAATGCAACTAGTAGGATACTCTAATCCAGGCAAAAGACATTTAGAACCGCATGCAATATTATCGTGGAGAAAATAATTGCGGAAAATAGGATAAGATATGCTCAGAGGGGGGGTTACGCTTGCCTTGTTCGGGATACGGGTAGTAATACGGGTCCTCGGGGTATTGTGGAGTAACCCCGGCTGCTTGATCTATCGAAACACGAACAACGGAAGAACAATCAATCACCACACATGTGTAACAATGCAATGCGCAACCACATGATGACATGACAAGTTTATGCAAAGATGGCATCATTTAGTTTATCTAGCAAGATTAAATGGAGAGCCAAATAATTAGTGCAATTATTTGGAAGCAACCCCATATTTAGCTTACTGTCCACTTTCGTATCAATTGTCACATTTCTAAGAAGTGGTTCAAATATGCATGAACATGGCATGAGTAGATAGGTATTGCTCTTCTGATCGTTTCGGTACCTTATTTGTAATTTTCCGAGTACCGATGAATAAATAGTGAATTGAAGAATTAAATGGATTTAATTCTTTTATTCAACTTAGGAATAACATCAAATAAAAATTTGTGATCATGAGGTGAGATTTGCATGATTGGATAGCACTTGAGCTGCTGATCATTTTGATACCTTATTCGTAAATTTTGGATCAATGTTTGAATAGTTATGAATTGTTTGAATTTGTTTTAATTTCCAAAACAGGAAAAAATCAACTGTAGCCAGGCCGGTCCACAGCCCGGTTGGGCCGGCTTGCAGGCCGGTCATGGGCCAGAGAGGCCCGGCCTGTGGCCCGGTCTGGACCGGTTTCCCGGCCGGCCTTGCTCCCGAGGCGCCCGGCCTCACGCCCAGTTTGGGCCGGCCCAAGGCCGGTTAGGGGCCCGTGGCGGCCGGTCCGTGGCCCGGCTTGGCCGGCTCGGCTGCCGGTCAACCAGCGACGGCGCGGTGGCTCCGGCGAGGCACGGGATCGGCGGTGAGCACTCTAAGAGGAGTGGGGAGAGGTCCAGGAGAAGGGGAAACTCACCCTGAGCGCGGATGTGCTCGCGGTGGAGGCGGAGGTGGCCGGAAGCGGGCGGCGAGCGGCGGCGGACGGTGGAGAGGAAGTCGTGGACGGCGACGGTGATTTACGGCTTCCCAGATCGATTCCTCCCGTTAGGATGTAGAGGAGGACGATGCAAAGCCTCCGGTGGTCCTGGCTGGGCTCGAGGTTGCCCCAGACGGCGGCGACGCGCCGGCGGAGCTCCGGCTCGAGCTCGTCTCCGTGGGGGAGAAAAAACGAGAGGAACGAGAGGGGAACAGATCGGGGAGGAGGAGTGGAGTAGGTGAGCGTGGTGCTGTGCTCCTGGCGAGTAGAGGCAGCGAGGAGGGGGGGGGGGCCCGGACGACGTGCGGCGCGGCATGGGCGCGGCGGCGGTGTGGCTACAGGAGGAAGGAGATGACGATTTTACAGAGAGGTCCCTGGCAGAACTAATTCCATCACGGATAGGTCCCTGCTGCTATTTCCTTTTTGAAACCTTTTAAACAGCAGCACTTTAGGGATTTTAGTGGGGCACTTAGGCATTCCAGAAAAATATGAAATAATTTGGGGAGGCTCCTCTTACCAAGTAGAAGCTCCACAAAAATTGGCGTTGCAAAATAAATAGTTTGAACCACTTTCCTGTAGAAGGGTTGGTTTAGGGATTTTTGGCAATTTGCAATTTGAATTTGCTTGGAACTTTGAAAACAAGTGCAAAGCATTATTTGTGAAACTTGGAACTTCCTTGACAAATATACAATGTCAAAGGAATTTGGTTTTGCAACTTGGAAGCTTTCATTGGTTTGGAACTTGGGGAAGACAAGTTGGCATATGTTTTAAAATGGTATCAAAACAATGACTTGTTGAACAACAAGTTAGCATGGATGCCATGATGCAAGAATGCAATGCAAAAGTGAAAATTTTATACAGATTTTTCAGGTTCTCAAAGTTGGGCTGTTACATCCACCCCGCCATTGCGCCGCACACGTCCGCACCGGCAGCCAGCGCTGTTGCTTTGGCCGCCGACTTCTCCTTCTCCTTCCTCCCCGCCGCCGCCAGCGACTGGTTCCTCCATGACATCCGTGACGGCCGCGTCCTGCTCTCCGGCCGCGTCCATAACAGTACCGCTTTCATTTGTGACATGGTGGTGTGTGACCCCTTGCACCGTCAATACCTCCTGCTTCCACCAATCACTTACGATATAGTCCATCCAGTGTATGACCCACTCTGGACAACAACGATGAGACGCCCTGAAATGTTCCTTGTCCCCGCCGGCGACGAGGCAGCGGCTGCAGAGGAGACATCATTCAGAGTGATCTGGATGGTTAGATGTGAAACTAGTCTAGTCGCCTTTCTCTTCTCTTCCAACACCGGACAATGGCGAGTAATTTTATCCCAGCGTTGGAGTGATTTGACTGCTGGTTTCCCATCGTTGCCAACGAAGATTGGCTACTACTTGCGCCAGTATGTGTATGGCTGCTTCTACTGGTACTGGGTGACGGCTGAGTGCGGAGGACGTAGATTACTAGTGCTCGATACCAAAACAATGGACTTCTCCTTTGCCGAACTCCCACCGGAAGCCTATGGTTGTCCTGATTTGGCCATGGTGGAGGCAGGGGAAGGCAGGCCTGGGTTGTTTGTGCTTGCAGATAACAGATCTGACCTCAGTTATTTCATCACGAGAAACAATGGTGGAAGCTCTAGCCAGTGGCAGCAGGTGAAGACAATATCACTTGGTTCTGTGTCCCGTTTGATATGTAATATGGAGAAGCACTTGCTCCTGCATCAGGAGCAAAGCTCACTGCTCGAGGCAGGCTGTTTCACGCTGCACATTGAAACGTTCCAGCTTGAGAGGGTGTGTGCTTTAGATTCTACCTATCATAAGCTACACGCCTATATCAACTTCCCATCATCGCTGTTGTCATCACCACAATATCAAGTGGTAAGCTACCAAGTTATCTATTTTCTATGACACATTACATAGTTCATCATTGGCATTGGTAGTTCTTGTCTACACGATTTAACATGTGTTAGTTTTCTCCTCTTTTTGCAAGGCTAGTCTAGCTCAGGAATATAATTGTGATATATTTGGTTCTCTGTTCCCACTTTAAGTTAATTAGACAAGTAAAAGAAAGGATTTTGAACACTAGGAGATGCACCCTGCAACCTCATGGATCATAAGAACACTAAATCACAATAACTATTTTGAAGTAGTGTTTTTGATATTCGACATTGAAAGCTAATGAGGAGATGAATAAAAGTTCAATCCAGTTAATTTATGTTCATCTTGGAAACGTTGAGCCTTATACTGTCTGCTGTCATTCTGATAGATATAAAGAGTGTAAAAGATATTTTTGTTTCATCTTTATACCTATAGATTTATTTCATGATGCTGGTTTAAGTAAATCTGCATAAGAGGATATGGTTGGAAATGGTTTCAAGTAGATATGCTTGGAAGTAAGAGGCTTAACCATTGCTACAACTAATGCATGTCCTCTACATCATTATATGATGCACTGCTCTAAAATATACAAATTGCTCAATGGACATGGTATTCATCAATGTTGGGGATATCGCTTATCGCTAACTTATCGGCCTGCCAAAGATAACAGGTAAATCGGCCGATTTATCGGCATATCAGACGGTTTATCGGCATATCGGCTGGCTTATCGGCCAATTTATCTTATCGGTCAGACAGTGATAAGAGATAAATCGGCCGATTAATCGGCATATCGGAAGATATCTTGAACAGTGGTATTCATATAGCGGAAACTACTTGCTAGCTTGTGGCCAGAAACTGTTTGATTTGAAATCACCTTCTCAATATATTGTCATTTATCAGTAATTATACCCATTTTTTTCCTTTGGCGACTTGAGTTAGATATTTTTTTAAACTGCCATGCTAGCTAATTTATGAAGTACTCAAACTTGAAGCTACCATTTTTCTGTGACTTCTTACGTTTCTTGTCTCGCGATGGTTTACAACTTGTATTGCAAACTAGAAAAGCTAAATTTCAGTGTTGATTCTCGAGGTTTTGTATGTGCTTATGTGCTTTGTGTTAATCTCTATTTTTACCTCACCCTTTTCTTATTGTGCTTGTTCTTGTTAATTTTTCCATGTCAGCTTTTCTTATGTGCTTTGTGTTAATCTCTATTTTACCTCACCCTTTTCTTATGCACACTGATGGGATGTTTCAGGACGAAATGCCTGATGAATTATGCGTGCAGAGATGATTTGCTTTGGAATACTTTATTATGGCTGCCCATCACTGTGGCTACGAGGCTCTGGAATGAATGGAACTTCGAGTCACCTATTAAGAAACTAAACAGAGGTGCTGATCTACTCCACGAGTAATGAAAAATTGAAGTGAGTCTGTTTCTGCTACTTGTTCAAGTTCTAATAAAGAGGATCTGACCGTGCTGTCTCTTCATACGCAGTGAAGCTAATGTTAGTTATGAATCTGTGGTGTCAATGTTAATATGTTCTTTAGGTATATTTATTGGAGCCAAGCTAGATGAGAGTAGAGAAAGTGTGTGGGTAAGGGGTCTGCATCCTCTGTAATTGAAGACTGCACTTGTTGGCTTCAACATCAGTGTCAAGAGATGGGATCTGCTAGGGATGGGGTGCCATTGGTTCCATCATTGGGCTGATGAAATTGTGTGGTATTTATACTCTGCCTCTACTGCGGTACAAAAGTCCAAGCACAATAACTGAATCCATTCTTTGGCTGATGAAGGCAGGAATAATTCTCGGCCATAAATTCAGTTTTTGCACTCTGGTCAAGCACAGGAACTTAAGCATCTCACGCACATGAGCTTAAACATCTCACGCACTCTGGTCACAAGCACAGGAACTTCGAAGTACCAAGGATGATCATAGTAATTTGAATAAAAAATCATTTTTACGCCCTGGTCACAAGCACATAAACTTAAATATACTGAACAAAAGTTTTAATAAAGAAATGGTTTTGATCTGGCACAAAAACATCTCACACACAGGAGTAGAAACATCTCATCGGCCTTAAATTCAAGTTATCATCACACAAAGTATCAGTTTTAATGGACAAAAGGTTTGTCGTGCTACATGAAACTTGGAAGCTTGTTTTGTCGCAATAGAATATATCCCATATATTCTGCAAGCTGGGCGCCTGAGCATGTAAGGTATACATTGTAGTTAGCGGCAACCGGCCAACTAAGCATACAACCAAGCACACAAGTACGCGTTGCTGCAGCCCGCAGGGCCAACTATCCAAACCGTTATGAACTGGATTGTCCGAACCAGCCTCCCATCCAAACACTTGTGCGGTGCACTGTCTCGTGATGCTATCCCCAAGAGCAGAGGATAGTGAGAATTTTTTTTGCGGGTAGATGATAGTGAGAAATTGACGCTAGTTAGTTGGAGGGTAACAAGCACAGCTCTGGTTTCATTTTTTGTACTCCAATGACTGCGGAATGTCGACTTGTTTGGCATCCTGATACCTCACATTCCCACACTGATTCTGAAAACAATAGTCCATCCTAGAAGCATATGGTACATCAACTCTGGTCAGGATCCTAGCGAGGGTCATGAGAGCTTTAATCGAACCTTAGTTCAGTAGATACTCAAACATATAGACATGTGTTCAACAAATTTTTAGGCTTAAATGCATTATCTATCATCTGACGTTTTATTATATCTTGTCAGAAGTTCATATCCAATCTATAAATAAATACTAAAGAATTGTTTGAGTTATTCAATTTGAACTTTTGTAGTCAAGGCAAGAATAAAAATACCACAAATTGTCATCTGCAATAGCCTAACTATCGAACCGACGGGCACTGGCCCCATGCCTTGCCACTGGTTCTTTACTGCTGAAGCTTCCAATTAATAAATACTTCAAAGAAAAAATGACATTGAGACCACACAAACATAACTAAAATTAGTTTCTCTGTGTAAGAAAGACATCACAATTAGATCCGCTTCACAAAAGCATAAACAAGTAGCGAAAGTCCACACATCAAGATCATAATCACTTTTGCCTCCTGCAGTCTTTTTTGAATTTGGTGGTGCAATCAAAATTCAACAACCAAAATTTGGTGCATTGGACTTCCACTAATAAACAATTATTGAACTAATGTTCGTTGGGCCGTCCATCAACGGTGGGCTTTATGAACCTAGCATCTGAACATTTGACACTGGTAAATTATTCTGCAACCCCTCTTTTTCACCCACAATGAGAGATTGACATCAATGTTCATGCAAGGAACAATGCAGGACAAGTACACAAAGTTACCAAAAGGACATATCATGTATTCCATTTGTTTCAACTGTTAACAAGGAAGCATATATGACTTAAGTTGTGTTCATAATTTCTTGTGCTACTACAGAACGTGTTATATGAGTACTTAAAATGCAAAAATAAAGTTAGCATATTAAATATGCAAACTGCTATCTTTGCTTATATGCACCATCTTTGTACTGCCACAAGGGTGTACTTAGTAATAGACTAATTATTTTGTTGGTTAATGAATCAAGTGTTCTTTTATTTTGCATCTATTTGTGCTACATAGACTCATCCGTCAAAATTCAGTTTCAAGAAGAGAATAAAAAAGTATGCAACCATGTGATTCAACTCACAGTGCAAACGTGCCAAGAGCATATCAGCACTGGAAAGTTGATTTTCAACAGATCCTCTTGGCCCTCTCCGTCATACAACAAGAGCAGAGTCACATTGTCATGCTACATTGGTATTAAGTAACCTACAACTGAATCAAAAGGTCGTTAACTCAGGCTCAGTTACCTGAAAGATCAACCGGTATCATATCAAGGCACATAAGATAAGCTCCAGGTACAGGAGACACTTGAGGTTAATTCTAAATGACCATGCTGCAACTAAACAGAGCAAAAAGCTCCATACTACAGATTAAATTCGTAATGGTCGACTGTCAAGTTGCATTCACGACAGCATCCTCCTGACCATGGTGACTGCGTTTTAGCTTGCAGCACAACCTTGTCCCAGCATCTCCTTCCCAGTCCCCTTTTCAACAACTGCCCAACATCTCAAAGTTAAGTGCATCCACATTGTCAATATTCACATTGTCAATATTCAAGAGCTTGTAGGCAAAGAGGAACAAAAGGTATGTCTTGGCATGAGGCAACACTCAGTAAACTTGGGATCCTATGACAGTACCAAACTAAGAAATGACCGAAGCAGATCAAGAGACCTGACCAGGAAAGTTCAAACATTCTCAAAAAACATGGTGAAATGCATCAATTTCATCTCGAACAGTTGATTTCAAATCAAACAGCTGAGCATTAGTTATTTTTGCTATTTGAATGGCGAGGTCCACTGAACAATTGCTTTGGGGAATAATCTCCTGAGAAATTAATCAAGCTCACTATTTCAATTTTGCTCAGATCAATATGCAGGAGAGCATTAGTGGTAGCAACAGTTTAGGTTTACCGATGACCAAATACGAGTTTTTGCCTCCTTATATCTATAAAAAAAATCTGGACAAGATGAGTCCTGCTTGGTTGGAATAAATGTTTCTAGAGTAAAACAATCTAAAGGTGAACTGGTAGCAATGAGTGATTTAAACTTTCATTAGTCAACATTAGCTTGGCCATAGAAAACAAAATATTTGCTGTGATCTTGGACATTACAATCCCGCGATGTCTCGATAATGCTACTCATGGTATGTAAGATCCTTTCCTTTACTTATCTAGTTAACTGAAAATGGCAACTAGTACAGCCAAACGAATAAATCTGTGGTACGTTCCTGAACTCGTTAGCTTTGCCACAAACACATTAAAAGGTAACAAGTACCAAACTGTGTAAGCAAGAATTACCAATCACAATAATGAAGTGTCAAGCATTAGACTAGCTGTGTGATAAATGATAACTATGAATCGAAGGAAAAGACTATGATGTGGTATGAAGTTTACCAGTTGATACCGTTGGTGTCGACAACAACGAGGTGGGAAGTTGCTGTATGCGCACAGGACAGGAGTGCAGGGATTCGAAACAAACACCCTCTCAATCTGGAAAGTGTTGACGTCCAGCAAGAAACAGCCAGGATCGATTGATTGGCTTCTATACTGATATAGGAACAAGTGCCTCCCCACTGAACCCATGAGCAAATACCGAGGATTTAGTGAGATTTTCTTCTCAAACTGCCATTGGTTGGAACTACGACAATTGTTTCTCCTAATGGTATAGTTGACGTAATTTGCGTACAGTGGACGCACAAAAATCCCGATCCTGCCTTGCCCCGCCTCCACAATGGCCATATTCAAGCCTTTGGCTTCAGGTGGGAGTTCAGCAATGGAGAACTCCATCTTCTGGGTGTCAAGCACCAGCAACCATTCCCCTGACACCCAGTAGAAGCAGTTGTAGGCGTGTCGGCGACACGTGAAGAGAGACAACTCTGTGGGCGATAATAAGCCAGCAAACAAATCGCTCCAGCTCTGGGATGAAATGGCTCGCCATTGTCCGGTGCTGGAAGAGAAGACAAAGGCGACCGGCTCAGTTGTGCACTGCGTCATCCAGATCACGCTTAAAGACGTTTCCTCCTCCTCGCTGTCGCCAAGGTGAGCGAGGAAGGTCTCGCAGTAACGGTGCCGTGCTATCCAGAGTGGATCCTCCACCGTCACGGCTAGGTGGGCAGGGATTGGGGGAAGCAGGAGGTGCTGCCGGTACATGGGATCGCAGACCACCAGGTCCGGAAATACGACTTTGGTGTCGTGCTTGGGGGCTCTATCTAAGAGGACGCGGCCGTCGAGGACGTCCCGTATGAGCCAGTCGCTGGCGGGGGCGGGGAGGAAGGAGAAGGAGAAGTCTGCAGCGAGGGCGGCGGCGCTGGCACCTGGAGCGGAGGGGTGAGGCGGGACGGCGGGGTGGAAGACTTCGCGTACGCGGTCGAGGAAGCCGAGGAGAGGCGCCCCGTGGAGCTTGCGGTACCGCCGGAGGAAGGGGCGGTCGACGGCCACGCGGCGGAAGGAGACACAGGCGGCGGAGGCGCGGGCGAGATCGGCTGTGGTGGGCAGCCGGAGGAGGATCTCCCCCATGAGTTCGTCGGGGATCGGCAGCGAGGCCGTTTCCTGGCTTCGGTACTTGGGCATGGGTTCCAGGAAAGGGGCCGCGCGCATCTGCCCCTCGCCCGCCGCGCCGCCGCCCATCCCGCCGCCGGCACTTAGCTCGTTTCGGAAACCCTAGCGCGGGAGAGTGGAGTGTGAGTGAGTCCCGTGAGGATTTGGGGAAGAAGCACGCACTTCTGGGGTAATATGGACATTCCATGGGTTTGTTTGCAAATAATCCAATAAGAGATTTTTTTTAAGTTATTAAACGGCCACACTTTATTTGATCATTAATATTTGCTGGGATGCATAAAATGTCTGGAGAAAGATCTAGCCAAACCTTGTGGCACCCGTATTCGTGGTAAGCCGACGACCTTCCCTGTTCGATGTCCTTCGTTGTTGAACAAATTCGAGAACGGGGCGGTGGCCCAGTGGTTAGGTGTGCAATGGCGAACCTAGCGACCCAAGTTTGAGTCTAGTCGGGGTAGAATTGCTGGTAGATCTTGTTTTTGTTCGTGAACAAATTCAAAACAACACTGGACATGCCCTTGTATTTTTCCTCCATGCATTTTAATTACCTCCAAGCAATCTGAGGCCTTGCAAGCTGCAGGTCCTGGTGAGATCCAATGCCTCTCGGCAGGCGATGGCTTCGAGCACGGATGGGTATAAACCTTGCAGGACAATCGTTGACGCTCCCAGAAACCGACATGTCTTAGATCGGCAAACAGCAGCAACCGCGCCCGCCTTGCCCTTCTTGTGGACAACGGCATCCACGTTTATTTTGACCAACCCTGAAGGTGGCACTATCCATCTTGACTCAGTCGGTTGTTGCTGAATCGACATGGCTAGAACCTTCCGAAACGACAAAATTGCTAGGTCCCGAATCATTGGTTCGGAATGCAATCTGAATACAACTGCCTAATCAGATAACGAAGAATCAAATCAAAGAAACGCAATCCTACAAAGAGGCAAAAAGAAACTTAAACCCTACAAAGAGGGACTCATAACCTATAACTCATTCGGTAAATGGACACCATTATTCCAATTATCACCTGAAATTGTTTGTTGCACTTGTGTACTGGCGGTGCACATTAAAATTTGTCTGAGTCATGTCTCCATACCCTTTTTGAGTTAATTATATTTGTACCCCGTTTAAATATTTATAACACATTTACCCTACTTTTAACTTCATTCTGTGTAAAGAATTCAAGATATACCCCATATTTTTTAAGTGTGCGGTATGTTTTACCCCCTAAATCAAATTCCACTCGTTCCACTGGGATACTCTCTAGTCTATTCCCATGTGTGTCATTTTTTTTTTAAAGAAAGAAAAAAATTCCCATATGTGTCATGCCTCCGGATGGCAATGGGTACCCGATACCCGCAAACCCGATGGGTACCCGCCTTAAATGGGTAGGGTATGGTGTAGAAAAAACCCGCAGGTGTGCTTACCGGAGAAAATTAAAACCCACCGGGTCTAGCGGAGGCGGGTATGGAGGTGCCAAACCCGGACTCGTGAACCCGCATACCCGACAAGGACATGTGAACCCCACATGTCAATTCCTCACATCTGTCCAGGCTAGGCCAGCCCAGCCCACTAACGCACTACACCAGGCTAGGCCAGCCCACTAACGCACCGAGCACACACTATCGCACCACAACACACACACGACGCACACAGTCCATCCACGATTCAATCAATCATGCCGTCCTGCTCCCCTCGACCGCTCGTTTCCCGAGCCGCCGCCGCTCGCCAGCTCCTGTGCCGCTAGCCCGCTCCTCCGCCGCCGCGCCGCCGCTCCCGCGCCTCCATTGATGCGCCTCCGTTCCCCGAGAGGCGAGAGGAGTGACTTCATTCGAGCTGACGAAGGGAGCGACTCCGGCGCCTCCATCCCTACGCCGCCGCTCCTCTCGAGCTGGACGAAGGGAGCGACTCCCGCGCCTCCATTCGAGCTGGACGAAGGGAGCGACTCCGGCCGCCGCTGTGAGATGCAAACTTGGCGGGTACCCGCCGGGTCCCGCATATCAGCCAGGTGGCGGGTCTGGTGGAGCTCTGGACCCTCCGGCGGGTATGGGGGCGGGTGGCAGGGGCGGGTAGAGGGGCCGGGGCGGGTATGGGGTTGCCAAATCCGGACCCGAACCCGGCGGGTGCCATCCGGAGTCATGCCACGACAATAAACGAGACACATCCTTTTGTCCATGTGTAAAGGACATGGTACTGCTGTGTACAATTAATGGCGTAGCTAGGAAATAAAACCAGTGGGGTCAGTCTCTTGTTTATAGTCTAATTTTCGCTAATAAGCAATCACAGAGACAAGATTAGTCAAGGATATATGTATTTTATTGGTTTCATCAAAGCCCAACACTTATACAGCAGCTCCGCCTCTGACTATGTATGACTAACGGTAGATCCATCCAGACTATGTATGACTAAATACAAAAAAGATTCGACAAAGTTGAAATAAATCCATGGATGCTGATCATGAACCGATGGGCCGGGTGGGGCCATTCCGGAATCCGGATGACCATGGTTGTGATCAGGAGCTAGCGGGGGAGGGCTGTGGTTTTGCCTCGCCGCCGTTTTCTCCGGTGGACGACGACGAAGACGTCCAATCGGCAGCCAGGTAGCGAGAGTTGGGCTTGCGTTTCCTCGTGGGTCTCCTGCCTCCTCCTCCTCCTGCGCTGGCCATGCTGTCGATGGCAAGCCGGAGAAGCTTCTCCTCGGCGGCCAGGTCGTGCATGAGTCGCGTAAGCCTGCAGAGCCGAGACAGAGAACGTTCGTCATTGTGATCGGCAACCTGGGCGGCGCCGACCTGCTCCTCCTCGGCCAAGCCCTGCGCGATGGTGGCTAGCAGGGAGCTCAGCGCCTCGAGACGCTCCGTCGCCTCGTCGGGCGTCATGGTGGCTTCGTCGGTGTTTCTACTCCTCGATCGGGACGATCTAGCCGCTGAGACTTATATACACAAGGAAACGTTGGCGTAGCTGGGCAGGATTCCGATCCGGACACGATACAGCACGGCCACGGATCCTCGGCAGCTCGGGTTTTTAGAGCATATAGTTGACGTGCACGTGCAACGCACGTCTTTATAAATCAAAAAATAAATTATCAACCTTCAACAAGGAGCTTGAAATCATCAACTTTCAGTCGTCCAAACTTCTTACTGCATTCAACCAGAGTGCAAAGGGCTCGCCTCATTTGACATGAGTCCACTGATGAATCGCCAATTTGTTTACGGTAGCACATCATCTGAAGATCTCCCATCACGTCAGAGTCGTTTTGTTTTCTGACTGCTAATGCCACTCGGATGCAGGAAATCGGATGCAGGAATACTGATGTATATGTATTCACCTTCTCCTCACTATCTCTGGACTCAAGACATCACATAGTTTGTCGATAAGTGCAGATATAGTTGAGAGAATAAAAACATCCGGAAAATATGCTCTGTATGAAAGTGAAAATAACTCTTAAAAATAGGCTAACATGTGGTGCAACATTTCAGTATTGCATAGATATACATCGGTTTTTATTTTATTATCTCTTCTGGTGGAAATAAAAAAAAGATCAATTAAATGAAACCAATATTTTTTTCCTTTCATATAATGGTTGCGACTCTGTTTGTTCAGATGAAACCAATAATTTCTTCCCCTTACAAATAGTCCAGTGGAAATACAAAGAATATTAGCTCCTCTGATTGGGACTCTGTTTCCGAAACTGACACAGGGTTCAACATTTCGTTTTCAGTTTATCTTTCGCCCATCACAGAGATTCGCAATTTTCGCGAAATTAACGAAATTTCAAAGAAAAATTTCAAATATTTCGGTCGGATTCAAATTCTAGCGTTAAAAAATATTTAGCAAAATAAATGAAAAATTGTAGATTCGAACTCACAACCCTGCACAGCATTGACCGGACGCTCAACCAACTGCCTACAGCCCAACTTGTGATTGATACATGATATATATCTTTTATTATCATTGCGTATTTCATATTTTCAAATTAAGCCGAAATTTTTAATCGATTTTAGCTTCTCTCGCCTCTCTCCGAGATTCGTTAATTTCGCGAAATTCGTGCGAAATTTCGACGAAATTATTTTCCCTGAACTGACACTGATCTTGATTCCAAGTAAACAAACTTAAGGAAAATTAAAGTACAGAATTAGTTGGAGATGAATTTGCAATTCATATACGCAGCTGAATAAAATACTATAAAATCATCTGTAGCCTCTCCACAAATATGTACAGTTGGGTACTCGCGAGGGAGGCAACAGTGAATTATTCAACCTCACCTAAGACTTCGAAGCATAAAGATGGGTTCTACTGTATATCTCCTATGTAAACGCATCCCAGTTTTCCCTAAATAATAAACCACGGAGGTGTACTACCAATTTCCCATCAATCGAATCACCAATTTCCAAACTCTAGCCTACATGTATAGCTTTACTGCGAAGGTCCAGAGCTCAACATTAAGGCGCTATGGAAATCAAATGTAGTACAAGTGTGAGTGTTATGTCCGTACCATGCCCGAGCTCCTTGTCCTTGGGCACCTTGCCGACGTTGTCGAGGCAGCCGAGCGCGTTGGAGACGGATGCGAAGACCGAAGAGCGGCTCAGTGACCTTATTAATGGAATCAAATTTATTGCGTGACATTTTTGAACATATGCGAACTTTACAAAAATATATACACGAGGTTCTCCTGAATACTCATGGTCGTAAAAAATTTTTGGACGTGAAACAATTCAATACAGATCAATACTGAGCCGGCAATAGGAACATAAAAATTAAATAAAACATACCTGCCGAACAGCAGGGTTACCTCAATCAAATTAATACATAGAGATAGTACAATGCAGACGCTCACATACACCTGCACACACTCCCCTATGAACGCACGCACGCACGCACACCCTACCGTATGAGCACCTTGGAAATACTGAGCCGGCGGTCGGGTCTTAAGATTGACGAAGTCACCACATGCGTCTCGCTGTCGACGGTAACGTCGCCTCCCACTAAAGAATATTCCGCCTAAATGAGAAACACCAATGTCAAATCTGGAATTTGAACTAACAGTTACGAATACACGTACACATGATTCAAAACAACCATACATTCACAAACACTGACCATACAATATATCTGATTGTACACAATAGAGAAGATAAGGCTAAGCATAGACCAGAGAACTTAACATATTTCAACGTCTGACAAAAATTCTTGATGTGCAACCTCACTAAGCATCGCACGGTTTATTGGTAGTCTGTCCTTCGTGTCTTTGAAATCCTCAAAGATCCAAACCCATGCCTCTTTGTCAGGAAGTTAGAGTGTAAATTGAGTATTATCACAACCCATGCATCTTTATCAGGTTCAACATACATACTACACGTTCTGGCATACAACTTAGCTAAACTGCTAGGAGTGACAAGCCACTCAGAAAACATGTGAAATAGGAACATAGTCTAAAAGAGCTGCTAGCGGGCTACAATGGCTGACTACTTGGACGATTTTTGCTTACAACCGCTTTTAGCCTGCGCACCATCCACTCCAGCCCTGCTTCGTCATGCTGCTTAGAGTTTATCGCCCACAGATGCAAGTGTTAAAGCTTTGGAGGAAACGATCATACCCCTTTGGGGGCATCGGTTGCATGTTAAATATTGGATGGAAGAGCCCCATCCGTGGCAAGTACATGGAAGGTTTTACACAAGGAAAGAAATAAAGAGGAAAGAGCCAATCACGTATGTGACCGTTGGAGGTCAATACCGTTGGTGTACTACACCATACGGTTTGCCTTGGGTCCATACGTGTTGGTACAAGCTTTGTCTAACATCCCCCCCCCCCCCCCCCCCCCCCAATCTAAACAACGGAAGAAATGGAGAGGTTGAGATTACGCTTGAACTCCTTGAAGGTCTTCACAGGAAGGGCCTTGGTAAAACCATCTGCCAATTGATCTTTGCTGGATATGAATTTGATGTCAAGTAATTTGCTTGTAACTCTTTCTCGCACAAAATGAAAATCAATTTCAATATGTTTGGCGCGAGCATGGAAGACTGGATTTGCAGACAGGTAGGTAGCACCGAGATTGTCACACCATAGGCACAGAGTGGCATAGAGAGATACACCGAGCTCACGGAGTAGGGCTTCAACCCAAATTATTTCGGCTGTGTCATTTGTCATAGCTTTGTATTTAGCTTCAGTGCTAGAGCGGGACACAGTTGCTTGTTTTCGGGCAGTCCAAGATATAAGATTAGGACCAAAAAATATGGCAAATCCACCAGTGGAACGTCTATCATCAGGACATCCTGCCCAGTCTACATCCGAGAAGGCACTAAGGAGAGTAGAGGAGGACCTTTGAAAGGTTATGCCAACATTAAGTGTACCTTGAACATAGCGTAGGATCCGTTTTGCTGCGGTCCAATGGGATGTTGTTAACAGCAAAGGACAAATCTGGATGTGTAAGAGTCAGATACTGTAAAACACCAACAATACTCCTGTACTGAGTGCTATCCTCAACCCCAAGTGGTGTGCCATCAGTGAGAGATATGTGTCTTGTTACATGGAGTGCATTTAGTCATACCAACACGAGAGAGGAGGTCACGAGCATATTTCTCTTGTGATAATATTAAGCCATCAGCTGTTTTCTTGACTTCAATGCCCAAGAAGAAATGAAGAGCTCCAAGATCTTTGAGAGCAAAATCCCCACGCAAATCACCGAGAAGAGCCGAAATAGCCTGATCTGAGTAGCTGGTAACAATGATATCATCAACATAAATCAAAACAAACATGGTGATACCTGTCTTGTTATAGATGAGAGATGTGTCGGCCTTGGATGGAATGAAGCCAAGAGAAGTGAGTTTAGAGCTGACCTTGGAAAACCATGCACGAGGAGCTTGTTTCAAACCATAAAGTGCCTTGTCGAGCTTGCAAATGTGGTGCGGAAGGTTGAGATCTACAAACCCCGGTGGTTGTTTCATATAGACTTCCTCTTCCAGAACGCCATGAAGAAACGCGTTCTTGACATCCAATTGACGAAGGCTCCATCCACGAGATACCGAGATTGCTAACACAAGACGAATAGTGGCGGTGTTGACAACAGGGCTGAAGGTGTCTTCATAGTCAATCCCATAGAGTTGTTTGAAACCCTTAGCAACGAGACGTGCTTTATACCTTTCAATAGTGCCATCTGCATTTTTCTTGATGCGATAAACCCACTTGCAGTCGATCAAATTTTTGTTGGAACTTGGTGGTACAAGATGCCATGTCTTGTTTTTAATTAATGCATCATACTCTTCTTGCATAGCTTGGTACCATTGAGGGTTGCCGAGAGCATCAGTAATATTTCTTGGTTCCCCTGTAGAGGTTACCTTGCCATGGCGACTTGTATCATCGGTATAAATTTTCGGTTTACGGATACCTTTTTGGTGGTGTGTACGTGGTTCAGCCGCATGAATAGGTGCAGGATCGGGTGCCGCAGAAGATCCGGTGGAGACAGACTGGCCAGACGCGGATCCCGGGGCCGGTGATGATGGCGTGGACCTGCCTAACGTAGGTGAATCTGCCACAGGGGATCCCGGAGATGAAACGGTGGCCATTGGAGAGAGCGTGCAGTCCGCAGAAGATCCTGGCCGGCTGGGCCCAGCGCAGCTGCCCGTTGGCGACGTGGGGCGCGGCAACTCCGCACGCGCAGTTGACCGCGTGCGTGGTGATGATAGCGTGGCCGAGGTGGGGTCCCCGTCTTCTGCGCCATTGGTTGGAGGGTATCCATGGCGCGATCCGAGGTGGATCACGATCCGATGCTGATTCTGGCGCAGGGGAATTAACCGCGGGATCGGTGCCGATGTCTTATGTTGCCGTTGTTGCTGAACTTTCTGAATTTTGGCCTTGTGTCTTCGTTTGACCACCGTTATCAGTGATTTCTTCACCAGTATTTCGGGAATTTGGCGCTGTGTCTGCTCCACTGCTTGGTATGTCCTGCATGGGGTCAGTAGATGGCACAATATACATATGATCATGATTAGACAAACCGCACTAGGAGATGGTGGAGATGGATTGTTTTGTGGAAGGAGTAAGATTTCTTCGCGAAGTCGAGCCGGCATTTGGATTGAGAGAAGTAAAAGGAAAGATGTTTTCATCGAAGACGACATCACGAGAAATGTAGATTCTCCAGTGGACACGTCGAGACACTTCACACCTTTGTGACGCGGACTATAGCCAAGAAAGACACATTGCTTGGATCGAAAGGCTAGTTTATGTTTGTTATAGGGGCGAAGGTTAGGCCAACAGGCGCAACCAAAAATGCGAAGAGAGGTATAATTGGGTGTGATATTGAGAAGTTTTTCCGTGGGTGTAGTAAAATTGAGAACCTTGGTTGGGAGAAGGTTTATAAGAAACGTTGCCGTTAGAAATGCTCCATCCCAAAATTTGAGAGGCATGTATGCATTGGCAAGTATGGAGAGGCCTACTTCAACAATGTGACGACGCTTGCGTTCCACGGAGCCATTTTGTTGGTGTCCATGAGGACATGAACCATGATGAGTAATGGCAATTTTCTGAAAGAAAGAATTGAGCTTTTCATATTCACCACCCCAATCGGTTTGCATAGTAATGATTTTTTCGATCAAATTTGCGTTCAACTAATTGTTGGAAGTTGAGAAAAACTTGATAAACGTCAGAACGTTTCTTAAGCAAATAAATCCATGTAAATTTACTAAAATCATCAATAAAGCTCACATAGTACGAGTGTTTTCCAACAGAGGTAGGTGCAGGCCCCCATACATCGGAGAAAATTTGTTCCAAGGGAACGGTGGAAACACTAATAGAAGTAGGATACGGCAACTGGTGGCTTTTTGCTTGTTGACGCACGGATCACAAACATATGGATTTATTTCATGCAAGTAAGGAAGATTATTACGACGAATAATTTGTTGAACGACAAATGAAGATGGGTGTCCGAGACGTCGATGCCATGTAGATGAGGACGGCTTGAGTGTGACAAAAGATTGCTTGGGAGACACAGTGGAGACGCGTACGAGGGGGTATAGCCACAATGGCATGGCCTTTAAACATGATTTTCTTCGTGGTCTGATCCTTAATCAAAAAGAAGAACGGGTGAAATTCGACAAAGGCATTATTATCAAGAGCAATTTTGTGAGAAGATAGTAAATTTTTGGAGGCACTGGGAACATGTAAAATATTGCGAAGATGAATGGAATTATGTGCGTGTGCATAATTGAATGACCAATATGTTTAATTGCCATCCCTTGACCACTAGTGTTGTAGACTTGATCATGTCCCTTGCACTGTTCATGAGTGGTGAGCTTGCTCAATTGACCGGTGAGATGATTTGTAGCGCCCGTATCCACGTACCAGTTTGTGTCCACTCCATATGATGCCATGTGCGCACCTTTGTCATCAGGACTCGTCATCATCATCATCACCATATATAGCGTCACCAGCACTCGCTTGCGGGTTGCCCGTACTTCTTGCAAATTTGGCATGTTACATCTTGGTGAGGGGAGGGCGTGTGGTGGCCACGACCACGGCCACGGCCCCCTTTGGGCGGCGGACGGCGACCACCACCAGGAGTGTCGTGGCGACGTGGAGGGCGCCCACGCTGCTGATTGCGGCCACCACCATAATTGTTCTGGCCAACACCATAGGAGCCATGGCGGTAGCCACCCCCATGTCCAGGATGCGGTCCATGACCACGAGCAGCAGCGTTTGCCGATGAAGTGAAGCCGGAGGGTTGCTCGGACTCGGCCAGCATTTGTTGGTGATAGTCGTACGCCAGGAGCTGATTACACACATCAGCGAGGTGGTGGCGGGGTTGGTGTTGACGGAGGCGACGACGGCGTTGTAGTCTGCTCCCATGCAAACCGGCGATGATGTACTCCTTGAGCTCGACGTCGGAGATGATCCTCCCTGCAGCAGCCAGCTCAGAGGAGAATCCTTTCATCTTGGCGATCTACACGTCGGCGGAGAGGTCTCTCTTCTTGGTGCTGGTGAGGGCGGCACGGAGCGTCCCGATACGAGCCTGGGATTGGGCGGAGAAGATTTCTCCAATTTTCTTCCAAATCTCGGCTGCATGTTCTAGATCATATATTTCGGCGAGAATTTCAGGAGACAAGGTTTTGAGCAGGTAGCTTACGACTTGTTGGTCCCTCGAGATCCATAGACTATAGTCTGGATTGGGGACGGTTTTTTTCTTCTTTTCCTCATCTTCAACCTCCATGGTTTTTGGGGGCGCCCGGTCGGAGCCGTCAAGCAGCTCCATGACCTGCGCTCCTCGCAGGGCCGGCATCACTTGTGCTTTCCACAAGAGATGGTTCTTCCGGGTGAGCTTGTCGGACGGCGGTGCTCCTAGGGCGTCAGCGAGGAGGACGCCATCGGGAGGGAGGGAGGGGATCGAGCGATCGTGGGTCGCTGGTTCTTTTTGTTTTCTGTCGATGGAGTGTTTCAGGTGGATGTCGAAGGAAGAGTCTGGTCTGATACCATGTTAAAGCTTTGGAGGAAACGATCATACCCCTTTGGGGGCATCGGTTGCATGTTAAATATTGGATGGATGGAAGAGCCCCATCCGTGGCAAGTACATGGAAGGTTTTACACAAGGAAAGAAATAAAGAGGAAAGAGCCAATCACGTATGTGACCGTTGGAGGTCAATACCGTTGGTGTACTACACCATACGGTTTGCCTTGGGTCCATACGTGTTGGGTACAAGCTTTGTCTAACAGCAAGAAGATCAAGGTTTTCTAAAACACATCAGTTGGGTGCTTAATATATTTGCTGCTATGGTTAGCTTATTAGGAATGTGCCAAAGGGCCCAGGATTGGGAGATGAAAAAAAATCCACAGGAGCCTACGCCACGACCCAAAAACTGAGTGAATCACAAAAAATGTGCAAAAGTGTTCGGACACCAAAACATGCAAGTAACCGACGAAGAATACTCGAAGCAAACTTAGAGAGATAGAGCAAGAAAATAATATATGAGATGCATCCTCAGTCTCCCCACATAAAGCACACGGCAATCAAGGACCAACTGCCAGGAGAAAATATACATCTTGAGGGGGATATTGGCCGCCCAAATGTCACGAAAGTGAGCCTCCGCCGCCCTTGCGACCAATCAAGGGCCAACTGTCAGGAGAAAATATGCATCTTGAGGGGGATCTTGGCCTCCCAAATATCACAAAAGTGCACCTCCGCCGTCCTTGCGACAATTTAGCGTACATCGAGCAGATAGAGAGTTGCCCCGAAGGTTCTAGGGCCTAAGATATCACATCTAGCCCCTCGGACAGGGTGACCTCGTCCAACAAAACCCTAACTCAGTCCACTAAGCAACACCCTCTTAATCAAGAGAGCGAGAAAAGCTGACAAGCCTAGCCATAGCCGCCTTGAAAACGGAAATCACAAGATTCTCAAAAATCGCAAACAACAGACAAAAACTATCCATGAGGGGCCATCCCCATGCCACCGAGTCTTGTCAGAAGAGAGTACATAACCCATTACGAATCTCATGTCTCGCATCAAGCTTGAAAAAATGCTTGATCTTGCGAAAAACATGTCAAAAAATGCAGTATTGTTCCAATATAGTCACATTATTACGAAATATGCCATGGACATGACCATGACCTTGGTCAGAAGGCTCAAAAGTCACGAATGTTTACACATGATAATCAATTCTCTGAAGATTTTTATTAGATATATCAAATCCATGTTAACCATTTTTCTAGCAACTAGTAACACAAAAAAAATTACTTCCTTCTAAAGGATTGCATTTTATGACATTTTCTTCATTTTGTTTTATTTTCCAAACTAAGGTCAAATCAATAGAAAAAATATCCATGGATGAATATTTCAATAATCTTTGTGGTTAATTATTCCATAGAATGATGTCATACTGGATACCTTAAAATGATTTTTTTTCAATTTTTAGGAGCTAACTATAGCATGCTTGCAGTTCAAATTTAATTACTTTTCGGGAAATTGACCAAAATTTATCTAAATGGGTGAAATTAGCTAGAAATTGAGAAAATTATTGATATATGGGAATTGATCATTCAATATAGTCTACTTTTTGTGAAATTGGAGAGGTGATTTAATAAACATATTTTTGGCTCTTATTTTTAAAATACACTCGACTAACCGGGTATATGCCGTCAATTTTATTTTGCCGAGTGTTTTCTCGTGGCACTCGACAACCTTGCCTATGTACATAATGCCCGATAAAATTCACTTAGCAAACAGGTTGACACTAGGCAGTGTGGTTGTTTCCGGTAGTAAGTGATGACATGCCAACATTGCCAGAGCTAAATGCGTCGCGGCGTCGTAGGATCCGGGTTCCAACATTCTAATGGAGGAGAAAATCAAAATATTTCAAAGCCAGATATGGAGGGCTAATATTCAATTAAAGGGATGAAAGAGCTTTTGGGGAAAAAAAAAGGTAAGGAATTACTAGAGACATATAATAGCTATTTCTAGGAAGCTACCAGCTGCCAAGTTCGTCCCATTACAGGTTGTCATGGTGTATACAGAGCACATTATATCATTAGCTATCTTTAGGCGCATGTAACCAACTCACACGACTCACACAATAACAAAACATGTGTTTCGGGGTAATATCACATACTAAAACGACCTATATGACAGGACATAACTTATCTTTTTGGCATGCTCGTGAGCTCCCTCCATCGCCAGATCAAAGGCCACATGGATGTATTGTGTGGTTCTCCCTAGAAACAAAAAACAGCTATGGCTAAAGCTAAAATCGGCTGAAACCGTTAGCCCTTGCCTATTAATCGGTCGCCATTGGCTTATTGTCTCTTCCGAGGTCCTCTTCTAGGTTTCCTTCGGCTCCTTCTCGGCTCCGACCCGGCGGCAGGTTTCGTGCCAGCTGACGGGCCGATGGAGTTCAACGCGTCCTACTTCCACGCCTTCGGCAACCCTGACTTCGCGGCGGTCTTCTCCGGCGGCAGCATGCAGGCCCTCCGGCCGCCTTGCCCCTCAGTCGGCGGCGATGACGACGGAGCCAGCGTGAAGGCGGATAAGGGAGCGGCTGTTAAGCAAAGCCCCACCGCCACCACGTCGTCCGTGACTTTTACCGTCCCGGACGAGGAGCTGGGGGAGGCTCAACACTTCCTCAACGAGTGCTCTCGCTGTCGCAAATGCCTCACCGGCGACATTTTCATGTACAGGTCAACCACCATTTACACCGACAATTGTCCCACGTCATGACAGATAAAATCAACCTACTTATGCCTTGCTTACATTACACGTACGTCGTGCACGTTCAGAGGGGACACGCCATTCTGCAGCGAGGAGTGCAGGAGGAAGCAGATCGAGACGGAGAAGGCGAGGCACCGGAGGAAGATGCAAAACTCCCCCAAGGCCGTGCAAGCACGGGTGGTGGCGGCGGCCGTGGAAGCGGCGGCGGCGCAGGAAGAGAGCGCGCCCCAGCTGCGGCGACCGCAGCCACAGTAGAGCTCATCGGGCCTTCGCCGCTCCACGGTTTCAGCAAGCATATATTCCCTGCTGCAGAAGAGCGTGAGATCCTACGTACGTACGGACAGAGGAAGAGCATATATCCTAGTTACACGTCGGGAGTGGTACTACCACACATTTTTGAATCACTACCAGATATATTCCCACTTGTTTGTAATTTCTAGGGAAAATTGCTCCTCTTTTTGTTTGCTTACTAATTCAGATCACCGCCACTTGAACAGCCTATGACCCATTTCCCTCTACTAATCTTTTACCTTTTGGAGTCGACTTTGCTATATATGCAGAGAGTTATGTTTTTTAGTAGTTGGTATCCAACGTTCTCAACTTCTCATTACTGCTCCACCCCAAGCTCCATTCTTCCCCACGTGGAGACTATCGTGAGTTGGAAAAAATTAGAAGATTTTACTGAATGCATGCACAAAAAAATAAAAAAAATGAGATGTTATCAAGATTCCCTTCTTTTGGAACATTTAAAATGTTTTTGTTCTAACATGACAACCGATTAAAAACCGATTTCCACTACAAAAAAATGACTGTCAGATTGTGAAAGTAGATCCCATACGGGCATGTATGACCTTTCTGGGGTTAAAAGTTACCATTGGTCTACATGAGTTAGTGGGATTTCACAAGTTCTTCTCTACATGATAAATATCACTTTTGGAAGTTCCGATGACTTTTTATAGCTCCCAAGTTATAATCCGGTGATATGCATTTTACCGTATGGTTCACAAGTTATAACTCGATTATCCATTGCACCCAGCACACAACGCCAATCACAAATGCTGGAATTTCCTTCTGGTCCATGTCACGCCCCATGCTGGCCGTCCTTTTAAACATACTAGTTTAGTACCCATGGGTTGCCACACACCCTCAAGTTTATATGTTGCTTCATATTTTACATTTACGATGCCTCTAATAACACTCAATAGATTATTGTTTCTTTATACAAATGCAAGAAGTATATCGGGGTCATTGTTTGTACACTTGAATCAAAAGTTACTTCTAGTACCAAGTCTCTATTTTCAGGGGTGAAAACCTGTGGTTTACGTTAAATTGTTCGTCCGGCAATGATGATTTTCTAGTCGTTTCCTTGTTAAAGACATTATCTTCAGATTGCTGCTGGAGAAAACGATGGAAGCAAGTTGAGTTCCTCGCCGTGCCGCTTCATGTGGATGTCACACTGCAGACAATACTCGTTGATGGGAGAGGGTGAGTAGCTGGATTTAAGAAAATCCAGCCACCGTTGCAGCCATCTCGCATCTCCATCGGGGTCGTGTCCCAGACATCATTCGCCATACGTGAGAACATGACGCACCAGGATTGATGCGTAGCAATTGAAATTTCTCCCATTCTCAACCTAGCTTGTTGGATTAGGGCACAAACCTTGTGTTTGTTCTACTTGGAATTTATAGGCAACTTATACTATGTCACACTAGCTGCATTGGTCTCCAGACTATTGATCACTCAAATTTTGGCCACGTTACTCAAGAAAACATACAAACTTGGTGCTGAACTTTCCAATGGAATTTTTGGCTCCTTGCTCAACTCAAAGCAGAGCGGGATTGACAAGTGACATACCGGCGTCGTACATCATAGCTGAATAAAGCAATATTCCAAAAACCTTAAAAACACAAAATCATGACAGTTTCAAAGATCATTTGAAAATATATTTAACAATGTGAAAATTATAAAAACAAAAATAATAATTTGTATTTAATTGAAAATATTACAAAACATGCAATGGAAAAAACAAAATATTTTTTAATCCCAATTAAAATTGAAAAACTATGTGTGTTTATAAATTATTTGAAAGGTCCCACCTATTCCTTGTTTTAAAATAAAATACTTGGGATTCTTTTTTTTCTAATGCCAGGTCTTCTCATTTCTGACATCCCATGTTTTGTATAACATTGTAGATTTATATTTGTCTTTTATTGGAAATAATGGGAACAATATGATCCTATATTATATATAAACAACAACTCTTAATAAATTTGTTATTATCTAACTAGTAAAAGTTGGTTGTGGGCATAAATCAATGTAGAGACCGTGTTTTCGGAAATCCATTGTGTTGTGGCTCCCGAGCACCAGTGAGCCGTTTTTTGAAAAAAAAAAGGAAAATCAAACTTTATTGCTTAAAAAGATCTTGTTTTTCTTACACAAATACATATACATATTACTTACATACGCCAGAATTTTTGTAAACAAATCATTATATTTTGGGCTAGGCAAAAAGGAGAAATTTCTGACAGATTCAACACACTATATTTCCTTATTTATGCCCAGTTTTTGTTATTTTATATATCGGAATACGACTTTTTTTGCACCAAAAATAGGCACATACGTAGGAAACATGCGTATGTATCATAGGAATTTTTTTGGTCTTTTTCAAACTTAAATTTAAAATTTCAAAAACAATTCATATAGGGTTCATTGGTGCTCGGGTAACACAAATCTGCATCCCCGGGTTTTCCCCTTTAAAAACAGCCTTATTGGTACTAGTAAGCTAGTGTATATCAAGACATATATACGGTCTAGCTTTTAAAAAACAGTGGATTCACCAGCAAGGACATGTGAAAATCAATGACGGTTCAATACACTGTACTTACTCCAAAGAGTACGAAAACTTCATTACTCTGATCCGTTTGAGATCGAGTTAGTAAGATATATAGGTAGCCTTTGTCTCATATCTTGCGTCAAGAAGAAATTTCCAAAGAGAAACGCTTAGTTGTTTTGTGTTAGCATTGACACGAGTGAGCCAGGAAAATGACCTTCGCGACTATTTGTATGGGAATGGTAGGTATTGGGATAGAAGAAGACGCAGTTGGAACGTGACCCTGCTACGGGATATGTTCAATGAGTACGACGTCGAGGCAATCATGAAACATCAAAATTCCATTGCAGAACTTCGAATACCGTGTGGCCTGGCACTATGAGAAAACTGGGGTCTTCTCTGTTAGAAGTGTGTACCGCCTCACTCTGATCTTGAGGAACCAGCAAACCTGGCAGGGCAGTTCCAAACAGAGTGCCTCGGGTGAGAGATCAATGTGGAACACTGTGTGGAAATCCAACATTCCCCCCAAGGTCCAGGTGTTCGGATGGAGAGTGGCGACGGTTGTCACCTTAGCTACCAAAAAAAAACAATGGCGCAGAAGCTCGAGTTTGATCCTATTTGCTCCATCTGCGGCGTCGAAGAGGAAGACGCTTTTCATGCTACGATCAGCTGCACCAAGGCCGCTGCTCAGCCTGCTCTACGTCACGCGATGAGAAAGGAATGAGCAATCCCACCTGAACCTGCCTTCAGACGCACGGGCCCGGACTGGCTCCAAAGCCTGCTTGCCAACACCGACGACATGACAAGAGCTCAGGTCTGCTCATCCTTTGGCGCGCCTGGCACCTTAGGAACGACGTCATCCATCAGGCGGGGAAGGCAACCGTCGAGGAATCAGTCTCCTTCCTCCTATCCTACCGGGGCAGCACCACTGCTGGAGACCTGCTTGATCCTGCTATAATCAGCGGCGCGTCAACCTCGAACCGGCGCGCCACGGCGGAGCCACTTCTCAACGGCCACCTCCACTGGGCAGGATCAAGCTCAACACGGATGGCTCTTTTCGACCATGGATGGCGCTGCCGGCGCGGGCGCGATCCCCAGGAACAATGACGACTCGGTGATCCTGGCGACTTCCTGCCACGATGCTCTAGCGCGGAAGAAGCGGAAGCTCCGGCCGCTCTGATCGGTTTAAAAACCCTCCTCAACCACGATCCGAGCGCCAAGATCATACTGGAGTTGGACTGCTCCCCTCGCCAACTCGCTAGCTGCGTCGGAACCTGACAGATCGATGTTGTGAGCTACCATTCTCCATCAGCTGGGTAAGGAGGGACTTAAATAGCGCTGCAGATGCCCGGGCTAAGATGGCTCTAGATGGCCATAATTGCCTGTTCAACCATGACATTCCGGATGATGTAAGGGTGTGTTCGGTTTGGGAATCAAATGGAATAGGATGTCATGGGGTTACATTCCATGAGAATGGGTCGATTCCGTTACTATGTTCGGTAGGTGTAGAAAATGGAATGGGTTGATTAGGTTCTTGTGTTCGGATGGAGAGCTAGAATGAGAAGGAATCTAGAATCATTAATCTAATTTAATTAGCATACGTCATTAATTTCTACAGATTCGCGATCAACAGCGTAATTGCATCCAAATCGACATCCAAAGCTAACATTAACTTCTACGATTAGCAATCAACATCCAGATCGAAATCCAAATTGACTTCTTCAGAGCGAGTCGCTCATCGCTTAGCCCGGCTGCTAGACGGCTGCCAGCCCGCCGCGCCACGCATAGCAGCTAGTCCGCCGCCGCCCAGCCGCTCACCCGCGGAGCTGCTCGCCCGCCGGCGCGCCGCGCGCAGCAGCTAGCCTGCCACCACAGGTCAGACTCCATCGGCCTGCTACTATCCGCTGCCGCTCCGCGCGACGCCGTCCTGCCACTTTCTTCTAAGAAATCCGTTGCTAAATCTTTTTTGCTAGATCAGGGGAGGGAGAGAGAAACGTGTGGACAGTTTTGGATGAGAGAGGGAGCATGATGGAGGAGGAAGAAAGTGGAACGAGGTGATTACACCGATTCGGTGGAATGAGCAAATTCCGCATCTTGGGCGAATATGCCATTCCGGGGAATAGGTAGGTTCGATTCTAGTTTCTACCGAACACAAGAATTATGCCCAGGTACGGGTCGGACCCATTCCCTTCCACTTCATGACACAAACCGAACACTGTTCAGTTTTGGAATGGGATGCCATTCCATTCCATCAAAATGGAACCGTTCCATTCTTGTGTTTCGGTTCGGACAAAAAAACTGTCACGAAACCGTTCCATTCCTGTGTTCAATTTTGGAATGGGATGAGAATGGAATGGCTAAAAGTGGCTTGTGGTCACCTCTTTAAAGGGAATGGTGAGCTTACCACTGCATGTGTTCACAATTTAATCAAAATTTGGCAACATTTCACCTATATTTTCACCAATAAACAGCAACAAATATATATGCACAATCAAAACAAGTATTTCCAACAACACAACACAATTTCAAATCACATAATATATAAGCATCCAAATAGTCCAACTTCATTGCAAAGTAGTCCAAATTCATTACAGTCATCCAAAAGAATGGCAAAGTAGTTCATGCCACAGATTTCAACCATGTCTAGTTCATGGCGTCGTAGTCGTCGAAAAGCATAGTTCAACGTCATTACATCATTACAGTCCATATAGCTTAATAGGTATCAAACATAGCCTAAAGATAATTGAAGTTCATACCAACACTTCAATTCAGATTATAGACCACTCCAAAGACCTTCTCCATGTACCTACCCACCCAGACCAACTTGTTTTCCTTGCTAAGAGTCATGAACACTTTTGCAATCTTTGGACTCTCAACAAGATGAGCATAATAATGAGCTATGTGCTCATCATCAAATCCATTGAGTTCATTCAAGCATCCCACAAGCCATCAGGAATATCATCACCATCTCCAACCGACTTGATAAGAGCTTCACCGTCATCTTGAATCCATCTTTGAGAGTGGTGACCAATGCATCATCTTCATGTGAACAAGCTTGGCCTTCTTCTTCGGTGGTGCTTTGCCAGCGGACTCGCCTACGTTTGGCGACGTGTTCACCTCGCTTTCATCTTCAAGATCGATAGACAAGGGGTCATTCCCAGACTTGGCATACTTCCATGTTGTTGTAGTGGATCCAAAGATTGTTTCCATTGCACGGTAGTGCTTGATACGTCTCCAACGTATCCATAATTTCTGCTGTTCCATGCTTATATTATACCATTTGCTACATGTTTTATATACACTTCGTATCACTTTTATGCATTTTCTGGGACTAACCTATTAACAAGATGCCACAGTGCCAGTTCCCTGTTTTCTGCTGTTTTTGGTTTCAGAAAGTTACTTCTGGAAATATTCTCGAATTGCACGAAACAAAAGGCCAGGTCCCTATTTTTCCAGCACGTACACGGAGTCCGAAGGAGAGACGAAGACTCGCCAGGAGGCGGCCAAACCACCTGGAGGCGCGGGCCCACCACCTGCCGCCTGTGTGGTTTGGGCCCCTCGGGGGTCCGCCGACATCGCCCCTTCGCCTATTTATTCCCGAGACGCGAAAACCCTAAAACACCGAGCCTTTCATCCAGAACATATTCGCTGCGCCGCCGTCGTCAACCCTAACTCGGGGGGTTCCTGAAGCTCTTCCCGGCACCCTGCCGAGAGGGGAATCATCACCGGAGGGCTCTACATCGCCATGCCCGCCTCCGGAGTGATGCGTGAGTAGTTCATCCTTGGACTATGGGTCCATAGCAGTAGCTAGATGGTTGTCTTCTCCACTTGTGCCATCATGTTTAGATCTTGTGAGCTGCCTATCATGATCAAGATCATCTTATTGTAATGCTACATGTTGTGTTTGCTGGGATCTGACTTATATTGATACCTATGTGGAGCTGAATATTATATTATCATGTCTATGTCATTTGTGATCTTGCATGCTCTCCGTTACTTGTTGAAGCCTTGGCCACGTGAATACTTGTAACTCCAAGAGTTGGTATTTATGCATGATAGTTGGGTTCAACCTCTATTTAACCTGGGATAGTGACAGCAAGTTCTAAGGTTGTAGATGTGTTGTTGCCACTAGGGGTAAAACAGCAATGCTTTATTCAAGGATGAATGTATTGTTTACATTACGCACATTACTTAATGCAATTGTCTGTTGCTTGCAACTTAATACTGGAAGGGGTACGGATGTTAACCGGAAAGTGGACTATTTAGGCATAGATGCATGCTGGATAGCGGTCTATGTACTTTGTCGTAATGCCCAAGTGAATCTCATAGTAGACACCACAGCTCACACATGCATGTTATATGCACTTATCAATTGTCAATTGCCCAGCTGTAATTTGTTTACCCAGCATGTTAGTTATCTTATTGGAGAGACACCACTAGTGAACTGTGGACCCCGGTCCATTCTTTTACATCTGAAGTACAATCTACTGCAATCATTGTTCTCTACTGTTTTATGCAAACAAACATCATTTTCCATTCGATACGTTTAACCCTTTGTTTTCAGCAAGCCGGTGAGATTGACAACCTCACTGTTAAGTTGGGGCAAAGTAATTTGGTTGTGTTGTGCAGGTTCCACGTTGGCACCGGAATCCCTGGTGTTGCGCCGCACTACACTCCTTCACCAACACCTTCGAAGCAAACCTCGTTTTCTTGCTGGTTCGATTAAACCTTGGTTTCATACTGAGGGAAAACTTACTGCTGCACTCATCATACCTTCCTCTTGGGGTTCCCAACTGACGTGTGACGTACAAGCATTGTTTCTGGCACTATTGCTGAGGAGATATTCCCTCGTCAACCTAGAGCCACCAGTGCTCAATTGGGGTATTCAGGAATGGGATATCAGGTTTGTTGTTCTACAAAAAGATGCACAAGTGAGAAGCATATAGTACACATAACTTCATGGTAGTAAATAGCATGCATTAGATAAAAACTTACGGCGCAATGCCCTGCGTAGTGTTCCTCGCTAAGTCCAATAGTGCAAGTATCCTCATCCCATAGAGCTCCACTCAGATTTTTCAACTGGATCAGCCTGCCCCAAATCTTCCTCCACTTCTTGAGGTGGTTGCTAATCTGGTCATGATTCAATGATAGCTTGAAGTGTTCATTCAGAGCTTGAGCACATTGGTTATGGTGGCACTGCTTGAAACCACTTGAAGTTTCTTTTACCACTAGCCACAATGTCAGCCAAAAAGCCAAGCATCATGGTGGACATAGAATTGTCCAGTGAACCACCGCCTTGGCCTTGCTCCCACTGCACCCTGCGTGTTGCTCCCACTTGCATCGATTCTTACATATTTACTTATTGCACTTGTTATATTGCTTTATGTTGACAACTATCCATGAGATATACATGTTACAAGTTGAAAGCAAATGCTGAAACTTAATCATCCTTTGTGTTGCTTCAATGCCTTTTACTTTGAATCTATTGCTTTATGAGTTACCTCTTATGCAAAACTTTTTGATGCTTGTCTTGAAAGTACTATTCATGAAAAGTTTTTGCTTATATGATTCATTGTTTACTCTTTATCTATTTGTTAGCAAACTATAGATCATTGCTTTGAGTCACTTCATTCATGACATGAGCCTTGCAATATATTGATCAAGATTGTGTGAAAGCATGTCTCCTCAGAAATTATTTGTTGTTATCGTTTTACCTACTCGAGGACGAGTAGAACTAAGCTTGGGGATGCTTGATACGTATCCATAATTTCTGCTGTTCCATGCTTATATTATACCATTTGCTACATGTTTTATATACACTTCGTATCACTTTTATGCATTTTCTGGGACTAACCTATTAACAAGATGCCACAGTGCCAGTTCCCTGTTTTCTGCTGTTTTTGGTTTCAGAAAGTTACTTCTGGAAATATTCTCGGAATTGCACGAAACAAAAGGCCAGTCCCTATTTTTCCAGCACGTACACGGAGTCCGAAGGAGAGACGAAGAGCCACGAGGTGGCCAAACCACCAGGTGGCGCGGCAGTGGGCCCAGCCGCGCCTGCCTGTGGTTTGGGCCCCTCGGGGGTCCGCCGACATCGCCCCTTCGCCTATTTATTCCCCGAGACGCGAAAACCCTAAAACACCGAGCCTTTCATCCAGAACATATTCGCTGCCGCCGCCGTCGTCAACCCTAACTCGGGGGGTTCTGAAGCTCTTCCCGGCACCCTGCCGGAGAGGGGAATCATCACCGGAGGGCTCTACATCGCCATGCCCGCCTCCGGAGTGATGCGTGAGTAGTTCATCCTTGGACTATGGGTCCATAGCAGTAGCTAGATGGTTGTCTTCTCCACTTGTGCCATCATGTTTAGATCTTGTGAGCTGCCTATCATGATCAAGATCATCTTATTGTAATGCTACATGTTGTGTTTGCTGGGATCTGACTTATATTGATACCTATGTGGAGCTGAATATTATATTATCATGTCTATGTCATTTGTGATCTTGCATGCTCTCCGTTACTTGTTGAAGCCTTGGCCACGTGAATACTTGTAACTCCAAGAGGGGGTATTTATGCATGATAGTTGGGTTCAACCTCTATTTAACCTGGGATAGTGACAGCAAGTTCTAAGGTTGTAGATGTGTTGTTGCCACTAGGGGTAAAACAGCAATGCTTTATTCAAGGATGAATGTATTGTTTACATTACGCACATTACTTAATGCAATTGTCTGTTGCTTGCAACTTAATACTGGAAGGGGTACGGATGTTAACCGGAAAGTGGACTATTTAGGCATAGATGCATGCTGGATAGCGGTCTATGTACTTTGTCGTAATGCCCAAATGAATCTCATAGTAGACACCACAGCTCACACATGCATGTTATATGCACTTATCAATTGTCAATTGCCCAGCTGTAATTTGTTTACCCAGCATGTTAGTTATCTTATTGGAGAGACACCACTAGTGAACTGTGGACCCCGGTCCATTCTTTTACATCTGAAATACAATCTACTGCAATCATTGTTCTCTACTGTTTTATGCAAACAAACATCATTTTCCATTCGATACGTTTAACCCTTTGTTTTCAGCAAGCCGGTGAGATTGACAACCTCACTGTTAAGTTGGGGCAAAGTAATTTGATTGTGTTGTGCAGGTTCCACGTTGGCACCGGAATCCCTGGTGTTGCGCCGCACTACACTCCTTCACCAACACCTTCGAAGCAAACCTCGTTTTCCTACTGGTTCGATTAAACCTTGGTTTCATACTGAGGGAAAACTTACTGCTGCACTCATCATACCTTCCTCTTGGGGTTCCCAACTGACGTGTGACGTACAAGCATTGTTTCTGGCACTATTGCCGGGAGATATTCCTCGTCAACTAGAGCCACCAACACGTTTTCTGGCGCCGTTGCCGGGGAAAACGAATTGCTTCTGCAAGGGGAGTCTCTCACACCCAATCTCTTTACTTTGTTATTTGTCTTGCTTAGTTTATTTTTATTTAGTCTTGTTTGCTCTCTTTATCAAAAACACAAAAAAATTAGTTACTTGCATCTAGTTTATTTTCTGTTTAGTTTTTATTATTTCATCATGCTTCCCTAAGTACACTTTAAAAGAAATATCTGTGGGTAGTGGGTCTATCATTGGAAGAGACAACATTGAAGAATTTTTTAGTCATGTTAGCAAGCTGAAAGATTTTGAAGATAGATCCTTGGTAGAACTTGCCCCTAATTATGAAATTGCTGCTGCCTCCTTAGTCCACATGCTTGAAGCTAGGTTTGTTAACCTTAACCCTATAATGCAGCATATGTTTCTTAGACTTCATGATATGGAAGAGGGGGAAAAGAAGGATTTTGTTTTAGAAACCCTTCTCAAAGAATTTGGAGATGTAGCTAGTGAAGCTAGAAAAGTTTTTATGCGATATAGGATGCTTGGTTATTACATTGATATCGCCAATATACTTGAAAAATTAGAGAAGGAAAGATCCAAGTACACTAAAGAAACTAGTTATGAAGGAGAGAATAAAATACCAATTCCTTTTAAGATTGCAGGAATGCATGAGGCACTAGAAAAGAACTTTAATTGGATTGTGCCTGAAAATTTATTTGATGAGGATAGTTTACCTAAAAGTAATGAAAGGGGAGTTTCTGAAACTTACATAGATAAAGTGCAATGCATCGTTGAGAAAACTTCTAAACTCTCCGTTGATGCTTCTTCTCTTGACAACACTTGATTTTCACTTTCTGCGCCTAGCTGAAAGGCGTTAAAGAAAAGCGCTTATGGGAGACAACCCATCGTTTTTATTTGCTGTTATTTTTGTTTTCTTTGAGTCAAGGAGTTTTGTTACTTCTGTAGCAACTCCTTTGTATCTTTATTTTATCGCAATGTTGTGCCAAGTAAAGTTCTATATTGAAAGTTGATGCAAGATTTGGATTTCTGCGCAGTGACAGATTTTTAGCTGTCACGGATTTGAGCTTATCTCCCTGTAGAAAATTCAAAAAATTCTGAGAAAAATCACGCATATTCCTGAGATATGTACGCAACTTTCATTATTTTAGGCCAGATCCATCTGAGCAACTTAAGTGCCTCGAAAAAATTCGTCATTCCAGACTGTTCTGTTTTTGACAGATTCTGCCTTTTGTTTTGCATTCGCTCTTTTACTGTGTTTGTGTGGATTTCTTTGCTCCACAAAGCATTGGTGGCTGTAGCTAATGTCCAGAAGCTTTGGGATTGATTGTATCATTACAGAATATGAGAATTTTTGATTATGCACTAACCCTCTAATGAGAACTGTCTTGAGTTTGGTGTGAAGGAAGTTTTCAAGGATCAAGCGAGAAGGGTGATATTATGTGATCAAGAAGAGTGAAAAGCCTAAGCTTGGGGATGCCCCCGTGGTTCATCCCAACCATATTCAGAGAGACTCAAGCGTCTAAGCTTGGGGATGCCCAAGGCATCCCCTTCTTCATCAACAAACTTATCAGGTCATCTCTAGTGAAACTATATTTTAATTCTTTCACATCTTATGCGCTTTACTTGGAGCGTCTGTGTGTTTTTATTTTTGTTTTTGTTTGAATAAATTCGGATCCTAGCAATCCTTGTGTGGGAGAGAGACACGCTCCGCTTTTTCATGTGAATACTCATGTTCTTCACTTATATTTGTTGAGTATTCTTAACTAGCTACTGCAGTGCTTTTAGCTCCTGTTTTTCATGCATCTCTTCGAGCTGTTAGCACTTGTTTATAAATACTCTCTTGCTGCATTATATTATCATTTGGAGAGTTTATGTTTAATAAATTATTGGTGTTTGTTTGGAAGAAAGAAAATGCTACATGTAGTAGTTGGTATTGGAAAAGACATATGCATTCTTGTAGATCATTGTCTTGTTTTGATTTGATGCTTTGCAATTGTTTTGAGCTCTCAAGTAGATCATGTTTAAGCTCTTGCATCATGTAGTTAAAGCCTAGTAGTGGAGAACTACCGTAGAGCTTGTTGAGACTTGGGATGCATATTTGTTCTCTCTAAGGTCTAGATATTTTCTGGTAAAATGTTTGAGCAACAAGGAAGACAGTGTAGAGTCTTATAATACTTGCAATATGTTTTTATGTGATTCTTGCTGTACCGGTTTATACTTGTGTTTGCTTCAAACAACCTTGCTAGCCTAAACTCTGTACTGAGAGGGAATGCTTCTCGTGCATCCAAAACTTGAGCCAAAACCCATGCCATTTGTGTCCACCATACCTACCTACTATGTGGTATTTCCTGCCATTCCAAGTAAATATTTCATGTGCTACCTTTAAACTATTCAAAACTTTATTACTCCTTATTTGTGTCAATGTTTTATAGCTCATGAGGAAGTATGTGGTGTTTTATCTTTCAATCTTGTCATTTACTTCTGACAGACTTTCACCTGGACTAGTGGCATATACATCCGCTTATCCAATAATTTGCAAAAAGAGCTGGCAACGGGGTGCCCAGCCCCAATTAATTACAACTTTCATTAATAATTCTCTTCACATGTTTTGCCCTGATTTATCAGTAAGCAACTTAATTTTGCAATAGACACTCCTCCATGGTATGTGAATGTTGGAAGGCACCCGAGGATTCGGTTAGCCATGGCTTGTGTAAGCAAAAGGTTGGGAGGAGTGTCATCTATAAAGAAACTAAAATACATGTGTAAACAAAAGAGAAGAGGGATGATCTACCTTGCTGGTAGAGATAACGTCCTTCATGGGAGCCGCTCTTTGAAAGTCTGGTTGACAAGGGGGTTAGAGTGCCCACTACCATTCGTTGACAACAACAAACACCTCTCAAATACTTATTTTGTGCTCTCTATATGCTTTCGAAAACTTAAAAAGCTCTAGCACATGATTTAATCCCTGCTTCCCTCTGCGAAGGGCCTATCTTTTACTTTATGTTGAGTCAGTTTACCTACTCCTTTCTATCTTAGAAGCAAACACTTGTGTCAACTTTGTGTGCATTGATTCTTACATATTTACTTATTGCACTTGTTATATTGCTTTATGTTGACAACTATCCATGAGATATACATG
The DNA here is from genome assembly GCA_947311845.1 of Poa pratensis. Taxonomy (NCBI): domain Eukaryota; kingdom Viridiplantae; phylum Streptophyta; class Magnoliopsida; order Poales; family Poaceae; genus Poa; species Poa pratensis. The sequence continues at coordinate 6,693,052 of CAMZMU010000043.1, forward strand.
TTACAAGTTGAAAGCAAATGCTGAAACTTAATCATCCTTTGTGTTGCTTCAATGCCTTTTACTTTGAATCTATTGCTTTATGAGTTACCTCTTATGCAAAACTTTTTGATGCTTGTCTTGAAAGTACTATTCATGAAAAGTTTTTGCTTATATGATTCATTGTTTACTCTTTATCTATTTGTTAGCAAACTATAGATCATTGCTTTGAGTCACTTCATTCATGACATGAGCCTTGCAATATATTGATCAAGATTGTGTGAAAGCATGTCTCCTCAGAAATTATTTGTTGTTATCGTTTTACCTACTCGAGGACGAGTAGAACTAAGCTTGGGGATGCTTGATACGTATCCATAATTTCTGCTGTTCCATGCTTATATTATACCATTTGCTACATGTTTTATATACACTTCGTATCACTTTTATGCATTTTCTGGGACTAACCTATTAACAAGATGCCACAGTGCCAGTTCCCTGTTTTCTGCTGTTTTTGGTTTCAGAAAGTTACTTCTGGAAATATTCTCGGAATTGCACGAAACAAAAGGCCAGTCCCTATTTTTCCAGCACGTACACGGAGTCCGAAGGAGAGACGAAGAGCCACGAGGTGGCCAAACCACCATGGCGCGGCAGTGGGCCCAGCCGCGCCTGCCTGTGGTTTGGGCCCCTCGGGGGTCCGCCGACATCGCCCCTTCGCCTATTTATTCCCCGAGACGCGAAAACCCTAAAACACCGAGCCTTTCATCCAGAACATATTCGCTGCCGCCGCCGTCGTCAACCCTAACTCGGGGGGTTCTGAAGCTCTTCCCGGCACCCTGCCGGAGAGGGGAATCATCACCGGAGGGCTCTACATCGCCATGCCCGCCTCCGGAGTGATGCGTGAGTAGTTCATCCTTGGACTATGGGTCCATAGCAGTAGCTAGATGGTTGTCTTCTCCACTTGTGCCATCATGTTTAGATCTTGTGAGCTGCCTATCATGATCAAGATCATCTTATTGTAATGCTACATGTTGTGTTTGCTGGGATCTGACTTATATTGATACCTATGTGGAGCTGAATATTATATTATCATGTCTATGTCATTTGTGATCTTGCATGCTCTCCGTTACTTGTTGAAGCCTTGGCCACGTGAATACTTGTAACTCCAAGAGGGGGTATTTATGCATGATAGTTGGGTTCAACCTCTATTTAACCTGGGATAGTGACAGCAAGTTCTAAGGTTGTAGATGTGTTGTTGCCACTAGGGGTAAAACAGCAATGCTTTATTCAAGGATGAATGTATTGTTTACATTACGCACATTACTTAATGCAATTGTCTGTTGCTTGCAACTTAATACTGGAAGGGGTACGGATGTTAACCGGAAAGTGGACTATTTAGGCATAGATGCATGCTGGATAGCGGTCTATGTACTTTGTCGTAATGCCCAAATGAATCTCATAGTAGACACCACAGCTCACACATGCATGTTATATGCACTTATCAATTGTCAATTGCCCAGCTGTAATTTGTTTACCCAGCATGTTAGTTATCTTATTGGAGAGACACCACTAGTGAACTGTGGACCCCGGTCCATTCTTTTACATCTGAAATACAATCTACTGCAATCATTGTTCTCTACTGTTTTATGCAAACAAACATCATTTTCCATTCGATACGTTTAACCCTTTGTTTTCAGCAAGCCGGTGAGATTGACAACCTCACTGTTAAGTTGGGGCAAAGTAATTTGATTGTGTTGTGCAGGTTCCACGTTGGCACCGGAATCCCTGGTGTTGCGCCGCACTACACTCCTTCACCAACACCTTCGAAGCAAACCTCGTTTTCCTACTGGTTCGATTAAACCTTGGTTTCATACTGAGGGAAAACTTACTGCTGCACTCATCATACCTTCCTCTTGGGGTTCCCAACTGACGTGTGACGTACAAGCATTGTTTCTGGCACTATTGCTGGGAGATATTCCCTCGTCAACCTAGAGCCACCAGTGCTCAATTGGGGTATTCAGGAATGGGATATCAGGTTTGTTGTTCTACAAAAAGATGCACAAGTGAGAAGCATATAGTACACATAACTTCATGGTAGTAAATAGCATGCATTAGATAAAAACTTACGGCGCAATGCCCTGCGTAGTGTTCCTCGCTAAGTCCAATAGTGCAAGTATCCTCATCCCATAGAGCTCCACTCAGATTTTTCAACTGGATCAGCCTGCCCCAAATCTTCCTCCACTTCTTGAGGTGGTTGCTAATCTGGTCATGATTCAATGATAGCTTGAAGTGTTCATTCAGAGCTTGAGCACATTGGTTATGGTGGCACTGCTTGAAACCACTTGAAGTTCTTTTACCACTAGCCACAATGTCAGCCAAAAAGCCAAGCATCATGGTGGACATAGAATTGGTCCAGTGAACCACCGCCTTGGCCTTGCTCCCACTTGCACCCTGCGTGTTGCTCCCACTTGCATCGATTCTTACATATTTACTTATTGCGCTTGTTATATTGCTTTATGTTGACAACTATCCATGAGATATACATGTTACAAGTTGAAAGCAAATGCTGAAACTTAATCATCCTTTGTGTTGCTTCAATGCCTTTTACTTTGAATCTATTGCTTTATGAGTTACCTCTTATGCAAAAAAATTTGATGCTTGTCTTGAAAGTACTATTCATGAAAAGTTTTTGCTTATATGATTCATTGTTTACTCTTTATCTATTTGTTAGCAAACTATAGATCATTGCTTTGGGTCACTTCATTCATGACATGAGCCTTGCAATATATTGATCAAGATTGTGTGAAAGCATGTCTCCTAAGAAATTATTTGTTGTTATCGTTTTACCTACTCGAGGACGAGTAGAACTAAGCTTGGGGATGCTTGATACGTATCCATAATTTCTGCTGTTCCATGCTTATATTATACCATTTGCTACATGTTTTATATACACTTCGTATCACTTTTATGCATTTTCTGGGACTAGCCTATTAACAAGATGCCACAGTGCCAGTTCCCTGTTTTCTGCTGTTTTTGGTTTCAGAAAGTTACTTCTGGAAATATTCTCGGAATTGCACGAAACAAAAGGCCAGGTCCCTATTTATCCAGCACGTACACGGAGTCCGAAGGAGAGACGAAGACTCGCCACGAGGTGGCCAAACCACCAGGTGGCGCGGCAGTGGGCCCAGCCGCGCCTGCCTGTGGTTTGGGCCCCTCGGGGTCCGCCGACATCGCCCCTTCGCCTATTTATTCCCCGAGACGCGAAAACCCTGAAACACCGAGCCTTTCATCCAGAACATATTCGCTGTGCCGCCGTCGTCAACCCTAACTCGGGGGGTTCCTGAAGCTCTTCCCGGCACCCTGCCGGAGAGGGGAATCATCACCGGAGGGCTCTACATCGCCATGCCCGCCTCCGGAGTGATGCGTGAGTAGTTCATCCTTGGACTATGGGTCCATAGCAGTAGCTAGATGGTTGTCTTCTCCACTTGTGCCATCATGTTTAGATCTTGTGAGCTGCCTATCATGATCAAGATCATCTTATTGTAATGCTACATGTTGTGTTTGCTGGGATCTGACTTATATTGATACCTATGTGGAGCTGAATATTATATTATCATGTCTATGTCATTTGTGATCTTGCATGCTCTCCGTTACTTGTTGAAGCCTTGGCCACGTGAATACTTGTAACTCCAAGAGTTGGTATTTATGCATGATAGTTGGGTTCAACCTCTATTTAACCTGGGATAGTGACAGCAAGTTCTAAGGTTGTAGATGTGTTGTTGCCACTAGGGGTAAAACAGCAATGCTTTATTCAAGGATGAATGTATTGTTTACATTACGCACATTACTTAATGCAATTGTCTGTTGCTTGCAACTTAATACTGGAAGGGGTACGGATGTTAACCGGAAAGTGGACTATTTAGGCATAGATGCATGCTGGATAGCGGTCTATGTACTTTGTCGTAATGCCCAAGTGAATCTCATAGTAGACACCACAGCTCACACATGCATGTTATATGCACTTATCAATTGTCAATTGCCCAGCTGTAATTTGTTTACCCAGCATGTTAGTTATCTTATTGGAGAGACACCACTAGTGAACTGTGGACCCCGGTCCATTCTTTTACATCTGAAGTACAATCTACTGCAATCATTGTTCTCTACTGTTTTATGCAAACAAACATCATTTTCCATTCGATACGTTTAACCCTTTGTTTTCAGCAAGCCGGTGAGATTGACAACCTCACTGTTAAGTTGGGGCAAAGTAATTTGGTTGTGTTGTGCAGGTTCCACGTTGGCACCGGAATCCCTGGTGTTGCGCCGCACTACACTCCTTCACCAACACCTTCGAAGCAAACCTCGTTTTCTTGCTGGTTCGATTAAACCTTGGTTTCATACTGAGGGAAAACTTACTGCTGCACTCATCATACCTTCCTCTTGGGGTTCCCAACTGACGTGTGACGTACAAGCATTGTTTCTGGCACTATTGCTGAGGAGATATTCCCTCGTCAACCTAGAGCCACCAGTGCTCAATTGGGGTATTCAGGAATGGGATATCAGGTTTGTTGTTCTACAAAAAGATGCACAAGTGAGAAGCATATAGTACACATAACTTCATGGTAGTAAATAGCATGCATTAGATAAAAACTTACGGCGCAATGCCCTGCGTAGTGTTCCTCGCTAAGTCCATAGTGCAAGTATCCTCATCCCATAGAGCTCCACTCAGATTTTTCAACTGGATCAGCCTGCCCCAAATCTTCCTCCACTTCTTGAGGTGGTTGCTAATCTGGTCATGATTCAATGATAGCTTGAAGTGTTCATTCAGAGCTTGAGCACATTGGTTATGGTGGCACTGCTTGAAACCACTTGAAGTTCTTTTACCACTAGCCACAATGTCAGCCAAAAAGCCAAGCATCATGGTGGACATAGAATTGGTCCAGTGAACCACCGCCTTGGCCTTGCTCCCACTTGCACCCTGCGTGTTGCTCCCACTTGCATCGATTCTTACATATTTACTTATTGCGCTTGTTATATTGCTTTATGTTGACAACTATCCATGAGATATACATGTTACAAGTTGAAAGCAAATGCTGAAACTTAATCATCCTTTGTGTTGCTTCAATGCCTTTTACTTTGAATCTATTGCTTTATGAGTTACCTCTTATGCAAAAAATTTTGATGCTTGTCTTGAAAGTACTATTCATGAAAAGTTTTTGCTTATATGATTCATTGTTTACTCTTTATCTATTTGTTAGCAAACTATAGATCATTGCTTTGGGTCACTTCATTCATGACATGAGCCTTGCAATATATTGATCAAGATTGTGTGAAAGCATGTCTCCTAAGAAATTATTTGTTGTTATCGTTTTACCTACTCGAGGACGAGTAGAACTAAGCTTGGGGATGCTTGATACGTATCCATAATTTCTGCTGTTCCATGCTTATATTATACCATTTGCTACATGTTTTATATACACTTCGTATCACTTTTATGCATTTTCTGGGACTAGCCTATTAACAAGATGCCACAGTGCCAGTTCCCTGTTTTCTGCTGTTTTTGGTTTCAGAAAGTTACTTCTGGAAATATTCTCGGAATTGCACGAAACAAAAGGCCAGGTCCCTATTTATCCAGCACGTACACGGAGTCCGAAGGAGAGACGAAGACTCGCCACGAGGTGGCCAAACCACCAGGTGGCGCGGCAGTGGGCCCAGCCGCGCCTGCCTGTGGTTTGGGCCCCTCGGGGGTCCGCCGACATCGCCCCTTCGCCTATTTATTCCCCGAGACGCGAAAACCCTGAAACACCGAGCCTTTCATCCAGAACATATTCGCTGCGCCGCCGTCGTCAACCCTAACTCGGGGGGTTCCTGAAGCTCTTCCCGGCACCCTGCCGGAGAGGGGAATCATCACCGGAGGGCTCTACATCGCCATGCCCGCCTCCGGAGTGATGCGTGAGTAGTTCATCCTTGGACTATGGGTCCATAGCAGTAGCTAGATGGTTGTCTTCTCCACTTGTGCCATCATGTTTAGATCTTGTGAGCTGCCTATCATGATCAAGATCATCTTATTGTAATGCTACATGTTGTGTTTGCTGGGATCTGACTTATATTGATACCTATGTGGAGCTGAATATTATATTATCATGTCTATGTCATTTGTGATCTTGCATGCTCTCCGTTACTTGTTGAAGCCTTGGCCACGTGAATACTTGTAACTCCAAGAGTTGGTATTTATGCATGATAGTTGGGTTCAACCTCTATTTAACCTGGGATAGTGACAGCAAGTTCTAAGGTTGTAGATGTGTTGTTGCCACTAGGGGTAAAACAGCAATGCTTTATTCAAGGATGAATGTATTGTTTACATTACGCACATTACTTAATGCAATTGTCTGTTGCTTGCAACTTAATACTGGAAGGGGTACGGATGTTAACCGGAAAGTGGACTATTTAGGCATAGATGCATGCTGGATAGCGGTCTATGTACTTTGTCGTAATGCCCAAGTGAATCTCATAGTAGACACCACAGCTCACACATGCATGTTATATGCACTTATCAATTGTCAATTGCCCAGCTGTAATTTGTTTACCCAGCATGTTAGTTATCTTATTGGAGAGACACCACTAGTGAACTGTGGACCCCGGTCCATTCTTTTACATCTGAAGTACAATCTACTGCAATCATTGTTCTCTACTGTTTTATGCAAACAAACATCATTTTCCATTCGATACGTTTAACCCTTTGTTTTCAGCAAGCCGGTGAGATTGACAACCTCACTGTTAAGTTGGGGCAAAGTAATTTGGTTGTGTTGTGCAGGTTCCACGTTGGCACCGGAATCCCTGGTGTTGCGCCGCACTACACTCCTTCACCAACACCTTCGAAGCAAACCTCGTTTTCTTGCTGGTTCGATTAAACCTTGGTTTCATACTGAGGGAAAACTTACTGCTGCACTCATCATACCTTCCTCTTGGGGTTCCCAACTGACGTGTGACGTACAAGCATTGTTTCTGGCACTATTGCTGAGGAGATATTCCCTCGTCAACCTAGAGCCACCAGTGCTCAATTGGGGTATTCAGGAATGGGATATCAGGTTTGTTGTTCTACAAAAAGATGCACAAGTGAGAAGCATATAGTACACATAACTTCATGGTAGTAAATAGCATGCATTAGATAAAAACTTACGGCGCAATGCCCTGCGTAGTGTTCCTCGCTAAGTCCAATAGTGCAAGTATCCTCATCCCATAGAGCTCCACTCAGATTTTTCAACTGGATCAGCCTGCCCCAAATCTTCCTCCACTTCTTGAGGTGGTTGCTAATCTGGTCATGATTCAATGATAGCTTGAAGTGTTCATTCAGAGCTTGAGCACATTGGTTATGGTGGCACTGCTTGAAACCACTTGAAGTTCTTTTACCACTAGCCACAATGTCAGCCAAAAAGCCAAGCATCATGGTGGACATAGAATTGGTCCAGTGAACCACCGCCTTGGCCTTGCTCCCACTTGCACCCTGCGTGTTGCTCCCACTTGCATCGGTGCTTTCAACACTGTCCATTTCTGTCCAGCAATAAATAGTTGCACAAATGTGAATTATAACATGAAAAACACATGGTTTCAATACATAAAATGGACCATTCTGTCCAGCAATGAAATAGTAGCACAAATGTGAATTATAACATCACAAACACATGGTTTCAATACATAAAATGGACAATTTCGTCCAGCAACAAAATAGTTGCACAAATGTGAATTATAACATCACAAACACATGGTTTCAATACATAAAATGGACCATTTTGTCCAGCAATGAAATAGTAGCACAAATATTATTTAGAACATCACAAATACATGGTTTCAACACATAAAAAGGACCATGGTTTCAATACAATGAATGGATACATGAATAACACTTCAAATTCATGGTTTTGACACACTCAATGACCATACATGATCTGCCTATCCGCCCACATTTGGTTAGCAATTTGTTGCCTACGGTCAACCGTGGCTCTATGGTCTCTTGCTTGTTGAGATTGTGACCGGATTGGTTGGGCGGTCCAAGTTACCTCCGGTAAGATGAATTCATCAATTCCTTAGGATAGTGCATAATTATGAAGAACACAACAAGCTACAACAATGTCAACTTGTACCGGAAAGGGAAAGAATGGTTTGGCATCATCTAAAATCTTGAATCTCCTCTTGAGGGATCCAAAAGCTCGCTCTAACCCCTATACGTAGAGATGAGTGCCTAAGGTTGAAAAGTTCTTCCGCATTTTGGACGTGATTGTTGCCCCACTCGTTCAAATGGTATCTCACATTACGGAAAGGTGGGATGAAACCGGGCTTGGCTCCATATCCGGCATCAACTAGGTAATATTTGCCTATAAAAAAAGACACAAGTTGGTGACAATTTTTTGGACAATGTATGGACAATCATATCTAAGCCAATTTGTTACCTTGTGGTACTTGTAGGCCTCTCTCACGCCCTAATGCATCGGCTAAAACGTTCGCATCATGTGTTGTCCCCTCCCACCCAGCCAACACATATGTGAACCGGAGGTCAAAATCTACCGCAGCCATCACATTTTGAGTAGGAAAAGGCTTCCTACCACGAAATGAATCTTCCACATCTTTAACAATAGATGCTCGCACATGTGTACCATCAATAGCTCCAATACAATCCTATATAGTGAAAAATCTGTCAATACTATGGATGAATACAATCCTACATAGCAAAGTAATAGTTTCAACATATACCTTAAAATATGGGTCAAACCGAGTGTTTCCTGCTATCTTTTCTGGGGTCTCCGATGAAGGTGGCCTGATATACTCATTACGTAGCTCACCAATGGCATGAAGGACTTGCTGCTCCACACATAAATGGACACTATTTCCTAGCAATTTGCGTTCTCTCAATATCTCACACAGCCTAAAGAAAGAAGCTCTGTTAAAACGTAACATGTTTATACACGTCACATCTGATTGCCAAAATTTACTATTGAGATACTCAATTCTCATCCGATATTTTTCATGCATTGTCCCATATGGTATACGTGCTCTTCTCTTCCTTTTTAAGACCCGAACAGGTACAACAATCGCAGCCCAAACAACAAAAACAACAGCTCCCCTAATCATCTTTTTCCTTTTATCCATGCTCTTGCCCATCTACAATGCATACAAACAACTTATACAAGGCTAATAAAGAAGAGACATGCGATTTCATCCACCAAACACATCAAAAAATTCTAGCAGCACCATATATTGCCAAAAATTTCATGGATTTGATAGCAAACACATCAAAACAATCGTGCAGCATCATAGATCAGCATATATAGCCTACAAATTTTATGGATTTGATAGCAAACACATCAAAAGAAATTAGCAGCATCATAGATCAACATATATTGCCAACAATTTTCGTGGATCTGACAGCAAACACATTAAAAACACACATATTTCATGGATTTCATCCACTGAAGCTCACCTAGGTCCTGCTTGGTCGAATCCGCTGCCCCAGGTTCCCGCTCCGACCCTGCCCTGCTCCGGCCCTGCCCTGCTCCGTCGCCGCGCCTGCTCCGCCGGTCGTCCGTGGAGTGAGGGAGGCGGCGGTGCGGGTGAGGGAGCCGTGCGTGGCGGCGCCGGTGGGGTTGAGGGTGGTGGCGCTGGCGCGGGTGAGGGTGGGGGTGGCGGCGCCCGTGGGAGTGAGGGAGGCGGCGGTGCGGGTGAGGGAGCCTTGCGTGGTGGGAGGAATGGGGAGCGTAGGGCTCCGGGTGAGAATTGCTTTTTTTTCATCGGGAGCAGTTTGCGGTGACGAGTAGCCTCAGTTCCACCTCGTCCGGCCGATTTGGCCGGACGTGTCAATTCCGCATCTACAGCGAATATTCGGTTCAGAGGAACGACCTGATTCCATTCCATCCCCAAACTAAACACTGGAATCAACTCTGGGTGTGGAATGGTTCCATTTCATTCCACCCCATTCCAAAACTGAACACACCCTAAGAGAGCTTGTAATTCGGGACCTGAACCATGTTCCCAATTCTTAATACAGAAGCTCCCTTTCCAAAAAAAAATACGAGTTGGGCACTGTAGGCGTGAAGGCTCAGTTACACGTATTGACATATGACAGCAGTATCAGCCAAGTAGTGTCATGAGAATCTGCATGTGTTAGGATGGTTAGGAGGGTGGTTGTACCCTCATCCCACCAGACCTCAAACCACAGGTTGGCACTGCTGTTTCTCATTTAGGCAAAATATTTACAGTGGGTGACGACGTTCCTTCGTTAATCTCAAGACCCAACTGCCAGCTCAGTCTATTGGAGATGCTCATAGGGCTAGGGGTGTGTGTGTGCGTTCATAGGGGTGAGTCTGTGCACATGTATGTGAGCGTCTGTGTTTGTACTGTGTTTCGCAAAAAAAAAAAGCCAAGTAGTGTCATGCTTCCATATGCGGCTGCTATAATGATGTTCTAGTGGCATGCCATTCCTTTCAGTTTTTCAATCATCTAAGCTACAACATTTTGTTATGGTCACGATAAGCTTTCAACAATCTTGTAGACGTAATGTAGAGGAGTTGCTCGACCTACCGTGTAACCATTTTTTCTTGATTCATTTGTGTTATGTTTTTTTGTAGTTCTGTTTGGATGCCATCATCCAGTGATTGATGATATTTGGTTAAAAATTGATTAACTGGGTACATAAAACCTTTGACTCCTTTAATCAATTTGAGTTGAAAGTTGAATTTCCACTTTGTGCTGGGTCAGGGATATTTTTTTCAAAATGGAGGCAAAAATTAAAAAGAAAAGTTTGTCCAATTAATTATCGGGAAACCGGGTGAAAACTGCTACAACAAGAGGGAACACAATACCGGAGTGGCACCCAGGCGTCATCGTCGTCGCTCCTCCATGAGCAAGCAAACCAGACTTCCAAATCTGACTCCTCCGAGAGATGCGCCCACTGCATAAGGACGGTGAAGCCAAAGGAGCACCCCCAAACAACCGGCCACACACGCTGACAACAGCGTAGCCTCAGATCCAAGGACAAGCTACGAAGGAGAACTATGCAAAATTGGCACCTCCAAGGATCACCGAGCCAGCCTGTCATCGTCACCGCACGGACCTCGTCACCACATGAACCTCGTCGCCGCACGGACCACATCGCCGGGACAAACCTCGTCAGTGATATTCATTTTTCATAATACCAGGGACGATTTAGGGACACGCGCGGGACCTGTGAACCGGAACGGAAGGAATATTAACAGAATGATCTTTGCGTTAGGTGCTCTGCTATGTAGGCTAATTAATGCTCATGGAAAAAAATCTTGGTGTATCAAACAGATGTCATATGTTTACTGAATCATGTATTAACAGAAAAGGTCGTATATTTGTCTCTTGGCCATTGGCCACATCTAATTAAGACTGCCCGCTCCCTCCAAGAAATAAGTATTGGTTTAGTTTTCATGCTAGATCAAACTTTCTCAAATTTGACAAACTTTATATATAGAAAAGTAGGAACATTTATAACAACAAACTAATGTCATTGCCCTGATTGATGAACTAGTAGCTAGTATGGAGATGCCCCATCTATACGGACTGATCCTGTTAGATGGTGACCACCACCGTCTGAATGGTCTATGATTAATACTGGTGGTGCGCTGGACCTGGCAAATAGGGCTGCTGGTTCTGGTTATATTATCTGAGATGCTAATGGTATCTTACCTGAGGCAGGATGTGTTAAACAGCCGAATTTTGATGATCCTTTCATTAGTGAGTTGTTGGCATGCAGAGTAGGTCTGGATGCTGCTGTCAGGAGGAATCTCACTAGAATAATTCTCCAGGTGGATTGCTTGAAGCTGGTTAATCTGTGGAATGATGCTAGAAATGTTCGGATGGGTAGTGGTGGTGCACACATTCTGAATGAAATGAAGTCCTTAAGCCGTTTTTTCACTCAAAATAACACAACTACAAGATGATTTGTGTGCATTCAGTAAACTAAGCTAACTGAGCCTGGAACGTGATGAAGGTGTAGCACAGTAACTGGAAGGAAACAAAAGAGCATCCATAATTCACCAAGCAATTCATCTGAACCATCCCATCAGTATGCATGGCATTCATGTAATACATCGTGTTGTTTACAACGGAATCATCTCTGTATGCAACCAAAGCAGCTATAGCGCTGTGCAGAAGCTAAATGACCATATCATCACCAGATCAAAGAACACAAACTCCAGGTTATAGCCAAACAGAGTCTAATAAGCAAATAACAGATTGACACAAACATACATCTGATTCACTTCACTGCCAAAACCAGGAATGCGGGATAGTACACACATGATTTATAACAGATCCTCTTGGCCTCCCTCAGTTCAGCATACCTGGGATGTTCCATGAAACACTTGCAGTCGTAGCAATAGGAGGTACAGTGATTTGGCAGACATACGACAAGTATCACAGACACATTAATTTCTTGCAGTCTTAGCTAGTTAACATACTACGGAATGCGCAGAATCTAGACGACCTTATCTGACACACCAACCATTGACACATCAACTACACTCCAGGTTAACTCTAGATGACCATAATACAACCTAAATAGAGCCAAAAGCACCCTACTACAGACAAACTTAGTAGCGATGAACTGCCGAGTTGCATCACCAGCCTCTCTGATCTTGCAACACTGCCAGGTCTCCAGCATTTGCACCAGCACATGACGACCATGGTCATTCTGCGCTTGAGTTTGTGGCACAGCCTTGTTCCAGCATCTCCTTCTCAGGCCCTTCTTCAACACCTGCCCAATATCTCGAATTAAGTGCATTCGAATTGTAGATATTCAAGAGCTTGTCAGCAAAATTGGAAAACTGTAGTGCTTAGTATTAGTCAACACTTCGTAACTTGCTTAAAGGAAAAACGAGGCAACAAAAGCTAAGATAAACAAAGAATCAAGATGAAAAACACGGGCAGAAGCAAAGGCAGAGATAAAATACAGGGGAGTACAGCAAAGCACGTACAGTACATGGAGAATCAACACTCAAGTTTAGCATATGTAGTTTGCAATAGAAAACAATAGAAAAAAAAAAGACGCACAAAAATGGTAGCTTCGCGTTGCAGTACTTCAAAAAAAAAAATTTAGCATGGCAGTATAACAAATTTCTAACTTAAGTCGCCGGAGGAAAAAATAAGGAAATTAGTAGTGACAATAAACAAACTACCTGCGTCCTCTGACATCCCATAAAAATGATTGCTTGCATTGGCCATTTTATTTCAACGACAGAATAGAGAAAGGCGAGAAGTTCAATCTGTCAAAAGGTAACATGGGTGCCCTGTTACTAATTTATCTTGAGAAGCTGATATCAAATCAAATGGTTTCTGATAACAAGCTGGCAAGCAGATTTTGCTATGTGAATGCCAAGCCCATTGAGCAATTTATTTATATTAGAACGGTACTTTGAGAAATCAATCAAGCTCACCACTTCATTTTGCTAACATCATCTATTGATATACAGGACATGCATTAGTCGTAGTAATGGCTAAGGCTCTTATTTCAAGCCATAAAAGATATGCAGATTTACTTGAAAGTTAAAACCAACATCATGAGATAAATCTATAGGTGCAAAGTTGACCAAAAATACTTTTTTAGACTCTTTATATCTATCAAAATAAAAGTAGACAGTATAAGGCGTGTTTGACAGGATTCAATGATTGCAAGATAAACATAAATGAACTGGATTTAAACTCATATTCCTCTCCATTGGACTCAGAGTCGAATATCAAACACATTCAAAATAATAATTGTGATATAGCACAATTATATATATTTCTGAGCTTGATTAGCTTTGACAAATGAAGAGAAAACTAACTAATCTCAAATCGTGTAAAGAAAATTACCAGTGCCAATAATGTGTGATTAAAAGTAGAAAACTTGACATCTTACCACTTTATATTGTTGGTGACGACAAGAGTGACAGGGGGAAGTTGCTATAGGCGTGCAGCTTATTAAAGGTAGACCCTAAAGGGCACACCATCTCAAGCTGGAACGTTTCGATGTCCAGCGTGAAACAACCTGGCTCGGGCAGTGAGCTTTGCCTATAATGCAGGAGCAAGTACTTGTCCATATTACATATCAAACGGGCGCAAGAACCGAGTGAGATTGTCTTCACCTTCTGCCACTGACTCACACCATCGTTTTGCCCAATGAAATAGTTGAGGTCACATGTGTTCTCTGCTAGCACAAACATCCCAGGCCTTCCTTCCCCTGCCTCCACCATTGCGAAATCAAAACAGCTACTGGCTTCCGATGGGGGCTCGGCAATGGAGAACTCCATTGTCTTGGTATCGAGCACAAGTAATTTGCGTTCTTCGTAATCAAACATCAACCAGTAGAAGCAGCCATACACATACTGGCGTAAGCAAAAGAGAGTCCTCGCTGGAGACGGTGGCAAGCCAGCAGACAAATCAGTCCAACACGGAGATTGAACAGCTCGCCATTGTCTGGTGTTGGAAGAGAAGACAAAGGCGAGTAGCCTAGTCTCGCACTGCGCCATGGAGATCACTCTGAATGATGTCTCACCTCCAGTGGCTGCCTGAGGGACAAGGAAGACCTCGACATGGAGCAAACTGGCTGGGTCGTAAGGGGGTGCGGAAAGCGAGAGATATCGCCGGTGCAAGGGGTCGCACACCACCGCATCCGCTGTCCAGGAGTACCACCTGCGGAGGACGACGCGGCCGTCGCGGATGTCCTCCACGGCCCAGTCCCTGGCGGGGGCGGGGAGGAATGAGAAGGAGAAGTCGGCGGCCCAAGCGACGACGCTGGCTGCCAATGCGGAGGGGTGCGGTGCAATGGCCGGGTAGAAGGCTTTGGGTCGCTCGAGGAATCCGAGCAGGGGAAGGCCGTGGTGCTTGCGGTACCGGCGGAGGAAGGAGCGGTGGGCGGCGACGCGGCGTAAGGATACGCAGGTGGCGGAGGCGCGGGCGAGGTCGGCTGAGAAAGGCGGCAGCCGGAGGAGGATTTCCGCCAGGAGCTCGTCGGGGATCGGCAGCGAAGCCATCTCAAGGCGTCGGCGGCTGGGGACGGGATCAAGGCAAGGTTCCACGCGCGCCAGACGCTCCTCCTCCGCGCCGCCGCCCATTCCGCCGCCGCCGCCCATTGGTAAACCCTAGCACGGGAGATAGTGACTGTGAGATTTGGGGAAGAAGGAGGGCAACTTCGACATTTCAAGAGTCTACAATCACGCTGAGTCCAATCCTGGCCCTTGATTACAAATCTAGCGGCTAGAATAGGACGGCTTCTGATGGTTGAGATCGATGAGGTTTGCTTCAATGTCAGCTCCAAAAAAACTGCACTGTAATCCAACTGTTTATAGATAACAATTGTCAAAAATCAAACGGAAAATAAAAAATAAAGCAGAATCATTTTCCCCGCGTAAACCTTCATGAATATGTCCAGAAAAGAATCCAAGTCCTCTTACTCTTATGACTTGTTGTGTGCATAGAACGCAGACAATGACATTGATGTTAAAACCAAATGTTGCATTGTGTGGTTTTGTATCCATAGCATGTGGGAAATTGCAGTGCCAGCTTATTTGAGAATAGTTGCCACATTTCATATCTATGTATAATGTTTCTTTAGCAGCGTAATGACACTTTATAATTTCATTAATTATATTAGATAATGTTAATGTTATCATCGATTCAGTACCGTACCCTAGACATTTTCAATCCTCCATATGCCACACATAGTTCATAACTTATAAGGTCACTTTGTTCCTCTAGGACACGTAATTTATTGTGTTTTCTAATCTTTGATCCGTCTCTCATTGGCAGTAAGACATAAGGCTGAAGACATTTTGCAACAGGTTTTGTTTACAGCCCACGTAATTAATTAACTATTATGGAGCAACTCCATTTGGGTCCAACACTTAGGAGTGTACTGAAATTTGTTGTTTTCAAAAGAGAAAATAATTATGAGTATAAATATCGTTAACATCCCTTTGTTTTTGGACCAGTTTGGCATCAAAAGATCGCATTCTATATATAGGAAGTTAAAGAATATTGATGCTCCGTTTGGATGTTCGCATTGAGAGGCTAGATATTATATTCGGTTGAATGTCCAATATACAAGATATTGATATTGAGGTTGAATGTCAATATTTTTGTTTGGATGTGTTAGATATTCAGACCCAGACAAGATATTGAGTTTGAATATCAAATGTTGTTTGGATGGTATAAAAGTGTTGAATTACAGTTTTTCGAGACTTTGATCATTATACTGTTATTTAATGCCAAAATTGTACAAAACATGCATATTATGGTACCATCCACCGTCACGAGACCTCAAAATATTACAGAACGGCCAGATAAAAATTATTATATCATATGTTTTACTATTAGGTCCTCCAAGTCCAGGATTTAAATTACAGATATGTCCAGATATTTACAGACAGGTCCCTGGACAAAAATAAAAAACAATCAGGTCCAGAGACGCCCCATCGTCCTCTGTGTGGCATGCGGGGCAGCAGCCCGTCGGCGGTGCTGCCGCGAGGAGAGACCAGGGCAAAGTGGGGAGCGAGGAGGCGGCGAGCAGGCGGCCCTGGGCGGCGTGAGTAGGCGGCGCTGGGATCCGCGGGGAGGCCGAGCTTGGCCGCGCGAGCAGGCGGCGTTGGGCGGCACGAGTTCACGGCACTGGGAGCCATGGGGAGGCCGTGCGAGCAGGCGGCCCTGTGCGGCGCTAGGATCCATGGGAGGTCGTGTTCAGCCGCCGGTGTGAGGAGGCGGCGGCACGAAGAGAAAGTGACGTGAGGAGACTAGGCGGCACGAGGAGAAAGTGACGTGAGGAGACTAGGCGGCACGAGGAGACAGTGACGAGGAGGCTGGACGGTGCGACGAGCCATCGAGTGAGGGAGAGGAGCAGGTAAAAAATAGTGCTGGAGGGAGCGAAGCGGTACGCGCGACGTGAATATCCCACAATGTCGAGCTCCAACTAGAGACATTCAGGAACGGGCTCTGCAGGTAAAAGTTTTGCACCTCAATATTCGGCCCGGATACACAGGATGAATACCTAGGCCATCCAAACGCCTGAATTCGGATATTCGGGGCCGAAGCAAATGTCAATATCCAATACCACGCTCCAATATGAACATCCAAATGAAGCATGAATGATATTGTGAGCATTGAGTAACCTTGGATACTTCCTTTAGTTTACTGAAATCGAGTAGAGTAAGTATTGGTTATTTGTCTACAATGGTCTATCATCCAATCATGTATAATCCTTGAGTTCTGAGCCTTAGTTGTCTAGACTACATCAATAAATTCAACTTATGTTGACAACATCATGGGCATATGTTTTAATAATTGACAACTTACGTTGACAACACCAAAAGGTCAACTTCAAAAGTCAAATCTCAAAAGATGGGCAATGGTACAAAAATATTGAACCACATTTATACACAAAAGTCCAAATGGGTTTGTACGCTTGAATCGATAAATAAAATGGGGTGCTCACACAACCCAATGTGTAGAAAAATGCCGCTATACTCCAAAAGGACATCAGACATGACTTGAGAAAAAAATAAGATCGCTGCTACACGTCCAATCGTTCTCGTACGATTCCATTGAACAATGGTTTGAGAAGGGCCTTAACTGGTAACAAGTAGATTGCTTGTGCACTTATGCCCAAGGTTGATAATGGTACATTTATCTAATGAGCTAAATAGGTGTGTTTGGAAAGATCATCACCATATGTGTCTTGTTGGTGAAATCTATGCATATAGATTATCATGAATGGTCATATAGGGTTTTTTCGAAAATAACCTTGAAAACTAAAGATTCCACTTAAGATAATATTTTATTTGGCTCCTTAATAGAAAGTCTTTACTAACTGAGAATAATCTGGCTAGAAGGAATGGGTGTGAAAAAATGTTGTTTTCTGACTTATAGGAGACCATTGTATTGGGTTGCGGTAAAAACTTTAAAATTTCCGTAACCTTACTGCCAGGATCTATTCTATGAAAATATGCTGCACCCCATAATGCTAGATCTAGAATACTTACAAACACCGTTGCGGAAGATATTGTGTTTGTCGAAGTAGATGTCGATGAAGCCTGATGAAGAATCTCACGTCCACGCCGGGAGGTGAGATTGTTGCCGGTCCGTCGTCGAGGAACTACTTGCGCAACCCCGCTCTAACAGTATCCACACGTACACCGCACCAATCCACCGAGCACGTTCGCCGCCTAGAGCTACTAGCACCGACGAAGAGAGACAGCCTTTCAGCGTAGTTTAGGTGGCAGATCTAATCAACTTGATTAGATCTATATGAGACTAGAGAGATCTAATTCTCAACACATGAGATCTATTAGAGAGAGATTACATCAAAGTCTAATTAGAGCGCCGTCTAAATTAGAGCATCGTCTAATTGCACAATATATAGAGAGAAACTTGTGCAAGTCAATTTTTGGATCTCCTCCTTGTGGGAGGGGGTGGAGTATATAAAGGGGAGCAAGGGGAGGAGGTGCTTGGGGGAGGGGCAAAGCCCTCCCCTTGGTGCGCCGGCCCTAGGGAGGCCGGCCCCTCTCCCAAGTCGGTTTGGGAGAGGAGTCCTTGTCCAACAAGGACTCCCTCCCTTCCCTTTTATCTTTTTGTCTTTTTCCTTTATTCCTTTCCTATTCGGACTCCTTTAAATCTCCAAATTAAACAAGGAAGGTGAGGAGGGGACTTGGTGTGGCCGGCCTGGAGGTGGGGCCCATGCGGTCGGCCCACACTAGGTGTGGTGTGGCACGCAGGGCTCCCCCCTCTCTCCCCGGCGCATCCCCCTTCCCGGCAAACCTCCGAAACTCGTCCGAAACCATATATACTCTTTAAATAAATCATCGACGCTATCCACTGATGTCGGAAATACTTCCCGGCATCCCAGAATATCTCATGTTCGCCATATTTCTGTCTCGGGAAATTCTGCCCTAATCCGGCATTATATCCCTCTCATGATAACTTCACCGAAACACCTCTGAATCACTCCGGAGTTGTTTCTGTGACATCGGAGGGACTCCGACCTTTTCTCATAACCACAAAACTACAACTTTATTCTCTCAACAAAGGATTGACTCACAGCTTAAGTGTGTGACCCGAAAGGTTCGGTAAACACAAAGACATGTCTGGGAGCTTACCAGACAATAACCAGCATTGGGACCTAGACGGCCGTACTGGCTCCCGTGTGTTCACGAGTGAATGACAGAACCTGTGTGTTACTCATTACGCTAATCCCCTTACGTACACGATACCAATGATATCTCGAGATTGAGACAATGTGCTCTAGTGTGATTAAACCCTTTAATCATAACACATATAATTCTCGTACCAATATCATTCTCTTTTCTCATTCCGTATTTTCATTGTCCTGTGATTAATCACGTTGTATCTGGCCAGACGATTGGGTGACAATAATAATACTGAGATGGCCTAGAGGATTATCTCTCCATCGTCTGAAGGAGTAAGTTCCATTTTCGAATAATCTCTGTTCCAATACATTATCCTAGTCCACGCCCAAAAGTCACCGTTATGGTCCCCAGTTACGG
Organism: Poa pratensis; assembly: GCA_947311845.1. Taxonomy (NCBI): domain Eukaryota; kingdom Viridiplantae; phylum Streptophyta; class Magnoliopsida; order Poales; family Poaceae; genus Poa; species Poa pratensis. The sequence continues at coordinate 6,712,572 of CAMZMU010000043.1, forward strand.
CCGGACGTTAGGTGACAATCAAAGCATGAGTGACGAATAAGCGGTCACCAGATATTCCCATAGCAAAGGAATACAGCTAATGAAAACTAAACATATGATCAATTGCTACCTTCATCGTTGACGATTAGTCTCTTAGCAAGATCATATAGTGGGTCGGTTCAGTACTATTATCATTCCGATAATAAACCCCTATAGTTGTGTGACTTATACAAAGTCCATGATGAGGAATACATGATCATCAAACAACAAGATAGGCTAGTCTTAGAGACAAGATCAGGAGCGCTTTTTCTTGTTCGTATCTCTACACCTGTATTGGAGGTTTTCCTCTTGAACACGTTGTATTTGCTATTCAAGTGTCCAGTACAGTTATAGCATAAAGATATAAACATTAATAATAAACTTGGAGATAAATAATAACTAAATTATTATTGTCTAGGGCATATCTCCAACACATTGAGCATGTTTCTCGTGCATCTTTTTGCTTGTCTGCTATGGCACATAGTACATATAATGTTTCTCCTCGGAATTGGTTAAATAGAATCGACAAGAAAAACTAATGCAGTTTGCATATATAGCAGTATCAGCTTTATGTTGGTCAATGTGGATTATATAAATAACATTGTTTTAAAATACAGTGTTCCATTTTTTGCAGGTATCCATATATATGGGGACACACTGGATTCAGTTAGAGTCCTTTCTCCTCCTATCGGATCAGCGTGAGATTATGGTTTCTACGCTCACTCGGGATATCTTTACCCAGGCTGGTTGGCGGCATATAGAATGCATAGATATTGCATGCTTGATATTTTCCGTTGGTTGATTCATGTGTTTTTCTTATATCATCCTTGATTTGTATTAACTTGAAGGATGAACTTCTTAATAACATGAATGTGCAAATCGATTGATGCAGAGGCCATGGTTATACTCCCCTTGTTCAAAAATAAAAGTTTCGGGTTATGCAAAAATAAGTGAAATTTGGATATGGTTGTTTGGGCTGTTCAGACTAATTCTTGATGAGATAAAGAAAAATCAGCCATTAGAACGAATTTCTTTTTTCTATGGGCCATTCCTTTTGCTCTCTCAGAATTCCAGAAAGAAGAGAGAAAATTCTTAGAAGATGAACGAATAAAGAGAAAACGAATATGATGGATTGCTTGTCAGAATCTCCATGGTTGCTATATTCTTTGTCTCCACTACTGTTACGACCACTTTTACTCTACAATAAACCCAATTTATAACTATTGCCTTCCATTTCAACAGACTTGCTTGTTCCTATAACCGGTAAGCTAATGGCAGCAATGTGGGCAACCGACCATTTCATCTTACAAAAAGAAATCACAACACTCCAGGAAATTGGGTACAATGCCCAATGAAATAACAAACTAGTGCCGATACTCTGATTCTGCATTTGTTTGTAAACTTGTTCGAATTGACCTCGGCTTCACAAGGGTAGTTCTTGGTGCAGTCCTTGAGCAGCAGGTCGACCTCCGCTTTTCGAGGCTGGTTCCATTGATTCTTGAAGTCATTCTAGGACAATGGATTGGTCTTCCATCCTCGAGAGTCACAAAATTTAGTTGGCATCTGCTTCTCGAGGGTGTTTCCCCATGGCTTAAGCAAACACATTTCACAAAACAAAAAGCGATTATAGCCATAAAAAACAAAGCAGGCATTTAGAGCATCTCCACCGGCACCCCTGGAATTTTGTCCAGCATAGCCAAATTTATGTCCGCTTTGGGGGGGTGCCGGACACTCATGCGGCCAATCCTGGGGTGCCGCCCACACCGGCACCCCCAAACGGCACCCAAAACGGATGGCCCATTTTTCATTTCTGATCTACCCTTTGCATTTGCAATGCCAACGAAAACTTTAAAGTTAGGAAAGAATAGGAAAACAATTGCATAGTCCAATGATACTACTTAGGAAAAATATAGTTATTACAACAATTCAAATTCAAATTCGCAACTAGATCATTGAATAACAGTCTCGTTTGCTCGACGCGCCCACAGTTGCGCAACTAGATCACTCTGAAGGTTACCCTGAGTTGTTTCATCACGAATCTGAAGATGCATGGTGAGGAATTCAGACAATTCGACTGGGACGCCCGACAGTGGGTCGGCAAGGGGGGCCTGGTACTCATACGGCTCATTGAACACCAAGCATTCATGATCTCCCACATCTGCTCTAGGGACGAAGATAGAAAAGGATACCTGACAATCGCAAACCGGGCTTGGAGCACACCAAATGCTCGGTCGACATATTTGCGGACACTTTCTTGCCGACCCACGAACTGAGAGTTTGCCTCACCAATAGGCTTGCGGATGGTCTTTAAAAATGTCGTCCAACGAGGACAGATGTCATCTGCTAGGTAGTATCCCTTGTCGTACTCATGACCATTGATCACATATTTGCACTCTTGAGCTTGGCCTCAGCTAGTCTCGCAAATACCAGAGAGTGTTGCAGTGTGTGAACCGGCCATGCCGAAAAATGTGTGGCAAATCCACAGGTAATCTGCCACCGCTTCAAGTACAACACTACACGCTCCAACATGTCTTCCCTTTTACATCCTTGCCAGGCAAGTGGACAGTTCTTTTATTTCCAATGCATGCAATCGATACTCCTAAGCATCCCAGGAAATCCTCTCGCTTCAACTTGTGCCAAGAGTCGAACCGTGTCTTCTTCATTTGGTTCTCTCGGATACTTCTATCCGAACACTGCATTCACCGCCATGCAAAAGCTATAGGTGGCTTCAATGGCTATGGATTCTGACACACGTAGGTAGTTTTCGAAAGAATATGTGCAACATCCATACGCAAGACATTGTATAGCAAAAGTGCATTTTTGAATGGATGAGAATCCAAGAAATTCAGTGCAATCTTTTTCATCTTCAAGTAGTCATCGAAGTCTCGTACACCATGCGCCATGTTCATCCTAAAGTGCTGGCGAAAGTCGTGATCATTATTTGCCGCTTTCAGCGCAAAATAGTCATTTGTAAAGCAGCACATGACTGGTTGTTCTAAACTCGTTCTTGTTCACCGTATTTCCTATCCTCGACCCTCCACGCTTGGCGAGCACTCGGAGGGGCGACGACGGAAAGGGGTTGCGGACCAGGGGCGGCGTGCGGTGTCGTGAATCGCCGGGCAGGGAAAGAGGACGGGGTGGGGGTGCAAATGGCAGCTGGTCTATGTCGTTGCGTGCTTATGACATATGAGATCTGTCTGTCGAATGGTGTATCCGACCTATGTACGGCGCACCCGAGCAGGCCCCCAAGTTTGGAGGGTGAGTCGGAGGTGCTCGAAAGAAATTGGGTCGGGTGGCCGTTTTTCTTATTAGGCACCCCATTGGGCCTTTGTAATGCTTTAGGGGTGACGGCGGAGATGCTCTTATGATACATGAAAAGCTCTCTCACAAGGAGGAATTGAGGTTTCTTAACCAGATACGGAAAAAACGATGTTGAAATGATGCAACAGCAACAAGAGAATATTTTAGAATCGACAACAACGAGATGTAGCTGACTCAGCTGATCAGCAATGGAGATGGAGCGGAGGATGGTACGATCAAGTTTCATAACCTCACTCGCTCTCAAGCCGTAATTGAACGGCAAAAAAATCACAAGATGGTTGTAGTGTCCTGAATCTTGATGAGTCCTGGCAGCTAGACAAGACAGCGTATATGTAGGAACCATAATCTTAAATGTCATCTTTTTCTCTTGCTAACAAAAGATAATAAGCAAAAGAACAGTAACTATAATTGATAATAATTAAAACAAACGAGTGAAACACACACACACACAACAAACATAATTGATAATAATTAAAACATACGAGCGAAACACACTCGCACTCACTCCCTCCCTTACATAGTCGTATTCACTGAAAATATATACTCTTGTAAATACATTACAAGGTGATTTATGTGCATTAAGTAAACCAAGCTAACTGGGACTAGACGGTGATGAAGAAGTAGAACAGTACATGAGGCGAGTATCAGGTACAGATAAAATCAGATCATGCATAATTCATCAAGCAATAGCAGCTACAGCAATGTGCAGGGACAAAATGTACATTGCATTCATGTACTACAGTATGTTGCCTACGACTGGATCATCTCTGTATACAACCAAAGCAACAAGAGAAAGGTCTCCAGGTTACAAAGAGTGCAGGGATACAGCAGTATACAACAAAATCGCAGCAATTTTCTGTCAATACTCATGCTTTATAGCAGATAAAAGACCCTCCAGGTTACAGCCAAACATAGTCAAAAAGCACACTATGATTTACGCCTCCCAAGAATAAGCAGAGTCACTTTGACTTGCTCAACACAGCACGAATCATCGCAAGATCCAAGAACACAAACTCCAAGTTACAGCCAAACAGAGTCAAATGAGCAAATACCATCTGATTCAGTTCACTGCCAAAAGCATATACCTTGCCAAACACCATTGATTTAGAACACATCCTCTTGGCCATTCTCCTTAAGTTCAACATACCTGGGATGTTCCATGCCACACTTATAGTCGTAGGTAGATATTTGTCAGGCATACAACAAAGATCACAGCCACATTAATTTGTTACATAGTCATACTACTGGACGTGCAGAATCTAAACAACCTTATCTGACACACCAACCATTGCCAGATCAAGGCAACTAAGATAAACTCCAGGTTAATCTTAGATGACCATATTACAACTAAACAGAGCCAAAAGCATCCTACTACAGACAAACTTAGTTATCAACCATCGAGTTGCATCACAAACATCACCAGCCCCTCTGATCTTACAACACTGTCAGATCTCCAGCATTCGCACCAGCACTACTCTGACCTTGGTGACTCTGCGCTTGAGCTTGCAGCACAGCCTTCTTCCAGCATCTCCTTATCAGGCCCTTTTTCAACACCTGCCCAATATCTCAATTAAGTGCATTAGAATTGTAGATATTCAAGAGCTTGTCAGCAAAGAGGAAAAATGCAGGGCTTAGTATCAGGCAACAGCCTACCCCAACTTGTTTGGGAAAAAGGCTTTGTTGTTGTTGTTGTTAGTATCAGGCAACACTCGGTGACTTGCTTAGGGGAAAGGCACGGCAAGGAAAGCTGAGATAAACAAAGAAACGAGAAGAGAAACACGGGAGAAAGCAAAGGCTGACATAAAATACAGGGGATCAAAAACAAATCACGTACATGGAGAATCAACACTCGAGTTTAGTATTTCTAGTTTGCAATACAAAATCATAGCCAGACTGCAAGAAATAGAAGACATGGAAAAATGGTAGCTCCGAGCGTTGCAGTACTTCATAAATTTCTAACTTACGTTCGAAGGAAAAAAAAGGGGTATGAGTAGTGACAAAAAAAAACTACGTGTACCCTCTGCCATCCCATAAAAATGATTGCTTGCAATGGCCATTTGACTTGAACGTCAGAGACAGAGGAAGGCGAGAAGTTCAAGCTGTGAAAAGATAACATGGGTGCCGTGTTACTAATTTATCTTGGAAGCTGATTTCAAATCAAATGGTTCTGAGCATAAACTGGCAAGCAGTTTTTGCTATGTCAATGCCAATCCATTGAGCAATTTATTTATTTTGGAACAGTACGTTGAGAAATCAAACAAGCTCACCACTTCAATTTGCTAACATCATGTATTGATGTACAGGACATGCATTAGTTGTAGTAATAGCTAAGCCTCTTATTTCCAACCATATCAGTTATGTAGATTTACTTGAAGCCAGCATCATGAGATAAATCTACAGGTTCGTTTTAAGGGTGTTAAGGAATTTAGCAGCTCCCCTGCTAACATTAAAACAAAAACAGACAATATAAGTCCTACTTGACCAGAATCAATGTTTCCAATGTGAAATAACCCATAAATTAACTGGATTTAAACGTGTATTCCTTCTCCATTACTCTTTAGTCTTGAATATCAAAACCGTTTCTTCAAATAATTATTGTGATATAGTGTTCTTACGATCCAAGAGGTCTCAAGAGTGATTCTCATAGTGTTCAATATCCTTTCTTTTAATTGTCTAATTACCTTAAAATGAGAACAGACAACTAATATATCATAATTTATGTCCAGGAGATTGATTACCCAACTAGCTAATATCAAATCATGTAACGAAAAATTACCAATGTGTGATAAAATGTAGAAAACTTGCTAGCTTACCACTTGATATTGTCGGTAACGACAACAGGGATGGGGGAAGTTGCTATAGGCGTGCAGCTTATAAACAGTAGACCCTAAAGCACACAACTTCTCATGCTGGAATGTTTCGATGTCCAGGGTGAAACAGGCTGCCTCCGTCAGTGAGCTTTGACGCTGAAACAGGAGCAGGTACTTTTCCATATTACATATCAGAAAGATCGTACCATACAGTGAGAGTGTCTTCACCTTCTGCCACTGGCTAGAGCTCACACCATCGTTTTGCCTAATGAAATAACTGAGGTTAAATCCGTTTAATGATGGCAGAAACATCCCAGGCCTGCCTTCTCCTGCCTCCACCATGGCGAAATCACAACAGCCTTTTGCTTCCGGTGGGGGGCAATGGAGAACTCCATTGTTTTGGTATCGAGCACTAGTAATTTACTTTCTTGCCAATCAGCTATCAACCAGTAGAAGCAGCCATACACATAGTGGCGCGAGTAGAAGAGATTTGTTTCTAGCAGTAGCAACAGTGGCAAGCCAGCAGACAAATCGCTCCAACGCCGAGATGGAACAGCTCGCCATTGTCCAGTGGTGGAAGAGAAGGCAAAGGCGGCTACCTTAGTTTTGCACTGGGCCATCCAAATCACTCTGAATGATGTCTCATCTGCAGTCGCTGCCTCCGGGGGAGAAGGAAGATCTCGACCCGGAGCTGCTTGTTTGTGAACATTGGGTCCTCCACCAAAGCGGCAGGTATTGGGGGAAGCAGGAGGAACAGCCGGTGCAAGGGGTCGCACACCACCAGCTCCCGGAAGATGACACCGTATCTATTGTCAATGCCGTGCTTGGGGATTCTGTCGAGGAGGACGCGGCCGTCGCGGACGTCCCGCATGATCCAGTACATGGAGGGGCGGGGAGGAAGGAGAAGGAGAAGTCGGCGGCCGAATCAACAGCGCTGGCTACCGATGTCGAGCGGTGCGGGGCAGTGGCGGGGTAGAAAATTTTGCGTCCCTCGAGGAGGCCGAGCAGGAGTGGGCCGTGGAGCTTGCGGAAGCGGCGGAGGAGGGAGCGGCCGGCGGCAACGCGGCGGAAGGAGACGCAGACGGCGGAGGCGCGGGCGAGGTCGGCTGGGGTGGGCAGCCGGAGGAAGATGTCCGCCAGGAGCTCGTCGGGGATCGGCAGCGACGCCAATTCATGGCGGCGCCGGTTGGGAAAGAGATCGAGGTAAGCGACCACGCGCTCCTCCTCCTCGCCGCCGTCCATTCCGCCGCTGGATTCTAGCTCAGTTCGGAAACCCTAGCGCGGGCGTGAGTGGTCTGCTGCTGGTTCAGAACTTCAGATGAGATTAGCTTCAGAAAAAACTTCATTCTGTAATCTATTACCATTTTTTATTATTCCTTAGGAAAGAGATCAGTATGTACATAATAAATTCTCAGAAACCCAAGTCACAAAATCAATGGAAAAACAAGGAATCATTTTGCTAGCTGTTTGTCTAGCTAGCATAATGTTATTTTTTTAATTTCCCCCAATGAACGGATTATGCTACTGCCATCATCCATTGAACTCCTGAAAAAAAAATTCAGTGCAGTCCTGAAGTGAACTCCACTGAAAGAGCATCGGTCAGCGGCACATAATTTTGGTACGATATGCATTCAGTGTTTAGTTCAAAATATCCGAATGAAATCAAAGTAACAACTACAGCTATGCATTCTGCGTTGAGTCCAAAATATTACGCTTGTAGCAATCGAAGCTAGAGCGATGTGCACAACAAGGTCAGACCCACTTTGACCTCTTACAAAGTGTCTTAATTAACTTAACGATTGTGCGGAAACAATAACAAAAAAAATCTATGCTTATTATATATTACACCCCTATTTCTGAGTCTGACTAGAATTTGAACATTTTGCAGAGCCATTTTACAGATGTACCAACCGAGGTGTCCCAGTATCAGAGAAAGGTATCATCCTGTCCGTTGCAGACATATCCTACTCGTACGGCCACGATCTGTTGCTTTTTTTGAACAAACACAGGCGCCAGGGGCGCCAATTTTTCATTTCAGCTCAGCTGCACCAGGCAGCAAAATTACAAAGTCCTGAAGATTTACATTCTGGAGAATAGAAATAGCAGGACAATTGTTCGTAGAGTGAGCTGAATTTGAACATCTGTATATAGGTTGGTTTAGGCTACGCCTAAGAACCTGTGATGCGCAATTGTGAGCCACTACATTGAGATTTCTTGGGGCATGAAACACCTGTGGAGAAGTACCGGAAGTGGCTTCATAATAATCAGCTAGGTGGGCTCTTGCGTTCCAGTGAAGTAGAGGATGATCAATTGTCCTGGTCGCTGCCACCTTTGCTAAGATTTGGTTATCTGTTATAAAAATTGGATCAGCTATCTGAAGAACCTGTGCAATTTTTGCGGCCAGCAAGAGCGCTTTTGCTTCAGCTTGGAACACCGTATCTTGTTGGTCAGTTGAAGCTTGGATCATAATGCTCCATTTCCCTGAACCTGAATTGTCTTGAATGTGGATTCCTATTCCAGTCGCCTCTCTTCCTGCTGACCCTAGGATCTTCTTACAATTCCAAGCTGCATCTGCAAAAAACACGGTTCCCTGAAAATATGTATCAGAGGTGATTGTGGCGCCTTGTGTTGGCGTTGATTCTGTCACCAATGCACTAGAAATCTGCTTGTGCGTATTTTTGCTTTCCTGTGACAAAGGAGAGATAGGATTATAGAGCTCAAGACTATTCTTTAAAGCATGAGCATTTATAAAGATTTGATAAGCCTGTCCATTTTTCCTTTGGAAGAGCATGTCATTCCTGGATTTCCAAATACACCACATAAAGGTGAGAATATTTGGCAAAGAAGCATAAGGATGGTTCATGTTAAGAAGATTTGAGATTATTTGAGTTAATGTGGTGCAGTTATGTACTATGAGTTCAGTTCTTATGTACCAGGGGGCAATAAACCAAGCAGATTTGACAAAGGGGCAACTGAAGAATAGGTGCACTTCATCTTCTTGCAATCCACACCTGCAGCAAAATTTACTTATATGTTTTGAATATCTCCCTGCTCTAGCTCCTGTTGGAAGAGCTTTTTGAAGGAAGCGCCAGGCAAATGTCTGGATTCTCGGAATTATGTCCTTACTTTTCCAAACCTGTTTGAGCAACTGAATCGTATCTAGGGAAGGAGTTGTTGGACGCTCTTCTTGCCTTTCTTCATACAACACCTGCAAGCAAGCATGATAAGCAGATTTTGCATTGCATTTACCATCTTTGGTCAGCTCCCAGCATAAAAGGTCCTGATCATCTGCATTAATAATTGGGGTTTGCTTTATTGCAAGTGCTGTGGAGGGAGAGAATAAAGTGTTTACTAAATCTTCATTCCAAGCTTTTTGGTTGGGCAACCAGAGATCTTTGACAAGAGCCGGATAAACAAAACCAGGTGGCTGAATGACTAAGTCCTCATAAATTGTGTCCCAGTAAGGGAACCAAGGAGTGTTCCAAATGGAGATATTACCTTGGGTTAGTTGGTAGTTCACATGGGCTTTTAGAATGGGAAGAACTTTGAGAATGGAGGCCCAAAAAGCGGATTTCGGGATATTAGAGTTGGGGCGCCAAATGGAAGAGTTCGGGAAATATTTGGATTGCAAGATGTGGTGAAGGTGGTCATTAGTGTTTTGAGAAATACGCCAAGCTGACATAAGGATGAGACTTTGATTCACAGCTCGGAGATTCCTAATTCCTAGGCCACCTTCCGTTTTCGGAGCACAAAGATCTTTCCAAGCTTTTAGACAAAGGCTGCGAGTGGTAGGATCTTCTCTCACTCCTGTCCACCAAAAAGTTCTAATAATGGCTGTGAGTTTGGAGATGAACTTTTTGGAGAAGAGAATGTTCGACATATAATAGACAGGAATAGATGAGAAAACAGATTTTATAAGCTCAAGACGCGCCGCATGAGAAAGCTTATCTGCTTTGTAAGTACTCAGCTTTGATTTGAATTTATCCAGAACAAAACTGTAAGCTGAGGCTCTATTTTTTGCTGGGAGAATGAGAGGGTGCCCGAGATGGATAAAAGAAGCATCTATATTTTGTACTGAAAAATACCTTTGATAGCCGCTGCTTCACTTGGATGGACATGTTTGCTGAATAGAATTCCAGATTTTGACCAGTTTGGAGTTTGACCTGAGACTGAACAAAAAGCTTCAAGAACGGTTTTCATTGCTTCTGCTTCTTGGATTGTGGCTTCACCACAAATGAGGAGATCATCAGCGAAAAGGAGAGAATGGATGCGTGGGCAATTAGGTCCAAGCACTACACCTTGTAGAGAGTTGGCAGCCATAGCATCTTGCAGAGAGAGCGACAATTCATTAACTGCGGAGACAAAAAGGTACGGGGAGAGGGGGCAACCTTGTCGTATACCTCTATCGCCACGGAATCTCGCATACGGCTGACCGTTGATGACAACTGAAAAGGTGGGCGAGGAGATACATGAAAAGATCAAGTTAACAAAATGAGCATGCAACCCTGTACGTGAAAGAGCTGCTACAATGAAGCTCCACTCTAGTCGATCAAAAGCCTTTGCTAGGTCAATTTTCAGCATAAATGCCCGATGTTTCCACGAAGAGAGAGAAAAAGAGTGAGTTATTTCTTGAGCTACAATGATATTATTGCTAATGTGACGCCCTTCGATGAAAGCCTGCTGAGAAGGGTTAATATAGTCAGGGAGGTGGGGTTTGAGTCTATTGGCGAGGGATTTGGCAATAAGCTTGTAGACTACATTGCAAAGACTTATCGGCCTGTAATCAGCAGGTACTAGAGCTACTAGTTTCTTTGGAATAAGAACAATATGTGTATCATTAATATGCTGAGGCATGACCCCCGAGTGATAGAAAGAAGTTACCAGATTCGTTACGTCATCTCCTATCCAGCTCCATGTTGCAAGATAAAATTCAACATTGAATCCATCGGGTCCTGGTGAAGCATTCCTCTTCATGTCTTGTAAAGTGTCCCATAGCTCCTGCTTATTTGGGATTGTGTATGTATAGTCCTGGGTGTTTGCTGGAATCTGCGTATGGAGAAAAGGCCTGCCTGTATTTCTGTTAGTGGAAGCAAAAATATGTCGAAAGTAGTTTACAAAAGTGTCACTGATTTTCCTTGGCATGTGCTGAATAACATCATTTTCATCCTTGATGGAGACAATCGTATTTCTCCTTCTTCTCTTGAGGATTGCCCTATGGAAGTAGGCAGTGTTTCTATCTCCATCTTTGATCCAATTCTTTTTTGCTCTCTGCATGTAATGGTCAGTTAATTTGGTTAAATTTTGTTCATACCTGACGACCAGAGAGTGCTCTAGTGCTTGATCTTGCATGTGGGCTGGTTGCATCTGTAGTTTTTTGATCTGCTCCTCCAAGTCATTAATTTCCTGTTGCAAGGGCTTCTTTTTCCTGCACCAAACCTTAAGCTCTCCAGCGAGGCTGTTAGTTCTTTGAAAGAAAGGTTTTTGAACGGTTTTAGACCAAGCAGATTTTGCATAGGAATTAAAATCTTGTTCTTTCAACCACCAGTTCTCAAACTTGAAATTTCGCTTAACTTTACGAATAGGACCATCAGTAGATAATAAAATGGGTGCATGGTCGCTGATAGAATGCATCAGGGGCAAGTTGTAAACATTGGAAACAGGAAATGAGGCACACCAATCTGCATTGACTAAACAGCGATCCAGACGTTCATAAAGAGGGCGAGAAGAAAAACGTTTATTAGTCCAAGTATAGGCCGGTCCACTGAATCCTAGATCAAAAAACCCGCACATCTTGATAAGAGAATGAAAAGCATTGACACGAGAACGGTTAATAATGCGGGTACTCTTGTCCATATCATACAAAAGATCATTCATGTCCCCTATACAAAGCATCGGCATATTACAATTTCCATACACAAAATTTGCAATCTGCTCCCATATGCGGCTAGTTTGCCGGTGATACGGATCACCATATATACAGATGAGTCCAAAACGTTGATTACTAGCTCTAATAGTCACCATAGCTAAGATAAGATAGAAACTACTATTATGAACATCAACTTGGACGTCATCAGTCCACATCAACCAGAGCCCTCCCGACCGACGGCACGAGGGAACTATAAAGCTATCACACATATTAAATCGAGTACACAAGTCAACTGATTTGAATTTGGAGGATTTAACTTCGGCGACAAAAATTACCTGTGCCTTCGTGGAATCGATGATGCGGGCTAGATGACACATTTTGGAGCTGTGGAGGTTCATGCCTGTACCTTGGCAATTCCATCCCAAAGCCTTCATGGCGTCCGTGCAGAAGGGACCACACAGTGCCGAGGCCAGGAGCTCGGACCTGGTCGTTGCCTGAGTTAAATTCGTTCTGGTGGCAGAGACCTGGGTTCGCTTTCCGTGCAGTACAGATCACTTGGACCTGAGGCTTAAATCCCCGACAGCAGGCAGGGAACTTGATCACCTCTAGCAAGTGGAATCAGAGGTCAGAGGTAGATCGTGTAGTCAGCAGAAGAGAGAAGCAATATTGGGGGATTTTTGGATCGTGGCTTCTAGTGAGAGGGGTTGGGAGAGGAGCGATTTGCTATGGTGAGAATCAGATCGAGAAAAAAGGATCTACTAGCTGAGGAGAACAGATCGGGCAAGAAGAAAAGCGGCGCAGCACCAGCAGAGTTGCGTAGCGGGGTTCTCCACTAGCTTCTAGATTATTCGGAGGTTCACAGATTTGGGGATTTTTGGGTTGAGCGATGGGAAGGATCAGATCAGGGGTAGAGAGATGATTAGGGAGTAGAATCACTATAGAGATTAGACCTTGGAAGGAATCGGAAGGGAAGAATTAGGGAGAAAAATCGGCATGTCGCCAGTTGCCACGGAGGCACACGAGAGCAAGCAACTTCTTTCCACAAGCTTGTAACTTGTAAAATCAAAAAAAAATCAAAAAAAAAAAAGCTTGTAACTTGTAGGTAGTGACGCCACGATCTGTTGCAGGCAACAAAAAAAATCATTAGCTGTGGTTTTCGCCCGTCGAGCGCTTTAGCTTTTGCTGAACTGGTGTGAGGTGGTGTGCATCTCATTACCTGTAGATTAGTACGTGCATAAAAACTTACACAAACCCGAGCCACAGAATCGAAAGCAACAAACAATTTAAGTTTGTTTCCTATTTTCAAGAAAAACAATAACGACTGACATACATACACTGATGTTGATTCAGAAACCGGCATCTGCAGGTCAACAACTTCAGAACAACACCGTGCGATTGCAGAACGGGCCTTGGCAGGTCAAGACTGCCGTCCTACTGGCTGGCGACAACGGCAGGTCTCCTCACTGTGCTACATCTAAATATAGTTAAATCAATTAATTACCATGCGTACTTTTAAAGAATTACGAGCCTTAATTTGATACATATCCACATTTTAAGACTCTTAATTGCAATTAAATCTTTTTCGAAAAATTAATTGCAATTAATTTGGTATTGATATGATTCCTATCTGAAAAGGCACGCATTGATATCAGAATCACTATATAAGATGTGTCATTTGGTTTGTACTTTGCAACTCGGAGTTATAGAAACCAGACAAAATTTCCTATCTCACAAAGATGAAGACTGCAAAGAAGGTGATCTTTACTGGCATTAGGTATTAATCCTATGATGTTTTGCTTCATCTGCTTTTCCACCATACTATCGGTGATATGGCTAAACTCAATTAGTTTATCCATGTTTTTTTAAGATGTTGTAGTTAAGGCATCGACAATGACGGGCACTGAGAATTGTACATCAATACTTTTGTCAACACTATATGACAAGTGTGATCGTCCTTCGTCCAAGTTGTCTGCACATTTGCCATGCGTTTGCGAATTATCCTAATGGATGTAACGGGTGTAATTGGACAGCTGAGTGCACACCCCAAGGATGCATATGCAATGTGTGCAGGCCAGAACAACGAGAATGAGACTAATAATAGCTAGCTTGCATATTTTTTTCCAGGTAAGCTTGCAGAAATATGATGGTATGTTCATTGTAATAAAAGCGACATCGTAATGTTGTTTATAACTAGGAAGCTGAGATATGAATGACTGTAAAGGTTTTATTTCAGTGTTGTTAAGCAATGGCGAGGCAGTAGCAGTAATATATAACTAGGCTTGATTACACTGCTCATCTAATACATAGTTAGGTCTCACACACCACACACTCTGCTAGTCAGCTCTCCTCACTGTGCAAATAATTGATAACAGATTGATACAAACATGGAAGTATGCAACCTTGTGATTCACCTACCTGTGCAAACATAGATAACCTGATAATGTGAAACAAAGAGAGTGGATCAGCAGTACACAGTTGATAATGCCTCCCATCTTCTTGGCCTTTCTCCTTCAGTTCAGCATACCTGGGATATATTCCTTCTGGCCACACTTGTTGTCGTAGCAATAGCAGGTACAGAGATTGGCAGACATACAACTAAGATCACAGCCACGTTGACTTGTCACATAGTCTTAATTAACCTACTAGTGAATGTGCTGAATTTAAAACAACGCTAACTGTCGCTACCTTATCTGACACGTCAACCATTGTCAGATCAAGGCACATAAGAAAAACTCTAGTTACAAGATACACTCGAAGTTAATTCTAATCTCTACATGACCATATTGCAACAAAATAGAGCTAAGGCACCCTACTAGAGACCAACTTAGTAGTGCATCTATAATCCACTGCTTGACCTCCAGGATTGACTGGGGCACTATTCTGACCGTGGTGACTGTGCCATTGAGCTTGCAGCACAGCCTTGCTCCAGCATCTCCTTCTCAAGCCCTTTTTCAGGACCTGCACAATATCTCAAAATTAATGGTATTCAACTTGGTACATATTCAAGCGTTTCTGGGCAAAGAGGAACAAATGTATAGGTCCTAGTATCGGGCAACACTCAAAAAGACTTGGGAGGGCAAAAAAATTATGTATCTTCCGTCATTTAAACCATAAATGGTCGTCTAACTCTAGGCAAGTGAAAGTTTCTAAACCCCCTTGGGGCTTGTTTGGTGGCAAGGGTAGCAAAAACCTGGGTAGCCAGGGCCCCCGGGGAATTTAACGTGCGCACGTATTTCCCTGGAATTACGTGGGGAGATCTCCCCCAGCCCTACGCTCATTTGGCAGCAGGGCACGGACGGGAAGCACGGCACAGGAAATCACAGACACCCTCCACAGTCTACAACACGTCATAGTCTAATTTTTTGAAAAACGAAATATAATTCGTACAAATTCACAAAAAAAATATAATTCGTACAAGCATATAGATAAATTTTGTAATCAAAATAGAAAATAAAATATAGAAAATTCGAAATAAGATGTGACTCCATATCAGATCATCAGAGCACAAATTTACACAAAAATAATAAGAAAATCAGAAAAATAACAAAGATAATTCTTGAACACAAATGAGTAAGTGAAAGCATCCAATTGGCAGGCATTCACATCTCGACACTTGACGAGAAGATTCGGTGCAGCATATAGCAACTATTACATGTTCAAAAGTACTAGCTTTCAAACTTCCATACAATACTCCCATTGCATAAAAGCAATTCATAAATTATAAGTAGGCCATGACTCCAATTATTAACCAAAATATCACAATTTCTTCATGATTTCTGGCTCTGAAACCCCTGGTATTAACTCTCCAGATTCCAAGCTAGTACTGCAGAATAAAGTATGTGTTTAGTACTTGTAATTCCTTCTTGATAATTTTACATATAAAATACAAAATAAGAGCAGAAAGAAGCTTCTTAGGAGCATGATGGAGGTAACATAAACTTGCTACTAGTTAAATATATGAAATATTAAATAGGACATTTGAAATGGTGAACTCATTGTACAGCGGTATAGCTACTATCCTGACGCAAACAAGTAAGCAAGCAACTAGTAGATTAGTTAATTTTCTGGAATTTAATAGTTATGTGTTACACCAGATGCTGTTCAGTTTCACTAGTACTTGCATAATAGGATGTGCTTCAGCTCAAACAAGCAAGCAGCAAACAAACATACACCTATAGAGAAAGCTACGCAGCTTTTAATTTCAGGATAGATGCTAATGTATTTCAGAGATGTCTAGCTGAAGTTTTTCAGTTAGCACTCTAGTGTAAATGCCAGCCGCTAGTATTTTTGGTACAGTTCAAGCAAGTATATAAGTGCAGTTCAAGTGACATAAAAACAATTGTTCAAGCAAGTATAGAAGTGCAGTTCAAGCAAGTTTTGGTTGGTCTGGCTGAGAGAGCTCAGGTCTCAGAGGGCGTAGAGGTTGATTTTGTTGGGCAAGTTGCAAAAAATAGACACTCAACATTAACCGGAGCATGCCCAACGACTACTACATGAGCTGACACTTTCGATAAGGAATTGTGCAGTGTACTTAAAAAGTTAAAATGATGCTCAGTCCAAGTAAAGGTCTGACAATAAACCTTGTATGCAAAATTAAGCTTTACCAAAAATTACAGAAGACAAGCAACTACACAAACTGCTACAACACATTGTAATTTTGAACAAAAAAATGCAATTGCAAGAACTGCATCTAAAGACATCAAGAACAGTCCAAAGTGCTGGCACAAATTAGCATGGTTCTCCCCCAAGAACACCATCGTCAGTTATTCAGTTCACCATGGCAGCGGGGTTATAGTTTAGCAGAGAGGTTGATAATTTGGGGATTCAGTAGAAATTAAGGATATCCAAGTCCAGCAAAAATTAGAGCGTTTGCAATTACTAAAATCCCAACCAAGCCGCACTGTTCCTCCATCGCCGGTGAACACAAGGAAAACAAATCAGGGGAAGAAGCTCAGTTCGTGCTCACCTTTCTGGAGAGGCACCGGAAGGAGGGCTTGATGCTGAGGAAAGAAATGGAGTTGTGGGAGTTACGGACGTGGCCGAGAGGTAGGGGATGAAGATGCGGGCGCTCTCAGCGAAAGCTGCCATGGCGTCCTTGTTGACGATGAACTCCACCCCTCCTCCCTCGCCCCTTCGCGCAGGCACTGGCAGCGATCTGGGCGATCTTTTCCTTGACGAGCCGCCGCGCGATGGCCTTGGGGAGCTACTCTACTTCCGCCTCCGTCATCGCAGCCGCAGCCGCAACCACCGGATCCTGCCGGTCTCGAAACCACCGGATCCGGTGCACCGGCGAAGGCTGCCATGGCGTCCTTGTTGATGAAGGTGGAGGGCTTGGGAGGTGGCCTCGTTCTGGTCGGCGGAGGAAGAAGAACGAGCGCCGCCCGAGCCCCGTCGCGAGAGGAGAGCAAGGATTTCCTTCCCCACCTCTGGACTCGTGGATTGCGCTCCTGGGGAAAGGCCGCGGATGGGCCGAATTTTCCTCGCCTCGCGGAGTGCCAAATGGGACCGTGGGTCTACCCGGGCCAGATTCGCCCGGGGCCTTTTTGCCCGGGGAAAAGGCCGGGATCCCGGGCTTTTCCCCTGCTACCAAAGGAGCCCTTGAAGGCTGTGGAATTCAGCATTTACAGCAGGAGGTACAATATTTTACTTCTTCCATTTATGAAAGTGGTACAATTTTCTATTTGCAAACACATTTCGTTTTTTGCTAGCTGCTCATTATACCTAAGGAAAATTTAACAAACATAATTAAGAAATTTTAAGATCTTCCCAAGTTAACACAAGCCACTAATTTTGGATGATGCAATCACTCATAGCTAGTCTTACCCCATAATTGGTAAGGGCCCATAAATGAATATATCGTCCAAATAAGAAAGTATATCGACAACCATAAAAGCACAGTGGTAAGTAAGGAAAACTATAATGATTGTAATGGGGGAAAAAAATTGTTGCAATGAGGGCAGGGAACAGGGTTTTCTAAATATGTGCTTGCTCCTTTTTTAATTTTCCTAAACATGATCTCTTCGCTAGTTCTATAAGGGGTACATTTATACTCAGCCTTTTTAATATATCAGGTTTCTGCTGCTGGGGAGGAAGTACCAGAAGGGCGTGGTTATCCTGATAATACGTATAGTGAGTTGGCAAAATAATTATGGCTGATGTACTGTTCGCGTAAAAGGAAAAGGCAAGATCAATATCTAAGATATCTATTTTTTCTATACCACTTTGAAAGATTGATGTATAAATAATTGAAGATATGTGGATTTGTTATATTAAGACTTTATTGGTTTCAGTGGGAAGTTGCATTAAAAAATCATGTAAACTAATATTATTTGAGGTGAAAGAGTTCAATTTGTGGGCCTTTAAACTTGGGATCTTTACAACAGAACCATACTAAGAAAAGATCAAAGCCGACAAAGAGACCTGATTACAAAAGTTCGAACTGTCTAAAAACATGGGTGCACTGCATCTCATTTATCTCGGCCAGCTGATTTCAAATAAAATAGTTGAGAAGAAGAATTTTTGTCCGTTGAAGATTTTTTCTGGGGCAATAATATCTTGAGAAATTAATCACCACTTCAATTTTGCTCATGTCAATATGTAGGAGATGCATTAGTGGTAGTAACAGTTTAAGATAAGTCCTGCTTGACTGGAATAAACATTTCTAGAGTAAAACAATATGAAGATGAAATGGTAGCAATGTCCTGTTCTAAACTTGTATTGAAACTACATCGTTTTGTCCATACAAAATATTGATCTAGTGCTTTTTACTATCCCACGATGCCTCATGAATGCTACTTGTAGTGCGTAAAATAATTTCCTTTACTTATCTAATTACCTAGAAATGACAACCAGAACGGAAAATCAAATAAATCACTAGTATGTTCCTCAGCTTGATTAGTTTTGTCACAAGCACATACAAAGTTACCAAATTGCGTAAGCAAGAATTATCAATCATCAAGCATCAGACTAGCCACGTGATACGATCATACGAGATAACTATGAATGGAAGAAAAGACTTGGATGCAGTATAAAGTTTACCACTCCATATTGTCGGTGTCGACAGCAAAGATGTAGGGAAGTTGTTGTATGCGTACATGAGAGGGATGCAGGAATTCGAAACAAACACCCTCTCAAGCTGGAATGTCTTGACATCGAGCGAAAAACAGCCTGCATCGAGCGTCCAGCTTTGGCACTGATATAGGAACAAGTGCTTCCCCGTTGAAAACATGAACGAGTAGCCAGAATCCAGTGAGATTTTCTTCTCAAACTGCCACTGGCTGGCACTGCCACAACTGTTTCGCCTAATCGTATAATCGATGTAGTTTGCGTAGTGTGGACGCACAAACATCCCAAGCCTGCCTTCCCCTGCCTCCACAATGGTTATGGCCCCACCGGGCAAGTCCAAACCTCTGGCTTCGGGTGGGGTTTCAGCAAGGGAGAACTCCATGCTCTGGGTGTCAAGTACCAGCAACCTTTCACTCCAACCTGCCACCCAAAAGAAGCCAGCAATTTCGCTCCAGCTCTGGGATGAAATGGGTCGCCATTGTGCAGTTCTGGAAGAGAAGACAAAGGCTGGCAGCCAAGTTTCACACTGCGCCATCCAGATCACGCTGAATGACGTCTTGTCTCCTTCGCGAGATGGGGCGAGGAAGGTCTCGCAATAACGGAGGTGCTCGGAAATCCAGCGTGGGCGCTCCACAGTAGCGGTTAGGTTATCAGGGATTGGAGGAAGCAGGATGTACCGTTGGTGCAAGGGGTCGCACACCACCAGCTCCGGGAAGATGAAACTGTATCGATTACCAATGCAGTGCTGTCGGGCTCTGTCGAGGAGGACGCGGCCATCGCGGACGTCCCGTAGGACCCAGTCGCTGGCGGGGGCGGGGAGGAAGGAGAAGGAGAAGTCGGCGGCCAAAGCAACAGCGCGGGCTGCCGACGCGGAGGGGTACGGCGGGGTGACGGGGTAGAAGACTTTGTCTTGGTCGAGGAAGCCGAGCAGGGGCGGGGCGTGAAGCTTGCGGTACCGGCGGAGGAGGGAGCGGTCGGCGGCGACGCGGCGGAAGGAGACGCAGGCGGCGGAGGCACGGATGAGGTCGGCTGGGTTGGGCAGCCGGAGGAGGATTTCGGCCATGAGGTCGTCGAGGATGGGCAGCGAGGCCATTTGATGGCGTCGGTGGTGGTGGGTTTCCAGGAGAGGGATCACACCCGTGGGGCGCCCGTCCGCCGTGCCGCCGCCCATCCCGCCACCGGAATCCAGCTCAGTTCGGAAACCCTAGCTGAGGATTTGGGGAAGGAGGCGGACTTGTTGCGGCAATCTCCAAACTCTCTTTTAACAGAGGACATCATGTTGTGTCCAATCCTATCCCTTGGTTTCAGATCTAGCGGCCAGAATCTGTTGGCTCGGATTAACTTCATGGAAGCTTTTGCAGCTCTGCTGGTTTAGATGAGATTAGCCTCAATGTGAGCTCTCAAAATAAAACTGAAGGAATAGATCAGTGTATACATAAGAATTCTCAGGAACACAAGTCATAAAATCAAATGGAAAAAAATCATTTTGCTATCCGAATGTTATTTTTCATTTCCATTAATGAATAGAGATTATGTTACTGAGCGTATATGTCCTCATTTATGCAACATTGTTGTATCTTGGTATAGTACTTCTGTTTTTTATTAAAATAAAAACAGAAAAAAAGAGTTCATTTCCGAATTTTGGCCACATAATTTTTGGCATTCCGCGTTGAGTTCAAAATATTACCTCATGCTTGTAGCGATCACAGCTAGAGCGATGTGCACAGCAAGATCAGAGTCACTTTGACCTCTTACTAGAATTTATGAGCAACCTATTGTTAACTGCCAAGAGCACGTATAATCAGAATTTGAATATTTTGCAGAGCCGCTTCGCACATTTACGAACGGAGGTTACGTCAGACATGGTCTCATCATGTCTGTTGCTTACATATCCGGCAGCCACGATATGTTGCAGCTGGGTCATTAGCTCTGGTTTCCACCTGTTTGCCAGTTTGGATTTTAGTTGAACTGTTGTGAGGAGATGTTCATATCATTGCCTGTACATCAGAGCGTGCATAAAAACTGTCACGAACCCAAGTCACAGAATCAAAGACAGTAGAGGATTGATGCCTAGTTCTTCTTTTCAAGAAAATGATAATGAATATTGAATGAAATACATACACTGATGTAGATTCAGAAACCGGCATCGGGCAGGTCAACATATTCAGAACAACGCCCGGCTATTGCTCAACGGGCCTTGGCAGGTCAAGACTGACATCCTACTGGCTTGGCGACACGGCAAGTCACAGAATCAAAGACAGTAGAGGATTGATGCTTAGTTCTTCTTTTCAAGAAAATGATAATGAATATTGAATGAAATACATACACTGATGTAGATTCAGAAACCGGCATCAGGCAGGTCAACATATTCAGAACAACGCCCGGCTATTGCTCAACGGGCCTTGGCAGGTCAAGACTGACATCCTACTGGCTTGGCGACACGGCAAGTCTCGCACACGCACACTCTGCTCTCCTCAATGTGCAAATGACGGATAACAGACTTACACAAACATGTAAGTATGCAACCATGTGATACACCACACTGTGCAAACATACCATCAGGTTCAGCCTTTTATGCCTCCCAAGCATGAGCAGGATAGGAAATCTGATGATGTCAATCAGAGAGTGGACCAGCACTGCACAGATGATAATGCCTTCCATCCTCTTGGCATTTCTCCTTCATTAATCATAGCTAGGATATTTCTTCTAGCCACACACTTGTAGTCGTAGCAATGGCACGTACAGAGAGATTGGCAGGCATACAACAAAGATCAGTCACATTGACTTGTTACATACTCTTAGTTAACCCACCAGCGAATGTGCTGAATCTGACATGTCAACCATTCTTAGATCAAGGCACATAAGATAAACTCCAGGTTACGAGATACACTCGATGTTAATTCTAGATGACCATATTCCAACAAAATATAGCGAAAAGACACCCTACTACAGACCAACTTAGTAGTGGTCAATTCTCAGAGTTGCCTCTCTAATACTCTGCATGACCTCCAGCATTTTGCATCAGCCTTGTGCCAGCATATCCTTCTCAGCCCCTTTTTCAACACCTGCCTAATATCTCAAAAGTTAGCGTATTCAATTTGTAGATATACAAGAGCTTGTCCGTAAAGAGGAACAAAAGGTAGGTCTTAGCATCGGCAACACTCAGTACATTTTTTGCAAGGTAAGCTGAGATGAAATATTAGGGCTCAAATCAAACCACATGCAGTAAATGGACGAAGGCATGCAAGCACAAAGAAACAAATTCTTAAAAAAAACTTCAAAGCTGTAAGACAGTTGTTATTTTAATATTCTAGGACTTCACAAATTATATAGTATGGTACAACCAATTTCTGCATCAATCAAATAAACCATACTATGTGCGTCTTCCGTCAATTAAGCCACTCAATCCAGACCGGCTACCTAGGCAAAAAGAAGTTGGCTGTAGGATCAGCATTGGGTGGTTCGAATTCTTCTTCTTCTGTGCTCGCTGGTAGGAAGCTTCATATATTTTGCTCAGAATGAGCTCCACTTAGAAAGTAAGGGTTCATTTCCTGACACTGATCAAAGGTGTAGAGTAATATTTACAGAACAACTTTGGCATTTGGCACATCGAAGATGGTATTAAGCTTATAGAGATTGAGCTGACAGGACAAATGGTGAGGAGATTGTTAAGGTCTACGCAGAGAAAAGAGCAGGTGGCCATAAGAGAAGCTAAACCAAGCAAGGCTCTTCTGAAAGGGAAGCAACAAAGAGTAATGGTGATCACAAATATTCTGATAGAACAGAACAGGCGTGAAGATTGTACTATGTTTTACCGAGTATAATAGGTACTCATGGGAGCAGAATCAAGTGCTGACTTCATCGTTTCTGAATCTTGTGATTGGGTAAAGGTTCATATGCAATAGTGGAAGTTTTAAAAAAAACCTTGAAAGCTGTGGAATGCAGCAGTTACAGCAGGAGGTACTACTATATTTTATTTCTTCCTTTTACAGCAGGAGGTGTAAAACAATTCCTTGTCAACACACAAATGTTCTTCTCTAGCTGCTCATTATACGAGATTTTTACTAGCAAAATAGAGAGATTTTAAGATGCTCCCAAGTTAATATGAGCCACTTATTGGGATGATGCAATGACTCATATCTACTGTTACCCCCGTAATTGGTGATAATGGGCCCATCAATGACTCTAATGTTATACAAATGATAAAGTTAACAGTATTACTATTAAAGCACAGTGATAGGTAAGGAAAACTATATTGATGATAATGCACAATTTTTTGGTTGCAATGTTTGCTGAGAACAGTGGGTTTCCAATATATGTGCTTGCTCCTTTTCTAATTTCCTCCTATTTGGTTTCTGTATGGTATCGATTTAACCATCCATGAGTGTTTTGTCATGATAAATGATCACTTCGATTGTTCTGTAAGTACATTGAGATTTCTGGCTTTTGACTGTCAGGTTTCTGTAACTGGGACTGGGAGGAAGTACCTGGAAGGTGCGGTTATCCTAATTATATGTATAAACTGACTTGGCAAACTAACTATGAGCGCTAGTCAGATAACAGGAAGAGGCGGATTAATTGCGCATTGAACAATTTTTTTGGGGATATAATCTTCTGAGGAATTAATCACGCTCACCACTTCAATTTATCTCATATCAATATGCAAGCCAGCATTAGTGGTAGCAACGGTTTAGGTTTAACAATGCCCAAATGCAAGTTTTCTACCTCCTTATATCTATAATAAAAAGAAAGGCAAGATAAGTCCTGCTTGACTGCAATAAATGTTTCTAAAGTAAAACGATCTAAATATAAAATGGTAGCAATGTACTGAATTAAACTTGTATTCCCCCAAAATTAATTTCACCATAAGAACCAATAATTTTTGCAATCTAGTGCCTTTTACAATCCACGATATCTCAAGAATGCTACCCATAGTGTGTAAGATCCTTTCATTTACTTATCTAATTACCTTGAAATGACAACCAGAACAGAAAATAAATAAATCATTGGTATGTTGCTAAGCTTGATTAGCTTTGTCACAAGCACATACATGTAAACTAAAAAAATTGAGGTGAAAAGATCAATTTGTATGACTGTAAACTTGGGATCTTTACAAAAGTACCGGACTAAGAGATGAACAAAGCCGACAAACAGACCTGACTACAAAAGTTCGAACTGTCTAAAAACATGGTTGCACTGCATCCCATTTATCTCGACCAGCAGGTTTCAAATAAAATAGCTGGGAACAAGAATTTTTTGTCCGTTGAACTTCACTTCTGCTCATATCAATATGCAGGAGATGCATCAGTGGTAGCAACTGCTTAAATCTAATGATGACCAAATACGAGTTTTCTGCCTCATTAAATCTATATAACAAATGTGGACAAGGTAAGTCCTGCTTGACTGGAATAAACATTTCTGGAGTAAACAGTCTGAAGATGAAATGGTAGCAATGTACTGTTCTAAACTTGTATTCACCCTACATTATTTTGCCCATAAAAACAATAACTATTGCTATCCGGTGCTTTTTACTCTCCCACAATATTTCAAGAGTGCTACTCATAGTGTGTAAGAGCATTTCCTTTACTTATATAATTACCTTTAAATTACAACTAGGACAGAAAAACAAATAAATCATTGGTATGTTCCTGAGCTTGATTAGCTTTGTCACAAGAACATACAAGTTACCAAAGCAAGAATTGTCCATCACAATACTGAAGTATCAAGCATCAGACTAGCCACGTGATACGTGATAACTATGAATGGAAGAAAAGACTTGGATGCAGTGTAAAGCTTACCACTCGATATTGTTGGTGTCGACGACAACGATGGTGGGAAGTTGCTGTATGCGTACATGAGGGGGATGCAGGAATTCGAAACAAACACCCTCTCAAGCTGGAATGTCTTGATGTCTAGCGAAAAACAGCCTGCATCGAGCGACCTGCTTCGGGGATGATATAGGAACAAGTGCTTCCCCATTGAACCCATGAACGAGTACCCAGAATCCAGCGAGATTTTCTCCTCAAACTGCCACTGGCTAGTATTAGACAACAGAGATTGAGGCAACAGCGCAACACCCATAACGGGGTGTGGCTATCTCATTATATAGATGTACAAAACGTGTACAAAACAGATTACAACGTGTATACAAAAGCTACGTACAAAGTACTGTCTAACACCCTCCCTCAATCTTAACTGTGGCCTGAAGTACATAGCAAGTTAAGATTGCGTCGACAACCCTCAAACAACGGCTGTGACAACGGCTTCGTGAAGATGTCAGCAAGTTGATCTTTAGAAGAGATAAACTTAATATGAAGTAGCTTTTGCGCAACTCGTTCCCGCACAAAATGATAGTCAACTTCAATGTGTTTCGTTCGGGCATGGAATACCGGATTTGACGAAAGATAAGTTGCACCGATGTTATCACACCAAAGAACCGGTGGTTGATCCTGAGAGACTCTCAACTCTCTCAATAAGGACTGTACCCATATGAGCTCAGCTGTGGCATTGGCAACCGCCTTGTACTCGGCTTCAGTACTGCTGCGAGACACTGTAACCTGTTTGCGAGCACTCCAGGCGATCAAGTTAGGACCAAAGAAGACTGCATAATCCCCCGTGGATCGCCTGTCATCAGGACTGCCAGCCCAATCTGCATCAGAAAACGCCGATAGGACACAAGAGGGGGCAGGCCGAAGAAACAAACCATAGGAAGCTGTATGACAAATATATCGCAGTATGCGCTTCACAGCTGACAAATGCGAAGTCCGAGGAGCATGAAGAAATTGACACACGCGATTAACTGCATAGGAGATATCATGCCGAGTGATAGTCAGATACTACAGTGCACCAACAATACTGCGGTACTCAGTGGCATCATCAGAGGATAGTGCATCTCCAATAAGAGCAGATAACCGATCAGTGGCTGACATGGGAGTAATAGCAGGTTTGCACTTGAGCATACCCGCACGGCCCAACAAGTCCATAGAGTACTTGTGCTGAGAGAGAGTCAGGCCATCAGACGACTGAGAGACTTCCAGACCGAGGAAGTAATGCAAGGTGCCCAAGTCCTTCACAGCAAAGTCACCACTCAAACTAGCAAGGAGGCGATCAGCAGCGGCAACAGATGAACTAATAAGGATAATGTCATCGACGTATACCAGTAGATACATAGTTACCTCAGGCCGCTGAAGAAGAAACAATGACGTATCAGCAGTGGATGGAACAAACCCATGAGCCCGAAGAACTGAGCCAAGACGCGCATGCCAAGCACGAGGAGCCTGCTTAAGTCCATAGAGAGCTTTAACAAGGCGACATAAGTGATGCGGACGGGCAGGATCAACAAACCGCGGAGGCTGACGCATATATACCTCTTCTTCCAAAACTCCATGAAGAAAGGCATTCTGAACATCCAGCTGACGCAAAGACCAGCCTCGTGTAACAGCCAAAGAGAGCAATAGCCGAATAGTGGTAGGCTTAACAACCGGACTGAACGTATCCTCATAATCAAGACCATACCTCTGTTTAAATCCCTTGGCCACTAAGCTAGCCTTGTAGCGTTCAATGGAGCCATCAGCATGTTTCTTGACTTTAAACACCCACTTGGAGTCAATAACATTAACCCCAGAAACAGGAGGAACCAGTTGCCAAGTATCATTTTTCAAAAGGGCCTGAAACTCCTGATCCATAGCAGTACGCCAGTGTGGAATACCAAGGGCGGCCTGAAAATGCCGAGGTTCAGCAGTGGGATCAGCCTCTGCCTGTGCCGTGCATGCTACAATCCATGCAACTGTACCATCTTTGCGGTCGAGCGGGCGAAAAATGCCATTCTGGCTACGCGTACGTGGACGCCGAACGACAGGAGCAGCAGGAGCGATCTCAGGCGACGAAGGAGAGCTGCTTGCAGCACTCGAAGGACCAGTCTGGGGCGAAGAACCTGGCCCAGGCGGAGACGGCCCATCCAGCGAGTCAGCTGGAGACGCAGGCGGCGTACTGGGCCGCGGCGTACGGGGCGGTGTGGAGCTGGGCGCCGCGCACGGCGAAGCCGAGCCAGGCGCGGGCGAATGCGGCCCATCCGCGAGCGACGAAGGCCCAGCCCGAGGCGCAGCAGTGGAGGCCGGTGACGATGGTCCGGCCAAGGGAGCCAGAGGCCCAGCCCGGGGCGCAGCAGAGGAGGCCGGTGGCGACGGCCCGGCCAAGGGAGCCAGAGGCCGAGCGGGACGAGCGACGCCAGGCGTGCGTGCGCCATGCACATCCGGCACATCGACGTCAGGCGTGCATGTGCCATGCACGTCCGACACAGGATTCACCCGAGAGTGGACGGGATCATCCAGCAGCTGAAGTTGCGCTCCTCGACCAGTACCTGCAGCATGATTAGGTAGCAAAGCAGGGGTATACGCAACATCTACAAATTGATCAGGCAAAGGTAAAAAAGATCGTATGGGCGGTACGGGAGTGGTGGAAGTGGTCGGAAGTGCGGAAAAGGGAAAAACATTCTCATCAAAGACAACATCCCGAGAGATGTAGACCCGATTAGAGGGAACATGAAGGCACTTGTACCCTTTGTGAAGGGAGCTGTACCCAAGAAAGACGCACTTTTTGGACCGAAACTCAAGCTTACGCTTATTATATGGACGAAGGTGGGGCCAGCATGCACATCTGAACACTTTAAGGAACGTATAATCTGGAGTTGCATTGAGCAAGAGTTCAAGTGGTCTTTTCATGTGAAGAAGTCGTGTAGGAAGCCTATTAATAAGGAAACAAGCTGTGGAAAAAGCATCACTCCAAAACCGAAAAGGAACGGACGCATGAGCTAACAGAGTTAAGCCAGTTTCTACAATGTGGCGATGCTTACGTTCAGCTGAACCGTTTTGTTGATGTGTATGAGGACAAGACACACGGTGCGAAATCCCAAGCTTGTTAAAAAACGTATTGAGGTCGTGATACTCACCCCCCCCCAATCGGACTGAACATGAATAATCTTATGCTTAAGGAGACGCTCAACATGCGCTTGAAATTGCAGAAAAACATCGAACACATCAGATTTGCGCTTGAGAAGATAAAGCCAAGTAAAGCGACTGTAAGCATCAATAAAACTAACATAATAATCATGATCACTAACAGAAGTCTGGGCAGGACCCCATACATCGGAAAACACAAGCTCAAGTGGAGTTTTTACTACACGATTCGACTCAGAAAAAGGAAGTTGATGACTCTTGCCTTGCTGACAGGCATCACAAATGGCGGCAGCATTATTATTGGACACAAAAGGAAGTTCATGGCAGTGGATAACATGGCGAACTATGGGAGTGGCAGGATGACCAAGACGGGCGTGCCAGTTGGACGACGACACGCGAACACCGCTGAAGACCTGAGAGACTGGTGGCACATCAAGCGCATAAAGACCATTACGTAGGCGACCTCTAAGTAGTACGTCCTTTGTGTCCCGATCCTTAACAAGAAAATGGAAACGATGAAATTCAGCAAAGACATTATTATCGTGAGTAAGCTGAGGAACAGACAACAAACTACGTGCAGCTGAAGGAACGCGAATGACATTTAGAAGATGCAACTTTTGTGAGTTATGAGCAAGAAGGGAAGCCTGACCAACATGTGAGATGTGCATACCTGCGCCATTGGCGGTGCGAACCTGATCATGACCGCGGTATGGTTCCTGAGTAGAGAGCTTGCCCATCTTACTCGTCAGGTGATTTGTAGCTCCCGTATCCATGTACCAAGCCGGATCAATGGGATATGAAGGAGTGTGTCCGTGCTCATGACTCGCCAAAGCAGCTTGTACTCTATCGTTGCCTTTTTCATTGTTGTCGATGCCCAAAAAATCATGCTTGAAGCGTCGATGGCAGCGGGATGCAGTATGGCCCTCGAGGCCACACAGCTGACAGGAAAGATGGACGCCACAAGATGGGCAGCAGGCGCGCGGGCGACAACCCATGGTGGTGGCGGGAGGCCGCGGAGGCTGCTGAGGCTGCTGGGGCAGGGGCGCCGGTTTGCCGCCCGTAGTCGGCGGCTTGTAGGGCTTGCCGGCGTGTAGCGGCGCATAGGGACCCGATGGAGGGGCAGGAAGTGCCAGCTCCGTGGACGGGACAGCAGTAGGGGCCGCGGATGGCAGCGGGTAGGACGCCGAGGTGGAGCCATAGGGCGCAGCCGCATGCTGAGCAGGAGCACCATAGTAGGACGCCCACGATGGAGGAGCTCCGTAAGGCGATGGTGCGGACGAGCCGTACGTCGTCGGAGATGCGCCATATAGCGATGACGAGGTGGAGCCATAGGGCGCAGCCATAGGCTGAGCAGGAGTACCATAGAAAGACACCCACGATGGAGGAGCTCCATAGGGCGACGAGGAGTGGTCACCATATGCAGGCGTCGGAGGAGCACCATAGTGCGTTGGCGGGGACGCGCCGTACGGCAACGTCGGTGGGGCGCCGTAGAACATCGGCGCGGACATGCCGTACAGCTGGGCCGGAGAAGCGCCGTACGCCGGCGTCGGAGGAGCACCGT
Organism: Poa pratensis; assembly: GCA_947311845.1. Classification (NCBI taxonomy): domain Eukaryota; kingdom Viridiplantae; phylum Streptophyta; class Magnoliopsida; order Poales; family Poaceae; genus Poa; species Poa pratensis. Next base: position 6,742,167 of record CAMZMU010000043.1, read on the forward strand.
ACGAGGGCTGAGGCTGTGCACTAGCATGAGGCGTAGCAGCACCAGCATGAGGCGTAGCAGTAGCACCAGCATGAGGCGTAGCACCAGCATGAGTAGGAGGCAGTGGCGCGGACGCGCCGTACATCTGCGGTGGAGACGCGTAGAACGGCGCCGTTGGAGGAGCACCATATAGCGGCGACGCGGACACAACGTGCGAGGCAGAGGACGGCCCATAAGCTGGGGCTGCAGCAGTTTCGATCGTGGCCGTGCTTGGTGCTGGTAGTGCGGTCGGCCCGACCATGGCAGACGGCGGCACAGGAGTCGGCATGGCGGACGGACGGGACTGTGCCCAGGCGAGCGGATCAGAGGCCACGAACGGGGATGCCGCGCCGGACGACGGCGCAGCGGCGGCAGAATCCACGGACGCCGAGGCGGCGGCGGCGGAAACAAAGGCGGCGGAAGACATTGTTAGACCTAACTTGGCTCTGATACCATATTAGACAACAGAGATTGAGGCAACAGCGCAACACCCATAACGGGGTGTGGCTATCTCATTATATAGATGTACAAAACGTGTACAAAACAGATTACAACGTGTATACAAAAGCTACGTACAAAGTACTGTCTAACAGCTAGCACTTCCACAACTGTTTCGCCTAATGGTATAGTTGAGGTAGTGTTTGGAGTCTGGATGCACAAACATCCCAATCCTGCCTTCCCCTGCCTCCACAATGGCTATGGCCCCACCGAGCAAGTCCAAGTCAAAACCTCTGGCTTCGGGTGGGGATTCAGCAATGGAAAAGTCCATCTTCTGGGTGTCAAGCACCAGCAACCATTCCCCTGACACCCAGTAGAAGCATCTGTAGGCGTGTTGGCGACACGTGAAGAGAGACAACTTTGTCGATGATATCAGGCCAGCAAACAAATCGTCCCAGCTCTGGGATGAAATGACTCGCCATTGTCCATTGCTGGAAGAGAAGACAAAGGCTGCCAGCCTAGTTTCACACTGCGACATCCAGATCACACTGAATGAGGTCTCGTCTTCATCGCGAGATGGGGCGAGGAAGGTCTCGCAATAACGGTACTGGGTTATCTGGAGTGGGCGCTCCACAGCAGCGGTTAGGTTACCAGGGATTGGAGGAAGCAGGATGTACCGTTGGTGGGTCGCACACCACCAGCTCCGGGAAGACCACAACAGCGGTTAGGTTACCAGCTCTGTCGAGGAGGACGCGGCCATTGCGGATGTCCCGTACGACCCAGTTGCGGGCAGGGGCGGGGACGGCACTTGTTGCCGATGCGGAGGAGTGGGGTGCGATGGCGGGGTGGAAGACGTGGCGTCGATCCAGGAAGCCGAGGAGGGGCGGGGCGTGGAGCTTGCGGTACAGCCAGAGGAAGGAGCGGTCGCCGACGAGGCGGCGGAATGAGACGCAGGCGGCGGCGGCACGGACGAGGTCGGCTGGGTTGGGAATGCGGCGGAAGATGTCGAGCAGGAGCTCGTCGGGGATCGGCGGCGAGGCCATTTCCTGGGGGCCAAGGTCCATGCTGGGCTCTCTCTCGTCCGCCGCGCCGCCGTCCATCCCGCCGCCGGTGGTGAGAAGCTAGCTCAGTCTTGAAACCCTAGCCTGGTGGTCTCCAATGTTGTTTTTTTTACGGGAATTTTCTCACTTCCATTAAACCTCAGCCATAATGTCTCTGGCTAGCAAGGTTACAACACGCTCAGGGGCCTCCTCTGCCCAGAAAGAGTCCTGGGACTCACTACTAACACCCAGTTTCGCTAGTTCATGGGCAACCTAATTACACTCACGCCTACTAAAGGAAAACAAGCAAGAACTAAAATATAAGATACATAGGCTTCTTGCCTCCTTCACCTAGACTCCAATCAGAGCTTTGTCAGAGCTCCTAGTCTTCATAGCATTCACCAGAGTGGAGGAATCAGATTCGAAAATAATTCGGTTAGCTCCAATATTGATTGCTCCCTCAATAGCCGCTAGACAAGCGACAGCTTCAGAATGAAGTGCATCCCGAAGGTGCACCGATTTCCCCGCGCCAGCAGCAACGAACTCGCCCGCCTGATCGCGAATGACATAACCCCAGCCACCATCATTAGTGGTTTGATGAAAGGCACCATCGAAGTTTACCTTGACATAATCTTCAGGTGGCCTCGTCCATTTATGTCTATCAGGAGGTTTTGGTGGTTTATCAGGTGCCTTGAGGTAGGAGAAATCCACAGCAAGCTTCTCCACCCAGTGACAAACCACCTGAGGATTAGAGAAGGCCTCTCCAGCATTTGCCTTGTTTCTAACACTCCACCATTCCCACATTAAGATTAGACATCTCATTTTGTCTTGCTCTCCACCTTCCATAGAGCTGCCAGCATCTCATGTGCAGAATTACAAACAAGCAGCTGCTCTCTGACTGCCCCGAGCCCCAGCCTGCTCCAGCACTCTTTTACTTGCTTGCATTTGAGGAAGGTGTGGCCGCCATCCTCATCCAGCCTGTTGCATATTGGGCAGCGAGTATCGAGCTCAACCCCCAGCTTTTTGATCTTCATCCTGTTTGCCAAACTATAGTGGGCAAGCCGCCACACAAACATTCGGAGTTTATTTGGTGCCTTGAGTTGCCAAATCTGCTTCCAATTAAAACTTTTCATTTCGGCGTCCGAGTTATTTGATGAGCATTCCGCTTCCCTTCCGAGCCTTCTATCACGTAACCTCACACCAAGCTTGTAGGCTGATTTTACCGAGAATTGGCCTTTAGGATCAAAGTGCCAGGCCAAGCAATCTTCCATATTCTCACACAGACTGATAGAGAGAATCGTTCTCGCATCGTCTGGATGAAAATTGTCCTAGACAAGGCCAGCGTCCCACCCACCGGTTGCCGGATCAATGAGATCCGCAACATTAGACACAAGAGATCGGCCTTGGGTGGTTTTTGGCCTCCTAGTGTCGCCATCCGGAAGCCACGGATCCGTCCACACTCTGACGCTAGAGCCATCTCCGATCCTCCACACAAGACCCTCCTTGAGGAGATCCACCCCTTTCAGAATGCTTCGCCATGAGTAAGAAATTCCTAGACACGCAACAGCCTCCAGAATGCTACAATTTGGGAAATATTTGGTTTGAGAAGCTTCCCACAAAGGGAGTCAGGTTCCTGAATCAACCTCCAGCCCTGCCGAGCCAACATGGCCATGTTGAAGGGGTGCAGGTCTCTAAATCCGAGACCGCCCTCACTCTTTGATTTATTTGTAAGGCATTGCCAGCCCAGCCAATGATGCCTCTCATCCTCATGGTTGTTCCACCAGTACCGACAGACCATAGAGCAGATTTCGTCACAGAGGGATTTAGTGATATCGAAGCAGGACATTGCATAAATCGGGATGGCTTGTGCCACAGCCTTCACCAGAATCTCCTTCCCAGCTCTGGACAAAAACTTCTCCTTCCACCCTTGTATCAACTTCCATATCCTCTCCTTAAGATACCCAAATGCCTTGGATTTTGACCTGCCCAAAAAAACAGGGAGTCCAAGATATCTTTCGTTGTATGCTTCATCCTTGATGTCCAGCGCATTTTTGAACTTCCTTTTCGCTACATTTGCCGTGCCCTTGCTGAACATAACAGCAGACTTCTCTTTATTGATGACCTGTCCCGAAGCGTCCTCATATAGGGCTAGAATGTACTGGAGCTTAGCAGCACTTGCCTCATTCACATTTATGAAGATGAGAGAGTCGTCAGCAAAAAACATGTGGTTGATATGAGGAGCACCAGAGCAAATTTGTACTCCTTTTAGGGACCCCTCCTCCTCAGCCTTCTGAAACAGCGCCGAGAGGCCCTCAGCACAGAGGATGAAAATATACGGGGACAAAGGGCATCCCTGCCTCAGCCCTCGCTGTGGCATAATGACCTCCGAAAGACCAGAATTGAATTTGATCCTGTAGGAAACAGAGCGCACATAGCCCGTAATCAAATGCACCCAGCTATCAGAGAACCCCATCTTCAGCATTATCTTCTCAAGAAAAGACCACTCCACCCGGTCGTAGGCTTTACTCATGTCGTGTTTTACAGCAGCCAAACCTTCTCTTCCCCCTTTCCTCATGTGCATATAATGAGTAATTTCATATGCCATAAGAATGTTGTCGGTAATCATCCTCCCCGGCACGAAGGCGCTTTGGCTTTGTGAGATAATTTCAGGGAGGACATCCTTCATTCTGCACGCTATAACCTTGGCCACAATCTTGAAGACCACGTTGCACAGACTTATCGGCCTCAAATCCTTCAGTCTCTCAGGACTTTTCACTTTTGGGATGAGAACCAGCGTGGTCTCATTCCACCCTGTGGGAATCCGCCCCCCATTCAGCACCTCCAGAATTTCGCCCTGGACTTTACTCCCCACAATATCCCAGAACCTCTTGTAAAAGACAGCCGGCATGCCATCCGGACCCGGTGCCTTCAAGTCCCCCATCGAATTCAGCGCGTCTTTTATCTCTTCATTCGTGAAACTTTGTTGTAAGAAAGCATTCATCTCGGCCGTGACTGTCCTGGGGACACTGTCCAGCAATTCAGCCTCACGGGAGCCTGCATTATACGAGAAAAGGGTTTTGTAATAGTTAGCGATGAAGACTCTCAGCTCCTCTTCACCCTCCACCACTCCACCGTCATCTTTTTTTAGCTTTTTGATCAGATTTACCCTCTTCCACTCCGACGCACAAGCGTGAAAGAAGCTAGTATTTCGGTCCCCCTCCTTCAGCCAATGTGCGTGAGCCCTTTGTTTCCAATAGACATTCTTTTGGTCCTGCAACCTCTCAAGCTTGTACCGCAACATATGCTCCTGAAGATAATATAGATTCTTGAAGGCAACTGTTTCCACAACTTCCGCAACATATGTTTCGCCGAATAGAAAATAATATAGATTTGTTTGCTCCACTTAGTAAAAATCCCCACCAAGATGCTAAACACTTACACATCCCCAAACAAGCACCCACGTCATCCCACTCTGTTATCATCTGAAAGTTTACTGCTGACATAATTCTCACCGTCCCTAGAGCTCATTTGGTCTATCCATAACACTGCCATCTTATCCGCATCTCCATGCTTGCGCAAATTGATGTCAAACTCAGTGACGTCATCGTACTAGTTAGTGGCATTCCATCATGTCATCCAGGATATGAACTTTTTTTCAAGAGTTCGAGGCTTTGTTTTAGACAAAAAGAAGCTTTAGGATGAAAATTAAACTTCATTAAGAGTTCAGGTACCAAAACCAGATTTTCTTCTATATGGTGGGATAGAGGGAGTATAGATTAATGATCAAGTCGTCCAAGACGTCTCTCATCTCTCACGAAAATTCCTCGTGTGCACCCGCCGCCAGTTTTCCCTTGCCTCGAGGTGCCTTTCGACACAAGACAGGTAGGGAACCACGATCTTGAGTAGCATGTGTTGGTTTGGTCGCCCAACTTTTTGGTAAGTTTGGTGTCGGGCTGCAGAGGTGAACATAAATCTTCGGCGGGGGCGTGGAACAAGCTCTCCCCATATTTTCTTTGTGTTCACCCGTTGCTTCTTTTGCGTCGTCTGAGGGCATCTGGATTTTCGGTATCACCTGAACTTGAGTCCCCCTTTTTTTTCTTTGTTTTGTGTAGGTGGTCTTCGACGATGTTGTTTTGGTGGAGTGGACGGCGATGTTTCTAGTGTTTTGATCTGCTGGCTGATTCTGTACTAGGTGAGGCATGATCATCTTCGGCTTCACATGGAAGCTAGTGAGGCAAGGCCTCCCGGTTATATCTTGTAATACCCTGCAGTTATAGGACTCGACAGGGTAAAACTTAGGATATGCACTTGTGCACACATGCATGTTTTGGGAAAATCTGGAAAATTTTCGCGATTTTGTGTAAAACAGGACATGGGAGTCAATATCAGAAGAATATCGATGATCTGGGGACATGTCATCTACAACTAGTTTAGAGGTGTTGACAAAACCCCCAAGTCCCATTTTCAAACCTACTATCTTCTAAAAATAATAACATCTCAATTATGGGATTATCTCAAATTAAAATCATACATATTATTTATATCTTATCTTATTCCTTGTATTGCAAATTAGTACAATTGGAAATAGCTCTAAGAACTTCTCAAATCTTAAACACATTTCACCAAATTCATATCTCAACACAATCTTCCATAACTCAAATTACACAAGTTGAATTCAAACATCCAAATCAATATATTTCAAAATAATCTTTTACAAAGTACAAGTAGTATACAAGTGTAATATTCCTAAATTTATTAGAAGGGAATTCCAGAATTATACATCATTGAAAAATTCCAAATAAATAAATAAAACTCCTAAACTAAACCTATCTAAAATTCTTCAATCGATTGTTCTTGATCATCTTCACATACCTGCAAGAAAAACACCACAAACCAAAGAATGGGGCGGGTTAATGTGAAAATGTTGCAAACACCATTCGGTGCTGGCTGTTTAATATTTTGAACCTGGCAAATGCTTAATCAAGGGAGAAACTTGAGGAAGCAAATAAAATTGGAAATAGAGAGTGAATCCAACTTAGGCAACTTTGGGTCAGATCACAAGTGTAGTAGAGCATGCTCTGACCAAGTATTTGAGCAAATATGTGGGGCAAAGGCAATAACCAGCATGGAATAGCTCCAACAGGAGGCAAGGGGTAACCCGAGGCAACAATGGAGCATGATCTTGTGATCTCAGGCTCACCAAAAAGCAACAGACAACCAAAATACTCTCTATTTGTGCCAGAATTCAATTAAAATCCCAAAAATGCAACTTGTGGTATCACATTTGACACTAATCAGACAAATGAACCCTAAACCTAAAGCCCACAGTGAAAATAACATCAAATCCCACAAGAAACTGAGCCCAACAGTAATTCAACCATCAATCCAAACACCAGCAGCAAATATTTCTGCCAGCCAGAGACTTGGATAAGAAGGGAGAGTGGATATTCATCCACCATGGGAGAAGTACTGCGTAGAACAGCAGAAGTTCATCCACAAGGGGTGATGAACAGCTCAAAAGCAGTCAAGGCTGGCAACTTGAGGTAGAAAGGGGCCACTGTAAGTAGGTGATTCACCGACAGGAAGTTAACCTGGTGTCACAAGCACAAGGCAGCTCAAAACAAGATAAATAGAGGTCCTAGCCGTAGCCCACACATCACAACACACCACACATCCATGTTCTTCACAAGAACACCAATAATCTTTGAGGTTAGAACTAAACACTCTAGGAACTCTGAAGCAGCTAGGAGGAGCAGGCTAGCCACAATACGCATGTTATCAAAAATTTCCAGAAGCACAAGCTACTCTTCAAACGGCAGGTTGATCTTTGTGTGTTCATGGCAGTGAGAGAGAGACAAAGTAGCAAGTTCTGTAAATGGTAAAATCTTGCTAAGCATGTATTCATGCTTTTAGAAGAGAGAAAGAGAGCTAGCATCATCTGTTCTTAACAGAACCATGCTAATGCAAAGTATATGTTGTAGAAAGAGAGAGGGGAGTGCAATATCTATTCTTATCAAGTTATACACAAACCGGTGAACCAATGGAACTGGATTAACTGAGTTTAGCACATCTGAGCACTGGAGGAAGCACATGAATGCATTAAAAAGAATTTTACAAAACAATCCAAACAAGCATAGATGATATGTAACTCCAAGGAGGCATCACAGCAAGCCACACAAGCAATTTCATGCTCTAAAAAATATTACAACCCTCCTAGCACAGCAGAGCATGTTATTATCTCAAGAACATTACATGAACCACTAAAACATCATCTCATAAATCATTTAGCACCAGAAATATAGGATTCATAGCATTTCAGAAGTTATTCCAGATGAAGAAGTGATCTAACATGCTATATCTACACGATTCATGTATGAATCCAGTAGCACATCAAGGTTGACAATGCACATACATCAAATCCACTATATTATCTCATCAAAGCAACCTAAAATCAGAAGTAAACCAAGTTTCAACTGCATCGAAGAGGGAATTGAGTTTCTGCTAGTAAGAAAGTGGGAGGAGAGAGCAGAGAGGAGAGTTCATACCTTTTGCTCCGAGGTGACGAGGCAGTGCCCGTGCAACCTCTGGTGGGGGCCAGTGGAAGGAGCGGAGCACCGCAACACCACCACCACGGCGTCACAGAGCTCGGAACTCTGCACCTGCCATGGCGGAGCACCACGAGCACGGCGGAGCCGCCGCGCTGTCACCGAAACCCTAGTTCTAGGGTTGAGTTGCGCAGAGCAAAGCAAGGAAAGGAAAAGCAAATCGATCAGGGCAGGAAGCTAGAGCGGAGCGAGAGGAAGGTTTTGCCCCAGACCGCGGCGGCGGCGGAAGCGCTGGAGCAAGGCGGAGCACGAGCGAGAGAGAGTGGCTCGCTCGGGTTGACCAGACCCGATTGTTTCCACTCGGTTTGGTTCAACCAAGTTGACCAGGGACAGTTTCATCTTTTCACAAAAATCTTTAAATCATTCTAATTCAAAAACTCACTCTAAAATCAAATAAATTTCTAAAAATACAAGAAAAATATCCACACATATCAGAAGAAAATAAGGTATTCAAATAAATTGTTATTGGGAATTTGGAAAATTATTTCTTATACCAAAAATTCAAAGTTGCGTAAGTGAAAATTCCTTTAAAATATTTTCGAAACTATTTTACCAAAATTAAATAATCTGGGAAAATTAATACTAAGTTCAAAGTATTATTTGAACTATACTATCATAGACTATCCTATTACTCATCCTAAATAAAGCACAAAAAGAAAAATTCACCTATAAAAGGCAAGAATTCTTCAAAAAATCTTAAGGGAGGGGAATTTTCAGAATACCAAAATCATCTCATCCTATGGATAATGGCATAATTTGGATCTTTAAACATTGTTTTATAAAGACAATGATGCTGATTTTAGAACATGAGGGTCGCCATTTGCCTGGAGCATTAAACTGTACTACCTACCGGTCTCAAGGCAAGTTCCAACTTGCACATCCGTTGAAATATTTTTATCAAGGTACTTATGAGAATTACGATTTTTTATCATCTGCATGAAAACCAAAATATTATTTTAGAATGATGTGAATTGCTATATATATTATTGTTGACTTGCAATGGAACCACGGTTTGATGTGATGGTGAAGGTTCCATTGTACGGAAAAGTATATGCATAGGGATAAAAACCCATGTCCTAGTGATCCTTGCACCGTATTGATAGCACCAGCCAACAGATATACTATGGATGAGCAATTTTGAAGTATCTTCCCTCGTTCACATATTCTCGACATACTATTACCTGGTTGTGTCCATCACAGCGGGCCAACACAGCGTGGAAGCGCGTAAACTTCCCACCCGACGGGGTGAATTGGAATAGGAGCTCGGGAGGGGTGGCGAGTGATTGTGCCTTTGTACCGGCTCGGTCCACAAGGGGCGGATATGTGTAGCGCGGGGAGGATCTCCACATGACTTGGTGCCCTGAGTTCTGGTTATAACACACATGGTGTGTTGAGAGAGCATAAAGAGCCAAGCTTCTGTTTGAAGTGATGCAGCTCTGTAGAGTTAACAAAAGAAATTGTGGTTGTCACATCCTTGTTCCAAGATGGAACTACAAAACGCTGCGGGAAAGGCATCCCAAGTGTTGACTAAAGACCCGTGGAGGCTGGGGGCATAGTTTTCTAAAATAAAATGGACCTTTTCTACGATTTTTTTACAAAACTTGCATATACGTCTACTACCTTCTCATCACGACGTTAGCTAGAGAATTCCACTTATCTAAGAGTTATGCTGAACTTGCTAAGTAATGTTGTTACTCATCTGTTTCCATTTGACCTCCTGCTTAGACTCCGAGGAAGGCTATGGAGCATACCATGCAGACGAGGTGTACTTCGAGGAGCCAACCTGGTGGATTTGAAGGCGTCAACTACATGATCGCATACGGAGCAGACGACATGGAGGAGGAGGTCGAGACTTAGACATCAGTCTTAGGAACCGGGCCGAACAATACTAGACTAGTACTACTTAGATTGTCAAGCCTATGGTTCTTAGTTTGTTGTTTTTTATCGCTAGTAGGTTGACATATGTCAACATATCCGTACTAGATATTCCTCCCATGCCGGAGGAAGACGTTGATGTTTTTATGCACTTCTGGCATGTAATATTTTGCATTATGTAATAAAGTGGACTTGCAAATATTTTATACTACTCTGAGGGATGTATTATTTACGGATCAGTTTTTCCGTCGGTGTTATGTGATAACCCACAAGTATAGGGGATCGCAACAGTCTTCGAGGGAAGTAAAACCCAAATTTATTGATTCGACACAAGGGGAGACAAAGAATACTTATAAGCCTTAGCAGCGGAGTTGTCAATTCCACCACACCTGAGAAAGCACTAGTAACAAACGTGATGTGAAAGCAGCAGTAATATGAGAGCAACAGTAGCAGTAACACAGAAGCAATGGCACCAGAAAATAGTTGCTTGCGTGGAGTTGACGGGAAAGCAATGATGATGACAGATGGACCGGGGTTCCCAGCTATCTACACTAGTGGTAACTCTCCAATAACAAGTGTTGGGTGAACAAATTACAGTTGGGCAATTGACAGAATATTGAGCGCACGACAATGCATATATATGACATGATGACTACTATGATATTTAATTGGGCATTACGACAAAATACATAGACCGTTATCCAACAGCGTCTATGACTAATAATCCACCGCCGGGTTGTCATCCGAGTTCCCCGTTGGTATTAAGTTGCAAGCAACGGATAATTGCATTAAGTAAAGTGCGTAATGTAAACAAATACATATGACCGTGGACATAGCATTGTTAGGTTATCCCTAGTCGCAACAGCACATCCGCAACCTTAGAACTTTCTGTCACTGTCCCAGGTTAAATGGAGGCATGAACCCACTATCTAGCATAAATAGTCTCTCTTGGAGATACAGGCAACTACTTGATCAAGGTAACCACAAGTACCGGAGAGCATGCAAGATCTTAAATAACATATAAGATAGATTGATAATCAACTTGACATAGTATTCAATATTCATCGGATCCCAATAAACACAACACCGATTACATCATATGGATCTCAATCATGTAAGGCAGCTCATGAGATCATTGTATTGAAGTACATGGGAGAGAGAGTACCAACTAGCTACAGCTAGAACCCGTAGTCCATGGGGGAACTACTCACAAACCATCATGGAGTCGAAGTGGAAGCGGCGTGGTCGATGGAGATGGCTCCGGGGGTCAATCCCCGTACCGGCAGGGTGCCGGAACAGGACCTTCTGACCCCCGAAACGAAGTTTCGTGGCGACGAAGCACGGAGATGTATTCGGGAGTTTCGTCAATTGTTTTGTGAGTTTTAGGTCAGGGGCAATATATAGTCCAAAGGGCGTCGCGAGGCGGCGCACGAGGAGGCGACACCACCACAGGGCGCTGGGAGATTCCTGGCCGCGCCGAGCCCGCGTGTGGGGCCCTCGGGCCTCCCCCGGACTTGTCCTTCTGGCCCATGGAGTCTTCTGGTAAAATAGGGGCCTCCGTAAATTTTCGTCCAATTCCGAGAACATTCCGAGAAAAAATGACATGAAGTGTATACAAAACATGTAGCAATTGGTATAAAACAAGCATGGAACATCAAAAATTATAGATACGTTTGAGACGTATCAGCATCCCCAAGCTTAGTTCCTACTCGTCCTCGAGTAGGTAAACGATAAAAACAATAATTTTTGAGTGACATGCTACATCATAATCTTGATCATATAATATTGCAAGGCACATGTAAATGAATGAAGTGATCCAAGTCAATGGTCTATAATTTGCTACCAAATAGATAATGAGTAAACAATGAATCACACAAGCTAAACGTTTTCATGAATAGTACTTTCGAGACAAGCATCAAACAGTTTTGCATAAGTGTTAACTCATAAAGCAATAGTTCTAATAAAAGGTATTTAATCAACACAAAGGAAGAATTAAGTTTCAGCATTTGCTTCAACTTTCAACATATTTATCTCATGGATATCGTCAACACAAAGTAGTATAACAAGTCCAATACGTAGCATATAACGCATGTTGTAACAAAGTTGACACTAGTGTTTGCTTGTGGAAGACAGAAAGAATAGGAAAACTGACTCAACATAAAAGTAAAAGAAAGGCCCTTCGCAGAGGGAAGCAGGGATTAAGTCATGTGCTAGAGCTTTTAGGTTTTTGAAAGCATATAGAGATTGCATAAAATATTTGATACTCCTCCCAACCTTGCTAACACAAGCCATGGCTAACCGAATCCTCGGGTGCCTTCCATCAATCACATACCATGGAGGAGTATCTATTTTTGAGAGGTGTTTGTTAATTGTCAACGAATGGTAGCGGGTGAGAACAGTATTCTACCTGTCAAACGGACTTTTAAGAGCGGCTCCCATGAAGGACGTTATTTCTACCAGCAAGGCAGATCATCCCTCTTTCTCTTTGGTTTACACACATGCAGGTATTTCACTGTTTGTCATTGCTTACTGATGAATCAGGGCAAAAGTGTGAAGAGAATTAATTGGTTAAAGTTGTAATTAATTGGGACTGGGCACCCCGTTGCCAGCTCTTTTTGCAAGTTATTGGATAAGCGGATGTATATGCCACTAGTCCAGGTGTAAAAGTCCATTTGACAAATAGAATAAAGAATAACCACACTAATTCCTCATGAGCTAGTAAACATTGACACAAAAAGGGAATAATAACATTTTGAATAATTTAAAGGTAGCACATGAAAAATTTACTTGGAGTGGCAAGGAAATACCACATATAGGTAGTTATGGTGGACACAAATGGCATGGATTTTGGCTCAAGGATTTGGATGCACGAGAAGCATTCCCTCTCAGTACAGAGTTTAGGCTAGCAAGGTTTATGTAAGCAAACAAGAATATCAACCCGTACACCAAGTTTTATATGACAAACATATTGCAAACGTTATAAGACTTCATACCGTCTTCCTTGTTAACCAAACCCTGTTATTAGAAAATATCTAGACCTTAGAGATACCAAACAACAAGCTTTACGGTAGTTCTTCACTAATAGGCTTAACTCATGTGATGCACAAATTTAATCATGATCTACTTGTTAACTCAAAACAATTGACAAGCATCAAGTTATCCAAATTAGTGATCTACAAGATTAAGCAAGTTTTTCCTTATACCAATTACCACATGCAACATTTTCTGAACCAACCAAACACCAATCAATTTATTTATCAACTCTCCAAACAAATATAAGTGAAGCAAGAGAGTACTTTCTACAAAAGAAAGCTAATAGCTCTGACAAGAGATACATGAAAACAAGAGCTAAAAGCTGAACAGCGCTAGATATGAATACTCAACAAATATAAGTGAAGAATAGGAGTATTCTCATGAAAAAGCGGAGCGTGTCTCTCTCCCAATCAAGAATGCTAGGGTCCAGTCAAGCTTTATTGAAAATAAAAGTGCAATACTGAAAATAAAAGCACACAGACGCTCCAAGAAAAGCACATATGATGTGAAAGAATTAAAATATAGTTTCACTAGAGATGACCTGATAATTTTGCCGATGAAGAAGGGGATGCCTTGGGCATCCCCAAGCTTAGACGCTTGAGTCTTCTTGAAATATGCTGGGGAGATCCATGGGAGCCTCCCCAAGCTTGAGCTCTTCACTCTTCTTCATCCTATTATATCACTCTTCCCTCTTGACCCTTGAAAACTTCCGCCACACCAAACTCAACGTAATTCTCATTAGAGGGGTTAGTACTCAAAAACTTTAATCCACTGGTTCTGTTGTGACACATTGCAAGAACTCAATAAAACATTAGCTACAGCCCTCCACGTCTAGAGAACCTTGCTTAAAGCCCACAAGAGACAATGCAAAAAACAGAGACAGAATCTGTCAAAACAGAACAGCCAGTAAAGATGAATTTTTTCGAGGCACTTACGGGACTCAAATCGAAAAACGTTGAACTAACGAAAGATGCATACATATATCAGGATTACGCAAAAAATTTCAGATTTAATTCACAATCTGGTGATTTTAGGAATTTCGTACAGTGAACAGCAGAAATCTGTTCCTGCGCAGCAATCAAAATTAGCAACATCTTATCATTAGAGACTACTCTTGGCACAACAATGCAAGAAAGTAAAGATACAAAGGAGTTGCTACAGAAGTAAACAACCTCCTTGACTCAATAAAAGAAAAATTGCAGAAAAATAAAATGGGTTGCCTCCCATAAGCGCTTTTCTTTAATGCCTTTTAGCTAGGCTTGATAGTTTTAAAGATGCTCACATAAAAATAGAAAATGAAGCAAAAGGAGCATCAAGAAGCAAATTCGAAACACATTTAAGTCTAACCCACTTCCTATGCATAGGAATCTTGTACACAAATAAATTCATGAAGAACAAAGTGACAAGCATAGGAAGATAAAACAAGAGTAACTTCAGAACTTTCAGCATATAGAGAGGTGCTTTAGTACCATGAAAATTTCTACAACCATATTTTCCTCTCTCATAATAATTTTCAGTAGCATCATGAACAAACTCAACAATATAACTATCACATAAAGCATGCTTTTCATGATCTACAAACACATAATTCTTATCAAGCTCAAAAATAGTGGGATTAAAACTTTCAAACCCACTTTTAACAATTTTATAACAAGATGATTGATCATTCTCAAGAGGTATGGGACTCCATCTAGATAAAGTCAAGACCTCTCCAATCCCATTTTCATTAGTAGTACAATTAATATTATCAACCAATATAGGACCATCATCTAGAGCTTTATCATAAACATTTTCTAAGCAAACTCTTTATTACCATGCATTTCGATATAGGCACAAATAAAGGATTATCATAAGATTTATCAAAATAGCATGGATTATCATAAATATCAGTAGCATAATCATTTCCACAAGTTTTACTCATAGGGAATATTTCAAGAGAATCCACAGGAACATAACATTCATCCTCCTTTGGTAAGCATGGAGGGCAATCAAATAGTGTAAGAGATAAAGAGTTACTCTCATTAGAAGGTAGGCATGGGTAGCTACTCCATTCTTCCTCCTTTTGTTCATCACTCTCCTCCTCTTTTTCATCCAATGAGCTTTCAGCTTCAGCAGTAGTTTCTTCTTCTACAGGTTCCTGCAAATTGTGAGTGCATTCTTGTGCATTAATGAGTCTCTCTTTATAATCAATGATATAACAATTATTGCTGAAATTTTCTAGGCAATAATCAAGAATAAAAGAGACCGTTTCTTTAAGTTTATTACAAGCAACACAGGTTTCATAATTTTTAGCCATGAAGGAATCTATTTCAGAAGCTCCCATAAATGTAACAAATTGTTCTACTTGTTCAGCTCCCAAATGAATATAGTTATTCCAATGATAGTTCATAATTAAAACTTCTTCACTAAAGCCACATTGGAATTTAAGATGTTTAGTATCTTGTTCAGAGCAACAATTTATATCATGGCGTTCCAGCAAAATTTCAGCAATTTGATTTAACTTTTTTAACATGCCTCTCATGATTTTACCCTCTCTTGATTCTCTATACTTTATATATAATTCTTTAGCTTCCATAAACATAGAGGTTCTAGCATGTTCTTCCATAGCAACAGTTTTTTTTAGATTTTCGGTTTTTAAATTTTTATGGATTTTCGGGTATATAAGAAAAATAAAACTAGACAAAAATAAACTAAACAAAAGTAAACTAAACAAAACAAACTAAACAGAAATAAACTAAGCAAAATAAAACTAGACAAAAGTAAACTAGACAAAACAAAATAAAATAAAAACAGAGAGAGAGGTAGAGTGTACTCCCCAGGTGAACTTATGAGTAGAGCTATGCTCCCCGGCAACGGCGCCAGAAAATAGTTGTACTATTTTCGTTAGCGTCTTGACGGGAGCTTATTTGAGGATGAAGATTTGTAGTCCCCGGCAACGGCGCCAGAAAATAGTCTTGATAACCCACAAGTATAGGGGATCGCAACAGTCTTCGAGGGAAGTAAAACCCAAATTTATTGATTCGACACAAGGGAGACAAAGAATACTTATAAGCCTTAGCAGCGGAGTTGTCAATTCACCACACCTGGAAAGCACTAGTAACGTGATGTGAAAGCAGCAGTAATATGAGAGCAACAGTAACAGTAACACAGAGCAATGGCACCAGAAAATAGTTGCTTGCGTGGAGTTGACGGGAAAGCAATGATGATGACAGATGGACCGGGGTTCCCAGCTATCTACACTAGTGGTAACTCTCCAATAACAAGTGTTGGGTGAACAAATTACAGTTGGGCAATTGACAGAATATTGAGCGCATGACAATGCATATATATGACATGATGACTACTATGATATTTAATTGGGCATTACGACAAAATACATAGACCGTTATCCAACAGCGTCTATGACTAATAATCCACCGCCGGGTTGTCATCCGAGTTCCCCGTTGGTATTAAGTTGCAAGCAACGGATAATTGCATTAAGTAAAGTGCGTAATGTAAACAAATACATATGACCGTGGACATAGCATTGTTAGGTTATCCCTAGTGGCAACAGCACATCCGCAACCTTAGAACTTTCTGTCACTGTCCCAGGTTAAATGGAGGCATGAACCCACTATCTAGCATAAATACTCTCTCTTGGAGATACAGGCAACTACTTGATCAAGGTAACCACAAGTACCGGAGAGCATGCAAGATCTTAAATAACATATAAGATAGATTGATAATCAACTTGACATAGTATTCAATATTCATCGGATCCCAACAAACACAACACCGATTACATCATATGGATCTCAATCATGTAAGGCAGCTCATGAGATCATTGTATTGAAGTACATGGGAGAGAGAGTACCAACTAGCTACAGCTAGAACCCGTAGTCCATGGGGAACTACTCACAAACCATCATGGAGTCGAAGTGGAAGCGGCGTGGTCGATGGAGATGGCTCCGGGGGTCAATCCCCGTCCCGGTAGGGTGCCGGAACAGGACCTTCTGACCCCGAAACGAAGTTTCGTGGCGGCAGAGCACGGAGATGTATTCGGGAGTTTCGTCAATTGTTTGTGAGTTTTAGGTCAGGGGCAATATATAGTCCAAAGGGCGTCGCGAGGTGGCGCACGAGGAGGCGACACCACCCCAGGGCGCCGGGAGATTCCTGGCCGCGCCGAGCCTGCGTGTGGGGCCCTCGGGCCTCCCCCGGACTTGTCCTTCTGGCCCATGGAGTCTTCTGGTAAAATAGAGGCCTCCGTAAATTTTCGTCCAATTCCGAGAATATTTCCAGACTAGCTTTTCTGGAATACAAAAACAGCAGAAAACAGGAACTGGCACTGTGGCATCTTGTTAATAGGTTAGTCCCAGAAAATGTATAAAAATGACATGAAGTGTATACAAAACATGTAACAATTGGTATAAAATAAGCATGGAACATCAAAAATTATAGATACGTTTGAGACGTATCATTATGTAAACGAATTGTACACTACAATATACAGTGTTGTACTGGGTCACCGCATGTCTGCCAGTATCTAGGGTGGTTGTCCAACCCTCTTCTTCTTCGGAGCGGCGATTTGATCTTCGGACCGCTATCGTTGCCATCTTCTACCTCCGACCGGCGACTTTCATGGCCGTTGCGTCAACAACTTTATCTATCTACGAAGGTGTTTCGAAGATCCGGAGGCCGCATCGAGCTTTTCTCATGGTGCGTTCTAGTGACTTGGGCATCATTTTTGTTTTTGTAATGGTGATCTTGTAAGGATTGGATATCTTCAATATATGGTCTTGGCCTTCTCGCAAAAGTGATTCTTCAAACTAAAAAAGAACATATCTACAGATGTGAATATTGCATATTGTTGTCACCTAAAACTGATAAGTGAGGGTATATGCTTGATCTGTTTGGTAGCCACCATTCAGTTCTCCCAAGCATACACATAATATTATCATATAACAAAAATTGTACACCTCCGATTTTGAGATGCATCCAGTTGCGGTGTCTACCTAGAGAGAGGCATACCAAAAAGTAAACTACTCGGTATATCTGGATAAATTGTCGAGAGCTCTTCGTCTGAGATGGTTGTCGCATGAATGGGTTTCTCCTCACAAAACATGGGTGAGATAAAAACGCCAAATGACTGCACAAATCAGAACCTTTTCAACGGGGCTACAAAGGTGACGATGGGGGACGACCTCAAGGCTTATTTTTGGAACTCCTCCTGGCTCGACGGTCTCCCACCAAGGGTCATTGTGTCAAACTATTTCAGGCCTCCAAGCGCAAGAACAGAAAAGTCCACGACGCTCTATCGGATTTCAAGTGGATCTTGGACCTTTCTGTGGATAATTTGACGCTGGACCTTATCTCCCAGTTTGTCCACCTTGGGGCCTCATTCAAGAGGTTGTCCTCTCTCCTGGGACTGACGACACCATCACCCAGACCCTCTCGAGCAACGGGACCTACTCAGCAAGCTCAACATACAAAGCACAGTTCATCGGTGTCGTTCCCTACCCTTTCATGACCGTCGTCTGGAAGACTTGCCCCCCCCCCCCCCCCCCCCTCCCCACACACACACACCAAAGTGCACCTTCTTCACCTAGCTCGCCGTTTAAAATGGGCTCTTGACTTCGGACCGCCTGGCCATCAGGGGATGGCCCCATCAACCTAATTGTCAGCTCTGCCATTGTCACTCTGAGACGGCCAAACACATTCTCTTTGAATGTCATTACTCCAGAAGGATTTTGTCTGATGCGGGCCCTTGGCTTAAATGCCCGGCACAAATGCATAACCTGGGTCTGACAAGATCAACAGTTTTTGAGTATTCGAAGGCCATTGCCGCCGCGGCATCCCCATCTTATAAGGGTCTGAAAACGGTGATCATTCTCATCACGTGGGAAATCTGGAAGGAAAAGAAACGCGCTTCAACAACAAATTCCGAATGCCTTCCATCCTCTTTCAGCGCATTAAAGTAGAAGGCAAAACTAGATCCTCACGGGAGCAACGGAGCTGGAAAAAATCGCTGGCTAATGTCATGTTTATATATATTTCCTGTCGGCCTAGGCCGTGTCAAATAAATAAACAATGCAACCTGACATCAATACTTCAGAGCTGATTTTTAAGATATCCTCTTTGGCTTTCTCCTTCAGTTCAACATACCTGACAGATTTCCATGCCACAAACTTGTAGTCGTAGGAAGTCGTAGGTACAGAGAGTTGGCAGGCATACAGCAAAGATCACAGCCACATTGTCTTGTAACATAGTCTTAATTAACCTACTACTGAATGTGCTGAATCTAAATGTCGTTAACTCTCACCACCGTATCTGACACACCATCCATTGTCAGATCAACGCACCTAAGATAAGCTTTAGGGTGCAAGATACGCTTTTGAGGTTAAATCTTGATGCGACTAAACAGAGCCAATATCACCCTATTACAGACCAACTTAGTAGAGTGGTCAACTGTCGGAGTGGCATCGCAACATCACCTGCCAGGCTGCCACTCTAATCCTCAACACCGACTGGCATCGACACTACTCTGACCATGATGACTCTGCGCCAGAGCTTGCAGCACAGCCTTGTTCCTGCATCACCTTCTCAACACCTGCCCAATATGAAAAAAAATTAAGCGTATTCAGATTGTAGATATACAAGAGCTCGTCAGCGAAGAGGAAAATATGGGAAAGAAAATCTGAGATGAAATATTATGGCTAGAACAAAACCACATGCAAAAGTGGTGCACTAGTGGTAGGAACGGCTTGGGGTTTTTATTTGCAACGATACCAGATATGTATCCTTGTATCTATCTAAAATCAGCATCATCAGAAGAAAAAGTTCGTAGACATGAGGATGACCAAAAAATACTTCTCTAACTCTTTATATCTGTCAAGAGAAATGGGGGCAAGACAAGTCCTTCTGAACATGAATAGGTGTTCTTAAAGATGATACAATCTAAGCGTAAACTTGCAGCAATGTTCTGAGTAAAATTTGAATACCTTCTCCATTAGCTTGACCAAAAAAAATCACAGAAATTATTGTTGTGCGATCTTGCGTGCTATTTACAACTGCGTCAATTTATTGTGAAGTAATGACCTCAAAATCGGAATAGAGAAACAAGCAAATCACAGTTATATTCATAAGCTTGACTAGCTTTGCTGCAAGTACAGAAAACGTAGCAACTACCAAACCGTGTAAACAAGAATTAGGAATCAAAACTATGAACTACAAGCATCAGATAAGTTGTGTCATAACAATGGTAGAAAGGAGATAGCATGGATGCAAGGAAATTACCACTTGATACAGTCGGTGTCGGCAACAATGATAGTGGGAAGTTGCTATATATGTGTGTATTAGAGCCTCCGGGCATTGAAGCACACAACCTCTCAAGTTGGAATGTCTCTGTGTCTAGCGAGAAACAGCCTGCATCAAGCGATTTAAGCACGCCGTACTTATATAGGAGTGCGTGCCTCCCAATTGAACCTATGAAGAAGTGTAAAGGATCCAGTGAAAATCTCTTCACCTTATCCCACTGGCTATAACCACCACCACTGTTTCGCTTAGCGGTATATTTTAGAAAAGTTGTGTCGCTTGCACGCACAAACATTGCAGACGTTCCTTCCCCTTCCTCGACAATGGCTATATTCCCATGAGTTCCAGGTGGGGCATCAGCAATAGAGAACTCCATCATCCGGGTGTCAAGTATAAGAAGTTTTTCCTTCCAATTTATCAACCAGTAGAAGCAACCATTGGCGTAATGGCGGCGGGAGAAGAGGGGCAACCCGTTCCACAGTAACAACATGTCAGGAAACAGATCGCTCCAGTGTCGGGATGGACCGGCTCGCCATTGTTCTGTACTGGAATCGAAGAGAAAGGAAACCAGCTTAGTTTTGCACATTGCTATCCAGATCACTGTGAACGAAGTGTCCTCCTCGTCATCGTCGCCGCCAGGGGGCAAGAGGAAGGTATAATAGAGACGCCACTGCTTTATCAAGGCTGCATCCTCCACCAAAGCAACTAGGTCGTCGGGGATTGGAGGAAGCAGGAGGTACCGCCGGTGTAAGGGGTCGCACACCACAGTCTCCGTGAAGAAGGATATGTCAGGGGTGTTGTCGTGAGGGCTGTCGAGGAGGACCCGACCGTCGCGGATGTCGCATACAACCCAGCCGACGTCGCGGGCAGGGAGGAAAGAGAAGGAGAAGTCGGCAGCGAGAGCGATGGCGTTCGCTGCCGACGTGTAGGGGTATGGCATGGTGGTGGGGTGGAAGCCTAGGTTTTTCCCTCCGTTGGTGACAAAGCCGAGGAGTGGTGGGGCGTGGAGCTTGCGGAACCGCCGGAGGAAGGAGCGGTCGGTGACGACCCGGCGGAACGAGACGCATACACAGGAGGCGCGAATGACGTCGTCTGGGGTGGGGAGGCGGATGAAGATCTCCTCCAGGAGCTCCTGTGGGATCGCCGGCAAAGCCATTGCCTGCCGCTCTCCGGCGTAGAGGAAGCGAGGTACGTACGTGTTGGCGGCGGTGCCCGATGTGTACTCTGTACCGTAGTTGCTTATATGGGCCAGCACCATAAACAGGCTTAACATACAAGCCGGGCCTGTTAAGAAAATATGTTAATCCGTCTGTTTTTTTCTCTGCACTGTTCGATCCTTCAACTGCAGTTCTGTTGTTTTTCTATCGAACATGTTTGGAACATTGGACGAACGAATATGCAGCGTTGCGATGATCTGACCTTTTTGGGGTGAGGTTTGAGAGCACAAAACGCGTGTGGTAGACGCTCGGTGCTGAGGTTTTATTATGGTTTCATGGTGTGCTGGTATTGTAAGCTGGTTGAATCCCAGTGCTTGCAATCTCAAGACAATTTTCTTTCGATATAGAGCAGGGCCTATGTGCCTTTTGTCTAAAAAAGGCTGCACCAGACCAAGTATCTTTTGTTACGGAAGGAAATTTATATGATACTAGCTCTATATGTGCCAAAATCACTGATAAACAAAGAGAGTATACAAGTGCTCCAATTCGATCCTTAATAGATCATCTCCACCTTCCTCCTAAAATTCAATAGTATAATACATGACAAGTTTCACGCCACGCATGGAGGAGTTTTGTTGTAGCACTAGCAGGTTCAGAGATTGGCAGGCATACAACAATATTACAATCACATTGACTGGCCAATCTTAAGTCTTAATTACTGATTGTGCTGAAACTTACATTTGTAACTGGTTGTGCAGATACTCTATGTCGATCTCAGTCACCTTATCCGACGAACAGATGCTCGGTGCTGAGGTTTTATTATGGTTTTATGGTGTCTGGTAGGTTGATAGATCAAGGCACACAAGATAAAACTCCAGACTGATTCGAGATGGCCATATTACATACCAAACATAGCCATATTCAACCTACTATTACTGACCAAAATGTCGAGTTGCCCCACAACCTCAAGCACCACCATCTCCAATCCTCGACACACTAGCCTGGCCTCCAGCACTCGCGTAGGCAGTATTCTGATCATGGTGACTATGGACTTGAGCTGACAGCAACTCTGTGCCTTGTTCCAGCATTGGCCGAGTACCTGGTCAATAATCAATATCTCAAGATTACTCGTGCTCAGGTTTAGATATCCTTGTGACCCAAAAGGAACAAACAGCGGGTCTTAGTATCAGGCAACACTCAGTAAATTTGCTTAGAAGAAAAGCACCGGAAGAATCAAAATGGCTGAGACAAATCACATACAGCACAAGGAGAAAAAACCTCCAGAACGTTTTTTTACACATTAGTCCCATTGGTGATGTTAATATCAACGGAATTTGTAGTGTGTAACAGCACACACTCATGTTTTAATGTTCGTAGTTTGCAATACAAGTTGTAAACCATAGCCAGAGAAAAAAACTTAGAAGTGACAGAAAAATGGTAACATCACACTGCAGTACTTCATAAATTAGCTGGCGCAGCAGTATAATGTTTTTCCCCGAACTTTAAGTCACTAAAGGAGAAAAAAAGATCAAGGGTAACAGAGGTGACTTGAAGGATAGAGATGGAGAAAGGTTAGAAGTTCAAACTGTCAAAAGAGAACATGGGTGCCTACTTCTAATCTATCTTCAAAAGGCTGAATTTAAATCAAACAGTTTCTGAGCACAAGCTGGCAAGTCCATTGACCATGAATGCCAAGTCCATTGACCAATTTATATTCTTCTGTAACAGTACGTACTTTGAGAAATCAATCAAGCTAACCACTTTGATTTTGCTCATATCCTATACTGATATACAGGAGATGCATTTGTTGTAGGAATGACTAAGCCTCCTTATTTCTAACCATATCAGTTATGCAGATTTATTTGTACCCATCATGAGATAAATATTTTGGTGTAAAGATGACAAAGAAAGATTTTTTTGCCTCCTTACATCTATCAAAAGAAAAGAAGACAATACAAGTCCCGCTTGGTTGGAGTCAATGTTTCCAAGGTGAAACAATCCATAAATGCACTGGATATAAAATTAGCTTTAGACGGTGGAATGGGCGGCAGCACGGCGGACGAGTACCACACGGGTGCGATCCCTCTCCTGGAACTCATCCTCGCACATCAGGTTGAGTACAATCGTATCCGTTGCTTACAGATCTAGCGGCCAGAATCTGTTGGCTCAGATTAACTTCATGGAACATGACAGCTTCTGCAGCTCTGCTGGTTCAGATATTCAGATGAAGAGATTGGGGATTCTCTAAATTTACCATTCATACCTCCTAAGAATCTGATCTACAAATATTTGGGCCGTTGTGCTAGTTGCAGTTCATCGGATCACCTCTCAGATAATTGTCCTGGTAAATGTTCAGACTGCTTAACACTGGGTCAAAAATGCAAAAGCTGCTGTTCTTCACAGTTCTGTACAAAATGTTTGGGTCAGGGCCATCTTGCTTCAAGCTGTTCTGTTGGGATTCGATGCCACAAATGCTCAAAACTTGGTCATCTGGCCCGTTCGTGTTGGGGTCCAACTTAGAATGCTAGATGGAATGGAAATATTTCCAACTTAGACTCAATGCTAGCAAATTGTGACAGTGCTATTGCAATGTTGGATGAATATGAAGATATTAGGCCTCTACACATAACCGAATGGAACTTCAGAATAATCATTAAGGAAAGATTTGTCCACCTCTCTAACTGCAAAAGAGACATATGGAAAAATAGATGCACAATTAGGTGGTCCAAACTGGGAGATGAAAATACATCCTTTTTCCATTCAATGGCCACAGTGAGATACAGACAGAATAACATAGCAAAATTCATTATGCCAGATGGAAGAGAAGTTTGTAACCATGAAGAAAAAGCTGCAATACTATGGGGTTCCTTCAAAGAAAGATTAGGACAGTCCAACTTGATTAATTTCCCTGAAACTCTCAAACAGCTGGTCACCCCTGTCCCAGGTTTACATGAACTTTCGACACCTTTCACAACTACAGAAATTGATGAGATTATCAAACATTTACCAACTGATAAAGCACCAGGCCAGATGGTTTTAATGGCATGTTTATTAAAAAAAGCTGGCATATAATCAAATATGATGTATATAATTTATGCAAAGATTTTCAGGAAGGTAACATTGATCTTACAAATATAAATGACTCCCTCATCACTTTGATACCGAAAAAATCTGGACCTGAAACACCAAATGATTATAGACCTATCTCTCTGTTGAACTCATGTCTGAAATTGATTACAAAATTATTGGCCAATAGAATTCAAGAAGTTATTCTGAAAGGAGTTCATAGAAATCAATATGGGTTCTTGAGGAACAGAAATATACAAGATTGCCTTGGTTGGGCATTTGAGTATTTACATCAATGCAAACAAAGTGGCAAACATGTGGTGGTGTTAAAAAATGATTTCCAAAAGGCTTTTGATATGATGGAACATGCAGCAATTCTGAAAATCTTGAAATTAAAGGGGTATGATGAAATCTGGATAAATTGGATAAAAAATGTCATGGCTACTGGAACTTCTTCAGTTCTGCTAAATGGGGTCCCAGGAAAAAAGTTTGCCTGTAAACGTGGAGTTCGACAAGGGGATCCTTTATCTCCTCTTCTATTTGTGGAGACTGCTGATCTTTTGCAAACAATGATTAATTTCCACATCCATCAACACTCTTTGATAGCTCCGATTCCAATTCCAAATCATGATTTCCCTGTAGTTCAATACGCAGATGACACTTTAATAGTGATGGAAGCTTGCCCAGTTCAAATCAATCTGATGAAAAAAATAATTGATGATTTTGCTGCTGCCACAGGGCTGAAAGTGAACTATGCTAAGTCAAATCTAGTCCCAATAAATTGTACTGATGATGAAACAAACCATTTGGCTTCAATCCTTGGCTGTCAGGTTGGCTTAATGCCATTTACATACCTTGGCCTACCTTTGGGAACTACAAGACCGACAATACAGGACCTATCGCCTTTAGCTGATAGTGTTGAGAGAAGACTGAATGCTGTCTCGAGATTTCTCACTTATGCTGGGAGATTAACTTACATTGATTCTGTACTCTCAGCATTACCCACATTTTACATGTGCTCACTTAAGATTCAAAAAACAATGATCAAAACAGTGGATAGAGGAAGAAGACATTGTCTTTGGGGTAAAACGGATGATGACATGAATGTTTCTTGCAACTCTTTAGCAGCCTGGGAGAAAGTTTGTAAACTCAAAGATGTAGGAGGCCTAGGAGTCATTAATTTGGAACTGCAAAATGAAGGTCTCCTTTTAAAACATCTTCATAAATTTATGAATAAAGAGGCAATCCCATGGGTGGAACTAGTCTGGCACTGTTACTATCAAGACAAAACCCCTCAAACTTCAGTACGTATTGGATCATTTTGGTGGAAAGATATATCAGCTTTATTCTGGCAATACCGAGGTGTTACTAGTTGCTTGCCAAAAGATGGATCCTCAATTTTAATGTGGAAAGATAAGTGGACTGGAAATGGCACTTTAGCTCAACAACATGAAAGACTATTCAGTTTTGCGTTGGATCCTGACCTGTCTCTTAAATCTGCCTTATCCACCACTCATTTACCAAGCTTATTCATACTACCCATGTCAGTACAAGCTCATGATGAAATGCAACATGTCAGAAACATGTTGAATGATCTCAACCTAGACTTAACAGCTCAAGAAGGAAATGATCAATGGATCTATCAATATAATTCTGGAACATACTCTTCAGCCAGCTTTTATAAATTAATGTTTCAAGGGCTACCCTCACATCAACTTTACAAGAAACTTTGGAAATGCAGATGCTTACCAAAACAAAAAGTATTCACTTGGCTCATGCTTATGGATCGTTTAAACACAAAAGATTTAATGACTCACAAAAATTGGCATCTTGATACAACTATGGACTGTGTACTCTGTAATATGCATGTCAATGAGACTAGGGAGTAGGGATCATCTCTTCTTTGAGTGCCCTTTTGCCCAACGTTGCTGGTCTTCCCTGAATGTAAACTGGACACAGAGAGATACTTTACTGGATTCGATCATGGTGACGATACAAAACTTCACAGGTCCTTCCTTCCTAGAAATAACTATAGCAGCGGCCTGGAACATATGGAAGTGCAGAAATGAATTTATCTTTCAACAACAAAGGTCATCTTTCAGGAAATGGAAGGCTTTATTCACCAAGGACATTAACCTAATTTTATATAGACTGAAACCCTCTAAAAAACAAGCTTTGTTTAACTGGATAGAGAACTTTTAATTCCTGTTTCATGTAATTTTATTTAGGGTTGATCCTCTCAACCTAAACTTGTATCTTGTTACTTCAGTTCAGTATTAATAAAATAACCGTGGGGGCTTCCCTCATGGTCTCAAATTCTAAAAAAAAGATAATAGTATATTTAACTGTCAGGAATCTGATGCTGGGGAAAGTACCAGCATGGCGCGGTTATCCTGATTATATGTGTATAGTGAACCGGCAAACTAACGATGAGCGTGCTGCTAGCATAAAAGGGGTGGATCAATTGCTTAGAGCCTTAGATGTCTACTTTTTCTGTACCACTTTGAAAGCTTGACTTATAAATAACCGAAGAGATGCCTGTAAATTTGGGACCCTTATCCCTTATGACAGTACGAAACTAAGAAATGATCAAAGCCGGCAAGGAGACCTGACTGGAAAAGTTCAAACTGTCTAAGAAACATGGGTGCATTGCATCCATTTTATGTCGAGCACCTGATTTTAAATAAACAGTTGAGCACAAGTTAAATTTTCTTTTTGAATTTTTTTGGGGGCAATAACCTCTTCCTCTTGATAAATCAATCAAGCCCAACACTTCAATCGCTCATATCAATATGCAGGAGATGCGTTGGTGATAGCCACGGTTCATGTCTAACAATGACCACATACGAGTTTTCTGCCTACTTATATATCTATAAAAAAACGTGGACCAGATAAGTCATTCTTGACTGCGTTCTAAACCAAAACAATCTAAAGATGAAACGGTAGCAATATACTGATTTCAACCTCTCTACATTAGTTTGGCCATAAATCTTGATGATCATACTGCAACTAAACAGAGCAAAAACACACTACTACATACCAGCTTAGTAGTGATCAATTGTCTGACTTGCATCACAACCACACCAGCATCTCAATCCTCCGCCCAACCTACAGCATTCACAGCGGCACTATTCTGACCGTGGTGACTGCGCTTGAGCTTGCCACACAGCCTTGTTCCAGCATCTCCTTCTCAATCCCTATTTTAACACCTGCCCAATATATCAAATTGTAGATATATAAGAGCTTGTCAGCAAAAAGGAACAAATGTAGGTACCATGCTTAGAGGAACAGGATGGAAATAAAGATGAGATAAACAAAGAAACAAGAAGAAAAACACAGGAAGAAGCAACGGCTAAGATAAAATACAGGGGCTTAAAACAAAGCAGATACAGTACATGGAGAATCAACAATCAAGCTTAGCTTTTGTAGTTTGCGATTTTACACAACCATACCCAGACAACAAAACAAAAATTCATAGAAAAATGGTCGCTTCGCGTTACAGTACTTTATAAATTAGCTAGAATGGCAGTATAAAAATTTCTAACTTAACTCGTCGAAGTATCAAAAAAACAGGGGTATCAGTAGTGAAAATAAACAAACTAAGTGCATCCTCTGCCATCCCATATGATTACTGGCATTGTCCATTGGACTTGAACATCATAGAGTAAGGCGAGAAGTTCTAATTTATCTTGAGAAGCTGATTTCAAACCGTTTCTGACCACAAGCTGGCAAGCAGTTTTTGCTACGTGAATGCCAAGCCCATTGAGCAATTTATTTATTTTGCACAGTACTTTGAGAAATCAATCAAGTTCACCCTTCAATTTTGCTAGCATCATATATTGATATACAGGACATGGATAAGCTGTAGCGATGGCTAAGCCTCTTATTTCCTATATGAGCAGAAAATAAAAACTCTACTTGACCGGAATCAATGTTTCCAAGGTGAAACAATCCATAAATGAAGTGGATTTTAACTTGTATCCCTTCTCCATTACTCTTCAGTCTTGAATATCAAAATAGATGTCTTCAAATAATTATTATGATACAGTGTTCTTATGATCCAAGAGGTCTCAAGAGTGCTTCGCATATTCTTCAAAATCCTTTAATTTACTTGTTTATTACCTTAAAATGTGAACAGAAAAACTAATATATCATAGTGTTCAAACTAATATCAAATCATGTAAAGAAGAATTACCAATCCCAGTAATGAACTATGTAATGTGTGATAAAAAGTAGAGAACATGGTAGCTTACCACTTGATATTGTTGGTGACGACAACAGGGATGGGGGGAAGTTGCTATAGGGGTGCAGCTTATAAAAGGTAGATCCTGCAGCGCCCACCTTCTCAAGCTGGAATGTTTTGATGTCCAGCGTGTAACAGCCTGGCTCGAGCAGTGAGGGTTGCCCCAGATACAGGAGCAAGTACTTCTCCATACTACATATGAAATGGGCCCAAGAACCGAGTGAGATTGTCTTCACCTTGTTCCACTGGCTCCCATCATCGTTTTGCCTAATGAAATAACTGAGGTCACATAGGCTAGCTTCTAGCACAAACATCCCAGGCCTGCCTTCCCCTGCCTCCACCATGGCAAAATTACAACACCAATTGGTTTCCAATGGGGGTTCAGCAATGGAGAACTGCATTGTTTTGGTATCGAGCACTAGTAATTTACGTTCTTCGTAATCAGCTGTCATCCAGTAGAAGGAGCCATACACACAGTGGCGTGAGAAGAAGAGACGCGTCGCTGTCAACGGTGGCAAACCAGCAGGCAAATCGGTCCAAGGCCGAGATGAAACAACTCCCCATTGTCCAGTGTTGGAAGAGAAAGCAAAGGCGACTAGCCTAGTTTTGCACAGCGCCATCCAGATCACTCTGAATGATGTCTCATCTGCAATGCAGCCGGGAGGGGCAAGGAAGATCTGGACGCGGGCTGCTCGTTTGTGAAGATTGGGTCCTCCACCGAAGCGGCTAGGTCGCAAGGTATTGGGGGAAGCAGGACGTACCGCCGGTGCAAGGGGTCGCACACCAGCAGCTCCCTAAAGATGACACTGTATCTATTGTCAATGTTGTGCTGGGGGATTCTGTCGAGGAGCGCGCGGCCGTCGCGGAAGTCCCGTGCGACCCAGTCGCTGGCTGGGGCGGGGAGGAAGGAGAAGGAGAAGTCGGCGGCCAAAGCAACAGCACTGGCTGCCGATGCGGAGGGGTGGGGTGCAATGGCGGGGTGGAAGACTCCGCGGTTGTAGTCGAAGAAGCCGAGCAGGGGCGGGGCGTGGAGCTTGCGGTACCGGCGGAGGAAGGAGCGGCCGGCGGCGACGCGGCGGAAGGATACACAGGCAGCGGAGGCGCGGACGAGGTCCGCTGGGGTGGGCAGCCGGAGGAGGATTTCCGCCAGGATCTCGTCGGGGATCGGCAGCGACTCCATTTCCAGGCGGGGGACCGCGCGCTCGTCCTCCTCGCCGCCGCCCATTCTTCCGCCGGCGGAACCCTAGCACCGTAGAGGAGTGAGGATTTGGGTCTGCCTGCAAATAATCGAACGGAGGTGCATCAGTCTCAGATTAACTTTATGGAACATGGCAGCTTCTGTTGGTTCAGAATCAGGATGTAAATGGTCAGCTCGGAGGACATGTCCACCCGAGCCACGTAAAGTTTAATGGGACTATACCTGAAAAGGTAGCATATGTCATTACATAAACAAAGTACAAACTAATTTAGTGCTGGAATTTTAGACAATTCAGTGCTAAACAGTAATTAGAAAACTCCATTACAGAACATAGATGGCTGGAAGTGTTTTACTACAGACGAAATTATTCCAAAAAAAATAGGAGACATAACACAACATTGGTCATCCTCCACGTAGAAAATGCAGCTACTTAATTACTTGTTGAAAGCAAGCCACTAGCTACTTAATTACTTGTAGAATTAAATCAGGCATTGTGATACCCTACCGTGAAAGCAAGCCCAGAACCGCAGGGTCATGTACCCATGAATGGCCTCGAGGACTGCTGCAACTACTCAGTCTACAAATTCTATGCTACAGACACTAGCTATCAAGTCCAATTTTTATGTAAAGATGCACATGTTGGTGCCAAGAATTCCATGCCAGAATGGGGAGCTCGTGGGTGCTGCTGGGAGGCAGAGTCATGGAGGCGGTGAGTTACCTGAGTATTCTCGGGCGCGAGACGTGCTGGAGGTTGCCGGAGCCCGCGAGAACAAGGAGCACCGACCGTCCGGCGCTAGGACATGGCGTTGGGCGTCGGAGACCAGTGGCCGCGACGCGGTAGGCTGGGTCGTGGGGGCGCTGGGGTGGGCGGTGACGGGCCGGCAACTCGCGTGGTAGCCAGAGGTCGTCGAGAAATCGGCCGGCGGCGTGGCTGAGCTAGGGCATGGCAGCGTGCATAGGAAGGGGATGAATCAGGAGCGAATAGAGTGAGGGCCGCTGGATTTAGTGGGCTTGGTGGACTAATCCACATGGACCACTTAAATTTTGTGGCTATCCATTCCATTTACGCCGGGAGCTCCTGTATATCGCTTTGAGGCGACGATCCGTGGCCGCGTCGCCTACTAGCTACGTGTACTGGGCTCGGCCCATGTGGCCATATGCATGTTGTTGGCTCGACCGTGAGTCACGGACTCGACGGACTGCTTCTGTTTCTGCTTCGTACTGTTTCGTAGAGCTTGCTCCATTTCTTCGCCCACACACGAGAATGAACAAATTTTGAATTTGAACAAATTTCGGATCAAAAGAAATATTGAATCGGAACAAATTCTAAATAGAAACAAATTTCTACTGGGAACAAATTTAAATTTGAACAAATTTTGAATTTGAACAAATTTCAAATTGGAACAAATTTTGAATTTGGTCAAATTACGAATTTGAAAAAATTCAAATTGAAACAAATTTCAAAGTAGGAACAAATTTTGAATCAGAACAAATTCTGAATTGTAACAATTTTTGAATCGGAACAAAATTTGAATTTGAACAAAATTTGAATCGGAACAATTTTTAAAGTTGGAACGAATTTCGAATTTGAACATTGAACAAATTTTAAAATTGGAACAAATTTCGAATCAGAACAAAATTCGAATCGGAACAATTTTAAAATTGGAACAAATTTCGAAATTGAACAAAATTCAAAATCTGAACAATTTTAAATTTGAACAAATTTCAACATCTGAACAATTTTAAATTTGAACAAATTTCGATTTTTGAAAAATTCAAATCTGAACAAATTTTAATTTCAACTTTTTCGAATTTTATTTTTCAAAAGAAAAAAGAAAAAAAAAGAAAAGGAAAACAAAAGAAAAATGAAAACAGAAAACGAAAAACAACAGAGAAGAAAACGAAAGAAAAAATTCGCCTGATGGGCCGGTCCATCCGCGCCGACGCGCGGCTCCCTTCAGGCGACGCAGCCACGACTCGTCACGTGAGGGCGATATATAGGATTTGCCATTTACGCCATTTAGACGTTTTCTGGTGGGCGGCGTATATGGGCTTCGTGGGCACCGCTGCCACTTTCAGATGAGATTAGCTTCAGTGTGAGCTCTAAAAAACCTTTCAGATGAGATTAGCTTCAGTGTGAGCTCTAAAAAACAACTTCAGTGTGCAATCCATCATGATTTTCAGGAACCCAGGTCACGAAATCAAATGGGAAAAGAATCCTTTTGCTAGCTGTTTGTTTAGCTAGCTGAATGTTATTTCTATATTTCGATTAATGAATAGTAGATTATGCTATGCCATTACTAAGTATATGAAAGCTGAACAAAACGGCGGCCTCTCCACGCGTGTTTAACTGTAGCAGCTACAGTTAACACTGTAGATTATTGAACAGTAGCTTGATCCCGGCGAAACGGCGGCCTCTCCGCGCGCGTTTAACTGTAGCAGCTACAGTTAACACTGTAGAAATCTACAGTGTTGAACAGTAGCTTGATCCCGGCCGTCCGACGGCGATCGGACGATCCGCAGCCCACGTCCGTGATGTTTTCGCAAAAAACACCTCACAGTTTCCACAAATTAACCCGCAGTCCACCGCGGGTGTGACGTTCCAGCCGCAGGAGGGACCTATCTGTCATTTTGCGCAAACTCAGGGACTTCCTTGAAAAATCACCACACAACTCGCCCCTCTCCTCTCTCTTCCCCGCGCGCGGCCGGAGCTCCCGCCGCCGCCGCCGCGCCGTCCCGCCGCTGCAGGCCCTCCAGTCCAGATCGAAGTACACCGTGGGACGGCCTCGCTTCCCTCTCCGTCCTCGACGAAGATCGCGGGCTGGGAACTTCGGAGGCGCCCGCGCCGTGGCCTCCTTCGCCGTGTCCGTCCGCCGCCGTCGCCCCCCCCGATTCGCCGCCTTCCCGACATCGCCCTGCCCAGCGCCGCCGTGCGTCGGTTCCCCGCGACGCGCCGCGTCGGCCGCGCGACGCCGCGCCGCCTCTCTCGCCCCCAAATGACGCCGCCATGTTCGACATCGCCGCACGGGGAAGGAGACGATCTCCATTGATGACGCCATCGGATGACGTCATCACGGGCCCATGGATCCGTTAATGGGCTGGGCTGGCTCCTCTGCGGCCCGTTCGGCCCTTTTTTTTTCTTCCTGTTCTATTTTCCTTTTTCCAAAAAAACTTTTAATTCTTTTTTTTATATATTTCAGAAAACTTCTGCAATTTCAGGATACAAATTTGAATCAGACCAAATGAAATTCTTCGAACTTTTAACAAAGATACAAATTTAAATCAGACCAAATGAAATTCTTCGAACTTTTAACAAGTTAAAATCAACATTTCAGAAACTTTGGTACAAAAATAAAAAAAAAACTTCAATATTCAATTTTAACAAGTTAAAATCAACATATTTATACAACTCACATAAATAAAATCTTCAATATTGAATTTTCAAAAATCCGAGCAATTTCTAAACACAGACTTTCTTTGCATTTCAAATACTTTCATTTCTCTGCAATTTTTAAATACCACCATTTCGCAATTTTATTTTCAACCCCACATACGCGCCATTAAAATATAAAATACATATTCAGATACGCAAATTATATATTCGCTTAACTAAATGCTCATATAATGCACACCTCCTAATTACGAAGCAAAAAAAAAATTAGAAATGCTATCATATAAACATAACCAAACATTTAAATTTACTAACTATTCGAAAATACCCTACCATTTTCGAAAAAAAAAACGAGTACCATTCGGATACAATTTAAACACATTTTCTCCAATTACATTTAAAAATTCGTATCAACATACAAACGTACTTGAATATTTCAATTTGCTACATATTTCGATATTCTCTAATACAACTACAAATTAATTCAGAGTAATTTTTTTTAAGCAACAAAATAACCATTCCAAATACTGTAGAACATTGCCAAAATTATTGCAAATCTTGGAAATTTAAAATCCTACATATTTGCATCAATTTACAATATATGGACCCCATAAGTCTCCTTTCAAATCAAGAAGAATCTTTAAAAAAAACAATTAATTGTACCAGTAAATGAATTTCTACAATCAAAATTTACTTCCTCTAATTTTATGCATTCAATTTTATTACATTTCATGCAAATGGATGTATCTTTACAAAATCCCATCTAGAAATAATGAAAGAACACAACAAAATGCTCCGACAAAACAAATAATAATTATTTACGTCAGAAAACACATAATTTTAACATTTTAAATTGATGAATATTTGATGAAAACCCTACCGCACTTCCTCTTTCGAACAATTTCCAAAACATGAAAATATTTTCATAAATACCCTCACAACAATAAATGCTGATTATTTGTGCCGGACAAAAAAAAATTCATACTTACATATTCCACAATCTTTAATATCTTTGGAACCTGCTCATTCTACAAACGCAAATTATTTTAATCTTAAAAACACCCCAACTTCAACAATTTCAAAAAACTAATCAATTTTTAGCTGCAAGCTTCTTTCAATTTCAGTAATAAAAGAGTAGAACCAACAGAAAAAAAATTCTATAAATACCCATCGCCAAAATATATGAAAATAGTAGAGAAAAAAAAAATCACCTATTTTCCACAAAAGACAAATAAATTCAAACAATTCAAATTGCCCTACATGTGCACAATTTTATGAGAAAAGCAATCATATTTCACCATTCCAACTCAAATTACAAATATCAATATTTTCATAGTGTCATATGACTTCCAAGTCTCCTGATTCCGCAACCACTACGACTTGAAAATGTGGACATTTCCAAGAATTGAAATTCACCACATTTCCCCTGGTTTTTGTTTTTCCCCCGAAAAACTTTCGTACCTTCCGAAATACAGCTTCAACAATTTTCAGATCTGCACAACTTCAAAATATAGACATTTTCAACATTTCAATTCCACCACATAACCACATCATACAAATTTGAAAATTCCAAAAAATTCGAATCCTTCCAAACACATAATGCATTTCCTCTAATTACGTAACTACATTAGATATCTATGGCAAAATACAACCGCATTTAAACATTTAAATTTGGAAAATATTTCGAGATAATTTAAATACATTTTCTCTAATTACATTTAAACATTCATAGCACAATACAAATATGTTTGAACATTCCAACTTGCTAGATATTTTTATATTTTTAAAAAAACTATAAAAAAAGAAAACTCAGAAGAAAAAATACTAACTATTTATGATAAAATACAAACATATTTGAACATTCCAATTTGGTCAATATTTGGATGCAATATAAATAGATTAATTGTAGAATCAAATCCAAAAAATGTGCATTCCCACTAATTGCGTACTTACGCGAAGAAAGAAGCATAGTTAAGCATTTCCTCTAATTATGGCTTGATTTTAAATTGAAATTAATAAGTGCTCAAACAATTTATTCCCTCCAATTATTGAGTTCGATTAAATATTTAACACAAACCACAGACATATCATACCAACTCAACTAAATTAATATTTACAAATAATATTACTGAACTTCTTCAATTATGCAGTTCAATTTAATAAATGTTCAACTTGAACTTAACTCTCTCTAATTATGTGGTCAAATTTAAATAATGCTTCATTCCATTCACATTTAAAGAAATCAAAAATTTGTTTCCTCTAAAGATGGATTCAATTTAATAGATGTTAACACAACATATTTCCTAACCAACAAGCTAAATCACATATTTACGGTGAAATATACACATAATATTTAAACATAACCATAATATATTCTCTCTAATTATGGTGGTTCGTATGAAAATAATGGCAAAATAAACCATATTTAACCATTCAAATTTGCCTAACATATTTGCAAGTCATATAACTTAAATCCTCTAATTATGTATTACATTTAAAAAAATGATTGTTTATATGAATATTTCCAGAAAATACAAACACGTCTACTCTAATTATGGATTGCTTCCAAATTGAATTCCACCTAACTACATTATACAAATTAGAACAACCACCTTCCCTTACAATATATATACCGCAAATAAAAAAACAAACAAATTATTACAACAAATCCTCAGCAAAGGCGCGGCGTGTCACCGCGCTAAATTCAACTATCTAAATATTTGAATATTCTACAAAATATATAAAAAATGTTCGGACGAATTACTATCTACTCATAACAAAATAAAAAACATGTTTGCAAATTGTAATTTCACCAACATTTTAGCGACTTTTCCTGATATTCCACAAAATATGACAAGAATGCTCCCAAAAAATAAACGCAACATACTTATAGCGAATTATAAATATATTTCAACATTTCAATTTCGCCAACATTTCTGACATCATACAAACAAACTCACAAAAAAACTCACAAAATATGACAAGAATGCTCATAAAAAATGCTACCTATTCATGACAAAATAAAAACATGTTCGAACATACCAATTTAGCTAACATTTTGATTAAAAAAATATATATATACTGCACACAAAAAACATCAAGGGCGTGCCGTGACGGCACGCCAAATTCAACTAGTCGATTGTATAATGGACGGGCAAAATCGCGGCCTGAGAGCGCTCCGCGCTACTGTAGCTAGCTACAGTACGCACTGTAGATATCTACAGTGTGCTACAGCACGCGGTGGGGCCCAGCCGTCAGCGACCCAGCGCGCTGGGTTTTTTTGCAGAGAAGCACGCGGGGGGCAGAAATTCTATGCTCTTCTCAGAAAATTCAGCTCCAGTGACCTGTTTGCAATTTCGCGCAAACCCGGGTTCTTTTTCGTAAAAACGCCACTGCGCGTCGGCGTTTTGCAGAAACCGACAACTAAACCCAGAAAATACCCCCAAACCCTCCACTTCTCCGAAGGAAAGGACGTAAACGTAATTTATTAGAAACCCAGGGACTTTCTTGCAAACCTTACTGCACAACTCACCTTCCTCCTCTCTCCTTCCTCGCGCGCGGCCGCCGATCCCGCCGTCGCTGCCGGCGCGCCGCGCTGCCGCCACAGCCCTCCCCGCTCAAATCTGAGCACGCAGGGAGGTGCGCCGCCGCGCCAGCACCCTCCGCGTCGCGGATCGCATCCCGGGACAGCCGTGGCCCGCCGGATTTGCCGCCGCCGTGCTCCGGCTCCTTCCGCCGCGTCCGTGCTCGCCGGCGGCGTCCCCGGCGAGCATATGGTCCGGGGCGCCGCTCCCTGCCTCCCCGCCACGCCCTCGCGCGGAATCGCGCCACCCCGGCTCGCCCGCGTGCTCCTTTGCACGATCCCGAGCTCGGCAGAGCCGGCCGCGCCGGGCGCGTCGTCCGCCGCCGGGTGACGTCACCCGTCGACGTCACCGCAGGACCCGCCAGTTTTTTTATTTTAAATTACAGAAAAATGAATACAATTGTAAACTCAATAAATTTTGCTCTGTAACTCAGAAAAATATGGTCAATATACCAAAATGTTCAGAAAAATGTAAATTATCTATTTGTATCAAATCCATGCATGTCTAAACAACTATTAATCGCGTCTATTTACGATAACAAAATAACCATTTAAGAAATTATGGATTGTTTCCAAATGCATGATCTCCATATTTAAATTTGAACCTCAACACGTTTAAATTTCAACCTCAACACGTTTAAACATGTCATGGCACTCATATTGTATGTGCATTGCATTATGCCATGAGTTGAATGTTGTTCTTTCTTTCCGACATAGTCCGGCCACAACATACGAAAAAATTCAAATTTTTACCAAATTTTCATACTTACCATATGAAAGTTACAACCAAAAAAAAATTTATACACATTTCAGATTTCCAAAATGTTGAGGAAAAAAAATACAACTCTTAAAAACACTAGCATGCTCACATTTCAATTTGCTAACAAATTTGGAACTACGCTAAAATATATCAAACTTCTCACAAACAAAATAAAATCGACACAGCTAACCATTCCAACTTGCTAAAAAAAAAGAAAATACTCTAAAATATATCAACATTTCCAACGATTCATGCTAAACATTTTTTAAATATGATAAGATACATAAAAATGCTCGAGGAAAAAAAAAACAGCAAGTTTACAATTTCCAAATTACTGAAAGGGAAAAAAATAAAAAAATTCTTTAAAATACAAGCACGCCCACAGTTCAATTTGCTAAAAAAAAAATGAAACTACACTAAAATATATCAAAATGCTCACAGCCACTGACCATTTCAATTTCCAAAAAAAAAAAAAAAGAGGAGACACTTTAAAGTATATCAACACAACCTAAATGTATTTCCCCTAATTCCAGTAAAAACGGCAGCAAGCTTACCATTTTCAAATTACTAAAGGTAAACAAATTCTTAAAAATACCAGCATGCTTATATCTCAATTTGTTACAAAAAATTGAAACTCCGCTAAGATATGTAAAAATACTCACAACAAAATTACTCACTATATTAAAGTTGGGCAAACAAAACAGCGGCCTCTCCGCGCTCCTCTACTGTAGATGCTACATTACGCACTGTAGAAAATGAACATTGTTCTACAGTGTTTCGATCCGAGCCGTCGCTCGGCGATCGGACGGTCCAAAGAACGCATCCGTGACGGTTTTGAAAAAAAGGCCCCTCGCAAACCGGGAAATAGCTCCGCAACCCACATTTTTACGAGGGGAAGAACTAAGTTGCAATTTGAGGAAAACGGGAAGACTTTTCTGCAGAAACTTGCACAAAATCCCCCCTCCCTCTCTCTCCCCGCAACGGCCGGAGCTCGCCGACGCCGCCATCGCGCCGCGCCACCTCTCCGCTCCTCCCCGCTCAAATCAAAGTCCACGGGACACTCCGCCGCCGCGTCCTCCACCTCCTCGCCGCGGATAGCGTCCAGGGACGGCCGTGGCTCGCCGATGCCGCGGCGCTCGGGTCCTCCGCCGCTTCCAGCCGTCGCCGCCGACGCTCAGGCGTCCTTAAAGCGACGTCGACGTCGGCGGCGCCGGTGACATCATCGTGACTTCACGGTGGGCTGAACTGCGGGGACAGGCCGGCTGCTGGGCTGGCCTGCCTGCTGTGCAGCCCGCACGGCCCTTTTTTCCTTTCTTACTTTCTGTTCTGTTTTTTTTAAGCTTTTAAACCTTCCCAAATACAACTCTAAATAAATTCAAACCAATTTCTAACAATTTGTAAAAATCAAACTACTCATTTCAAATACTTTATGACCTTTCCAAAACTATTTCAAACCTTAACTTTTTGAAATAATGCGTAAAGACTCATTTGACACCTTCACACCATCTTACAAAATATGAATTTTGTATTTTCCTTTTGGAAATTGCTTAATACTCCGATGTTCCACAAAATATAACGCAAATGCTCAAAAAAAAAAACCTATTGATAAAAAAATAGAAACATTTTCCAACCATTTGATTTTAGATATACCAACATGCTCACAAAAAAAAAAGTGAACTATTTAAGTCAAAATACCGACATTTTCAGACATTACCAATTGCTTAATATTCCGATGTTCCACAAAATATAACGCAAACCTCAAAAAAACAAAAAACAAAAACAATATACTCATAGCAAATTACAAAAATATTTCAACATTTCATTTTTGGCCAACATTTCGACACCATACGAACGAACTTTCTGCAAATGTAGAATCCAATTCAAATGGATTTTCCTGATTTCACTTAAATATTGACGTCGAAACGCAAACATGTTTGACCATTTCAATCCACTGAAATATTTGAATAATACATACAATATATCCGAAATGCACATACAAAATGCTACCTATTTATGACAAAATAAAAACATGATCCAACATACCAATTTAGCTAACATTTTGGTTAAAAAAAATATATATATATATTGCACACAAAAAAACATCAAGGGCGTGCCGTCACGGCACGCCAAATTCAACTAGTCATCCATTAAAGTACTTCTGTTTTATGCAACGTTGTTGTCTCTTGGTATAGTACTTCAGTTTTCTTATTTCGATGCTTGTTTGGGGGTAATGAACTCATCTGTGTCCGAACAGCAGTGTGAAGAGGTTCGGACATGCACAATCTCACCAGGGCTGACGAGATGAAGCTGCTCAAAACCTATACTGAAATAAGAGAAGAACAGCCACCTACTGAAAAGTATTTTTTTTGAAAAAGCAGAAAAAGAAGAGTTGAGTGAACTCCATTGAAATAGCACAGAATTTTTTGGCAAAATGTGCTGCTGATTAGTTATAACCGAATCCTTTCCAAATGAAATCAAAGTAACTACAGCTATGCAAGTCCTTGCAGCACGAATTCCACCTTGAGTTCAGAATATTGCCTCACGCTGGTAGAGATCGCAGCTACAGCGTGCACATCAAGATCAGAGTCACTTTGACCTCTTACAGAATGTCTTGATTAACTTGCCGATTGTGCTGAAACAATGACACGAGGTAAAACTCTAGGCTTATTATACAGACGAAACAGAGCCACAAGCAATTGTGAAACAGCTTGGCTCGAAGGAGGACTTTCTCCCGACAAACCAGGAGCAAATACCTCCCCACTGAACTTGCGTGTAGGTACTAACAACCTGGAGGGAGTTAAGAGTGTTTTCTCCCTCTACTCGCTGCAGGTTAGAACTTTCACCATTCTTTTGCAAAATGGTATAATGTAAACTGATGTGAAATGGGGTAGATTCAAGAACAAATATCCTAGCCCTGCATTTCCCTGCCTCGACCATGGCTAGAGTAATATCCAAACCACTGAAAAACCGATTGTATGGGTGTACTTCTTACGTCTAAGCTCAACATAGTCGCATTCACTGAAAAATATATACCCTTGTAAACACATTACAAGGTGATTAATGTGCATTGAATAAACTAGACTGGAAGGTGATAAAGATGTAGATCAGTATGTGAGGTAGAGAAAAAAACAGAGCATGCATGATTCATCAAGCAATTCGTCTAAAGTCTAAACCATTCCATCAGTATGCATGGCATTCATGTACTACAACTCTAAGTTTTTGTAAGGATTCATTTGTCTATGTTCACATGCCTAATAAATCGTCCATGTGTTGTAGATGGCTTAATTTAAGTTCTACTGCTACTATATCATCTCAGATTTTCTTAATGTTCTTTTCCTGTAAGCAAGTGTTGCCTGATTACTAAGGCCTGCCTCTTGTTCCTGTTCGCTCACAAGCTCTTGTATATCTGCAATTTGATTGAGTATACTTAATTCTGAGACCTTGGGCAGGCGTTGAAAAAGGGGCTGGGAAGGTGATGCTGGAAAAAGGCTGTGCTGCAAGCTCAAGTGTACAGTCGTCACAGCCGTTGGACTAGTGTTTTTTTTTTAGACTGCCGTTGGAGTAGTGCTGAGATTAGGCGCAGAGGATTAGAGATATTCTTGATGTTGCAGTGCAGCTCAAGACAAGTAACCACTAAGTTGGTCCGTGCTAGGGTGTTTTTTGCTAGACTTAAACGCGTCAGAAGTCATGAAGTTGCCACCGATGAGCGTTTTGGTCACCAACTGGGAAAACGTCAAGTTCTGGTCACGAAGTTGCATGGATGAGCGAATTGGTCACTCGGTGACGTGGCAGTTTGTTTTTTTTACAAAAAACACCCTATAATTTTTTTTCTTTTAATTGTTAGGTCTTTTTTCGAGCCAATGCAGGCCGGCTCCTGGTGGTGGTGGCGAGATGAACCCGGGTGGTGGTGGCGACTGGCGAGCTGATCTCGGGTGGCGGGGCGATGGCCGGCCCCAAGTGGACCCTGCAGGGCGACGAAGGCGGAGGAGGCACCACGCTCTGTGCTCGCGGGGGCGACCCGGGCGGAGGCGGGGGAGTCAGGGAGCGCATCCACATCGGCGGAGGCGGCGGTGGCGCCGGCGGCTGCCAAATCTCGGGCGCGGAACGGCGCGGGTAGGCGGGCGGGGGCATGGGCTCCAGCCGCTCCGGCGGGGCCTCCCCGAAGCCGGCGAAGGCGGCCACAGCGCCGATGGGGCACTCCATCCAGCCGGCAGAGTCCCCGCCCAGGTCGCCGCCGCGGTTCCTGGTTGGGCATCGGGTCACCCGTGAACGACGTGCTGAGCTCGCTCCAGCACCTCCGTCACCGAGGGTGTTTTTTGTAAAAAAACAAAACTGCCACGTCACCGAGTGACCAATTCGCTCATCCATGCAACTTCGTGACCAAAACTTGACGTTTTCCCAGTTGGTGACCAAAACGCTCATCGGTG
The DNA here is from genome assembly GCA_947311845.1 of Poa pratensis. Classification (NCBI taxonomy): domain Eukaryota; kingdom Viridiplantae; phylum Streptophyta; class Magnoliopsida; order Poales; family Poaceae; genus Poa; species Poa pratensis. The sequence goes on from CAMZMU010000043.1 coordinate 6,784,291, forward strand.
GCAACTTCGTGACTTCTGACGCGTTTAACTCTTTTTGCTATGTTTGGCTGCAGTATGGCCATCTAAAATCAAGCTTTATCTCGTGCCTGGAGTTTATCTTGTTTGCCCTGAGCTGACAACGGTTGATGCTTTTGCCGGATAAGATAGGCAGAGAATCATGTTTCTGCACATTCAGTAGTAGGTTAATATGATTGAGATTTAATATGATTGTGATTTTGTTGTGATTTTGTTGTATGATCTGTTGAAAATTGGCTTGCAGCACCTATGTACCTATCCTGTTTAGGCCTCGCAGCTATCAGGCATACAAAACCTTTTGGCACCATTAGTAGCTTACATGCTTCAGATGCATGCTGAAGATGGTTCACCTGCCAGCGCTCTCTGTTTCTTCTGAATCAGTGTCTGGTGACTGATCTGATAATGATCAGTGCATTTATCTCCTGATAAGATGGGGAGGGTACCGGGTGTTAAGTTTCTGTTTTAGTTGGAGTTTGTTGTTGATCTATGTTTTGTACTCTGATTCTTTCCCTTAACAATCAACTGGTTGAAATGCTGAGTGCTATAGATGTTGGGAAAGCGAAAATTAGAGCTTCACGACCTTACACTTTTTTTTGCTATGCACAATTGTAGAACCGCAGGATGTATCGGCCAGGTTCACATTGGTTCTCCACAGGATGTACAGTGGACCTGAATCATGGGCATAATTTGCCTATTCTGCCATCAAAACTAGAACAATATCGACAGAGCTTCACCTTGTCATACTACGGTAAGAGTTTTCTTAGCAAAAGGAGGTCTATCACCCCAAGTTGGTTCTCATACTGACGAGCCGTCTGAGCACCGGTACCATTTCTTCCTCCCGACTCCATTAACAAGACACACATTATCAATCTTTGAACCTCTCTTTATGTTTATCAACCTAGTCCAGTAGAGGTTCCCTCCCTGGCCACTTCTCAGACCGAATTGGTCCAAAACAAAGAGATGCTACGATATTGCGCCACACATTCATTTCTCATCAAAACAGAATACAAGTATGCCGTTTGTACAGGAGATTTTCTGTTTTGAGGTCTTGTACATGAGAAATTAGTACCATATGTGCTATCTCAGCTACCATCTCCAGGTTTTGTGGCACTGCGAATTACAGTAGAAGATATAGCAGCTTCTATGTCCTGAATGAACAGAGTGATTTCTATAAGTTCAGCAGATTCGTAGTCTTGAATGAACAAAGTGGTCTCTAAAACCTCTGGAAGAAGCACACACGGCATACAAAGGAACGGACACGCTGAACTGAAATTATGCAGAGTAGGGTATTGAATTGACGATGACAGTAGCATAACCTATAATCTAGATATCGCTGCCATATACCGCTTTGTTCCGCACGCTAGGAGAAAAGACAGGCGCTGCCTCCCGTCGGCGCTGTTGCCGAGCTGCCTCGTCCATGTAGATCCCGGTGCTTGCTAGCGAGAGGCCTCCCTTTTCAGATATATTTTTGTGTTTCATAAGAATTTGTGTCCTACTCAAAAAGACGACGCGGCGGTGGCTCCTTAAAGATGGAATAAGTTTCTCCCGCCTACCCTGGTTTGGCGACGCGTCTTGTGATGTGGGAGGCGTGTGCAGGTGTGTCTCCGGTGGATCTCGCGGAATTCAGTTTGTGATTGTCTTTGGTGGATCCGTTTGGATCCGGTCTTTGTTCCTTTACATTCGTGTGTACAGGTTGTATCCTTCCGATCTACACTTCTCTTTATCAATGATGGTTGCTATTTTGGTGTGCTGATACTGTGAGGACTTAGCACGACGACTTCCGACTAGCTAATATAACAAGGTTTGTCCGACTTCACTGATGGAAGGGCGATGACATCGGCACACCTTTGGCTTGCTCCAATGATTGTAGTCCTCGCCTAGGTGGTTTACATATGTGGATGTAAGTTTTTTTTTACTTCTATCTATGTACACAATCCTAATAGTTGATGAATAGATCGAAAGGTTTCTCGCAAAAAAAAGGCAGTAGCATAATCTAATTATGAATTGAGGTACCAAGATGAAAGATTATGCAAATATAAGACTTGTCTTGTCGCACGCTATGCTCAAATAAACTGGCCGTGCCACTCTCCACATGACATGCATACAAAACCAAAAAATGGTCGAAGATGTATATGTGTGATGCAGAAAGAACCTCCGAATTTCCAAATGGCCGCAACGAGTGCCTGCTCCTCCCCCCAAATCCTCACGGGACTAGGGTTTCCGCACCGAGCTGGATTCCTCGGCTTCCGGTCCTGAACGAAATGGCCGAAATTCACGAATTTCGGTACTTTCGGTCAGATCTCGGACGAAAAGTAGGAACCTAAATTTGGATCTTAGAAAGAAAATTGACATAAATTGGAGAAAATTTGGATTTTCGCGCAAATTTCGACCAAACATTTAATATTTGAATTTTTTAAATAAAAATCCCTAAAACACAAAAGTTTTCGTCCGGAAAATTAACATACCGGTCCTGGGCGAAATTGCCGAATTTCGGCCGGAATTCGGTTTTTCGGGCCGAAATCCAGATCCCTGGGGCGGCGGCGCCGCGGCGGACGAGCGCCAGAAGCGCGTGGTCCCTCGCTTGGAACCCATCCTCGACCACCGACGCCATGGAATGGCCTCGCTGCCAATCCCTGTCGAACTCATGTCGGAGATCTTCCTCCGGCTGCCCATCCCAGCCGACCTCGTCCGCGCCGCCGCCGCCTGCGTCTCCTTCCGCCGCGTCGCCGCCGACCGCTCCTTCCTCCGGCGGTACCGCAAGCTCCACACCCCGCCCTTCATCGGTTTCCTCAACGAGTACCCCGCCTTCCTCCCTGTCGTCCCCACTCACCCATGTGCGCCGGCAGCCAGCGCCGCCGCCCTCGCCGCGGACTTCTCATTCTCCTTCCTCCCCGCCCCCGCTCGCGACTGGTTCGTCCAGGACAGCCAGGGCGGCCGCGTCCTCCTGGAACGTCGTGGCCACGCCCTAGATCACAGAGTAAGGAAATGGTGGTGTGCGACCCTTTACGCCGGTGGTACCTCCTACTCCCCCCAATCCCTGACGACCTAGCCGCTGCAGTGGTAGATTCGCAACACTTGTCCCAAACCTTCCTCGCCCCTCCCGCCGGCGACGAGGAGGAGGACGAGGCATCGTTCAGAGTCATGTGCATGGTGGAGTGCGAATTCAAGCTGTTCGCCTGTGTCTTCTCTTCCAGCACCACACAATGGCGAACTCTTCCATCCCAGAGTTGGAGTGATTTACTCACTGACTTTTTTTTGCCCGATAAGGTTGACACTCCCGCATCGATATGCGTATGGCTGCTTTTATTGGATCACACAATCAGTGGAAAAGAAAATGCTGGTGCTCGATATCCAAAGGATGGAGTTCTCAATCGCTCAACTCCCACCTCAAGCTAAAGATTCAAAATTGATATGACCATGGTGGAGGCGGGGGATGGCGTGCCTGAGTTGTTTGTGTTTGCACGTCATACAACTAACTTCAGTTGTACCATTACGCGATACAGTGGTGGCAGTTCCAGCCAGTGGAAGAGTGAGGAGACAATCTCGCTAGGTTGTGATTACTTGTTAGAAGGTTCAGCGGGAAGGTACTTGCTCCTGTATTGGTTTGAAGGCCAATTGGCCGATCCATGCCATTTCACGCTGGACATCAAAACATTCCAGCTTGAGAAGGTGTGTGCTGCTAGCTTCACCGGTCTGTACACATACAGCAACTTCCCACCATTGTTTTCTTCACCGACAATATCAACTGGTAAACTTTCTGCCATGTCTTAGTTTCATAGTTATCACACAGCTTGTCTGGTGTTTTATAGCTCATTGTTGTCATTGGTGCTTCTCTTTTACACAGTTTTGTAGTTGCTGCTTTGTCTGCATTCTTGCAAAGCTCACCAAGCTGAGGAACATATGCACTTCTTGCTTATGTTTTATCAAATTGTAGCATGACCAGAATAGTATTGAGTACAGTCAAAGTAAAGATTTGTGGAAAACTCAGGTTCAAAACAATTAGAACATTGTTGACCTTTAGGTCAAGAATAAATAGAAAATTTCAGAACGATGGCAAAGGTGTGAGCTACTGAAAGCTATCTCGTTACACATGCTCGATGTATGCGTGTACTGACACCATCTCTTCTTCTCTTACTACTTCCCTTTATGTTTTCGTACTAACAAAATTGAGCATTATCAGAATATATCTTACACTTATATTAGGAAATGTGATTAAGAAGTGCATATTTGGAAGTCTGAAGTATACAAGGTATATTTCTACACAGTAGAAAACAAAAGTCACGCGAATACATGCAGTCTACCTAAAAATGTTTTCTTGAATCAGCAGCAAGATCTCAGAATTGCAACAATAGTGAAGTCAGAACAGTAAAAAAGGCAGTTTGAGAAGACAATACCACAGAGGAATGTCCTAGGCTAGATAGCATCAGTGCCGTTTTGTCAGGCAGGTTTAAGATTCAAATTACATGGATGCTAGTGAGCCAAAGCAGAAGTAAAAACATATTACCAAAAAAGGAGGAGAAGGCGACCCTAATGGTCTCTGCTGAAAACCGAAAAGCCTCCTTCCGGCAATAGTAGCACAAGATACACATATATAAGTTCGAGATAAAAGATAGATTCATATTTTTTATGCAATAATGTCAGAGCAGCATATGCTCTGCTTTCTAAATAAACAAATCATAACAAAAATTTCAAGCAATTCATAGATGTCTGATACCATGTCAAGCTTCATGCGCTATCAGAGCCCAGGGTCTCGAGTTCAAGTCCTACTTTCCGCACTTTATTAAAAATATTGTTGTAGCCCCCCTTTGTGTCCACGTATTGAGACCCTGAGTTGTTTACTTTCAGTGACTTAAGTAAGAAATTTGTCATACTACTAGGTATGTCCTGGAGGCTGGAGAGCGAAGCCTTCATTCAAGATTCATTTCTTTCTATTTGCGTACCTATTTGCCTATGTATTCCAGCTTGCACTGCAAATTACAATAAAAACAGATTAAAGCGAGTGTTTGATGTTACATGTCTCAAATCCTGTGAGTTCAATACTACGATTTACGGTTGATTTTGCATGTATTGTGTATGGTTATGTTTTAAGTCCTAATATTTCATCTCAGTTATTCTGCTTCTTCTCGTACTTTTTTCATAAGAAATTTATGAGTGTTGCCCGATGCTAGGAACTATCATGTATTTTTCTTCGATCACAAGCTCTTGAATGTCTACAGCTTGAACATGTGTAATTTTGAGATATTGGGCAGGTACTCCGAAATGATCTTACACACTAGAGTAGCATTCTTGACACATTGTGGGATTGTAAAAAATACTAGGTTGCAACAATTATTGTTTTTTTATGGCTAAACTTATGTAGGGGGGATACAAGTTTAAATCAGTACATTGCTACCATTTCATCTTTAGATTGTTTTACTTTAGAAACATTTATTCCAGTCAAGCATGACTTGTTCACATTTCTTTTTATAAATATAAGGAGGCAGAAAACTCGTATTTCGTCATAAACCGTTGCTACGATTAATGCATCTTCTGCATATTGATATGAGACAAATAGAAGTTGGTGAGCCTGATAAAATTCTCAAGAGATTATTGCCCCAAAAATAATTTTCAATGGACTTGTCATTCAGATAGCAAAAATAACTTCTGCTCAATTATTTATTTGAAATCAGCTGCTCGAGATCAGTGTACCCATGTTTTTAAGACAGTTCGAACTTTTCTAGCCAGGCCTCTTGGCCGGCTTTGGCCATTTCTTCGTGTGGTATAGGCCTACAAATTGAACTTCTTCACCTCAAAGAATTTTAGTTTACATGATTTTGGAATGCAACTTCCCACTGAAATCCATAAAGGCCTAATATAAAAAATCCACATCTCTTCGGTTATATATAAATCAAGTTATCAAAGTGATGTAGAAAAAACAGACATCTAATCAATTGATCCTCATATTCTTTTTATGTAACTAGCACGCTCATAGTTAGTTTGCCAACTCAGTATATACATAGAAATAAAATCAGGATAACCGGGACTTGCCGGTACTTCCTCCCCAGCAGGAGAACCTGATCGTAAAAATGTAGAAGATATATGTACTTCTTTTAGGACTAGCGAAGAGATCATGTATCAGGACAACATACACTCGTGGATGCTTATATCAATGCCATACAAAAACCAAACACAAGAAAATTAGAAACAGAGGAAGCACATATATAGGAAACTCACTGTTCTCAGACAGCATTGCAACCAAACAATTGTGCATTACCATCATTATAGTTTTCCTTACCACTGTGCTTTACTGGTAATACTATTTACTTTATGAGTTTCTCACCCTTCAAGTTTTTTTTTATGATTAATATCTCGACGTCTACGTGCCTTAGACCATGTATCGTCTCAGTTTTTCTTTCCGTGATTTTCCTGTAAGCTATGTACCAAAATTGTCTGATACTAAAGTCCGCTTTTGCTCCTCTTGCTGATAAGCTCTTGTATATCTACAATTTGAATACATTTAAACTTTGAGATATTGCGCAGGTGTTGAAAACAGGGCTGAGAAGGAGATGCTGGAACACGGCTGTGGTGTAAGTTCAGGCGCAGAGTCATCACAGTCAGAAACTCAGAATAGTGCTGATGCGAATGCTGGAGGTCAGGCAAAGGGCTAGAGCTGCTGGTGATGTTGTGATGCAAAGTCAGACAATTGATCACTACCACTAAGTTTATCTGTGAGCAGAGGTGCTTTTTGCTCTGTTTAGCTGCAATATGCTCATCTAGAATTAACCTGAAGTGTATCTTGTAACCTGTAGTTTATCTTATGCGCCTTGATCTGCCAATTGTCGGTGTCTGGGATAAGCATGTTTGGAACTTTAGATTCAGCACATTCAGTCGTATGTTAATTAAGACTATGTAACAAGTAAATGTGGCTGTAATCCCAGTTGTATCCCAGCTGTGGCTGTGATCGATGAACTTGCTATTGCTATTTACAAGTGTGGCATGAACTTCTCCGGTAAGTTGATGAACTGAAGGAGAAAGGCCAAAGAGCACATTGAAGTGAACCCGTTTGCACTATGAGATGTATCATGGTTGCATACTTACATGTCTGCGTCGATCTGTTATTTCTTTCAACGATGAGAGTGGACTGTGAGTGACAGCAATGGCAGCGGTGTGATTCAGGTAATGCACCAACAAACGCAACTAAGTTTGTCTATGGAATAATAGTACACAAGCTTGTCATCTTCATCCATTACACAGTGATGTTTTAAAGTGGCCTCAGGTGCATCACGGTTCTCCCCAGGTAATCGGATGGAAATTTTGATTTAGGTGACAACAAAATGCTATGCTTTTTTTAGTTTCAAGAATTACTTTTTAGATCAAGCTGTTGTGCAGATGCAAGTAACATTGTCACTTTGTTTTCCGTTGAACATTCAGAATAAAAACAATTGATAGATAAACATGTATCATTGTTTTTCTTGGAAATGCATTCATTACTTCTCAAGTTTTAGGGAAAAAAAGTTGCTAGATATCATCACACATCAGTGAAGTTATTAATCTCACCAAACCGAGTTTTGCTGCATAATGAAGTTAATCTCACATTCTGGCCACCGGATTCGTAAGCAAGGTTTGTACACAAAGGGTGATTCCATTTTTTGATCCAACGGCTCCGCGACCTATCACATGGCTCGGGAGGGGACGATCGGGTGCTCCCCCGTCCCAACAACGCATAGCAGTCTCCTACTCATTTTTCTTTAAGGCCCCGCTTGGAAAGCCCGTTTGTTTTTCCCCTCCGTAATTTCGCACCCCTCCATACCTGTAAACTATACGGACCTGATTAGCTCGGAATTTTCTCCCGACGATTTCCGGCCAAAAAACAGCAATCCAAGCCGGGCCTAACCAATGTTGACTACAGAGTCGATGTTTAACAGATTTGCTATTCCTCCTTATTTTCCAAATAGCACCTAATTAACTACCAGATTTTGGTCCTTTTCCGAGTGTATGGGGCGATTCTTGTACTGATTAGTGCTTGTAGCAATACGAGCTACATGCATATGTGTCGCAGTCAATTCAAACTCTTAGTTTTGATTAACCTAGCACTACAAGTAAACAGCTAATCAACGGCATGGCGATTTTGGGATCACCAGCGAGAAATGCCCACATCGGTAACTTCACGCCAGTACTGTTTGAGATCACCGGCGAGCACGCACACGCCGGTGATTCGTGGGATTATCGGCGAGGATAGCCACGCCGGTCATCCGTTTGCAAACCCGGTGTCCGGTTTCTGGTATTGGTGGATTACCGGCGTGGTGTAGCATGGCTCGCCAGTAATTGTTTTATTAATATTTAAAATTATTATTAATTTATCCAATTGTTATATATTCGAGATTTCGTATTAAAGACCATATTCAAGAATTCGCTTGCATAAAATATATTCGAGAATACACGCACAAAAATACGAATACATATTTAACTTAAAAGTTCATATAGCTGATTACGAGATATTGTCCACGAAAGCGAGCTATTACAACGATAAGTCTTAAATATGTTCTTACATACCCAAATAACATAGTTCTGCCAATGAATATAAAGTTCACGGAAGATACTAAAAGATAAGCCGTGTGGAATACGAGTGAAATACCATCAGATGTTTAGCATTTCTCCATGATGTCCAAATAGTGCCTCCCTAGCGCTCGTGGCAACAGCTGCTACAGGCCTGCAATGCGGTACATGCATATGTATACAGCCGGCGAGATCAAGCCACTTTGATTTCGTAACTCTTAATTAACTAGCCTACTACTCCCTCCGTTCCAAATTATCTAAATATGAATGTATCTAGACATATTTTTGTGTATAGATACATCTGTATTTAGTCAAATCTAAATCAATTAATTCGAAACGGAGGAAGTAGGTTTTTTTGCAGACAACTAGCCTACTGGTTGTGCAGGGACTAAACACGGTAGAAATGCATCAGATTCGAGGCAATCCGGCCTCGAGGTTCAGTACGACCTCAATCAGCACTCCTGTCCTAATAAGATCATCAGTCTCCATGGCGGTACACCATGGTTCAACACGCAGCGACGGCGAAGGTGTGGACCCAGACGGTCGTGGTTGGACTCCCGTCCTAATAAGATCATCGGTCTCCAGGTTCCGATCATCGCCTCCTCAGCGCCTTCCGGAGTACCTGCCCGATGCATATGCAGATAATATACTGTCACGATCTTCCAGAGGAAAATTTATACTCTCTTCAAGAGTCATGTATCTTCCCGTTCAAAAAAGAAAAGAGTCATGTATCTTTACTAGGCCCAACGAGATGCCTTCAGTTGAGAAAATAAAAACAGAGAACCCGCCTCGCTGGTAAGTGTTATCTACGTTGACTGTCAAAAACAAAGAGTGTTATCTACGTTGTACAAGTTTATATCCTGCTCCTTCAGAAACACCAATTTAGGATCAAACTGTACCTTTTTTTTGGGCAATAAATAGCCCAGCCAAATTACCGTTAGCCAGTACAAGATATTTTTAGAGCCGAGATTCTAAAGGATGATAAATATTCCACTGATAAACCATGCACGATGTAGCAGTTGTCCTTCACCAGAGCAAAGTGTCAGATCTACCGACTCGTCGCCAATGGGTCACCGGGAGCTCAGCAGGGTTCAGCATTTCGATGTCACCGGAAGCAAAAAAAAATGTCGCCCCTCTCAGAGGTTCGAGAATTTCGAGAAGATAACGAAATTTCAAAAAAAAAATCGGACAATATGAATGCACTTATTTGAATCATTCGGTCGAATTTTTTGAAAAAATTCACGAAATTTGTACGAAAAATCGATACAGACCGAAATTGACTTATACGGATAAAGATCAAGTAGAATAAAAGCATCACTGCAAATTTAACTCGTACCAGCATAGCGAACACCATATTCATCTTTATAAAACGAACTGGAAACCTAAAGTGCTTGCTGGCCACTCATCACTGACCGAGTTGGCTGTTTGCTGCCTCACTGCAGCTCCATACAATCAGAATTGAGAAACACGAAACTTTATAGTTCAGAATCAGAGAAGGCGAAGAAAACTCCTCAAACAGGCTTTGAAGAATAATCTAGCATTCTGACATAGGCTGGAAGAATAAGCACTGAACAGACATAAGAATTCAGCACGGTTTTCTTAATAAAAATACAAACTTGGCACTGAAAATATAAGTAGCAGCCAGCATACAACTAGAATATAAATGTGACATTCTCACATAGCAAATACTAGGCAGATAATCGAATGGCTAATAATAAAATGTCTTGTAGCAGTTTCAGAATGCTCCAACATCTGAACCATGCCTTCCAATTAAGAAATCCTAAGAAGAGAATGATACTGGTCACATCTGCAGACAAAGGTGAGAGTTTGTTTAGACTTCCGAAATTCGAAGGACTATTGTATGAATATCAAACATCTAAAGTTCAGTTATATAATTAGAGGCTTACTATTTATTTTTATTTGTACCCTTGTCTGGTAAATCACTCATACACATATACTTGCTCGGAGCACTCCATTGGGGCCGTGAGCTCCTTGAACCATGATCCTGGTCTTGCGTGGCGTGTGTGAAATTTTGTTCACATGTGAACTGAATTTTTTCATATTGGTCCTTATCATCTGCATAGTTGAAATTATAAATAATAACGTTTGATTGGGTTAAACAGAACCAAGATGCCAAGATGTTTTTTACAACGATCTCACCTTTTTTAGCTGGCGTGGTTTGTGTAACATCGTTGATATTATCAGTGTCATTGTCGATGCCAATGATCTTGCGTTTTCCATTCCTTCCATGCTCGCGAGGCTCCTTTTCCAAATAAGTCTTAGGCTGCTCTGGCATATCTTCATTGGAAATGTGACGATTAACATATATGAAAATAAGTCAGCATAACCGAGGTAACATACTAGGCACGACACCCAATTCAGTGGAAATAAACCTTCGGGACTCTTTATATCTATGGACAAGTTGTTAATATTGACCTCGAACACTCACGTTTATGTGTTCACCATTATAATTTGCAGTACAAGTTAAAATCCATAGCCAGGCAAAGGCATGTAAAATAAAGCATCATAAATTACCTCCTATGCCTCACTGATTTTCTACTACAACTAATTATGAAATTTAGGGAACCCAAGAAAAGACTCAAGTCTCAGTGGCAACAATCATCAAACTATGCCTGACCTTGTCCATCCAACAAAAATGAGTTATTGCATTGCATTAGCCCTGAAAAACTGAGATGAGGGCAGTTAACAATTACAAAGTGCACAAACACCCAATGGATTCCCTGCTTGTAATTTATCTTGAGAGGCTGATTTCTATTTGAATACCAGACCACCGATGGCGTCATCTTGGAGGCCCAACGATGGCTTTTGCTGCGACGTGGGGCTGTCTGTGCTGTGTCTGGTGGTGTTGGTGCGGCCAGCTTGGGGCCGACGGCGAGTGTTCTCTCTTCGGCCGGCATTCGCGTGCTTGCCCAAGAACCTCCGATGGTTGCTGTTGCGGTGTGGAAGCTTCGTGCTCTCGGTGGCGTCTCGGCTCACCTTTGCTCGTTGACGACGCAATGTATGTCTCCCCCATCTGCTTTTGTCTCGAATTCCGTGGCGGAGCTCCCCATTTAGGATAGTGCTAGGTGCTAGGCTTAACACTTCGATGATGATGGCGGTGCTCCTGAGTTGTGCCGTGGGGTTCGAGTCGCATGTCGGTGCGGTGCGTGAGGCTGATTGCCGAGTCTTGGCATTGTGATCCCTTGACTGCACCCCTCGCCTCTTGTGACTCTTGGCGGCTCTTGCTATTCCTTTTCTAGTGGTCTTTTGTCTTGTATTTTCTTTGTTCTCTCTCCCCTGTATCCCCCTGTAAAACTGCTATTCTGTTGTAAGAACATGGCCTGCCAGGCTACTTTTCGGAAATATAACAACCGGTGGGGAGCAATCCCCCCGGCATTCTCGAAAAAAGGTAGTAATGTGGGTATTAAGCTATAGCTAGCAAAGATGGTACACACGTGGTCCTCTGCTATGTTGGTACTGGAAGCAAGTCGACCCGTATGCAATGTTTTCAGGCCCTAAGGATGACTCCAACGGGCCGACGCATCGAGTGCGCGCGCGTCCGTCCCTGTCCGCGCGAGCCAAAAAAACGACCCAACGGGGCGACGCAAACGAATCTCGGTCCGTTTTTCTGTCCGCCGCGACGCATTTCTGGCCCAAATTTGGGCCACGGATGCGTCGGGCGCGGACGCGCGGCGGAGCGCAATTGTGTCCTCCTCTGGTCTGCACTTCGGCCTCTCCCTCTCCCAAAACCCCAGTCCACACTCCAACCCTAGCCATGGCCGGTGTAGCCGCCACCGCCGCCTCCGACGCTGGACCTACCGCCGCCGGCCCCGCCGCTGGACGTGCGCCCAAAGCTGCAAAGAAACCAAAGAAGGAACTCATCGAAGAGCAGAGGGCCGCAGAGACCCAGAAGCGGGGCGCTCGGAGGAGGAGGTTGAAGCAGGAGAAGCTCGACGCCGCCAAGAAGGCCGCCGCCGTGCAGGAGGACGAATCTGACCTCGTGTCCAGGACCGCGACTGCTGCCCTCCTCCTGATTGGAATTACCCCGATGGCGGCCGCGGTCGGTGTCGCGACTGCGGCGGCCAGCTCCAACGCCTCGGCGGTCCGACCGCCAAGGTCGAGATCTTCCGCGACGGCACCATCGCCACCGTACGGGTACCTTCCGGGAACCATGCCGACGCGGGTTTCCCTAGCCGGGCAGACTCGATGCGTCGGCCCGTTGGGCGCACTGCCAGGAAAGGGGCAGACGAGGGCCGGACGCGCGTCCGTTTGCCGACCCAAACGGACCAAACGCGCGTCCGTTTGGGTCGCCCTGTTGGAGTCATCCTAAAGCCAATGCCCTGTTAGAATAGTATACTACGTACACGATTAGAGATAGACTAGAATTATGGAGATCTTCTTGTATTCCAAGCCATCGGTATCTTGCCTCTGATACGTCTCCAACGTATCCATAATTTCTGCTGTTCCATGCTTATATTATACCATTTGCTACATGTTTTATATACACTTCGTATCACTTTTATGCATTTTCTGGGACTAACCTATTAACAAGATGCCACAGTGCCAGTTCCCTGTTTTCTGCTGTTTTTGGTTTCAGAAAGTTACTTCTGGAAATATTCTCGGAATTGCACGAAACAAAAGGCCAGGTCCCTATTTTTCCAGCACGTACACGGAGTCCGAAGGAGAGACGAAGAGAGCCACGAGGTGGCCAAACCACAGGTGGCGCGGCTGGGCCCACAGCCGCGCCTGTGTGGTTTGGGCCCCTCGGGGGTCCGCCGACATCGCCCCTTCGCCTATTTATTCCCCGAGACGCGAAAACCCTAAAACACCGAGCCTTTCATCCAGAACATATTCGCTGCCGCCGCCGTCGTCAACCCTAACTCGGGGGGTTCTGAAGCTCTTCCCGGCACCCTGCCGGAGAGGGGAATCATCACCGGAGGGCTCTACATCGCCATGCCCGCCTCCGGAGTGATGCGTGAGTAGTTCATCCTTGGACTATGGGTCCATAGCAGTAGCTAGATGGTTGTCTTCTCCACTTGTGCCATCATGTTTAGATCTTGTGAGCTGCCTATCATGATCAAGATCATCTTATTGTAATGCTACATGTTGTGTTTGCTGGGATCTGACTTATATTGATACCTATGTGGAGCTGAATATTATATTATCATGTCTATGTCATTTGTGATCTTGCATGCTCTCCGTTACTTGTTGAAGCCTTGGCCACGTGAATACTTGTAACTCCAAGAGGGGGTATTTATGCATGATAGTTGGGTTCAACCTCTATTTAACCTGGGATAGTGACAGCAAGTTCTAAGGTTGTAGATGTGTTGTTGCCACTAGGGGTAAAACAGCAATGCTTTATTCAAGGATGAATGTATTGTTTACATTACGCACATTACTTAATGCAATTGTCTGTTGCTTGCAACTTAATACTGGAAGGGGTACGGATGTTAACCGGAAAGTGGACTATTTAGGCATAGATGCATGCTGGATAGCGGTCTATGTACTTTGTCGTAATGCCCAAATGAATCTCATAGTAGACACCACAACTCACACATGCATGTTATATGCACTTATCAATTGTCAATTGCCCAGCTGTAATTTGTTTACCCAGCATGTTAGTTATCTTATTGGAGAGACACCACTAGTGAACTGTGGACCCCGGTCCATTCTTTTACATCTGAAATACAATCTACTGCAATCATTGTTCTCTACTGTTTTATGCAAACAAACATCATTTTCCATTCGATACGTTTAACCCTTTGTTTTCAGCAAGCCGGTGAGATTGACAACCTCACTGTTAAGTTGGGGCAAAGTAATTTGATTGTGTTGTGCAGGTTCCACGTTGGCACCGGAATCCCTGGTGTTGCGCCGCACTACACTCCTTCACCAACACCTTCGAAGCAAACCTCGTTTTCCTACTGGTTCGATTAAACCTTGGTTTCATACTGAGGGAAAACTTGCTGCTGCACTCATCATACCTTCCTCTTGGGGTTCCCAACTGACGTGTGACGTACAAGCATTGTTTCTGGCACTGTTGCCGGGGAGATATTCCCTCGTCAACTTAGAGCCACCAACACGTTTTCTGGCGCCGTTGCCGGGGAAAACCGAATTGCTTCTGCAAGGGGAGTCTCTCACACCCAATCTCTTTACTTTGTTATTTGTCTTGCTTAGTTTATTTTTATTTAGTTTGTTTGCTCTCTTTATCAAAAACACAAAAAAATTAGTTACTTGTTTATTTCGGTTTTGTTTTGTCTCTTGTCACCATCATGTCTTGTTCCATGCCTGTTGCTATGTCACCTGAGGAATTGATCTTCACTTTTAAACAAGGGAGTGAGGAGAATTTTAAAGAAGCTTGGTCTAGAATTAATGATTCCTTTGGTAAAACTGATCCTAAAATGACTTTAAGTTTGCTTCTCACTAGCTTCTACTTTGGTCTAGCCCTTTGTTATAGATATGCTTTAGATGCTATTGTGGGAGGAGATTTCCTTCACTGTGATGGGGACCAAGCTTTTAATGCCATAAAAAAGTTGATTGCAACTTCTAGCTCAACTAATAAATTTGATTCGGCCCTTGTTAGCATCCATGCTAGATTAAACACTCTTGAGACACATATATCTTGTTTAAAGGATGGCTATAATCAAATTCGGGAATATTTTGACTATGTTCCAACAAATTTTGAACCTTCGATGTGGGTCCCTACGGTAAAGGTTGCTATTTGTGGTGAAACCTTTTATGCTCGTTGTGATATTATGTCTGAGTTTTGCCTTATGCCTAAAAGCATTTATGAAACTTTGAATCTTTGGGGACTTGCTGAAGGAGGAGAAGGAATAACTCTTACTGATAACTCTGTTATATTTCCCGAGGGGATAGCTGAGGGTGTGTTTACAACCTTTCTTGGGAGAACGGTGTCCACTGATTATCTTGTTATTGAATGTGCAGGGACAGGACAAATTACACTTGGAAGATCTCTGCTCAAATTAATGGGAGCAACCATAGATGTGGGAAAAGGCACTCTGAATCTTACCTCCACACCAAGGTGCGGCCATGTATTCCCCAAACCAAAGAGTAAGTCTAAGGGTAAGAGAGGTAGGCACATGGCCCTTGGTATTGATGTCAATGCTCCTCCACTTGACAACACTTGATTTTCACTTTCTGCGCCTAGCTGAAAGGCGTTAAAGAAAAGCGCTTATGGGAGACAACCCATCGTTTTTATTTGCTGTTATTTTTGTTTTCTTTGAGTCAAGGAGTTTTGTTACTTCTGTAGCAACTCCTTTGTATCTTTATTTTATCGCAATGTTGTGCCAAGTAAAGTTCTATATTGAAAGTTGATGCAAGATTTGGATTTCTGCGCAGTGACAGATTTTTAGCTGTCACGGATTTGAGCTTATCTCCCTGTAGAAAATTCAAAAAATTCTGAGAAAAATCACGCATATTCCTGAGATATGTACGCAACTTTCATTATTTTAGGCCAGATCCATCTGAGCAACTTAAGTGCCTCGAAAAAATTCGTCATTCCAGACTGTTCTGTTTTTGACAGATTCTGCCTTTTGTTTTGCATTCGCTCTTTTACTGTGTTTGTGTGGATTTCTTTGCTCCACAAAGCATTGGTGGCTGTAGCTAATGTCCAGAAGCTTTGGGATTGATTGTATCATTACAGAATATGAGAATTTTTGATTATGCACTAACCCTCTAATGAGAACTGTCTTGAGTTTGGTGTGAAGGAAGTTTTCAAGGATCAAGCGAGAAGGGTGATATTATGTGATCAAGAAGAGTGAAAAGCCTAAGCTTGGGGATGCCCCCGTGGTTCATCCCAACCATATTCAGAGAGACTCAAGCGTCTAAGCTTGGGGATGCCCAAGGCATCCCCTTCTTCATCAACAAACTTATCAGGTCATCTCTAGTGAAACTATATTTTAATTCTTTCACATCTTATGCGCTTTACTTGGAGCGTCTGTGTGTTTTTATTTTTGTTTTTGTTTGAATAAATTCGGATCCTAGCAATCCTTGTGTGGGAGAGAGACACGCTCCGCTTTTTCATGTGAATACTCATGTTCTTCACTTATATTTGTTGAGTATTCTTAACTAGCTACTGCAGTGCTTTTAGCTCCTGTTTTTCATGCATCTCTTCGAGCTGTTAGCACTTGTTTATAAATACTCTCTTGCTGCATTATATTATCATTTGGAGAGTTTATGTTTAAATAAATTATTGGTGTTTGTTTGGAAGAAAGAAAATGCTACATGTAGTAGTTGGTATTGGAAAAGACATATGCATTCTTGTAGATCATTGTCTTGTTTTGATTTGATGCTTTGCAATTGTTTTGAGCTCTCAAGTAGATCATGTTTAAGCTCTTGCATCATGTAGTTAAAGCCTAGTAGTGGAGAACTACCGTAGAGCTTGTTGAGACTTGGGATGCATATTTGTTCTCTCTAAGGTCTAGATATTTTCTGGTAAAATGTTTGAGCAACAAGGAAGACAGTGTAGAGTCTTATAATACTTGCAATATGTTTTTATGTGATTCTTGCTGTACCGGTTTATACTTGTGTTTGCTTCAAACAACCTTGCTAGCCTAAACTCTGTACTGAGAGGGAATGCTTCTCGTGCATCCAAAACTTGAGCCAAAACCCATGCCATTTGTGTCCACCATACCTACCTACTATGTGGTATTTCCTGCCATTCCAAGTAAATATTTCATGTGCTACCTTTAAACTATTCAAAACTTTATTACTCCTTATTTGTGTCAATGTTTTATAGCTCATGAGGAAGTATGTGGTGTTTTATCTTTCAATCTTGTCATTTACTTCTGACAGACTTTCACCTGGACTAGTGGCATATACATCCGCTTATCCAATAATTTGCAAAAAGAGCTGGCAACGGGGTGCCCAGCCCCAATTAATTACAACTTTCATTAATAATTCTCTTCACATGTTTTGCCCTGATTTATCAGTAAGCAACTTAATTTTGCAATAGACACTCCTCCATGGTATGTGAATGTTGGAAGGCACCCGAGGATTCGGTTAGCCATGGCTTGTGTAAGCAAAAGGTTGGGAGGAGTGTCATCTATAAAGAAACTAAAATACATGTGTAAACAAAAGAGAAGAGGGATGATCTACCTTGCTGGTAGAGATAACGTCCTTCATGGGAGCCGCTCTTGAAAGTCTGGTTGACAAGGGGGTTAGAGTGCCCACTACCATTCGTTGACAACAACAAACACCTCTCAAATACTTATTTTGTGCTCTCTATATGCTTTCGAAAACTTAAAAAGCTCTAGCACATGATTTAATCCCTGCTTCCCTCTGCGAAGGGCCTATCTTTTACTTTATGTTGAGTCAGTTTACCTACTCCTTTCTATCTTAGAAGCAAACACTTGTGTCAACTTTGTGTGCATTGATTCTTACATATTTACTTATTGCACTTGTTATATTGCTTTATGTTGACAACTATCCATGAGATATACATGTTACAAGTTGAAAGCAAATGCTGAAACTTAATCATCCTTTGTGTTGCTTCAATGCCTTTTACTTTGAATCTATTGCTTTATGAGTTACCTCTTATGCAAAACTTTTTGATGCTTGTCTTGAAAGTACTATTCATGAAAAGTTTTTGCTTATATGATTCATTGTTTACTCTTTATCTATTTGTTAGCAAACTATAGATCATTGCTTTGAGTCACTTCATTCATGACATGAGCCTTGCAATATATTGATCAAGATTGTGTGAAAGCATGTCTCCTCAGAAATTATTTGTTGTTATCGTTTTACCTACTCGAGGACGAGTAGAACTAAGCTTGGGGATGCTTGATACGTCTCCAACGTATCCATAATTTCTGCTGTTCCATGCTTATATTATACCATTTGCTACATGTTTTATATACACTTCGTATCACTTTTATGCATTTTCTGGGACTAACCTATTAACAAGATGCCACAGTGCCAGTTCCCTGTTTTCTGCTGTTTTTGGTTTCAGAAAGTTACTTCTGGAAATATTCTCGGAATTGCACGAAACAAAAGGCCAGTCCCTATTTTTCCAGCACGTACACGGAGTCCGAAGGAGAGACGAAGAGAGCCACGAGGTGGCCAAACCACAGGGGCGCGGCTGGGCCCAGCCGCGCCTGGTGTGGTTTGGGCCCCTCGGGGGTCCGCCGACATCGCCCCTTCGCCTATTTATTCCCCGAGACGCGAAAACCCTAAAACACCGAGCCTTTCATCCAGAACATATTCGCTGCCGCCGCCGTCGTCAACCCTAACTCGGGGGGTTCTGAAGCTCTTCCCGGCACCCTGCCGGAGAGGGGAATCATCACCGGAGGGCTCTACATCGCCATGCCCGCCTCCGGAGTGATGCGTGAGTAGTTCATCCTTGGACTATGGGTCCATAGCAGTAGCTAGATGGTTGTCTTCTCCACTTGTGCCATCATGTTTAGATCTTGTGAGCTGCCTATCATGATCAAGATCATCTTATTGTAATGCTACATGTTGTGTTTGCTGGGATCTGACTTATATTGATACCTATGTGGAGCTGAATATTATATTATCATGTCTATGTCATTTGTGATCTTGCATGCTCTCCGTTACTTGTTGAAGCCTTGGCCACGTGAATACTTGTAACTCCAAGAGGGGGTATTTATGCATGATAGTTGGGTTCAACCTCTATTTAACCTGGGATAGTGACAGCAAGTTCTAAGGTTGTAGATGTGTTGTTGCCACTAGGGGTAAAACAGCAATGCTTTATTCAAGGATGAATGTATTGTTTACATTACGCACATTACTTAATGCAATTGTCTGTTGCTTGCAACTTAATACTGGAAGGGGTACGGATGTTAACCGGAAAGTGGACTATTTAGGCATAGATGCATGCTGGATAGCGGTCTATGTACTTTGTCGTAATGCCCAAATGAATCTCATAGTAGACACCACAACTCACACATGCATGTTATATGCACTTATCAATTGTCAATTGCCCAGCTGTAATTTGTTTACCCAGCATGTTAGTTATCTTATTGGAGAGACACCACTAGTGAACTGTGGACCCCGGTCCATTCTTTTACATCTGAAATACAATCTACTGCAATCATTGTTCTCTACTGTTTTATGCAAACAAACATCATTTTCCATTCGATACGTTTAACCCTTTGTTTTCAGCAAGCCGGTGAGATTGACAACCTCACTGTTAAGTTGGGGCAAAGTAATTTGATTGTGTTGTGCAGGTTCCACGTTGGCACCGGAATCCCTGGTGTTGCGCCGCACTACACTCCTTCACCAACACCTTCGAAGCAAACCTCGTTTTCCTACTGGTTCGATTAAACCTTGGTTTCATACTGAGGGAAAACTTTGCTGCACTCATCATACCTTCCTCTTGGGGTTCCCAACTGACGTGTGACGTACAAGCATTGTTTCTGGCACTGTTGCCGGGGAGATATTCCCTCGTCAACTTAGAGCCACCACCTCTCAAGTCTTGTACTCCTTATATACCCCCACGAGGGTCAGATCAATACAACAACAAACAATTTGGGTTCTACAACTTACACATGGTATCAGAGCGGTTTGTCTCACGACGTCGATCTTAGGGTTCTAAACACTTCCGCATCGCGCCGCCCCGGGGAGATCAATCTCCTCGAGGGCACAGCACCCGGCTTAGATCAAAGATCTAATCGGTTCATTAGATTTTGGATAAAAGGCCAGAGGCCCTGCTTTTATAAAGCATAAACGGAACAATCTGGGGTTACCAGTTTTACAGGGAGAGCAAACAAAAGAAAACAGCTAACTGGCTACCAGAACTACTTCCGGTCGCCAGCCCCCACACCACACCAACCCCAAACCGGGTCGATGAGACAAACCACAGGGGAACAGACCTCACACACGACAAAGGGCGAGCGACCAAGGCAACGCCTCCAAGGAGGAAG
Organism: Poa pratensis; assembly: GCA_947311845.1. NCBI lineage: Eukaryota > Viridiplantae > Streptophyta > Magnoliopsida > Poales > Poaceae > Poa > Poa pratensis. The sequence continues at coordinate 6,804,741 of CAMZMU010000043.1, forward strand.
CGACGAGGAAACGCCGCCGTTGCCCGCTTCGAAAGACGAAGCTTGGGCTTTCACCCGGCGCGCTCAAGACCTCCAGGCGGGAGAGAAACGGAGCTTCATGGCAGCGCCTCCAAGGAGGAAGACGACACCCGCGGGTGCCGCCGCTATCGGTTCCGACCGAGGTCAGATCAGAGTTCACACTCGAAGCACCCGAATCCGCCGGAGGTTGGCCGGACCCACGGTCCGGCCGGCCCGGCAGCCCATACTACCAAGCCCCCCTCGCGCATCGAGACACCGTCACCAAGCAGCACCGCCACCGTCGACCACCACCAAACGCAGCCTCCGCCACCACCACCAGCCGCCCAGAGCGGCGAGACGGCACCATCGCCACCGCGCAGCGACCGCGCCGACCAGCACACCCCCAAGCGCCTCAGCAGCCGAGCGCCAACAGAACGGACGACCGGCCGCCATCGCAGCCGCCGCCGCCACCCGCCGCGCCACAGACCTCCGCAGGCGCCACCACAGCCGCGCGCCACACCAGCCACCGACCAGCCACCCGCGTGGCCGAGCCGACTACGGACGACGAGGAGGGGAAGGAGAGGCGGCCAGCGCCACCGTCCGACCCCAGCAGCCCCCGCCGCCGGACACGCGCGCCGCCAAGGATCTCCGCCGCCCCCAGCCCGACCACCAGCCGCCGCGCCGCGGCCACTCCGGACACCGCCGGAGGAGCCCCGCCGCCGGGTGCCCCGCGCGCACCCGTCCTCCATGGGGAAGCGTCCCGCGCCGCCGGAACCACGCGAGGAGACGAGATCTCCTCCCCCACCGCCGGCAACGGCGGGCTTCGACCACCGAGGCCCAAGGGCGGCGGGGGGGAGAGAGGGGAGAGGGGTGGAGGGGGGCGGCGGCGGCGGAGGTTAGGGTTCCCCCCGTCGCCTCGAGGGAGACGAGAGGGGGAGAACAAATCCGGACGGCGTATGAAAGGGTTGAAGAATCATCGGTTCATTAGATTAGATTAGCCAATTTTCGAAATTTCCAATCCCGTCGATTAGATCCACTTTGCAATAAATCCCTACATCGTATGATCCTCGTCCGGCGAAAAACAGTGCAAGAATCGAAGCCAAACATCGAGTACGGCGTCTCAATCTGACGTTCACCATCGGCACGCCCTCCTCGGAAGCGGCCCATGCGCGCGTCACAAGAACAAATCCAGGAAGATCCAACCAAGCTGCATGCATGCACGAGATCAACACTAGCATGCATGTATTATTCGTCTAATTATGCAGGCACCACCGACCGGATCTACCCGTGCCACACATATGCAGCGCCGCCCCTACAAGCACCACATCAATGACCACGGGAGGGCCTGCAGGTCTTCATCAACTTCGGTCTCCATCGGTCTCCCGCGCCGGCACGTCGTCTACATCGAGCTGCACCGATCTACTGCATCTAGCAGCCGAACTACATCCAGCCGAGCACATCGACAAGCTGTACGACTACGCCAAATTACGACATCTACTACGAGAAGCGACGTCAACCACACGCAGGCCGGTGTGGGTTTTCATCGACTTCTCTGACATCCAGCAGCAAGGCATCAACACCATCGTCGCCACGAGGGACGCCTCCAAGCGACATACGACATCACGCCTGCTGCTGCTACATCGCCGACACATCATCGCCAAGGTCTACATCAACGTGGTCTTCATCGACAATCTCGTCAATACACCGCCGCCGCCGCTACATCGTCCACAAGGATGGACACCCGCCCTCTGACAGTACTACTGCAAGGCGCCACACGACACCGACGACGGCATTGACCGCGTCCGACGGCTAAGACTGCATACAAAAACCCGGCATCACAATTGTGAAAGCCCCTACGATACAACCGCGCACACGGTTCTGGCAAAACCGTTGTGTGCTCGGTGGGATCCCATAGTCCTGGCAATACTGGTGGACTCACTTATGACCGCGTCCTCTGACATCTGCAAGACGCCCCGACGGTACCCCTCAAGGGTGCAAAACGTCATTAAAAAACACAACTGCAGCCCCGTCATAAAAATAGCGCAATTTTTTGCGCCTCCGGCATTGCGGCTACAACGACCACGACGAGTACTACATCGACCACAACACCTCGACCACGGCAACATCACGATCGGCTACCTCGACATCGACATCAAGGGCAACGTCTACAACAACTCATCGGCAATAACTCCAGCCAACAGCGTCCGCGTCGTCACTTGCGTCCACGCCACTCCCGCTGTGACTGCGGGAGGGAAGAGAGGAGAGACCACCAGAGACGCAGTCGATGATGACGGAGAGGAGACGGCGGTGGCGCAAGACTTCAAATCCAGTCGCAATCGTCCGTTTCACTCCCGCTACGACTGAGGGGGAATGTTAGAATAGTATACTACGTACACGATTAGAGATAGACTAGAATTATGGAGATCTTCTTGTATTCCAAGTCATCGGTATCTTGCCTCTCAAGTCTTGTACTCCTTATATACCCCCACGAGGATCAGATCAATACAACAACAAACAATTTGGGTTCTACAACTTGCACATGCCCTTCTTCTTGTTTTTCTTTTTGACAGTAGGTGGTTTGACATTGGCATGGCCTCAGGTGGCTTGTACGAGTAGTCGCATTATTGAACAAGACTCGGTCTTTTTTTTTTTTTTTTGACGGGAAGAAGAAGACTCGGTCGAAGACGACGACTCGGCGGGATATTTCCATTTGTGGCGCGGTCACGTACACGAATGCGTGTAGTGTATGTCACCATATACACGTTCTTGCGGAGCCACGTATACATCCGATGGGAGGGACCCTGTCCTCTGCCAAAGTGCCAATGATGCTGACGTACGTGGTGCGACTACGGCAAAGAAGGAGTGACAAGCTGCATGCAACGTAAGAACGTTCCAAGCCACAAAATGGAAGTAGATTCGCACGTCGAACGTAAGAACGTTCCAAGCCACAAAATGGAAGTAGATTCGCTCTCTAGCTACATGTTGTAATTTTTTATGCACAGTACGTACGTCCAGTCTACAGAGCTTGCCGCGCGCGGTACCAGCACTAGCTAGCTGTGATGTGGTGATGAAGCAAAAGCAACGTGCCTAGCCAAGGTCCGGACGTGCTCTTCTGCTGCTAGTGGCAACGCAGTGACTGGCGGTATAGACAGCGCACCACACAAACAAAGAGTAGATCTGCATCCTCAAGCTAGCAAGTTGACGGCCTAGCTAGTGGCGTGCTTGCTTGATTCTGTTTGCCCTGACGTGCATAAGTTTCGCCGACACTCGCCGACACATTGGCCTCGAAAAGCAAAGTCGGACGACGAAGAGCAGTGGGTTATATACGTCAAAATTCAAAAAAACAAAAAGCGTAACCAAACCGTCTATACTCGGCTGTCACTGCACAATAGGTGCAGTTCATTTGCCCAAAAATTAAAATAGGACCAGCTACTCGGAACACCAGTCCAGCGATTGCTGAACGCGCGTTCACGGGTCCTACAGGATGCCGATAAGCAAATCACACGCAAGCACAACACACTCTGCTTTCTTCACTGTGCAAATAAGCAATAACATACTGGCACAGACATGCAAGTATGCAAATCATGTGATTCGCCGCTGTGCACACATAGAGAGTGGATCAGAACGGCACAAGTCGATAATGCTTCCCATTCTCTTCGCCTTTCTCCTTCAGTTCAGCATACCTGGGATGCTCTTTCTGGCCACACACACTCATAGTCTGAGCAATAGCAGATACAGAGATTGGCAAGCATAAAGCAAATGTCACAGCCACATTGACTTGTTACATAGTCTTACTTAACCTACCAGCGAATGTGCTGAATCTAAACATCGCTAACGGTCATTACCATAACCGACACGTCAACCATTGTCAGATCAAGGCATCTAAGATGAACTCTAGGTTACGAGATACCCTCGAGACTAATTCTTGATGACCATATTGCAGCTAGTCAGAGCAACAAAAAACAGCCTCCAACAGACCCAACTCAGTAGTAGTGGTCAATTCGCAGAGTTGCATCACAACACCACCAGCATCTGCATTTGCATCAGCACTACTCTGACAGTGGTGACTCTTCCCTTCAGCTTGCAGCACAGCAACACAATATCTCAAAATTAAGGGAATTCAAATTGTACATATTCAAGAGCCTGGGAGGCAAAGAGGGTAAAAAATGTAGGTCTTACTCGGTACTTAGCTTACAGGACAAGTACATGAAGAAAAGTTGCGATGAAATATTATGGCTTGAAACAAACACATAGTGAACATCGAGAAATGACTGCTCGAAAAAACTTGGGAGGGCAAAATACTCTGTGTCTTCCGTCATTTAAACCATAAACGGTCCACTAAATCTAGACAAAATTTTGTTCGCCGTAGCATCATCACTGGATGGTTCGATTTATTCTTTCTTGTGGGCTGGTGGATTCCACTCAGAAAGTAAAGGGTTCATTTCACAACACTAATCAAAGGTGTTACTATCATACCGGGTCTTAACTGTTTGTTGCTCTTAGTTGCAGAACAACTTTACCATTTGGCACACTGAAGACAGAATTAAACTACAGAAGAAACAGTGAGGAGATTGGTAAGGAGAATGCAGAAACAAGAACAGGAGGTGGCCAGAACAGAAGGTCAACACAAACAAGGCTCTTCTGAATTCAGAAAGAAAAGAAACAGAGAGTAATGGTGATCAGAAATATGCTGGTAGAACAGAACAGGCCAGAAGATTGTGTTTTACTGAGTTTATTAAGACAGAGAGTAATGGTGATCAGAAATATGCTGGTAGAACAGAATAGGCTAGAAGATTGTGTTTTACTGAGTTTATTAAGTGCTGCTGATGGAGCAGATTCAACACCAACTTCATCATTTTTTAGTGGTCTTGTGATCGGTAAAGGGTCATATGGAACGGTTACAGTTTACAAGGCTAAGCTCCAGCATACAAGTCAAAGTTTCCAAACCTCCTTCAAGGCAGTGGAACTCAGCAGTTACCGCAGGAGGTACTATATTACCCTTTCTTTTTATCAAAGTGGTACTATTTTTTACTTACCAACACATATGGTTTTTTCTAGCTGCTCATTATACCTAGAGAAAATTTAACAAAACAAAAAGAGAATTTTTAAGATCTTCCCAAGTTAACATGAGCCGCTTATGTTAGATGATGCAATGACTCATATCTACTATTGCCCCTCAATTGGTAAGGGACCATAAATGACTACATCGCTATCCAAATGAGAAAGCAAATCATATAACCATTAAAGCACAGTGGTAAGGAAAACTATAATGACAGTAATGGACAATGTTTTTGGTTGCAATGCTGGCTGAGAACAGGGTTTCCTAACTATGTACTTGGTCCTTTCCTAAAAAAAAATTGGTTTCTGTATGGCATCTATTTTTAATCATCCAGGATTGTCCTGATACATGATCTCTTCGCTAGTTCAACAAGAGGTACATTTATCTTAAGCCTTTTTACTACCAAGTTTCTGCTGCTGGGGAGGAACTACCAGCAAGGCGTGGTTATCCTGATTACATATACATACTAAGTTGGCAAACTAACTATGACTGCTGGTTGCATAAAAGGAAGAGGCGGATCAATTGTTTAGATGTCTATTTTTTCTATACCATTTAGAAAGACTGATTTTATAAATAATTGAAGAGATGTGGATTTGTTATTAGGTCTTTATGGATTTCAGTGGGAAGTTGCATTCAAAAATCATGTGAACTAAAATCTTCCTGGTGAAAAAATTCAATTTGTAGGCCTGTAAACTTGGGATCTTTACGACAGTACCAGACTATGAAATGATCAATGCCGACAAAGAGACCTGACTAGAAACGTTCGAACTTTCTACAAACATGGGTGGACTGCATCCCATTTATCTCGAGCAGCTGATTTCAATTTAATAGTTGAGAACAAGTAATTTTTGCTATTTGAATGGAAAGTCCATTGAACATTTTTTGGGGGCAATAATCTCTTGAGAAATTAATCAAGCTCACCACTTCAATTTTGCTTATATCAATATGCAGGAGATGCATTAGTGGTAGCAACAATTTAAGTCTAATGATGACCAAATACGAGTTTTCTGCATCAATATATCTATTAAACAAATGTGGACAAGACAACTCCTGCTTGACTGGAATAAACGTTTCTAGAGTAAACAATCTAAAGATGAAATGGTAGCAATGTACTGTCCTAAACTTGTATCATAAAAAACCATGACAATTGCGATCTAGTGCTTTTCACTACTATTATACAATGCCTCAAGAATGCTACTCATAGTGTGTGAGATCCTTTATTTTACTTATCTAATTACCTTGAAATGAAAACTAGAACAGAAAAGCAAATAAATAACTGGTATGGTCCTGAGCTTGATTAGCTTTGTCACAAGTACAAAGTAATAAGTACCAAACTGCGTAAGCAAAATTTACCAATCACAGCAATGAAGTATCAGGCATCAGACTAGCTATGTGATTGAGTGACAACTATGAACGGAAGGAAAAGACTAGGATACAGTATAAAGTTTACCCCTGGAGGTGTCGACAACAACGATAAAAAGTAGAGAACTTGGTAGCTTACCACTTGATATTTTTGGTGACGACAACAAGGATGGAGGGAAGTTGCTATAGGCATGCAGCATATAAAAGGTAGATCCTGCAGCGCCCACCTTCTCAAGCTGGAAAGTTTTGATGTCCAGCGTGAAACAGCCTGCGTCGAGCAGTGAGGTTTGCCCCAGATACACGAGCAAGTACTTCTCCATACTACTCGCTCCGTTCCAATTTAATTGACTTGCTATCCATCACATGTGGCATGTATAGATACATCCACATTTAGTGCATAGCAAGTCAATTAAATTGGAACGGAGGGAGTACATATGAAATGGGCCGAAGAACCGAGTGAGATTGTCTTCACCTTATTCCACTGGAACCCACCATCGTTTTGCCTAATGAAATAACTGAGCTTAGATAGGCTAGCTTCTAGCAAAAACATCCAAGCCTGCCTTCCCCTGCCTCCACCATGGCGAAATTAGAACAGCTACTGGCTTCCGATGGGGGTTCAGTAATGGAGAACTCCATTGTTTTGGTATCGAGCACTAGTAATTTACGTTCTTCGTAATCAGCCGTCAACCAGTAGAAGGAGCCATACACATGGTGGCGCCAGAAGAAGATTCGTGTCGCTGTCAATGGTGGCAAACCAGCAGACAAATCGGTCCAACGCGGAGATGGAACAGCTCGCCATTGTCCGGTATTGGAAGAGAAGACAAAGGCGACTAGCCTAGTTTTGCAGTGCGCCATCCAGATCACTCTGAATGATGTCTCATCTGCAATCGCTGCCTCCACGCCGCAGCAAGGAGGGACAAGGAAGATCTCGACGTGGGGCTGCTCGTTTGTGAAGATAGGGTCCTCCACCGAAGCGGCTAGGTCAAAAGGTATTGGGGGAAGCATGAGGTACCGCCGGTGCAAGGGGTCACACACCACCTGCTCCCCGAAGATGACGCTGTAACTGTTGTCAATGTCGTGCTGCCGGATTCTGTGAAGGAGGGCGCGGCCGTCGCGGATGTCCCGTACGACCCAGTCGCTGGCAGGGGCGGGGAGGAAGGAGAAGGAGAAGTCGGCGGCCAAAGCAACATCACTCGCTGCCGATGCGGAGGGGTGGGGTGCAATGGCAGGGTGGAAGACTCCGCGGTTGTAGTCGAGGAAGCCGAGCAGGGGCGGAGCATGGAGCTTGCGGTACCGGCGGAGGAAGTAGCGGTGGGAGGCGACGCGGCGGAAGGAGACGCAGGCAGCGGAGGCGCGGGCGAGGTCGGCTGGGGTGGGCAGCCGGAGGAGGATTTCCTCCAAGAGCTCGTCGGGAATCGGCAGCGACGCCATATCTTGGCGTCGGTGCTCGAGGATGGATTCCAGGCAAGGGGCCACGCGCTCGCCGGCGCCCATTCTTCCGCCGCCGGAACCCTAGCACGGGAGAGGTTGGGGATTTGGGTCTGCCTGCAAATAATCGAACGGAGATGCATTAGTACATTACGCAGAGTTCAATCCTGTCCCTTGCCTGCAGATCTAGCGGCCAGAATCAGTCGCCTCAGATTAACTTCATCGAACAGGACAGCTTCTGCTGGTTCAGATGAGATTAGCTTCAGTGCGACTGTGCGAGCTCTACGAAATAACTTCAGTGTGCGATTCATCACGATTTTCAGGAACCCAGGTCACAATATCAAATGGGAAAAGGAATCCTTTTGCTAGCTGTTTGTTTAGCCAGCTTAATGTTATTTTTATATTTCCATTAATGAATAGATTATGTTGCTGCCATCGTCCGTCCAAATCTTCTGTCTTATGCAACATTATTGTATCTTGGTATATTACTTATGTTTTTATTTGAATGCTTGTTTGGGGTAATAACTCATATGTGTCCGAGCTGCGATGTGAACAGGTTCGGACTGGCTCTTGTTGCTGCCGCACAATCTCGTCAGCCGCACAATTTCCATTAATGAATAGATGAAGCTGCTCAAAACCTATACTGAAATAAGAAAAGAACAGCCACCTACTGAAAAGCAATTTAAAAAAATAGAAAATGAATAGTTCAGTGCAGTTCCCGGTGGAGTGAACTCCACAGAAATTGCACAGAATTTTCTTCAAGATGTGATGCTGATTAATTATGACCGAATCATTTCCGAATGAAACCAAGGTAACTATTACAGTTATGCAAGTCCTTGCAGTATGAATTCCGCCTTGAGTTCAAAATATTGCCTCACGCTGGTAGCGATCGCAGCTAGAGCGATGTGCACAGAAAAATCAAGAGTGACTTTGACCGCTTACAGAATGTCTTGATTAACTTACCGAGTGTGCGGAAACAATAACACGAGGTAAAACTCTAGGCTTATTACACAGACCAAACAGAGGCAACAGCACGCCTATTTCTGAGCAAACAGACTAGAATTTGAATGTTTTGCAGAGCCGTTCTGCAAACGTACCAACGGAGGTGTCCCAGCATCGGAGAATTTACCATCCTGTCAGTTGCTTGCACATCCGGCGGCCACAATCTCACCAGGGCTGACGAGATGAAGCTGCTCAAAACCTCCCCGGAGATAAGAAAAGAACAGCCACCTACTGAAAAAAAAAGAGAGTTCAGTGCAGTCCTGAAGTGAACTCCACGAGCTCGGTCAGTGCCACAGAATTTTTGGCACGATATGCTGCTGATTAATTATGACCGAATCATTTCAGAAAAAAACCAAAGTAACACTAGAGCTATGCAAGTCCAACTTCAAGACTGCCGTCCAACAGGCCGGCGACGCGGCAGGTCTTGCAGAAGCATGTAACAAGTATGCAGCCATGTGATTCACCTCACTGTGCAAACATAGGTAATCTGATAATGTGAAACAACGAGAGTGGATCAGCACTGGGATATTTCCTTCTGGTCACAAACCTGTAGTCGTAGCAATAGCAGGTACAGCCATTTGCAGGCATGCAAGAAAGATTGGCGGTCATGAGACACTAATTTTGAAAAACAAAATCAGATGCTTCCCCAAGTTGATATGAGACACTAATTTCGGATGATCCAATGAATCATGCTATTACCCACATTAATTACTATATCGGTATCCAAATGAGAAAGTAAATTATTAGCATTAAATCACAGTAATAAATAAGGAAAACTGTTTTGATGGTAACACACTTTTTTTGTTACAGTCCTGGCTTGAGTTTCCTATATATGTACTTGCTCCTTTTCTAATTTTCTCGTATGTGGTTTTTGTATGGCATCGATTAAGACACAATGAGTTTGTTGTCCTGATACATTATCACTTCCCTATTTCTATAAGTAGATTCATCTCAATCCTACGCCTAACCTACAGCATTCACAGCGACACTATTCTGACCGCGGTGACTGTGCACTTGAGCTTGCAGCACAGCCTTGTTCCAGCATCTCCTTCTCAGCCCGTTTTTCAACACCTGCCTAATATCTCAAAATTTAGTGTATTCAAACTGTAGTAATACAAGAGGTTGTCAGCAAAGAGGAACATATGTAGGTATGTTGCTTAGAGGAGCAGCATGACAAGAAAAACTGAGATAAACAAATAAACAAGAAAAACAGGAAGAAGCAAAGGCTGAGATAAAACACAGGGGATTAAAAAAGCACATACATTATATGGAGATTCAACACTCAATTTTAGCAATTGTAGTTTGCAATACAAAACCATAGCCAAACAAAAGAAAAACAGCAGTCATAGAAAAATGGTAGCTTCGTGTTACAGTACTTTATAAATTAGCTAGAATGACAGTATAAAAAAATTCTAACTTAACTCGTCGAAATTAAAAAGAAACAGGGGCATCAGTAGTGACAACAAACTAAGTGCATCCTCTACCATCCCATATGATTGCTTGCATTGGCCATTGGACTTAAACAACAGAGATAGAGTAAGTCGAGAAGTTCAAACTGTAAAAACCGTAACATGGGTGCCTTGTTTCTAATTTATCTTGAGAAACTGATTTTAAAACAAATAGTTTCTGACCACAAGCTGGCAAGCAGTTTTTACTATATGAATGCCAATTCCATCGAATATTCATTTATTTTTGAAACGTACTTTGAGAAATCAATCAAGCTCACTACTTCATATTTGTTCACATCATATACTGATATACAGGGTATGCATTAGTTGTATCAATGACTAATCCTTTTATTTCCAACCATACCAGTTATGCTAATTTACTTAAAACCAACATCATGAGAGTTATCTATAGGTCTAAAGATGACAAAAAAAGCAGACAATATAAGTCCTGCTTGACAGAAATCAATGTTTCCAAGGTGATCTAGATGAACTGGATTTAAACTTGTATTCCTTCTCCATTAGCTCCAGTCTTTACTATCAAAAACATTTCTTCAAAATGATTATTGTGATATAGTGACCTTATGATCCACGAGGTCTCAAGAGTGCTTCTCATAGTGTTCAAAAATCCATTCATTTACTTTTCTATTTACCTTAATATGGGAACATACAACAAAATATCTCACAATTATCTTCCTAAACCTGACTAGCCTTGCCAAACCTAGAGAAAAATTAACTAGTACTAAATCATGTATAGAAGTAATGTGGGATGAAAAGTAGATAACTTGGTAGCTTACCACTTGATACTGTTGGTGGCGACAACAGGGATGGAGGGAAGTTGATAAATGCGTGCAGCTTATAATTGGGAGACCCTACAGTGCACACCTTCTCAAACTGGACCGTTTCAATGTCTAGTGTGAAACCACCTGCCTCTGAGCGTTGCCACTTATACAGGAGCAAGTGCTTCTCCGTATTGCATAACAAATAGTCCGAATAACCGAGTAAGATGGTCTTCACCTTCTGCCACTGGCTAGAGCTCCCACCATCGTTTTGCCTAATGTAATAACTCAGGACAGATGGGCCTTGTCTGATCACACACATCCCAGGCCTGCCTCCCCCTGTCTCCACCATGGCGAAATCATAACAACCATTGGCTTCCGGTGGGGTTTCAACAATGGAGAAGTCCATTGTTTTGGAGGTATCGAGCACTAGTAATTTATTTTCTTCACACCCATGCGTGAGCCAGTAGAAGCAGCCATACACATAGCGGCGCAAGTAGAAGGGACTCGTCGCTGTGGACGTCGGCAAGCCAGCAGACAAATCGCTCCAGCGCGGAGACGGAACAGCTCGCCATTGTCCGGTATTGGAAGAGAAGACGAAGGCAACTAGCCCGGTCATGCACTGCGCCATCCATACTACTCTGAAAGACGTTTCTTCCTCCTCCTGGCCGTCGCCAGGGTGAGCCAGGAAGGTCTCGCAGTAACGCTGCCTTTTATTCCAGAGCGGGCGATCCACCGTAGCGGCTAGGTGAGCTGGGATCGGGGAAGCAGGATGTACCGCCGGTACAAGGGGTCGCACACCACCGTCTCCGGGAAGAGGAGCTTGTGTCTGTTGTTGTTGTTCTCGGGGCGTCTGTCGAGGAGGACGCGGCCGTCGAGGACGTGCTGGACGGCCCAGTCGCCGGCGGGGTCGGGGAGGAACGAGAACGAGAAGTCGGCGCTGGCCTCCGGCGCGGCGGGGTGAAAGATGTACAGTCCGTCCTCGTGTTCCTCGAGGAAGCCGAGGAGTGGCGGGGGTGGCGCCTGCGGTACAGCCTGCGGAAGGAGCGCTCGGCGGCGACGCGGCGGAAGGATACGCAGGCGGCGGAGGCGCGGGCGAGGTCGGCTGTGGGCAGCAGGAGGAGGATCTCCGCCATGAGCTCGTCGGGGATCGGCAGCGAGGCTGTTTCCTGGCGTCGGTGCTTGACGATGGGTTCGAGGCGAGGGACCACGCGCTCGTCCGCCGCGCCGTCGCCCATCACGCCGCCGGAATCGATTCGAAAACCCTAGGCCGGCGAGAGAGAAGAGTCTGAGTCGGTCGTGAGAATTTGGGGGCGAAGAGGGAGTTGGTGCAGCAATTTGAAGATTTGTAGGCTTTTTTTGCATATATATAATCCAATGGACGTGCCCGCATATCACACTGAGCCCAATCTGGTCCCTTGCCTGCATATCGGGCGGCTTAAATTAACTTCATCGAACATAGTATCTTCAGCGGTTTGAGATGAGAATAACTTAACGTGAACTCATGTAAAAAAAATAATGTGAGCTGAAATTCACAGAAACTTCAACGAGATGCAAAAAGAATAATTCATCACTGCAAAAAGTAATCTTTCATAAGCCGTTGGCTGCCTTTAGCTCATTTACGCGTGGTATGTGTAGACGGCCGACTGTCGACCCTCGGCGCTTCTTTCTCTTGTCGACGTCCTCGAACTCTTGGACGTCCAGCATCAACATGCGATGCTCGGCGTTGTCGTCATTGATGATTTCTTCTATGTCCAAATCATTGGACGACTACGAGGAGGAAGAGTCCAATGTGAATCCCAATCCATCTAAAACCAATTCCCTAGGTTCATCTAAATATCATTGAATTCACTACGGAATTAACTACCAGAGAGGCCACTAATTCGGAACGATATTTACCTCTTTCCCACAGACGCGCGGCTACAAATTCGGCAAGCCGATAGGCGAGGCGGCAGCGACGGCGAAGTGGTGCCTGAATAACGACCAGAGAGGTCGCTTCCGACCGAAACAACACGGCGACACGGACTCCGCGAGGGATCCATGGCGGTCGAGCCCACACATCACACTGAGGCCAATCTGGTCCCTTGCCTGCATATCTGATGGCTCAGATTAACCTCATCGAACATAGCATATTCAGCGGTATGAGTTGAGATTAACTTGAACGTGAACTAATATAAAAAAACAATGTGAGCTGAGATTTACAAAACTACAACGAGCATTGTGGAATGATGTCATGAATAAATTCTTTTTATCTATACTACTATTAAAAGAGCAAACTTGTGTTGTTGGGATACTTTGAATCTGGACCGTCCAAATATCTGATCGGCGCTCCAGATCGCTCCAATGTTTGACAACTCAACATTGTCCGATTTGGACCGTTTTACCCTCCCACCAAATCACATAATACAACAAGTTGCCACCGTACCCGTTCGTTCTGTTCATTCATTTTTTTTTCCTCCCCGCCGGAACAATCCCCTCCTCCCGAGCAGAGCATAAGGCAGCCCTGCCTTTGCCGCGCCGCCCGGCCACCAGCCGCTCCGCCGCTGCACCCCCCAAAGATCCTCTACAATTCCCCGCCACCACGCCCCCAACTATTCAGATGCGCCTTTACCCGCTAACAGCCATGCAGGTTGGGCTCGCGTGTACGGCTACGTCTTGGTCGCTGGTAGGATTGCCACACCGAGTACGCTCCAGCTGGTCGACTCCAACCTTGACGGCGACCTGAGCCTGCTCGAGGTGCAGCAGCGCCCCGTCCGTGTAATTTACCGCTAACTCATGGTTGTGGCGACGACGGGGACGCAGCGGCCGCCGGCAGGAATCCACCTCCTGTCCATGAACGTGACCAGGTTAATCAACGACATGGACGCTGTCCATCAGCGATCGGCCGAGGATCAGCTACTCCACCGTGACTATGCATAAGGCGCTGCTACCGCGATGATGACAATTTTGATTTATGTGGTGTACGAGCTCCGTGCGTAGCTGGGCGGCGATCGAGGAGGAGGGTTCCTCAAGGTGTTGCGGACAAGAGCTTCGCCTCGCCGTGCGCCCGCGGCCGCCGAGTCGGTCCACGCCGGAGAGGTGCGCCTGCCAAGTGCCAACTCCATGTCGCGCCGAGCCGGTCCACGCCGGGAGAGCGAGCCGGCCAACTCCAAGTCGCGTCGAGCCGTTCCACGCCGGGAGTGCCTCGAACAGGGGCTGCACCGCTGCACGCCTGCGCGCACGGCGAGCGGCTGCTCGACCACGCCATCCGAGCCTTGCGTTGCGAGCTAGCTTGATCAACGATTGGGGGCCTATTTGCATTTTTATTATTAGTCAGGGTCTTCATTGTGAGCTAGCTGGATTTATTTGCAAATTAAATATATTTTGTGGCCCTCTACTTTAATTGCTCCGACAGTCTGTTATTTTGGCGCACGACATTTTGGACTCTCACATACACGTTCACATACTCACCCCTATAAACACATGCACACCCTACCCCTATATATGAACACCCAACAACAAGAAATACCTGTCAATTTTAATGGTACCGTGATCTGAAAAAAATTACCCTAATTCTTGAATGTAGTGACGTCTCATACAAAAGATTCGCACCATTAAGAAAAAATCTTTCAAATAGAGAAAATCACATGCTACAATTTTTTAATTAACAAAACTCATAACAACGCATGGCATATACTTGCTTTATTTACTGAATTCTAGCGGGAGTGTATTTTCAAGGTTTAGATTGGATTGTTTTTTTTTTTGACATATAGATTGGATTGTTGGGTAGGGGTATATCTACCAGGAAAACACTCATAGAAAAAATCTTTCAAATAGAGTGCATCGTCGAAATTTTCCAGTTCCGATTAAGAAAAGATCCAGATTTTCAAATACATTAGTTGAAATATATTATGCATCACCTGTTGGAGTTGCTCACAATCATATTTTAGTCCCGTTTTCATGGTACGCACGGGTTGGACGTTTAGGCCGACACGCAGGTCGGGTCACAAAGTCGGCAGCGTCGTCATGTGCGTAGACGTTAAAGCGGGACGAACCGCGAGTGTAGCTTCGGAGAGCGCCATATGAATCCCGTTAGGCCTGGAACATAATCCACGACAACAGCGACGAGGATGACGCTCAATTTCATGTCCACTGTATGCCTACTTCGAGCGCTCCTCCTCTTTTCCTCTACATGCATACGATGATGACCAAAACGGTGTGGCCATTGAAGGTCATTCTGAATGATAAGGGATTGAGAATATTCTATAATTTATGCTGGCATGCTTATGTCTGAGATTTGGTCTGAGATTTGTGTGCTTCATGATGCTTACAAGATCATGGATCTTTTTGCAATACAAATTCTATATAATACAGATAAACCCTGGTATGTACGGTATTTTCTACTTATAAATTGCTTCCTTTAATTATGAATACGTGCGGTGCACGTACATGCCAACTAGTTCCTTAAAAAATAGATCAGTGCGTACATAAAAATGGTCAGGAAACCAAGTCACAAAATCAAAATTAGAAAAAGAAGAAGAAAAATAATCATTTCCCAGTACTCTACGAAGTATAATCGTAAAAATTGGAATGAATCTCACAAACACACACACACGCTAGTTCAGAAGAATGAAACAGAGAGATCGTGGCGTGGCTCGCTATTGGTCGCCCACTTGTTGGTTACGATCATCTGTCCGGCGCTGGCACGTGAACATCTTGAGCACGCCGTCGGACTTGCCGGCGACGAGCGCCCCTCCGCCGCCGTCGGCGTCGCCCTGCAGCCACGCGACGGCGCTGACGAATCCCTCGTCGTCGGAGTCGGGGCCGACGGCGAACGGGTGGACCCAGACGGGCTTGGCCCACCTGAGGTCGTAGACGAAGACGTGGTTGGACTCTGAGCCGCTGGCCACCAGCCCGGCCCCCCGCCATAGGCCCATGCCCACGAAGCTCCTCCCGCTGACGTGGCCGCTGTACGACCGCACCTCCCGCGCGGCGCCCGACACCTCCGACGTCGCCGGCCACTCCCACAGCCGGTGCGTCCCGTCGGCGCCCGACGTCACCACCCGCCGCGCCGGCGCCCACCGCACGTACGTCACGGCGCGCGCGTGCCCGTCCATGCACGCCACCGCGCCGCGCCCCAGCGCGCGCACGTCGTACACGGCCGCGCGCCGGTCCGCTGAGC
Organism: Poa pratensis; assembly: GCA_947311845.1. NCBI lineage: Eukaryota > Viridiplantae > Streptophyta > Magnoliopsida > Poales > Poaceae > Poa > Poa pratensis. Next base: position 6,820,974 of record CAMZMU010000043.1, read on the forward strand.
CCACGGCCAGATGCGGCCCGCCGGCGGGGTCGAACTCCACGCACAGCACCGCGCCGCCCGCCCGGGCCGTGGCCCACGACGACCCCGAGAGCGCGCGCGGGTCCCAGACGTGCGCCGTCCGGTCATCGGAGCCGGACGCCGCCATGGAGGAGGACGGCGCGTAGTTGAGCGCCCACACGCGCCGCCCCGCGTGCTCGTCGCGCTCCCACGACGCCACGCCGCGCTCCGCGTCGTACTCCGTCACGACGCCGTCGTAGTCCCCGCACCCCACCGCGCCCCCCTCCGGCCGCCACCGCACGCTGCTGAGCTTGGCCGGCACGCAGATGCACGCCGCGGGGCTACACGACGACGAAGACGATGGCTGCTGCAGGAGGAAGTCGTCGACGGCGTATATCCGGACCTTGCGCACGATGCCGCCGGTGGCGAGGAGGCGGCCGGCGGGGTCGAAGTCGACGCTGCCAATGGCGTCCGACGCTCCGGGAAGCGCCGGGGACGGCACCGTGGCCGCGAGCCGGAACTCCCATTCCAACCGAGGCGGCGACAGCTCGACGTCGTCCTCGTCCTCCACCTCCCGCGGCGCCGGAAACGGAATGCCGTGGTCGACCTCGTCACCGTCGGCGATGGTTTCTTGGCTACGTCGGCGTTGGTGGGCAGAGGTGGAAGAAGAAGAGGGGGAGGTCATGGAACGCTCCTCATGGACATCGATCGAGCGAAGCTACTAGTAGTACTACGGTGTACTTGTGCATGTGGTGAAGATGAACTTTTTCCTGCAGCTTTGGTTTCTTCTTGGTTTAGGTTTGGTGGCTCTTGTTTATTTCGGGGTTGGGCCTAAGCTAACTGCACCATGGAAGTACATTGTTGGGGAGAGGTGGTCTAATGGAGAGCCACATGAAGAAGACAACGAGAGAAAGAGAGAAAGGTTCTGTGGTGGGAGTTGTGGTCATGTCGTGGCTAGCTCTGCAAATGCAATGCCAAACCTAATCCAGAGGTCTACTATCAGGCAGTTGTGTCCTGATTAATTCTCGTCTCATTAATACAGTACCGGTAGTGAAATTTGTGTTGCATTCTCTGTCCACGGTGTCGAGGCTTTTCTTCCTTTCCAATTGAAGCCAATGACCGGGGTATCTTGGATTTGCTTTTATTTTTGTAGTAACTTTATTCTTTTGGTAGTCTTTGACCACTGAGATGCAACTACTTCTAAATTTTTTTTTGAAACTTTTATGACATTAGGAAAGGCTCCTACTGCCTCTATATTAAAACACCCAACACAAGGGCCGTGGAATAATTACATGGAGTAAGGGTATGGCTGCAGAGCTAAATACTGTTTACAAGAGAGTTAATAAAGTTGTGCTTGTCTTCCTTAGTCCTATGAACCAATAAGGAGAAGTCCTCTTTGAACCTTGCTTTCCAGGAGGCGAACTGCGGTACTACACCATTGAAACATAGGTTATTCCTCTCTTTCCAAATAGCCCAAGCAGTAACAGAGAAGATATCCATAAACATGGGTCGATCCAAATACTACTTCTAAATTCATCCAAATACAGAAGGAGTGAGAGCTAGGATCTCCGTCAAAGTGATAAATAACTAGGTCTAAGCCAAGTGTGTGGTAGAGTTCATTTTTCCTTTTAAGTTGAAGTTTCTCTTCTCCTCCTTTCACTGTCTCCAACTCTCCATCTTGATTATTAATCCACTTCTTCTCGCGAAGTACGCACCACTTCTTGCACAGTAATTGATTACTATAACATCCCACTCATTCTTCCACAAAACTAGGATAAACTAGTTGAGCCAAGTGATCATGATTCAAGATAAGAAATGGATTTGTCCAGCAGGCTGGGGCCACCTAGCATCCAGAAATCGGTTAATCCATAATTTGGTGTGTTCCATCCACGAAAGAGACATAAAGTCCTAAAAGGGCCGGTCTTGAGAGGATCTGAGTAAACACAAAAACAAATGGCATAGGTAGATGACATGGCCCACTCCGATGGCATGTCCTTATGACCCCGCTATCTAGGTTAATATGTCAGTCAAATAAAAACACCGTAAATTTTAAAAAAAATCACGCATAAAGTATGTAAGAATGATATAATAATAACATACGTTAATAAAAATTATAAATATGTTTTGAACGTATCAGAGGGGCCATGGCCTGCAAGCGTTCCGTAGACGAGGCGGTCGATAGATAGATCGTGGTCCAGCCACCGGGGCTCATGGTCCTCACCGCTGCGGTGTCGTCGTTGTCGTCGCCACTGCCTTCGAAGATCGAAGCCGCCACACCCTGTTGTGACTTAGATCTGAATCTCCGCCGTCACCGCCGCCGCCTTGTATTTAGAATAATGTCGATGCATATTATTAGTAGGTACGGTCTTGTCCGCGTCGTCTAACATTCTATAGTTTTTTCGGTTGATGCATGTATCAAAATGACGAAAACCATGTTTCCCTTGGCTTTCATATGCAAGTTAAGGTCAAGGTAGTAAATGGGGCTTCTAGTATATAGTAGATAGAAAATATTTGGGCTAGCTAGATGTGGGAATTTGGATGGACATGGGCTAGATGGGAGTAGTTTTTTTTGACACCTCCAAACACCCACGTATATTCACCACCGCACCACATACACCGTACATAGTACAAATACAACGAAAGAGCAATACGTAGAGGGAGGACCAGAGCCAGCACCAAGATCCGCGACGCCGCCGGCGGCGAGGAAGACGAGGAACGGCACCACCACCTTGCCTGAGCCTGGGCAACATTTAAGCCCTTGGAAGACGCCGCCGAGACCGTCCGCCGCGCCGCGGCGAACCTCGAGTCGATGAACGAGCGGGGCGGGCGTCCCCCCGGCCCTACTCCGCTTTGCCGCAGCCGTCGTCGTCGTCGAAGCCGCCGGAGGCCGCCGAACTTGACCCGCTCTGGTCGATGCGCATCTCCAGCGCCGCCGCACCTCGGCCGCCGGAGAAGGGAAGCCGCACACCGCAGATCCGCCGATCTGCGAGCACGGACGGGACGGCCACCACTCGACGGAGCTCCACCGGAACTCCACCGCCGGAGGGGAAGATCGCCGCCACCAAAACAACCACCAGCCGCGCCACCGCCTCCTCAGCGCCGCCGGAGAGAATCCGCTCGCCCCTCGACGGAGCTAGATGGGAGTAGTTGGTTGGTGCAGGTGGGTGTCTGTGGTCACACGGTGGACAGGTGGCCGTCCAGTGGACGTATGGATTAGATTCGCCACTTGGTATATAGGAGTACGTGCTAACTCCTTGCACCTCTTGTTGTACTAACCTGCCATTTAAAGCAAGCAGATATGTCTGTGCAACCTACGTACGTATAGGAGCTGGAGCACGTGGAGGTGCTTATTTATTTATGCATGTTGTACCGTAGTACTCCCTCTGTTTCACAGTATAAGATGTTTTAGATGTTACACATGTTGTCTAGATGCAAACTAAAGTGAATGAACATACACACTAAAATGTGTCTAGATATATTTATACACATGTGAATGTGGACAAATGCTAAAACATCTTATATTTAGAAACGGAGGGAGTACGTGTGTTTGCTTGTTGGACAGGGCATGCCGCACACGTGCCTAGCAGTCCAATCAGCGTGCACCTTGTGTGTACGAGTATCGACGTAGAGCGATGACCTCATAAAATATACAGTATGATGCAATATCTTGTATTATATCATACTCGATCGCACTCACCTTTTTAATTAATTAATTAAATATATGGAGTGCTACGATTTGCCAAAGTGCATATATCCCAGGTCATAAACAGCATGATGTATGCATTGGTACTATGTGGAGCCAGCCCAGATCGAGACTGATGGGTAATTCGACTCCGATTGGTGGATTCATCATTGCTAGGAACAATGTGGATAAGACTACTCATAGTGGGGAGTGAGTGGTAACATACGCCCTCCGTTTTTAGTTAGTTCATGTTTTGGGTTTAGTCAAAGTTAAACTTTATCAAATTTGACCAAGAATATGAGAAAAAATATGAGCATCCATAATACCAAATGCATAGAGTATGAAAGTATACTTTATGATAATTCTAATAATATAGATTTTACATTTAATATTTATTCTAAAATATTTGGTCAAACTTAACAAAGTTTGACTTTGACTAAACACAGAACGCAAACTAAATAAAAATGGAGGGAGTACTTTTACTCCTGCTAGTTAATCCATCCATGGCTCCAGGTAACACTTAGGACCGTGCATAGAAAAAAAATATACTCATAGTTGGAAGGAGAAACTACATACTCGTACACACAGGAGTACGAGACTGAGAGACCGAGCAGTAGTGTAGGTGCGCATAGCAGGTGCAAGGTGTATAAATACAGCCATAGACTCATACGTACTACAGACGTACACGTGGAACGGTGGATGCGTGATGAGAGTTGGATGAGAACCAAGCGACGACGTTTGCGTGCGTCCCGTGGTGACGGGAGGGGCTACGTGTTCGCACGTGCGCCTTTCATGCATGCAGCTGTATACGCTCCTTGTGTGTGGGCTAGTTGGCTGGAGCTGGATCCCATGCGACGGCAACTGGCTAATGCAGATCTACTCTTTGGTTCTGTGGTGCGTGTAATAGCAATCTGCTGCCACAAACCAGACCACACGTTCGTTCTGGCCACACAGCAAACCGGCCGGCAAATAAGTTATTCCTGACGTGTGCCCCGGCCCCGAAAGATGTTCCATCCAACCGTGGACTCTCACGCTCAGTCTCGCTGCTATACCGCCGGCGCAACCATACAAAATTAGTCCGTGCGCATGCATTTCACTTACCAGAGTATTTCGGAAAGTCACTTTGGCCACCCGAACTCACGTGCTCTTGTCCCAATAAATTTTCATTTCAAAAAACTATACGACGAATTTTCTGCGGAAGTACCAAATTTCGCGATGAAATTACATTTTTAGTACAAAATAACAAATCACTTGTCAAAAATAAGAGGTTAAAACTTTTTTGTAAGCACTGATTTTGTTTTATTCACGCAGAGCACCACACACGTCATTTCATGACCAATCTAGACACGTGTGTAAAGCACTCGTATATACCGGTCTCCATTTTTTTCTAGAATGTTTTACTAGTTTTTTTTGGTTCAGCGAGGAGCATATTAGATCGGGAGCCAATGAGCCCCTCTCTCCATATTTTTGTTTTCTTCTTCTTAGGTTTCTTTGTCCGTTCAATTTCAAAAAGTATACTACGAATTTTCTGTGTAAGTGCCAATTTCGCGATGAAATTACATTTTTAGTGCTCTGTACAAAATAACAAATCACTTGTCAAAATAAGAGGTTAAAACTTTTTTGTAAGCACTGATTTTGTTTTATTCACACGGAGCACCACACATGTCATTTCACGACCAAACTAGACACGTATGTAAAGCACTTGTATATATTGGTCTCCATTTTTTTCTAGAATGTTTTACTAGTTTTTTTTTGTTCAGCCAGGAGCATATTAGATCGGGAGCCAATGAGCCCCTCTCTCCATATTTTTGTATTCTTCTTCTCAGGGTTTCTTTGTCCGTTCAATTTCATCCAAAAAACAATAACACTATATCTGTTTATAATCTCTTAGCCCTAACTTCTTATATCCCGCCGTAGTATGTTAGAGATTTAAAAGCTAGGTCAAATATTATGACTTTGCGGGGGATTGGCTTGCTTGTACTCGCCATGGCCGTGCTTCCCAGCATGTCGGCAGCCGGGAAAGAAGGCGGCGCAAGCGATCAAGTGCTCGCACCAACAGATCGCGCAAGAGCCACCTTGCACGACATCTCTTCTGCTTGGATCTCAGGTCGATGGGAGAGGCGCCGTGAGCACGCGGTGCTGGATGGGGAGGCGCCGTGAGGCGGAAGGAGAGGCATAAGCGATGATGCGTTGCGGTTGCGGAGCAGAGGATGGGAGACGATTGCCCCCTTCTCTCAGTAGCTGGGATTTTGCGAGATAGGGGCCCAAATCAACTACAATCGGCCAATTTGATGCTCAGAGTAGCCTCCCAAGGGATTTTGGGTCCAGTTCGGTTTAGACAGTAATAAACGGGCATGATCGACCGTGGCAGCGATCCGACGACCAAAAACTGTGATAACGTTTGAGAGCTCCTAGATGCTAGTAGATGACTCGGTTTTAATATTTGTAATACCGTTACAATAAGCAGAAGGCCACGTACGGACCTTAGCTAGCCACGATCGAGACATTGCGTGCTCACTGTACTGGCCGCGGCATTGACACTGTACTGTCACTAGTGGAAACCGGACCTTTGGTGGAGAGGGGTGTTGGGCTCTAGTCCCGGGCGTGGTTCGAACCCGGACTAGAGGAGGGAACTAGTACCGGGCCGGCTGCTCCGACGCTGCGCAGGTCGGGTCCCGGGTTGTAGGGCACCTCTAGTTCCGGGCCGTGATACCACCCGGGACCGAGCAGTCAGCGGCAGGGTGGAGACAGGAGGGTGGACCTTTCGTCCCGGGCCGTGGTACAGCCCGGGACTAGAGGTCCCGCTATATCATCTCCCACCCCGGGCCAGCCACCATTTTTGAACTCTCAAGCTCATCTTCATTGTTTCCTCTCTCAAGCTCAAGTGTAGCCCCATTTTTTTCCAAGATTTGTCAAGATAGACGGCACCCATCTCTCCAAGGGTTAGCAACACTTGATCCTTTCACCCGGCGGCCGAATTTTAGCCATTTCCATACAAGTTTAGCTCATTTCATTTTTATAGTGCTACCTAGGTGTTTGATGAAATGCCTAAACTAGGTAGTTCATTTTTTTATGTATTTTGAGCTCAAATTAATTTATTATTTGTGAATTTTAGTGTCGTCTCGGTCCTCACCGCCGTCGATAGCCCCCGCCATCCCGTGACCGGCACCACCTCGGTGAGCCTCTTCTTTTATCTATTATTTTACAAAATTACTTGTATGATTTGAATGCATAATTATTTTTCTTGTATAATTTTCTTATGTTTTTTATGTATAGTGTCATGGTTTTGATATCCGTCCCCGTCGGCCCTCGTCCGGTCTATGATTCGGATGTGGTATATTTTTATCACTATTTATTTTGTTTCGTGTTTATAACAATCATGCCGACCAAATTGACATAGATATATTTTTATTTAGGAGGTAGTTGAACCGGAAATTCCAGCCGACCCTATTGTAGAGTTTTTTAAAAAAGAAAACAACGATTTGAAAGCAAAATTGAAGATAAGTGAAGATCTTCGTCTCCAATGCCTAGAAGAGAAGATGGTATTGGACTTGAAGATTGCCGACATCGTTGATGCTCACGGGGTCGAGCTTACCGACGTCGTCGCTGTTCACGAGATGAAGATGGATGCAATGCGCTTGAAGCTTAGAAAGATTAGAAAATATGTCATTAGTCAAGAGGCTTGGTATCATTATGCTGTTGGTTCAATAGTTACCTTAGTTGCGATTCTGATCGCATTTGTTGTTGGATTTAAATTCTTTAGATAGTTGTATTCTAGTTTCAATTAATTTATGTTTTATGAGAACTATGTATTACATTTGGTCACTACTATACTTTGGTTTTAATGTGATGAACTTGTATTAATGAATATGATATGTTTCCTATTATGTTGGTTTATCGTAATGGGTTTTAGCGGTGATTTGCAGATGAGTCATCCGTGGATGTACGCTGACCGACGCTCTAAAGAGTACATGGATGGCGTGCAATCTTTTCTCAATGTGGCTAAGGATAACAAGGGGCCCAATGGTTTTATGTGTTGTCCATGCAAGAAATGTCGGAATGAGAAGGATTACCCTAACACAGACAGAATTCACCTCCACCTGATAACTTCTGGTTTCATGCCCGGCTATAATTGTTGGACCAAGCACGGAGAAAAAGGGGTTATGATGGAAGATAACGAAGAAGAAGAGAACGATGACAACTACATGTACCCTGAATATGTTGGTAACCCAACAGGGGAAGCTGATGATGAAGAGGTACCAGATGATCCCATCATACATGATGATTTACGTGGGGTCATCGTTGATGCACATACCCTAGCAGAAACTACACTTGAGAAGTTGAAGTTGGAGCGCATGTTAGAGGATCACAAAACAAAGTTGTACCCAACTTGCGAAGATGGCAACACAAAGCTCGGTACCACACTGGAATTATTGCAATGGAAGGCAGCGAATGGTTTATCTGACAAGGGATTTGGGAGTTTACTGAAAATAGTGAAGGACAAGCTGCCGGCTGGTAACGAATTGCCCGAGAGTGCGTATGAAGCAAAGAAGATTATCTGCCCTCTAGGATTAGATGTGCAGAAGATAAATGCATGCATTAATGACTGCATCCTCTACCGCGGTGAGAAGTATGAGAATTTGAATGAATGCCCGGTATGCGGTGCATTGCGGTATAAGATCAGAGCAGATGACCCTGGCGATGTTGAGGGCCTGCCCGCCAGGAAGAAGGTTCCTGCCAAGGTGATGTGGTACGCTCCTATAATACCACGGTTGAAACGTTTGTTCAGAAACAAAGAGCATGCCAAGTTGTTGCGATGGCACAAAGAAGACCGCAAGAGCGACGAGATGTTGAGACACCCGGCTGATGGGTCGCAGTGGAGAAAAATCGATACAGAGTACAAGGAATTTGCACGTGACCCAAGGAACTTAAGGTTTGGTCTTAGCACGGATGGCTTTAATCCTTTTGGGGAGCAGAGCAGCAGTCATAGCACCTGGCCTGTGACTCTATGTATCTATAACCTTCCTCCTTGGTTGTGCATGAAGCGGAAGTTCATTATGATGCCAGTGCTCATCCAAGGCCCGAAGCAACCCGGTAACAACATTGATGTCTACCTGAGGCCATTAGTTGATGAACTTTTACAGTTGTGGCGTGATGAAGGGGTACCTGTGTGGGATGAGTACAAACAAGCGGAATTTAACCTACGAGGGTTGTTGTTTGTAACCATCAATGATTGGCCTGCTCTTAGTAACATTTCAGGACAGTCGAACAAGGGATACAATGCATGCACACACTGTTTAGATAGCACTGAAAGTATATATGTAGGTAACAAGAATGTGTACCCGGGTCATCGTCGATTTCTTACAACTCAGCATCCCCTAAGAAAGAAAAGCAAGCAGCAGCATTTCAAAGGTGAGGAAGATCGCCGGCCGAAGCCACCCCTCCAAAGTGGTGAAGATATATATGATGCGGTCAAGGATTTAGATGTAATCTTTGGAAAGGGTCCTGGCGGACAGTCTGTTCCGAAGGACGCTAACAACCACGTTCCCCTGTGGAAGAAGAAGTCTATATTTTGGGAACTACCCTATTGGAAAATCCTAAAGGTCCGCTCTGCAATCGACGTGATGCACGTGACGAAGAATGTTTGCGTGAACCTGCTAGGCTTCTTGGGCGTGTATGGGAAGGCAAAAGATACTCCGGAAGCACGAGAGGACCAGCAACTTTTGAAAGACCCAAAGAACCTGCATCCAATGAGGACGGATAAAGGACGTCTACGTCCTGCTAGCTACGTTCTTACCAAAGAAGAGAAGGAGATATTTTTTGAAGTCCTGAGCAGTATGAAGGTCCCGTCTGGCTTCTCGTCGAATATAAAGGGAATAATAAATATGGCAGAGAAAAAGTTCCAGAACCTAAAGTCTCATGACTGCCACGTGCTGATGACTCAACTGCTTCCGGTTGCATTGCGGGGGCTTCTACCGGAAAATGTTCGAGTATCCATTGTTCAGCTATGTGCGTTCCTCAATGCAATTTCGCAGAAGTCAATCAGCCCAACCACTCTATTAAGGTTACAGAAGGATGTGGCTCAATGTCTCGTTAGTTTTGAGTTGGTGTTCCCACCATCCTTCTTCACTATTATGACACATCTCCTAGTACACCTGGTCGACGAGATTCACATTCTGGGTCCTGTATTTCTACACAATATGTTCCCCTTTGAGAGGTTCATGGGAGTGTTGAAGAAGTATGTTCATAACCGTGCTAGGCCAGAAGGAAGCATCTCCAAAGGGTATGGAACAGAGGAGGTCATTGAGTTTTGTGTTGACTTTATTCCCGGCATTAAGTCGATTGGTCTTCCTGAATCGCGACATGAGGGGAGACTAAGTGGAGAAGGCACTCTAGGAAAGAAATCATACATATGCAGGGACGGGTATTCTTTCACAAAAGCACACTACACAGTTCTGCATAATTCCACTTTGGTGGCTCCGTATATCCAGATGCACAAGGATATTGTACGCTCTAACAACCCGGGGATGGATGACTCCGCCATTGCAAAGGAACACATGGAGAATTTTGGCGGTTGGTTGGAAACGCATCTGAACAACAACAACACAGTCTCAGATGAGCTGTTCTTGTTGTCTAAGGGGCCATCTTCGACTATTTGGACTTTCCAAGGGTATGAGATAAACGGGAATACATTTTACACGAACGCCCAAGATAAAAAGAGCACCAACCAAAATAGTGGTGTCCGCTTTGATGATAAGAGCACGAATGAGGCCACGGTCACATATTATGGTTGCATAGAGCAGATATGGGAACTTGACTATGGACCTTCTTTGAAGGTCCCTTTGTTCTGGTGCAAATGGTTCAACCTGAGAGGCGGCGGGGTAAAGGAAGACCCATTGTACGGAATGACTACAGTGGATCTCACGAATGTTGCGTACGACAACGAACCATTCGTTCTAGCCAAGGATGTGGCTCAGGTTTTCTATGTGAAGGACATGTCTACCAAGCCAAAAAAAAGAAAAGATAAGGAAGTGAATACATCAGCCGATGAGCCAAAGCGCCACATAGTTCTTTCAGGGAAAAGAACCATCGTGGGAGTGGAGGACAAGACAGACATGTCAGAAGATTACGACAAGTTTCATGAAATTCCGCCCTTCAAAGTGACCACTGACCCAAGTCTCAAGTTATATGCAGACCCTTGTCCATGGTTACGGAGCGATCAGAAGAAAGGGTCTCACAAAAAGAAAAAGCGAAGACTAAATAGGGATGTTGTTCATGATGTGTAATAATTTATTAAACTTTTATATAATTTATAGTATGGAGGACAAGACAGACATGTCAATGAAATCAAGCGTATGGCGGTGGCGGAATGTAGTACTTAATTTATAAATTTTTGATGTAGCATCAAACTTTGTGATGTGAAATGATCCACTGCGCATCAAACTTGCTAGATTTGTAATAATGTATTAAACCTTTTATGTAACTATGTCCTGAAAACTCAGAAGAGAGATCTAAACACTATGTCAATCAGCTGCAGTTTTACCAACACAATCGCGTGGTCGTGAGACGGCAAATCGGCCTTCGATCCAGAGAGCGGCAAGACGTCTCTGATGATTTGCAACAAGTGTTGGGGATGTTGCTAATCATCAGAGCGTCTTGCCGCTGCTTGGATCCGACCAAACGGTTGCAGGACGTAGCTAGGGAACCCGAATGTTTTGTGTTTGAGCGCCACTTCGATCCAAGCAGCGGTAAGACGTCTCTGATGATCTACAACCGTCCGGCAAGACATCTCTGATGATCTGCAACCGTTTGGAACGGTCGCAGGTCATCAGAGACGTCTTGCCGCTGGTTGCCCAAAGATGCCTCTCCGAGTGACGCTGGAATGTTTTGTGTGAGTGAGTGAGTGACGCTGGAATTCCGGGAGGTGGGCTATATATAGGGTACGTGTGCTTCTTTAGTCCCGGTTGGTAACACCAACCGGGTCATGTGGCTCACGAAGTGGTCGTGATACTGCTGATCCAACAGCTCACAATCCCTCAAAAGAAACACACCCCTGATCCAACGTCTCACAAGCGCTTGAAAGAAACACACGATCCGTGTGCTTCTTTAGTCCCGGTTGGTCCCGGTTGGTAACACCAACCGGGACTAAAGTCGGGCTCACCCCTGATCCAACGTCTCACAAGCGCTTGAAAGAAACACACGATCCGTGTGCTTCTTTAGTCCCGGTTATATGCAGACCCTTGTCCATGGTTACGGAGCGATCAGAAGATAGGGTCTCACAAAAAGAAAAAGCGAAGACTAAATAGGGATGTTGTTCATGATGTGTAATAATTTATTAAACTTTTATATATTTATAGTATGGAGGACAAGACAGACATGTCAATGAAATCAAGCGTATGGCGGTGGCGGAATGTAGTACTTAATTTATAAATTTTTGATGTAGCATCAAACTTTGTGATGTGAAATGATCCACTGCGCATGTAGTACTTGATTTATAAATTTTTGAATTGATTTTAAATTAAGCGTATGTAGTACTTAATTTAAAACAAAGCGCATGTGATACTTCATTTTAAACCAAAACAGAAAACAGGAAAATGAAAGCAATTTTTACTTAATTTAGACAAGTCAATCAAAAGATATAAAAAAGGTAAGAAACCAGAAAATTAAAAAAATTAACCTCTAGTACCGGGCCGTGCGACCACCCGGTACTAGAGGTGCACTGGGCTTGGCGCGCAAATTTTCGCGGCCCTGAGGGACCTCTAGTATCGGGTGGTAACACGGCCCGGTACTAGAGGGTCTCTAGTACCGGGTGGAGCCACGGCCCGGTACTAGAGGCCTTTTTGGCGCTACTTCTGGCGGCTCGGGCCGAAAATTTGCCCAAGTCCAGCAAATCGACGCTCCGCCTCCGGGCTCCAGACGACGCCGCCTCCTGCGCCGCCAGGCTGCCGGATTTCGTCCCCGCGCCGCTGCCGCCCTCACCGTGGGTCGCCGTCCTGCTCCTGCTCCGGGCGCGGCCGTCCCCGCTCTTCCCCCGAGCAAGATCGTCGTCCCCGCCGAGCAAGCAAAGCTCGCCCCCCCGACCCACGGTGAGCTCGTCCCCCCGACCAACTACGTACTCTCTCCCTCTCTCAGATCTAGCGCGCGGCGGCGGCGGCGGCGGACCCTAACCACGGGCCGGCGCCGGACTTGGCAAACAAAAACATATTTTTTCAGGGCCTAAGGCCGATTTCATTATGGGGGAGGCCACAAACGGCCGATTACATTTGGGGGGGGGGGGGGAGGCCATTAATAAGGCCATTACATTGGAGGGGGGAGGGGGGGTCGTCGTCGCCGGTGCCGCCTAGTCGTCGAGGATGTAGAAGGGCGGCGGGGTCCAGAGATGCTCCGGTGGCGCCTGCTGCTGCTGCGGTTGCGCCTCCTGCTGCTGCGGTGGCGCCTCCTGCTCCTGCTCCGGTGGCGCCGACCAGCTCCCGCCGGTAAAAACCCAGGACTGGCCAACGAGGCCGGGAGGCAGAGGAGGCGGCGGCGGAAGGTCCTGCTCCTGCTCGCGTTCCATGGCGTAGTGCCACGGCTCGACCTCGTCCGGGTCGTAGTACTGCGGTGGCGGCGGCGGCATCAGGGCGGCGGCCGCATCAGCCTGGACCTGGGCCAGCACGGCCTCCCACCGCTTGATCTCGTCCTCGACGAGGGTGCGGTTGGAGGCCTCGTAAGCGGCCTTCAGGTCCGGGTCGTCGTCGTCTTCGGGGACCTCCTCCTCGAACCACAACGCGTCGGGCAGCGCTGGGTAGGCGGATTGGACGGCGCGGGGCGCCGGGGCGAAGTAGGAGCGGCGGCGGTCCTCGTGCTCGTCCTTGAGCCACTGCTCCCAGTGAGGGAGTCCGCCGCGTAGGCGGGGTCGTTACGGAGCGCCGGAGGGAGGAGGCGGCGCCGGCGCGCGATCTCCCTGTCCAGTTGCCTCCCAGGGAGCGGGACCGCCGGCACCGGAATCCTCTGCGGGTTCAGGTGCCAGCCCTCGGGGAGGTGGACGTCGTTCCACTCCAGCGTGGCGGCGTTGTCCCAGTGCCACTGGCACTCCGGCTCCGGCACATAGCGCCGGCGCCGGATCCTCCTCCCTCCGGCGGTGGTGGTGCTGGTTCGTGACGGCGCGTCGGGTGCGTGGGCGACCCGCACCGGTGGCGCGGCCCTCGGACGCCCTGCGGAACGACGCCCAAGGCCGCCGGCGGTGGAGGCGGTGGAGAAGCGCGGGGACGGTTGGAGGACTCGCCGGGCTCGTTCTTCGGGGACTTCCCGAACCAGCGCGACATGGCGGCGAGGGCACTGGACGGGCGGAGGGGAACTGTCGGGCGGAGGGGAACCGTGGGAGCGGAGTGTCCACATCCGCACGGGCGCGTCCCTTTTTAAAGACCAGGACCGTCGGGAGGGGAACCGTCGGGTGGGCCAGCGCCCGAGTCGCTGGCAAGTGGGCCAGGAGCATTGACTCCGGGTGGGCGGGGGCTGTTGGTGCTCCGCATTAACCACGGGGGGTGAAGGCGAGGCGGCCGGGTGGGAACACGAGGCGGGGAGGTGAAGACGAGGCGGGGCGGGAACACGAGGCAATGCGGCGGGGTCAGAACTGGGTCGCTGGCAGGTGGGCCAGCATTGACCACGCGTGGCCAATGGGCGGTCACACGTGGCGGTGGGGCGGGTAGGCACTGGCAGGTGGGCCAGTGATGGCTACGTGTTGGTGAACCCCAAGAGGAAGGTTATGATGTAGACAGCAGAAGTTTTCCCTTGAAATCTACCCAAGGTTATCAATCCAGTAGGACTTGACGATCTATCGGAAGGTTGTTGATGTTGACTCCCCCTGGCGCTAGGGAGCTTGCACCAACGTGGAATCTGCACAGACACAAACCAGAACTTTGCCCAACACGAAACAGAGAGGTTGTCAATCTCTCCGGTCTTGCAGAAACAAAGAGTTAAACGTATGGTGTGGAAAACAGCAGGAAAACAGCAAGTAACAGGAAACAGATGATTGCAGCAGGTTGTGTAAACAGTATGAGGAAATTGGACCAGGGTCCACAGTTCACTAGTGGTGTCTCTCTCAGAACAGATAACTAGCATGTTGGGTAAACAAATTACAGCTGGGCAATTGACAAATAGAGAGGGCATAACAATGCAATACATGCCAAGATGTCTACTATGAAATCTAGTTGGGCATTACAACAAAGTACATAGACCGTTATTCCAACGCATCTATGCCTAAATAATCCACCTTCAAGGCAGCATCCGCATCCATTCAGTATTAAGTTGCTAACAACAGATTATTGCATGAAGTAAAGTGTGTAATGTAATCAATACAAGTGCCCTTGGACACTGCACCAATGTTTTATCCCTAGTAGCAACAGCACATCTACCATCTTAGACCTTTCTGTCACTGATCCAGATATCTAGAGACTGAACCCACTATCGAGCATAAATACCCCCTCTTGGAGTCACAAGCATCTACTTGGCCAAAGCATCTACTAGCAACGGAGAGCATGCAAGATCAAGAGCACATAGATAAACAACTTGAATAAACATGGTATCAATATTCATCGGATCCCAGCAAACACAACATCTAGCATTACAATAAGATGATCTTGATCATGTTAGGCAGCTCACAAGATCTAAACATGGAGGCACAAGGTAGAGAGACAACCATCTAGCTACTGCTATGGACCCGTAGTCCAGGGGTGGACTACTCACGCATCACTCCGGAGGCAGGCATGGTGATGTAGAGCCCTCCGGTGATGATCTCCCCTCCGGCAGGGTGCCGGGAAGAGCTTCAGAACTCCTCCGATCTGAGATTGACGATGACGGCCGCGACGGAACTTTTCGTGGAATATGATCGACCGTAATAGGGTTTTCGCGTCGCGGAGAATATATAGGCGAAGAGGCGGCGTCGGTGGCCGAGGGGGGCCACCACGCCATAGGGGGGCGCGGGCCCACCCTGGGCCGCGCCCTAGTGTGGCGTGGCCCCCTGGTGGGTCTGCTCCGACTCCCCTTTGGACTCCGTGATCTCCTCGTGATATTATTGACGATGTCTTTTGTTTCGTCCAATTCCGAGAATATTTCCTTAATAGATTTTCTGAAACCAAAAACAGCAGAAAACAGGGAACTGGCACTGTGGCATCTTGTTAATAGGTTAGTCCCAGAAAATGCATAAAAATGATATAAAGTGTAACCAAAACATGTAGCAATTGATATAATAACAGCATGGAACATCAAAAATTATAGATACGTTTGAGACGTATCAAGCATCCCCAAGCTTAGTTCCTGCTCGTCCTCGAGTAGGTAAACGATAAAAACAGATAATTTTTGAAGTGACATGCTACCAACACAATCTTTGATCAAATAACAATGTAATGCACATGATCTGAATGAAGTGATCCAAGCCAATGGTCTATAGTTTGCAAGCAAGTAAATAAAGAGTAAACATAAGTGATCACACAAGTGCAAACTTTCATGAATAACACTATAAAACATTTAGAGATATAATAGTCTAACATAATAGTTAGTTCACAGCAGCAATAATTCTCAACATGAAAGTGTTTGTATCAACACAAAGGAAGATAATAGCTTCAGCTTTTGCTTCAACTTTCAACATGTATATCATATAGATAATGTCAATGCAAAGAATATGATCAACCAAACACAAAGTTATGTAAAAACTGTTATACTGGAGTTGACAATGATGTTTGCTTAAGTAGACAGAAAGAAGTGGGAAAACTGACTCAACATAAAAGTAAAAGAATGGCCCTTCGCAGAGGGAAGCAGGGATTAACATCATGTGCTAG
The DNA here is from genome assembly GCA_947311845.1 of Poa pratensis. Classification (NCBI taxonomy): domain Eukaryota; kingdom Viridiplantae; phylum Streptophyta; class Magnoliopsida; order Poales; family Poaceae; genus Poa; species Poa pratensis. The sequence goes on from CAMZMU010000043.1 coordinate 6,837,468, forward strand.
AGCTGTAGTTCCCGAAGGCATATAGAGAGCATAAAATATTGTTTTGTAAGGTAATGGTGTATACAGGTGTCAACAAATCAAATAGCAGGTACTTGTCATCTTCCATGGCTAACTAACTTTTAGAGCGGTTCCGAGAGTTTTTAGGACTGCACTTGTAACAAGCACTTATTGGTGACACTCCTCCCAACCATTTACTTTCCACAAACCATGGCTAACCGAATCCTCGGGTGCCCACCAACATTCACCATGGAGGAGTGTCTATTTATTTATTTATAGGGTGGACTAACCAGCTCTTTAATGCAAAATAAAAGGTGGAGAAGCAGATGAAGCTGCCAATCCTTGTAAATTAATTAGCATGGAAGATGACAAATCTCACTACTACGTCCTTATGAGCTTTTCAAGTAGTGACACAAAAAGGAAATGTAACAGTTTTGAGTAGTTAGTAGATAGCACATGAAGAAATTTACTTGGAATGGTGAAAACACCACATAATAGGTAGGTATGGTGGACACAGGTGGCATGGATTTGGCTCAAGGTTTTGGATGTACAAGAAGCATTCCCTCTTAGTACAGAGTTTAGGCTAGCAAGGTTATTATAAGCAAACATCATTATCAACTGGAATAGCAAGAGTGTACATAAAACACAAGGTTTGACGAACCATAGACTCCCACTGTCTTCCTTGTTAACACATAGCCTTCATCCAAAAATTATCTAGACTACTATGGACTTCCAATTATGCAACAGATTATTATAGCAGAAAATCCTTATAGTAGTTCTTCATTAATAGCCATTACTTACATGATGCACAAGCTTAAACATTAATTACTTGACAGCTCAAAACAATTGGCAAGCATCAAATTACTCAAGACAACGATCTAAAAAGATTCATGTAAGCATTTTATACCACTACCACATGCATAGCATTTTTCTGGTCCAACCAAACACCAATCAACTTATTTGACAACTCTCCAAACAGATATAAGTGAAGCAAGAGAGTACTTTCTTCAAAAGAAACTGAAAGCTCTAACAAGAGATATGAAAAACTGAGAGCTAACAGCAATAACAGCAACTAGACAGGAATACTCAACAAGTATAAGTGAAGCACAAGAGTATTCTAATGAAAAAGTGGAGCGTGTCTCTCTCCCAAACATGAATACTAGGATCCAACAAGTATAGCACAGCAAACAAAACAAAACAAACTGAAAACAAAAACACACTGACGCTCCAAGGAAGAGTACACTAGTATGAAGCAATAAAAATATAGCACCATTAGAGATGACCTGATAATTTGTAGATGAAGAAGGGGATGCCTTGGGCATCCCCAAGCTTAGATGCTTGAGTCTTCTTGAAATATGCTGGGGAGGTAAGCCTCCCCAAGCTTAAGCTCTTCACTCTTCTTGATCATGTAATATCATTCTCCTCTATCAACACTTGAAAACTTCCTTCACACCAAAACTTAACAGCTTTTCTCATTAGCAGGTTAGTGCACTAAAAGATAATACTTCAAAGTTCTAGCAAAGACAAAACTCACAAGCCAACTATTTTAAACATTAGCCACTGTTACTAGGCTCAAGTGGGCACTTTTACACGAAAAGAAACCACTTAAAAACTTGTAAAAGAGAGAATGCAAAATAAAAGACAGAATCTGTCAAACCAGAACAGTCTGTAATGACGAATTTTTTCGAGGCACTTACGATGCTCAGATGAAAACTTTTGAAATAATGAAAGTTGCGTAACATCATCAGGAACATGCACAAAAAGTTTCAGCATTTTTCGATTTTTTCTGATTTTCTACTGAATTAAACGGTGACGAACAGCAATCTGTCCCAATGCAGTCCCGAAAATAAAACCAACTTTGCATTAGTAACTCTCCTTGGCACAACAAAACAGCAAATAAAAGATACAAAGGAGTTGCTACAGAGGTAAACAAGCATCCTTGACTCAAGAAAACAAAAATAAAACAGCAAATAAAAACATGGGTTATCTCCCAGAAGTGCTTTTCTTTAATGCCTTTGAGCTAGGCATGAAGAGATGCATCAAGTATTGTCAAGACCAGAAAATCCAAAACCATAATTTGTCTTGACACTAGTATCATGTGAGTATTTCATCTTCTTCCTAGGGAAGTGTTCCATACCTTTCTTGAGTGGGAATTGAAATTTTATATTCCCCTCTCTCATATCAATAACAGCACCAACAGTTCTCAGAAAAGGTCTTCCCAAAACAATAGGACAAGAAGGATTGCATTCAATATCCAAAACCACAAAATCAACAGGGACAAGATTGTTATTAACCATTATCAAAACATCATCAACTTTTCCTAAAGGTTTCTTCATAGAAGAATCAGCAAAGTGAACATCCAAATGACATTTTTCCAAAGGTGCAAGCTTGAGAATATCATATAAATTTTTAGGCATAACCGAAATACAAGAACCAAGGTCACACAAAGCATTGCATTCAAACTCACTCAGTTTCATTTTAATAACAGGTTCCCAATTATCATCTAACTTCCTAGGGATAGAAGCTTCAAGTTTTAATTTTTCTTCCCTAGCATGCATGAGAGCTTTGATAATATGTTCAGTAAAAGCCATATTTATTTTACTAGCATTAGGACTCTTAGCTAGCTTTTGCAAGAACATGATGACTTCAGTTATGTTACAATTTTCGAAATTGAAGTTGTTGTCATCAAAAACAATGGAGCAATTATCACCAACACCTCTAAAAATTTCAGCACTTTTACTAGGAACAAAAGTAGTGCTATCAGGCAATTTAAAACTTTTTGTAGAGGTAGTAGAGACATTTCCAACACTTATTATCTTTTCACTAACAGTAGGGGGCGCATTAGCATGTGAGGCATCATTTGTTTCATTAGTAAAAATAGTGCAAACTCTAACAACACTATTTTGTTCAGCAATTTCAGCTTCTCTTTCTTCTCTCTCCCATCTTTCATGAAGTTCAGCAAGCATCCTAATGTTATTATCAATTTTAATTTGGATAGCATTGAGTGTTTTACTCTCTCTAATATCACTAGGAATAGCTTTTATTTTCAGCATTTCAACATCATGAGCAAGACTATCAACTTTAGCAGCAAGAGTATCAATTTTTCCTAGCTTTTCCTCAACAGTTTTATTAAAAGTAGTTTGTGTGCTAATAAAATCCTTAAGCATGACTTCAAGATCAGAGGGCACACTTCTATTGTTACTGTAGGAATTGCCATAAGAATTACCATAAGAGTTGCTACCATTAGCAGGATATGGCCTATAATTGTTGCTACCAAAATTATTCCTATAGCATTGTTGTTGAAGTTGTTATTTTTAATGAAGTTTACATCAACATTTTTCTCATCATGAGCAACCAAAGAAGCAAGAGGAATATTATTTGGATCCACAACACCATGTCCATTCGAAAGCATAGTCATAATAGCATCAACTTTATCACTCAAGGAGGAAATTTCCTCAACAGAATTTACCTTCTTACCAGTTGGAGCCCTTTCAGTGTGCCATTCAGAATAATTTACCATCATATCATCAAGAAGCTTTGTAGCAGCACCCAAAGTGATGGACATAAAGGTCCCTCCAGCAGCCGAGTCCAATAATTCCTTGAGAAAAATTTAGTCCTGCATAAAAGGTTTGGATGATCATCCAAGTAGTCAGTCCATGAGTGGGGCAATTTTTAACCAAAGACTTCATTCTTTCCCAAGCTTGGGCAACATGCTCATTATCAAGTTGCCTAAAGTTCATAATACCACTTCTCAAGAGATAATTTTAGCAGGAGGATAATATTTTCCAATGAAAGCATCTTTGCATTTAGTCCAGGAATCAATACTATTTCTAGGCAAAGATAGCAACCAATCTTTAGCTCTTCCTCTTAAAGAGAAAGGAAACAATTTCAGCTTAATAATATCACTCTCTACCTCCTTATACTTTTGCATATCACAAAGTTCAACAAAGTTGTTTAAGTGGGCAGCAGCATCATCAGTACTAACACCAGAAAATTGCTCTTTCATAACCAGATTTAACAGTGCAGGCTTAATCTCATAAAATTCTGCTTTAGAAGCAGGTGGAGCAATGGGTGTACAGATAAAATCATTGTTGTTTGTGCTAGTAAAGTCACACAACTTAGTATTTTCAGGATTACTCATTTTAGCAAGCCTAAAACAAGCAACAGGGCAACTCGAAATTAAAAACTAGATGCAGGAATTTAATTTTTTTGGGTTTTTGATTTTTAACAGCAAGCAAAACAAAACTAAAACAAGACAAAAAACAAAGTAAAGAGATTGGAACTGAGAGACTCCCCTTTCCAATAGCCTCCAAGTCCCCGGCAACGGCGCCAGAAAACAGCTTGATGGCTACGTGTTGGTGAACCCCAAGAGGAAGGTTATGATGTAGACAGCAGAAGTTTTCCCTTGAGAAATCTACCCAAGGTTATCAATCCAGTAGGACTTGACGATCTATCGGAAGGTTGTTGATGTTGACTCCCCCTGGCGCTAGGGAGCTTGCACCAACGTGGAATCTGCACAGACACAAACCAGAACTTTGCCCAACACGAAACAGAGAGGTTGTCAATCTCTCCGGTCTTGCAGAAACAAAGAGTTAAACGTATGGTGTGGAAAACAGCAGGAAAACAGCAAGTAACAGGAAACAGATGATTGCAGCAGGTTGTGTAAACAGTATGAGGAAATTGGACCAGGGTCCACAGTTCACTAGTGGTGTCTCTCTCAGAACAGATAACTAGCATGTTGGGTAAACAAATTACAGCTGGGCAATTGACAAATAGAGAGGGCATAACAATGCAATACATGCCAAGATGTCTACTATGAAATCTAGTTGGGCATTACAACAAAGTACATAGACCGTTATTCCAACGCATCTATGCCTAAATAATCCACCTTCAAGGCAGCATCCGCATCCATTCAGTATTAAGTTGCTAACAACAGATTATTGCATGAAGTAAAGTGTGTAATGTAATCAATACAAGTGCCCTTGGACACTGCACCAATGTTTTATCCCTAGTAGCAACAGCACATCTACCATCTTAGACCTTTCTGTCACTGATCCAGATATCTAGAGACTGAACCCACTATCGAGCATAAATACCCCCTCTTGGAGTCACAAGCATCTACTTGGCCAAAGCATCTACTAGCAACGGAGAGCATGCAAGATCAAGAGCACATAGATAAACAACTTGAATAAACATGGTATCAATATTCATCGGATCCCAGCAAACACAACATCTAGCATTACAATAAGATGATCTTGATCATGTTAGGCAGCTCACAAGATCTAAACATGGAGGCACAAGGTAGAGAGACAACCATCTAGCTACTGCTATGGACCCGTAGTCCAGGGGTGGACTACTCACGCATCACTCCGGAGGCAGGCATGGTGATGTAGAGCCCTCCGGTGATGATCTCCCCTCCGGCAGGGTGCCGGGAAGAGCTTCAGAACTCCTCCGATCTGAGATTGACGATGACGGCCGCGACGGAACTTTTCGTGGAATATGATCGACCGTAATAGGGTTTTCGCGTCGCGGAGAATATATAGGCGAAGAGGCGGCGTCGGTGGCCGAGGGGGGCCACCACGCCATAGGGGGGCGCGGGCCCACCCTGGGCCGCGCCCTAGTGTGGCGTGGCCCCCTGGTGGGTCTGCTCCGACTCCCCTTTGGACTCCGTGATCTCCTCGTGATATTATTGACGATGTCTTTTGTTTCGTCCAATTCCGAGAATATTTCCTTAATAGATTTTCTGAAACCAAAAACAGCAGAAAACAGGGAACTGGCACTGTGGCATCTTGTTAATAGGTTAGTCCCAGAAAATGCATAAAAATGATATAAAGTGTAACCAAAACATGTAGCAATTGATATAATAACAGCATGGAACATCAAAAATTATAGATACGTTTGAGACGTATCAAGCATCCCCAAGCTTAGTTCCTGCTCGTCCTCGAGTAGGTAAACGATAAAAACAGATAATTTTTGAAGTGACATGCTACCAACACAATCTTTGATCAAATAACAATGTAATGCACATGATCTGAATGAAGTGATCCAAGCCAATGGTCTATAGTTTGCAAGCAAGTAAATAAAGAGTAAACATAAGTGATCACACAAGTGCAAACTTTCATGAATAACACTATAAAACATTTAGAGATATAATAGTCTAACATAATAGTTAGTTCACAGCAGCAATAATTCTCAACATGAAAGTGTTTGTATCAACACAAAGGAAGATAATAGCTTCAGCTTTTGCTTCAACTTTCAACATGTATATCATATAGATAATGTCAATGCAAAGAATATGATCAACCAAACACAAAGTTATGTAAAAACTGTTATACTGGAGTTGACAATGATGTTTGCTTAAGTAGACAGAAAGAAGTGGGAAAACTGACTCAACATAAAAGTAAAAGAATGGCCCTTCGCAGAGGGAAGCAGGGATTAACATCATGTGCTAGAGCTGTAGTTCCCGAAGGCATATAGAGAGCATAAAATATTGTTTTGTAAGGTAATGGTGTATACAGGTGTCAACAAATCAAATAGCAGGTACTTGTCATCTTCCATGGCTAACTAACTTTTAGAGCGGTTCCGAGAGTTTTTAGGACTGCACTTGTAACAAGCACTTATTGGTGACACTCCTCCCAACCATTTACTTTCCACAAACCATGGCTAACCGAATCCTCGGGTGCCCACCAACATTCACCATGGAGGAGTGTCTATTTATTTATTTATAGGGTGGACTAACCAGCTCTTTAATGCAAAATAAAAGGTGGAGAAGCAGATGAAGCTGCCAATCCTTGTAAATTAATTAGCATGGAAGATGACAAATCTCACTACTACGTCCTTATGAGCTTTTCAAGTAGTGACACAAAAAGGAAATGTAACAGTTTTGAGTAGTTAGTAGATAGCACATGAAGAAATTTACTTGGAATGGTGAAAACACCACATAATAGGTAGGTATGGTGGACACAGGTGGCATGGATTTGGCTCAAGGTTTTGGATGTACAAGAAGCATTCCCTCTTAGTACAGAGTTTAGGCTAGCAAGGTTATTATAAGCAAACATCATTATCAACTGGAATAGCAAGAGTGTACATAAAACACAAGGTTTGACGAACCATAGACTCCCACTGTCTTCCTTGTTAACACATAGCCTTCATCCAAAAATTATCTAGACTACTATGGACTTCCAATTATGCAACAGATTATTATAGCAGAAAATCCTTATAGTAGTTCTTCATTAACAGCCATTACTTACATGATGCACAAGCTTAAACATTAATTACTTGACAGCTCAAAACAATAGGGTTTTCGCGTCGCGGAGAATATATAGGCGAAGAGGCGACGTCGGTGGCCGAGGGGGGCCACCACGCCATAGGGGGCGCGGGCCCACCCTGGGCCGCACCCTAGTGTGGCGTGGCCCCCTGGTGGGTCTGCTCCGACTCCCCTCTGGACTCCGTGATCTCCTCGTGATATTATTGACGATGTCTTTTGTTTCGTCCAATTCCGAGAATATTTCCTTAATAGCTTTTCTGAAACCAAAAACAGCAGAAAACAGGGAACTGGCTCTGTGGCATCTTATTAAAAGGTTAGTCCCAGAAAATGCATAAAAATGATATGAAGTGTAACCAAAACATGTAGCAATTGATATAATATCAGCATGGAACATCAAAAATTATAGATACGTTTGAGACGTATCAGCCAGCGATGACCACGGTGGCCACCTTTGACCAGGTTCTGGCCCAAATTTGGGCTGGGCTAGGATTGGGACAGCCTATGTTTTTTTTGAAAGATTTTTTTCTTTAGATGCAATATTAAATTGTTTTTGTTGCGTATTTGTATAGTTCCCTCCTTTGAATTATTGTACTAATTCTATTATTGTTTTATCTTTTTTTTTGTATTAGTTAAACAATGGATGTCGATGCTCCCTTCGTAACGAGAGAAGGGGAAGAAGAGATACTTTCCTACATTTTGGAACCCGGTGAATTTCGGCATCCCGCGGAAGGAGCTGAAGATGAGGACTCGGAAATTGGTGGACCCACGCCGTCTGGCGAGGTATATTAAGCCTATGTTGAGCAGATGCAATAACTGATTTGTGCATATATATGTATTCACAGATGTTTCATATTTTTAGACCTCCGCATCGAACCAATCCACTAAACGAGGCCATGCCCAAGGGATGGGCAAAGATGAGCATCCCACAATTGACGAGGTGAATGCAACTACTGGCCAACCACTGGCACCCGTGCCGAACGCAGTTAAGTTTGTGCATCAATGCGGAGTCACTGTCAGGGACAACGTTTATATCAGCACTCAGGAATGGATTAAGCCAAAGTTAGAGGGAGTTAGTTACGTCGACAAGAGAACCAAAGATGTGCTTTGGAACAAGCTCATTGCACATTTCACCCTACCGGTCTTGGAAGATGAGGTGAAGACAAAAAAAATGACGGACAAAGTCAAGCATTTCGCTCTTAAGAAGATGGCTCAACAATTCAATAACTACAAGAACAAATTATTCCGTGAGTGGGAAGAAGATGGGAAACTTCCGGATTTCACCGGCACACGAGAGAGGCAGCGGCCTCACTGGCCTGCATTTCTGGAGTACAAGAAATCAGAACGAGCTAAGAAAATGTCGCAAACGAATAAGAATAATGCAGCGAAAAAGAAGTATCACCATAAGATGGGGCCAGGTGGCTACCGAGTTGCCGAGCCTAAGTGGGAAAAAATTGAGTCCGAGTTGCGTGCAAAAGGGCTCACCCCGGTCACAGAGGAATGGGACAGAAGGATAAGGAATTGGCTACTTGCGCATGGAGGGGAGTATGACATGGAAACAGGGGAGTTAATAATTGATGAAAGCAAAGTAGTCAACGGAGCCCAAAAAAAATTATTGACTTAATTGCCAAGTCTAAAGAGGGAAAGTTTATTTCCGACAGAGAGAAGGACGAGCTGTCAGAGGCCCTCGGGACCAAAGAAAAAGGAGGATCAACACGAGGCTTAGGAGAAGTGCCGTGGATTGAAGGGTTTCCCGAGGACCGTGCCTCTTATAGAAGCCGATTGAGAGCAAAGAGGAGGAAGGAGCAGCAGGAATCAGACCGGTTGATGATCTTAGAAAGAAATCATGACCAGATGGTTGCTCTCTATAAGGAGCAGCAGAAGCAAATAGATCAAATGCGCGAGCAAGGGGCGCCAACTCTTCAGCTGGAACAAGCGAGTCAAGGCGGCCCATCGCATCGCAGAAGCAGCGTGGCTTCCTCGGTTATGGTCGGTGATGATGAGACAAGTTACCCCGTGGATTATATCACGGAGAAAACAACTTGTGAGCTGCATGTCCCAGTATTTAACTTATCCATGAAGGCGGCGGACGGCTATGCATTCTCCATTGACTCTACAGCATCGTGGCTTGGCAATGCCATTCCAGATGGATTTGCTCGTGTCGGCGTGGATCAAGTTGTACAAGGATATGAATCACTGAACCTTGAGTTCCCAAGAGCTGATGATGAGTCGGTGCTAGGGGACGTCGTGGGTGGTCTAATTCTATGGCGGAAGAAATACATCAAGTTTGAAGGCTGGGCGCCAAGGCCACCATCGTCTCCGCCAATTCACGATTCACCACCTGATGACGATGAAGGGGACGACAACCATCAGTCGCCTCTGCATCAGTCGTCTCCGCCGCCGCGTGCGCCGACTCCACCGCCGCGTGAGCCGACTCCACCGCCGCGTCAGCCCACTCCGCCGCCGCATGAGCCGACTCCACCGCCGCATGAGCCGACTCCGCCGCCGCATGAGCCGACTCCTGAGCCCCGACATAGGAAGGGCGCCACTTCGTCGTCCATGGGATTCGGGCGAGACCCCCGACGTTCGCCCCTCCCAAAAGTACCCAAAAGCCTTGACGACCTCAGAGCTTGCGACATGACTAAAGAGCAATTGGATGCGTGGGTGGATGCAGACACAAAAAGACAGCTTGCACGGAAAAAGCCCGAGGAAAAGCAAACATTTACTGCAAAGGAAAACAAGTGGGCTATTGGATTCATCACGGAACCATCGCAATATGAGAAAAATAAGCCAGATAACTATTTACGAGCTCTGAGTAAAAGTAGTAGCTCTCCCAAGACGAGAAGTAGTAGTGCCAGAGGGAAAAGAGACGTTGCCCAGCTCGGACAACAGGCAAACCAGTCGATAGCCCCGCTCGTAGTTATACCCAGTGGTCATGGCTCCGTGACGGACCTAATTCCTACTTTATCCTTGAAGAAGGACTTTGCTGCAGATGCTGGTATTACTCTTGCTCAACTGGACAACGAAAATCTCTTTCCGTCTGATGTAGATGATTCATGGAAATGGAAATGGGGGAGGTCCCTGCTGCGAGGTGATCAGATAAAGTGTCTACCGACATGTATGCGACAACTCCATAGTTGGTACATGAAAACCACAAAGGAATTTGATGACTTTTTGATCTGTGTGAAAGTTACAAAAAATCATTTCGCGGGTGAAGACATGTTCACAATTCAGCTCGAAGAACTCTGGTACTTATACAACCTTGACTCCCTCGACTTGGCTCTCGTCGGTGCCTACTGTCTGTAAGTGATTCAATTCATTTATTTCCAAAAAAGATAAAGTCTTTAGCTCTCAGCTCGTTCATTGCCATCGCTAATTATGCTCACTACGGTATTATGCAGAATGAAGAGTGATGAATGTGGTAGAAAGGGCATCTATGGCTTTGGGTTCGTTAACCCAGTACGAGTTAATGCAAGGACACTAAAAAACCACGTGAAGGACACGGAGAAGAACTTGCTAAATGCCCTAATGAAGCAACATTTCAACACGGAGATAATGTTTCCTTACTTCTTCAGGTAAGAGAGTGTTACTCGCTTGTACAAATTAAGTGTAACTGATGAGTTACTGACGTGTATATAATCATGCGCAGCGATCATTACATTCTGCTAGTCATTGAAGTTGATAGATCAAGAGTTCAAGTCTACGACTCATTGGACTGGCCTGAGGAGAGGTACCAAAGCATTCTAGATACGCTCCAAAGGTAATTTCAAACATTATCGCACTATATCAGTCTCTCTTATTGATTTCAGAGATATCAAGCAACTAATAACTCATTTATTCTTTTTTTTGGCCGGCAGGGTTTGGAAACAATTCAAAGCGAGGACAAAGGGTTCAGGTTCATTTGAAGAACAGCTGACTTTTGTTCACCCACAGGTAGGTAGTACGGTCTAGCTAGGTTCGCGCATCTCTTTATTTATAGTTTTCAATACCACTATATGTTGACTATGATTTGATTGAATTCTATTCTCGTAAAGTGGATCGAGAGGCAACCACAGGGGACCAATTTCTGTGGATATTTCGTTTGCGAGTGGATTCGTCGTTCGGTCACTGAGCGGGACCCAAAGAAATTTTTAGACGTACGTGAACAATCATATTCATCAATTGATCTCCAGTGTCATTCATAATTTTTGATAGTCATGATTAATATTCGTATTGATCTCCTTCTTTTATAGGCAGAGCCATTGCGCGAGAGTATGCCACTAAAGAAGCGCTTTCAAGCACTAGCAGAGGAACTTGCGGGGTTTCTGCTCAGCGAAGTCATACCTACAAAAGGAAAATACAATGGAGAATAGCGGTGAAGTCCCGGTTATGATCTCCCATGTAACCGAATAGACGGGCTCTAGTCCCGGTTATGATCTCCACACACGTGTAATCGAATAGACGGGCTCTAGTCCCGGTTATGAGCACCTCCATGTAACCGGATAGACGTGAACATATTTTTATTTATGAACATTTTGATATGTTATATGTAGTTTCTGTTTTTAATTAATTAAACGCATATTTTTTTGCACCATTTCAATATTAAATTGGGAGAAAAAACAAAAGATTACAGGCTGCCACGTGTGAGGTCCTTGGTCCCGGGTCGTATGACCAATCGGGACTAGAGGTCCTCCACCACGCCCGCGCCTCGGCGGCCACGTGGGAGCATGTTGTTTCGGGTCGTAACGGACCCGGTACTAGAGGGGGGGGGGGCCTCTAGTGTCGCCTTGCTAGTTCCGGGTGGACACCCGGTACTAGAGGCCCTTACGACCCGGGACCAGTGGCCCTGTTTCCACTAGTGTGTACATGTATAGTTGGACATTACTACGAACAGTAGCGACAACATGTAGAGAGCGATCGATACAATGCAACGCATGCGTCGACGTACGAATCTACTCCCTCCGTTCCAAATTAATTGACTTTCATTTGTCCAAATGTGGATGTATCTATAGTTGTAACATGTCTAGATATATCCACATGTGGACAAAAGGAAGTCAATTAATTTGGAACGGAGTGAGTACCATGTATGTATGGCTTGGAACTTTCTTACGTCGCATGCAGCTTGTGTGTGTGTGTGTGTGTGTCCTAGCTTCTTTGCCTTCTCAGCACGTCAGCATCATTGGCACATTGGCAGGGGTGGTTCCATTGGATATACTGTATCTGATATCTAGCACGTTTAAATTTGGTTTGCGACCTGTGACCTATATATATATATATATATATATATATATATATATATGGCCACATGCGCGCAGTCGTGTAGGTGATCATGCCACATATGGAAACATCGCAAGTGGTTGCAAGTCTGCAACTTGCAAATGCACGGACGGTCCACGCTAGCTGCCCGACGGGTCGGCGTCTTTGATGGAGTCTTGACCTTTTTTTAGAAGGATATGGAGTCTTCTTCAAGTACATTGCGACTACGTATATCAAACGCCAAGAAGCTAGCTAGCTAGGTCAGAGTCATCGCCAAGTTGCTTATGCGACGGTAGGACAAACCAGTTTACAAACTTCAAACACAACAAGCACAGAATAGAAAGAAAATGCAGGCACAGCTTGAAGATGACGAAGTCCTCCTCGCCGAGCCATCTAAGGGAAGACAGGGCATGTAGGGAGAATCGGTTGGACACCATGAGGAAGAACCACCACACAACTGCACCACCAGGATGGAAGGGCAGCAACACCATCCAATTTCCAACGTCGAAGAAGGACCCCACCCTCTCGTCCAGGATCAAGGACGCCGCACCGTCAGACGCTGAATGCGCATGCGCTCACCCTGAGAGGGGAAGGCTACTGACCACACAACCAACCGGGGCCGGCACCTGAGTTTCATCGCCGAAACCGACAAACCTCCACGGCTACATTGCCCAAGACAGAGGAAGACGAACCGAAAAGCGCAAACTGAGGTGACGATCATTGAAGAAGATGGAGCATCGCCGCCAAGAAGCAGAGCATTAGCAATGTTTAGTTTCCTCAGAACCATTAGCTTAACTAAAACCATGTGAGAGGTGAAACTAAATGCGATCTTGTTTTGTATGTATGTCTACAACTCCAAGTTTGTGGAATGCAGGCTGTCTGGTATTCAGAATTAAGGACCATTCCCGCAGGATATATTAGAAATCAGATTTTTAATTCTTATCTATCTCTTTATTAGTTATATTCATTTCAGATATTTCAATATGTCATTGGAGTTTACCTTGTGTGCCATTTGATCCGACCATTATTTGGTGCGTTTTGTTCGACAAGGTATGTAAAAGACCAGTATGTTGATTAAGCCTCCGTAAGAAGTGAGTGACGGATCTTGATGTACATGTATATCTTTGCTCTTCCTCTTCTCCACTGTTTTTTTGGTCGAAAATATGAGGTCTCATTGCTGAGTCACTTCATCGATCCTCCACAGTTGGTTAGTTCTCCACATACTGTCACTATTAATCGGAGTAAAGAGTGAATTCACTCACTTAAAACACGAACCTTCATCGGAGCACCAAATGATTTGGCAAAAGTGACCATAACTGGAGTTCAGGAAAACCAAAAGATGTGGAAAGCAAAATGTGCAGCCTAAAATTGCAAGAGTAATTGTTCAATCATACACCGAACAATATCAAAAAATAATCAAAGGATCCAGAGTGACATTATGTGGAGGTACAGGGAACAATATTACGGAGTGATTCGGTAGTAACTGATGAAATTCAAGTATGTTTCGGTTGTACCTTCCAAACAAGAAAGCACGGCTGTGTGGAGTGCGGTGATTTGTCTCCCGGGCTACATGTAGCCCTATATTTTGAAAATTCAAAATCAATAATTTTAAGTTTCCAAAAATTCTAAAAATAATTCTAAACGTATCTAAAGATGATTTCTCCGGTGCGGAAAAAAGAAATGTGAAACATTCTGTATTTTAGGTTGTATAAAAATGACAAATTTCTGGAAGTGGAGTGGTTGACAAATTCAAAATCTCTGAAAATAGTCCGGATTTGTCATTTTCATGTCGACCGGAATACAAACAATTTCGAGTTAAAAATTTGCAGAAGCGTAGAACATGTGATTTCAAAAATCTAGAATTTTTTCTGGAATTTTTTGAAACTTTAGAATGTTGATTTAAAAAAAGATTAAAAACCAGCCCTGTAGCCTGGCCTACAGTGTGACTTGTCGCGGCTGTGTGTTACTTCTGCAAAAAAAAAAAAAACAGAAACAAAGTCTTCAAAACAGAAAGGATATCACTGTATAATTTTATTCAGGAGTGACCGACCAAGTAATAGTTTCGCACTAACTTCAGGGTGATGTTCAGGTCTTCATTAGCGTGACTCCAACAGATTGTGGCCGCCAGATGGAAAATGAAGGGGCAGGATGACACGTCAGTTCGTACATTTGTCGTCTAAAAAACCAGAGTTCACTCCTCTCCGTCGTGCTAAACATTTGAGCACACAACACTAGGGTTTCCAAGCTTCTCATCTCCGGCGGCGGAATGGGCGGCGGCGCGACGGACCAGAGCGATACCGGTGAGGAACGCCACCTGGAACCGGCCGTCCTCGCCCACCCACGCGAGTCCCGTCTTCCTCGCCTGCTGCTGCTGCCGGAAATGGCCTCGCTGCCGATCCCCGACGAGCTCCTGGCGGAGATCTTCCTCCGGCTGCCCACCCCAACGGACCTCATATTCTCCTCTGCCGCCTGCGTCTCCTTCCGCCGCGTTGCTTCCGGCCGCTCCTTCCTCCGCCGCTTCCGCAAGCTCCACGCCCCGCCCTTCCTCGGTTTCCTCGAACATAAGGTCTTCCACCCCGCTGTCCCTCCTCACCCCTCCGCGCCGGCAGCCAGCGCCACCGCCCTCGCCGCCGACTTCTCCTTCTCCTTCCTCCCCGCCCCTGCGAGGGACTGGCGCGTACAGGACAGCCGGGACGGCCGCGTCCTCCTAGACAGATCCCCACATAGCGACGTCGATACCAGGCACGAGCTGGTGGTGTGCGACCCGTTGCACCGACGGTACCTCCTGCTTCCCCCAATCCCTGCCCACCTAACCGCCACGGTGGAGCGGCCACTCCCTCGGTCTTACCTCCAGACCTTCCTGGCTCCCCCTGTTGTCAGCGACAGCGGCGAAGCATTGGCAGCGGAGGAGACGTCATTCACCATGGTCTGGATGGCGCAGTGTTCAACTAAGCTGGTCACCTGTGTATTCTCTTCCAGCACCGGAGAATGGCGACCCATTTCATCTCAGAGCTGGGGCGATTTGCTTCCTGGCCCGCTGAAACCCGGACCGTGGTCAAAATCAAATGAGGGGCCTCACTTTTTTGGTCGTCAGTACGTCTATGGGTGCTTCTACTGGGTGTCAGAATGGAGGGAAAAGTTGCTGGTGCTTGACATCGAGAGGATGGAATTCTCCATTACTGATCCCCCACCCGATGCCATAGGTTTGCCCGGTGTGGATATAGCTTTTGTGGAGGCAGGGGAAGGCAGACTCGGGATGTTTATCTGTCCAGAGTACACAAATGATCTCAAATATTTTATCAGGCAGAACAATTGTGGGAGTTCTTGCCAGTGGCAATTTGAGAGGACAGTCTCACCAGATTTTAAGTTCTATATCATGGATTCAACAGAGAGGCACTTGTTCCTGTATGCATGGGTCTCATCGCCTGCAGGCTGTTTCTCGCTGGATGTCAAGACACTCCAGCTTGAGACGGTGTTTGTGACGAACTTGTGCAGTCCCTGTCGTTACACATATAGCAACTTCCCACCATCGTTATTGTCGACACCAACAATATCAAGTGGTAAAACTTGCTGGTCCATCCTAGTTATTTTCTTTCATATTTTATCATTTTCACACAACTTGTTTGGTTTCATGCTTGGTAGCTCATTATTGTCATGGGTAATTCTTCTTTACATAGTTTGGTAGTTGCAACTACTTTTTATGTGCTTGTAGAAGAGCTAAATCATGCTCAGGAATATAACAGTGATTTATTCGTTTGTCTATTCTAGAGTAGGCATCTAGTTACCATTTGAAGGTAATCAGATAAGTAAAAGAAAGGATCCACACTATGAGTAGCATTCTTGAGAACTCGTGGAATTGTAAAAACCACTAGAGCACATACTATTGCCAAACCAAGGAGAAAAATTACACTCCTAAATCAGGACATTGCTACCTGTTCACCTTTGGAATGTTTCACCCTAGAAATATTTATTTCAGTCACCTAAACTTGCCTTTTCCACTTCCTTTTTGATTGACATAAAATGGCAGACAACTCATAGTTGGTCACGGTTACCCTATAAACTTATCACATTATGTTGGCTTGGTATAAATCTGCATAACTGGTATAGTCGCACTATTGCATCTTCTATATATCATATGTGCAAAATTGACTGGAATAAATGTTGCAAAGCAAATCTGCCCATTGCACTTGCCATTCATGTAGCAAGAACAGCTTCCCAGCTTACGCTAAAAAACTGTTTGATTTTCACTCAACTTCTAAAGATAAACTAGAGGCAGTGCACCCATGTTTCTGTTAGACAGTTGTACTTTTTATCTGCCTCTATCTCAGATTCTCAGTCCTTCAAGGCACATGCCAGCTGCAATCAATCATATTATTATGATGACAGAGGACTATTTTAGTTATTGATTTTTACTACTGTGACCCCTAGTTTTTTTCTGCTTCAACTTAGAAATTTGTTACGCAATACTACAAGCTTGCTATACTAGGTGATTTGCTAGATCCTGGAACATGAAGCTACCAAGTTCTTTTAAAACTCAGTTTTTGTGCGGATTTATTTCCTTTTACATGGCTTCATCCAGATATTTCATCTCAGCTTTTCTTCCCGTGCTTTTCCTGTAAGCAATGTGCCCGAGTGTTGCTTGATTACTAAGGCCACCTCTTGTTCCTGTTTGCTCTTAAGATCTTGTGTATCTGCAATTTGAGTACACTTAATTTTGACACATTGGGCAGGTGTTGAAAAAGAGGCTGAGAAGGAGATGCTGGAACAAGGCTGTGTGGCATGCTCAGGCGCACAGTCACCACAGCCATCAGAGTAGTCCTGATGTTCGAATGCTAGAGATCAGGCAGAGGATTAGGAAATCTTCTTGATGTTGCGGTACAACTCAAGACAATTTACCACTAAATCGTCATCTAGAATCAAGCTTTATTGTTTACCTAGAGTTTATCTTTTTTGCCTTTATCTCACAGTTGCCTGATAAGGTTGCAAGAGAACTATGTTTCAGCACAATCAGTATGTTAACTAGGACTATGTAACTAGTCAATGTGACTGTAATCTTGTTCTATGCCTACCAATCTTTGTACCTGCTATTGCTACAACAGCACTACGCAAGTACGCATGTGTGGGTATGGAACTTGTCAGGCATGATGAGTTTTAGGATCTGTTAAATATGGCGTGCTCTATTTGCTAATCAGATGGTATGTTTGGAAGAAGCTATATATGTTCTCATGCCTAGCAGGCATGTTACATATCCTGCTTTTGCCTAGCAGGCATAAAAATCTATTTATATTCTTTTGGCAGACTGAAGTGAACCTCGCAGGCGCATGGTTAAATGTTTGTGTCATTAGAGTACATGTGAGACGACAATGGTGGTGGCACGTGCTCGTTGGCCGTCGCTTGCTGGTAGGAAGATGTTCTCCTGTCAAGCCACACTCAGACACTCTGTTTCTTCAGAATCTGAATCGAGCTGCACATTACAGTTCACTCAACTACTCAAGGAGGACAACTCCAGCAGCTTGCGTTTGAGCAAGCTCCTAATACCACGCTCACCCTCTGATAGGGTCGTGTCTCCACAGCCACATCCAGCCGCATAATAACCTCCGTGGAGATCAAAATCTGCAGATCATCGGTTACCGATGAATCTGTCACTCTAACTTGTAAGCTTATTGCTCGTCGCTTCAGTCTCACATGCAGGCGTTTGACGGGGTTCAGTGGAGTTCCACGCTTCCTGGCCAAGATCTCTTCTTGTAATGGTGCAATCAAAGGTGTGTCTACCTGCATGTTCCAAGTCGTCCCGTCTTCTCAATTAATATGTGAGATCAGTTCAACTCGTATCCGTGGATTGAAGTTTTTTTCTTACTCAATTTTTTTGGTTCGCTGCATGTACAAGCAGGATAATGACAGGAAAGATCAGTTCAATGAATTTACGAAAGAATAAAGCCATATATAAATCCTCTCAGCCAACATAGTCTTAATCAACTCATATCCGTAGTCCTAATCCGGAGTAGTAAGCTAGTAACCGCACATGGACCGTCAATGTTGGTAAAGAACAAAGGTATTTAAAGGAAATGACAAATGAAAATGAACTGCAATGTAGTAGGTAGGTACTTCAGCCTTCATAGCTTAACCACCCTGTCAAATTGGCAGCTATAATATGTAAGCCACAAGCTAGCCTTCAACACATATCTTGCAGCCAAAATAAATGTCGAAAGAGTCAAAGGAGTTTGTTGCATTGTTGGTGTACACACGTGACACGTAGCGCTTAGAGCTAGCACTCCCATGCGTGAAACAAGAAGAAATGATATATTTAAGTGTTTGCATGGGAATGGTAGGCATTGGGATGCCACACAACACCTTAAGGTCTTGAGAGTCTTGTTCACTCAAAGCATCCTGTAAGAATAGATCTTGTGGGAGGGCATATTATTTTGTAGTATGGTTTACTTTTTTATTAGATTCACCAAATATGAGCAGATGGATGCTTGTCGTTAGACACGGATCTGCGTGATGTTTCAGTTACACTAGCCAAACCCAAGAAGAGAACAACCTATGCATGCACATGAGGAGGGTTCTGATCTTTAGGCAGTCACACATTCGTGAGAGATGTTGGTAAGCCTTCAAGAATGCTCTCGAAAAGAGAAGGGTGTCTGTAGGGACCCTTCGTACATGAAACGAAGCTTGTATGCGGGTGGCCTCATAAAAGAAGTAAGGTGCAATCTTGTTCATAGGATGAATCGTCTTGGATCCTCCTTTCCCTCGTGAATAATTTGTTGTGTTATATGGGTCTTATAAAAATGCTTAATTTTTATCCAACTCATGGATTGATCCTTCACAATAACTTCCTTGATCACCTGAGAAGGTATTCTTGTGGGCTTCACATTATACAAGATAATTAAGTATAATTGTTTATTTCATTTTCTTAGGGGAGAATATGAAGGAGAAGAGAAGCAGTGCCAAGGATCTTGTTACATGTTTTTGTGAGTTAGTCTTGTCCCTCCGACAATAATAACATTCAAGATTGTTTTATTACTGCCATAGGGCTTGCTCTGGCCACTCTGGCCTAGGGTTGCTCCGACGATAATAACATTCAAGATTTTAACCTACCTTTTAGGCTTTGTTCCATCCAGATTTAAAAAAACAGTTCATGCAAATATGTTCCCCCTGTTTTTTTTCACGTTGCAAGTGTGTCATCTCCCTGGTGGTGGGTGATCTCTCGTTGCGTTTTATGAAAGGGCATATGCTTGCTCACTGAAAATCCTAGTTTCGCAAACCACCTCAAAATACATACATAGTTGACGATGCATGGTCACAATAATTACAAGATATTGTTATCGATATCGGTAATAAAAAAACTTTAATAGAGAGACTAACATTTAGATATAAAGGAGAAAATATTTTTTAATGGTTAACTTCATAGACAAGAGGTGTTTGAGGCTAAATCCTAGATGGAACAAGACTCTGGGGCAAGACGGTCTCCTGCCGAGCTTAACATTTTTTTAAGGAGAAAATATTTTTTAATGGTTAACTTCATAGGCATTGGGATGTCACTAAAAAAAAGACTTAATGGACATGTTTATATATTTGCAAGCACACGAGAGCGACAAACCATGTAAACTTAATTATGTTGTTATCACCTTCTACCACTAGAAGAAAAGTGCCTTTGACACGTTGGCCCCGTCGTCCTTGGTAGACGGGCATGATCTACCACATGTTTTGGGTTTTTTTGTTAGGGGAGACAAGAGAAATCTCTAGACGGCGATTAAACTAGTATTTGGGTGCTTATGGAGACACTGCTATGACATGGTATTCAATGCGGTGCTGCCATCCCCGTAATGGTCATTCGAAAGATAATATTGGAGTTCAAAGCTTGGAAATTGGTGGGGCTTTTCCAAGCGGTTGTGTTTGGTTTTCCTTGGCCAACACTAGAGTGGTGGCCGGCTTGTAGGGGAGTACACCGTTTCTTTTGGAGAGCTGCTACCCTGTTGCGGCAAGAAAAAGTCATCTTAACGGTATTGCAACCTTGCCTATTGACACTTATTTTATGATATTTGATACACCATTAATATGTGAGATCGCTCCAACTCGATCCATATATTGTACTTTTCTTCTTTTATTCAGAATAAATCTGTTTGCTGCATGTTCAAGCACGATAACAACCCGAAATATCAGTTGAATAAATTTACGGAAGAATAAAGACAAATATCAATCCTCTCAACTAAATTTCACATGAAACATTTAAAAGGACCATATAGGGAGGTGTCTAACATTGTCTTAATCAGTCTCTTCTTACCTTACTACGTACTATATCTGTAAGCGAGTGAGCACAAATGGACCGTCCATGCTTGTAAAGAACACTGGATTTAAACTTTTAAAGAAAGGACAAACGAGAATCAATAAAGTGCGGTAGTAGCTAGATAGACTTCAACCTTCAGGAAGTCACTACCCTGTCTGGTTGAGGTTCCTGCATTTACCGGCTATATATGTAAGTAAGCAGCTAGCCTTCATCACATATCCTGTAACAAAGACAAATGTTGAAACAGAAAAATGGAGATTGTTGCATTGTTGGTATACGCACGTAACATGTACTCCCTTCGTTCCTAAATATAAAATATTTTACCTTTTTCCTGATTCGTATATATCTAGACGTATTTTAGTATTTTGATTTACTCATTTCAGCCCGTATTTAGTCCACATTGAAATGCTAAAACATATTATAATTTGGAATGGAGGAAGTAGCACTTTGAACTAGCATTGGCATTAGTGAGACAACAAGAAGTCATAAATTTAAGTGTTTTTATGGGAATGGTAGGAACTGAGACACCAGACAACACGGCTAAGTCTTGAGGGTCATGTTCAGCCGAAGAACGGTGTACAAAAGAGCTTGTGTGAGGACATATGGAAACTTGTCGCTAGACACAAATCTACCAGTTGCCTCGGTTAAACTAGCCAAACTGACAAAGAGAACAACCTCTGCATACACGTGAGAAGGATTCTGATCATTAGGCATGCACCCATTCATGCGAGATGTTGATAAGCCTCCAAACAAGGTCTTTGAGTTGTTTATTAACCATGGCATGTAGAGATTCCAGGCAAAAAATAGTTTATGCAAAACAGTAGTTTGATACCCATCCATAGGCAAAAAAAAATGCTACAAATGTGTTGTTTATGGAGCTGTGGTTGGATTGCTATTCGGAATGCAGACCGTCCGAAGTGCTCGAATCCTACCTATATAAGATCAGGCTTTCAGCGTCCGCTGGAGCCGCCCACGTCATCGTCGCACGGTAGACATCTACAGTGCCGCGCGCATCTACAGTGTCGCGTGCTACAGTGCATTTTTTTCCTTAAAGACCCTGGCTTCAGCGAGCTGGCGACACAGCCGCGTCGCGCGCTACAGTGCGTTTTTTTCCAAAAAATCACATACATGAAATATATGCGCGTCGATGAGTATGTTCCATTCCTGTGATCGGTTTCGAATTTGTTCGACTCCAACTCCTTAATTTTGGATCCAAATTCGCAAAAATATTTGACCAATTTTATCAAATTCGTCGCACTCAGGCATCCGTTTCAGTTTTCCTTTGACGAGTGTATGCAGATCACCCTTCCAAACAACTTTCATGTTTTAACCTTTTTATTT
The DNA here is from genome assembly GCA_947311845.1 of Poa pratensis. NCBI lineage: Eukaryota > Viridiplantae > Streptophyta > Magnoliopsida > Poales > Poaceae > Poa > Poa pratensis. The sequence continues at coordinate 6,859,592 of CAMZMU010000043.1, forward strand.
CGACGGACCTATACATATTTCTCTCCAATCTCTAAATTCGTTGTATTTTACGCTGTGCAAAAGAGGCAAATTCTGACAGATTCGAAATTTTAAAATCTTGCTTTTCTGCAGAAAACTCCCCGCGATTTTGCGAAAAGTCTCCGCCTTTTCTAAAATTTGTGAACCGGTCCTCCGGCATAAAACGCACGAGCGAGCCCTACGTTTTTTTCAGAACAGTCCCTGCGTTTTCTCCTATGCGTTTTTGCAGAAGATTCCCCGCATTTTCCAAAAAATGTGAATCGGCCCTCCGGTCTACAATGCACACACGTCTCCGTTTCGTCCGATCCAGATCTGACGGCCTGCGCGGCGCTATTGCGGAAACACCCTCACATTTAGCAAAAATCCGCTCCGCTCCTCCCCGCTCAAAACGAGGCTCACGGCGAGCTTCGCCGTCGCCTCCTCTCCATCTCCAGCGTGCCTCGCGTGATGGGCCGCACGGCGCGCGGCGGAATCGACGCCGCCGTGCCCCCGCTCCCTCCGCCGCACCTGCACGCCGCAGCCGCCGCTCCGGCGACCAAACGCAACGGCGCCGCCGCTCCCGGGCGCTCCGCGTCCACGCGCTTCCGACGCGCCGACCCGCGCGTCCCAGATCGCGGTGGTTCGACGCCGGCGTGCTCACATCATCACGACGTCAGCGTGCGCACACATGGCATTTTTTTTCCCCTTTCTGCAAAATAAAATCCAGAAAATGTGAAAACAGTGACAGATGTGCCCAATTTCCCTAAACAAATTCCAGAAAAATAATAAATGTTTCAAAATCGACAACTTTAAATCTACAAAGCGAAAAAATGGAAAATGTATCAAAATTCTCAGAAACAAAAATGCAAAGCATTTATGGCAAAATAAAAATTCGAATATTCCAAATTAGTTAAAATTTGGAGAAAATCGATGCCAAATTCCACCGGATTTCCACAATTCCAATTTAGCTAAAATATGCAACCTACTTATGGCAAAAAAAAATCGAATATTCCAAATTGGACAAACTTTGGAGAAAATAGACGATAAATTCCGACGAATTTCGACATTTCCAAATTAGTAAAAATTTAGAGAAAATAACGAATTTCGACATTTCCAAATTAGTAAAAAATTAGAGAAAAAAAGACAAATTCAGACAGATTTCGACATTTTCGAACACAACATATGCGTCGTGCCAGCAAAAAAAGAGCATGCTTCAATATTCCAATTTAGTTAAAATTTCGATAAAATTTAATAAACGACAAATTCCGACAGATTTTCACATCTCCAATTTAGTAAATTTTTGGAGAAAATAGACGACAAATCCCAACAAATTTCGACATTTTAAAATACAACGGGTGCGGCGTATCGCCGCACCGAATTCCACTAGTTGGAGTAACGAGTCCTCCATCCGTCCCCAAAATCCTCACTCCTCACTCCTCTCCCGTGCTAAACATTTTGAACCCACCAGCCTAGGGTTTCCAGTGCGAGCTAGGTGGGTCTTCTCAGCTCCGGCGGCGGGATGGGCGGCGGCGCGGCGAACCAGGGCCAGACCGGCGCGGACCCTCGCCCGGGACCGGCCGTCCTCGGCCACCCACGCGAGTCCCCTCCTCCTCGCCTGCTGCTGCTGCGGGAAAGGGCCTCGCTGCCGATCCCCGATGAGCTCCTGGCGGAGATCTTACTCCGGCTGCCCACCCCAACGGACCTCATCCGCGCCTCCGCAGCTTGCGTCTCCTTCCGCCGCGTCGCCGCCGGCCGGTCCTTCCTCCGCCGCTTCCGCAAGCTCCACGCCCCGCCATTCCTAGGCTTCCTCGACCACGACCTCAAAGTCTTCCACCCCGCTGTCCCGCCTCACCCTTCCGCGCCGGAAGCTAGCGCCATTGCTTTGGCCGCCGACTTCTCCTTCTCCTTCCTCCCCGCCCCTATCAACGAGTGGCTCGTACGGGACATCCGGGACGGCCGCGTCCTCCTCGACAGAGCTCCCCAGCACGACATTGAGAATAGATACAGTGTCGTCTTCCCGGAGCTGGTGGCCTGCGACCCGCTGCACCGACGGTACCTCCTGCTTCCCCCAATCCCTGCCCACCTGACCGCCACGGTGGAGCAGCCACTCTGGATAAGACGTCACCGTTACTGCGAGACCTTCCTCGCTCCCCCTGTTGTCAACGGCGACAAGGAAGCGGAAGAGATGTCATTCAGCGTGGTCTGGATGGCGCAGTGTGAAACTAAGCTGGTCGCCTTTCTCTTCTCTTCCGGCACTGGACAATGGCGAGCCATTTCATCTCAGAGCTGGAGCGATTTGCTTCCTGGCCGACCATCATCGACAGTGTTGCCTCTGTTCTCCTGGCGCCAATACGCCTATGGGTGCTTCTATTGGGTGACAAATTGGAGGGAAAGGCTGCTGGTGCTTGACTCCCGGAGGATGGAGTTCTCAATTGCTGAAACCCCGCCCGGAGCCAGAGGTTTGCGCGGTGTGGCTATAGCCTTTGTGGAGCCAGGCGAAGGCAGGGCCGGGATGTTTGTGCGTCCAGAATACACAAATGACCTCAAGTATAGTATCAGGCAGAACAATTGTGGGAGTACTATCCAGTGGCAGTTCGAGAGGACAGTTTCACTGGATTTTGAGTTCGTGGTCATGGGTTCAACGGGGAGGCACTTGTTTCTATTTCGGTGGGGAAGCCCATCGCTCGATGCAGGCTGTTTTTCGCTGGACGTCAAAACATTCCAGCTTGAGAGGGTGTTTGTTTCGAACTCAGGCATGCCCTGTGGGTACACATATTGCAACTTCCCACCATCTTTATTGTCAACACCAACAATATCAAGCGGTAAACTTTATGTTGCACTTGCGTCCTAGTTATCTGATCTGATGCTTGATATTTCATTTGTGATTGATAATTCATGTTGACATAGTTTGGTAGTTGTTACTTGTTATGCGCTTGTAACAAAGTGAAATCATGCTCAGGAACATAACAGTGATTTATTTGTTTGTCTGTTCTAGAGTCAGCCATTTCAAGGTAATCAGAAAGTAAAAGAAAGGATCTTACACATTATCAACAACATTCTTGAGACCTCGTTTAATTTTAAAACCACTAGACCTCATACTCCTGCCCAAACTAAGGAGAAGAACTACACCCTTAAATCAGGACATCGCTACCTTTTCACCTTTGGAATGTTTCAGCCTAGAAATATTTATTTCAGCCAACATAACTTGTCTTCTCCACTTCTTTTGATATAAATGTAAAAGGCAGAAAACTCATACTTGGTCATGGTTATGCCTATAATTATCACACTATGTTGGTTTGCAATAAATCTGCATAACGGTATGGTCGCGCTATTGCATCTCCTATTGTCATATGAGCTTTGGCTGAAATAAATGCTCCTGTACAAATCTGCTCATTGCATTTGCCATTAATGTAGCATGAACAGCTTCCCAACTTGCGCTAAAAAACTGTTTGATTTTCAATTAATTTCTGAAGATAAACTAGAGGTACTGCACCCATGTTTTTACACAATTTGTACTCCGTACTTTTCATCTGCATCTGCCTTAGATTCTCAGTCCTTCAAGGCATGTGCCAGATGGAATATATCATGTTATTATGATGACGGGGGAGACACTATTATAGTTGTTGGTTTTTGCTACTGCGGCCCCTGAGTTTTTCTCCTTCAGTTTAGAAATTTGTCACCCTATACTACAAGCTTGCTATACTAGGTAATTTGTGAAGTCCTGAAACATGAAGCTACCAATTGTTTTACAACTTTAAGTTTTTTTAAGGATTCATTTTCTTTGTGTTCACATGGCTTCGTCCATATATAGCATGTGGTTTGTTTCTAGCCATAATATTGTTTCATCTCAGCTTTTCTTCCCGTGCTTTTACAGTAAGCAGTATACCGAGTGTTGCCTGATTACTAAGGCCTACCTCTTGTTCCTGTTTGCTCACAAGTTCTTCTGTATCTCAATTTGAGTACACTTAATTTTGAGATACTGGGCAGGTGTTGAAAAAGGTGTTGGGGAGATGCTGGAACAAGGTTGTGCTGCAAGCTCAAGCATGCGGTCACCACAGCCGTCAGAGTAGTGATGATGTTTGAATGCTAGATATCAGGCAGAGGATTAGAAATCTTCTTGATGTTGCGGTACAACCTTAAGACAATTAACCACTAAACTGGTTCGTAGCTGGGTGCTTTTGGTTCTGTTTGGTTGCAGCATGGTCAGCTGGAATCAAGCTTTATCTTGTACCTTGAGTTTATCTTGTTTGCCTTGATCTCACAATTGCCTGATAAGGTTGCAAGAGAACTATGTTTCAGCACAATCAGTAGGTTAGCTAGGACTATGTAACCAGTCAATGTGACTTGACTGTAATCTTGTTCTATGCCTACCAATCTATGTACCTGCTATTGCTACAACAGTACTACCACATGTGTGGGTATAGAACTTGTCAGGCATGCGAGTTTGTTAATCAGATGGTATGTTTGGAAGAAGCTATATATATGCTCATGCCTAGCAGGCATGTTACATATCCTGATTTTGCCTAGCAGGCATAAAAAGCTATTTATATGCTTTTGGCAGACTGTAGAGTACATGTGAACCTAGCAGGCGCATCGTTACATGTTTGTGTCAGTAGAGTACATGTGAGACGACAATGGTGGTGGCACGCGCTCGTCGCTTGCCGGTCCGAAGATGTTCTCCTCACAAGCCATACTCAGAAACTCTGTTTCTTCGTAATCCGAATCAAGCTACACATTACAGTTTCAGCTAAAGCCACCGGGGTGAACAATAAACTTCTGATTCATTATACGGTTATCTTTTGAAACTGTTTGAAACTGTGTTGATGCAGATTAGAGACGATTTGGTCACGTGCCTACATCAACTTTCTGCTGTCATTGTTGTCTTTGCCGTCAGTAGCCGGTGATTAACTCTCTACTGCATCCTATTCATCTAGTTATCGCTACCATACCACACATCTTGCCTGATCCCATGTTTCCTAGTTTATTATCGCGATGGCTAGTTTTTGTTTACAGAGTTTGCTAGTTGTAGCCAAGCTAACATAACACCGATTTAAGGTGATTAACATAACACCAATTTTTACATATAATCTATATGCGCATACACATATATAGCCTTATTAAGGGGCCATGTTGTCTGACCTTGTCCTAGGGCCGTCCCAAAAATAGAGCTGGCCATGCTTGTGTGACATGACCCGGCCTCCTTGGACTCTGCCTACCTCTTACCAACAACAAGAACAACAACAATGGTCAATCCAGCTAGCCAGACGAGGGACGTAACACAGAGAGCATTTGCATCATCGGATCTACGACCAACTTTTGTGTCATCTCTAAGAATGTTCCATCAGGATCATGCTTCGGTGCAACACTCTTATGAGCACGGCCCGAGAAGGCATCATCGCCGAAGATACTCGCCGGTGATATGAGTGTTGGCTGATAATCCCACAGATTATTCGGAAGATAATGCGTTGGCCATTTGTGTTTGATCTTCAGTGAGGACACAGCCGTCAACCTACTGCCACTGCTGCCTTCTTTCTCCTCCCCGACAGGCTCGTGGAGGTTGTACATGTAGGCACCACTATACTCAAACTCGGCAAAAAGAAGACCACCACCACAGTCCCAGACGCCCTTCGGAAAATCGCCACACCGACAGCTTTTCTTGATCAGAATATATAGCTGCTCCCACCGGTGATCCGCAGTGAGTAACCAGAGCATGGTGTCCTGTCCGTTGTCCGTGTAGATGCACGGGCGGCCATGTAGGTGCAAAATCCTGCTTGGGATGTCCTGTCCTTCCGGAATGGCAATCCTGGTCACAGCCTCGCTATCGATATCGAAAGCGAGCATCGTCATGTCCCAATCCACAAACCAATTTATTGGATACAAAAATAAGTACACTTTGCCATCGTCCGTGTGTAACCACCATCAAGCTTATGTTATCACCGTCAGCCTCACGGATGATAGCCTTGTAGACCTTGCTTGATGGTCCGTACCCAAACCCCAAGATGCGGCGGTACACGTCCTCTTTGCCAGGGTGCGGTAACTGCAAGGACAGACGTGCCTCCTCCTTGGTTGCCGGATTGAATACGACGCCGTCGACGGTCCACTGCCCTTGGTTGGACACGAGGACTAGCCCGTTACAGGTGCTCGTGTACCAGCTATGGTGGTCCACGCTAACGGTGTGCTCCATGACGAACGTGGGGCCGACGACGTGGAATTGGAAGGCCTTGAAGTCATTGTGGCCTTGGAGACGGGCGGCGTGTGGGAGCTCCAGCGGCGAGCCGAGGCGGCGTTGGCGAAGCCAGAAGTGCGGGCTCACGAGAAGCTGCCGGAAGCGCTTGGAGAGCATGGCGCAGCGCACGGCGGAGCGGACCGGCAGACGCGTGAGGATCTCGTCGGCCACGAACTCGTCTCCGAAGACGTCGGCCTCGTCGTCGGTTGCCTTGTCGGACGCCATGTTTCCTGTGTTCCAACGTGTACACCCACGGCCCGCCTGTATATAGAGGACAGGATTGAGTCCATCTTGGATTTCTTGGGGACATGAGACACGTACAAATACTGTTGCTGCTGTAATTTAATTTGTTTCCGATAAGACTTCAGTCAGCACAGCACCAACGACCATATTATGTGTAAATGAAATTTTACCAAATTTTAGTTCCTTTTGAAATTCGTCTAGTACGAAAGTCTCACATAATTATATTTCGGAACCAACCATTTTTTTTTACAATTTTTGTTTAATTTTTTAAGCCTTTAAGTTGGGAAGACATGTCGTGCGCAGGAACACAATGTTGCCGCCGATTGCCACCTCCCGAAGTGGTGGATGACGAACTTCGTCCTCGTTCCCGTGGAGCCGTCCCGCCGGTGAGGTGTGTTTCACCTTCATCAAATGGACGTGGCAGGCCATGCCACTGGAGTATGCGCTTTTATTTAAGTTAAAATTTATTTCATGTCTAAGTATGCACCTGTAAAATAGTTTAAGTTTTAAATTATCTTTAATTTGAATGAATTTTGTATGGTTTCATTTCATTTTCTAAATTAGTTTTATTTGAGTTAAAACTTATTAGGGTTGTCGCTGAGGGCATCCGATCCCAATAGGGTGGCAACTTGTGTCGGCACTCTCATTGCCGTCTATACCCCACAGTGATCATACCGGAGCGCCCGTGGAGATGCTCTAACAGCTCTAGTTTATTGTTAGAATTGGAGCTCTCCATTGTGTAGCTTAAGTTGGACATAAAGATGGCATACTGGCGTCATTGCTCAAATGCTAACAAGCTAGTCTTTATTAACCATACATACGGTTGTCAATTGTTTATCAGTACTAGATTGTTTATCCTGCTCGCACAATCTGAATCTTGTAATTTTGCTGTTCCATTTACTTTTAGGTTATGTCAAAGTTGGGATGGATTCATGGGAGGAGCATTTCGATAAAGTTGCAAATGAGGAGAGGAATAATTTTGACGAAGAAACACTTTGCAACTTGAACGGGTAAAAAGGAAGAAAGAATACTGTAAAAAACAGATGGCTTCAAAACCAATATATAGTGTGCTATGTTAACTTTATTCACAGCAAAATGTTTTGTGCTGCGTGAGTGCATGTGTGCGCGCTTGTGGCGATACGATTAACCATTTCCCCCAAGAACAAGATAACTTTACAGGGCTGGGAAAGTATCCTTACACCATATTCTTCTGCTTCATCTATTAACATCCGGGCTCCAGGAAATGGGTTCTCCTTACACCACTTCCCGTTTGTGTACAACTTTAGAAGATACCTTGACGTGCCTTCTGGTGAGATGGTCACCAAGCTATACACGGCAACTTAACACGAGACATGCAACCGATCGATTCCTCTGCACATTCATCGGATCGCATAGTCTGTATCTGTTGCTGCTGAAGTTATGGTTAAATCTTTATTGCAATCTGTCACCTTGTATGCCTCACGTGGTGATATCGTCTGCTGCTGAATCGTCGTCATCGGTCTCTTCGAGAGCTGACTTTTGGTTGATCACAAACCTCAGACTGTCACCCTCTTCGAGCTCCCACTGCTTTCTGAGTTCATCGATGGCTCTTGACGCAGATCTAGATACAGCATAATTGGAATCTTGAGCCAACCTCTGCAATTAAAACAAGGGGCAACCTTACTTTCCCAAGTAGACAGAAAAGACTTCCGTTTCAAACTTCCAATACCTTGGAGCTTTTGGTGGTGGAGAACTAGTACTATCACTATAAAAAAATATGACATCTTAAAAGGCATGAAGTCTAACTTCTCTAACATTGTTGTTCCATACTATAAGAAAACATATTTTAGTATCATTAGATTTATGGTGAAAAATATTTTTATATAATCATTTACAATTTTGCACTAGCATGTTCATATGAAAATTTATAGTCAAAGTTGCTTGTTATGTCCCTGTCCAAAACGTCATACATTCATGATTTGAGGCAGCAAGGGAGTGGTTAACAGATGCAAAATTTTCACCCTGATCACCCGTTTCCACATATAAGAAATTCATATATGTACTCAGCAGTTCTATGGTTCTCTCTTTTGGAAATATATATGCTTTATGTTAACCTGTAATGCGCCCATCCCAGCATTCCCTAGGGTCCACATGGACGGAGCTGCAGCCAATGCATTAGCCAAAGCTTTCCTGCAAGGAGTAGAAATATATAATGCTCACTAAAAAATGAAAGACAGTAGCAGCAATGAAGTACAGAAACACAGCATTGTCATAAGGAAATTTGGATACGTGATCTCTATTAATCTAGGGGTTACAGGGTAGCTAATATATGAACATCCTATTTCTATCTATCAAAAACGCAAGCCCTATTTATTTGTACAAAAACAAACAAGTCATCTCCTTTTACAGTAGGACAAAAAACAATGCGAGTTACGAATATGGTAGAGTACAATAGAGAAGGTGGACATAAACCAGTAGACATATATAAACCAAATTGAGAACATGCTGATAGCACGGTTGGTAAGAACCCAGTTGAGGGGCTGCCAGCCAGGCTCAAACCCTGGTTCACGCACAAAAGGCCCCTCACTGAGTTTGTTCCCCCCACGTGTTAGGCTGCCAACTGTGCCGCCGCAAAGGATGGATCCGGCATTCCAGTTTCTTCCCCCCAAGGGTTGAGTGTTTATCCTAAACTTGGATTGCGGTCCTGAACATTCTAGAATGATAAGCTCAATCCACACAGTCATATCCGTGTGTTTCTATGTATTCTCTTCTTACCAGTAGCCATTGAAGGAAAATACACTGCACAGTACATTTGATCTTGCCAACAAGGCCTGTTGTGTTTATGATGATCCAAATTCTATACTAATGAAGGCCAACTTGTGACGAAGGAGAGCGGAGCGCCCCGGAGTCAGAAGTACGGTACGGATCGTTTCCGGGTCGGACTGCAGCCGACCTAGGGTTTTATGCCACCATATATTCATCTTGTAAGCCGCCGGTTGGGGTAAACCATACATTGTAAACCCACGGCGTTTGTAACCTCACCCGATTATAGTGAAGTATTGCTGGCTGGCGCCCGTGGTTTTTTTCTCCTCCATTGTTGGAGGGGTTTTCCACGTTAAAATCTCGTGTCCCCATTGGTTTGATCGTTCCGTACTTCGTCGTTTCTTTGCTATCGTTTATAACAAGGCAGAAGCAACATCTTGGAGACACTGCTTAGAGTTTGGATACGTTAAATTGGTGACCATAAAAGCAGCTCAAAGAACTGGTTTTGGCCGCATTATTTTGAAGAGTGAATAAGGCCCCAACGCTAGCATCTTTATGAGGCGCCCATGATGAAAACAAATGGTTTGATGTATGGAGAAATTTGTGTTTCTATGAAATCATGCAATAGCTCATTACTAATATAACTAATTATGAGAGGATAAACATAATACATATTGCATGTGGTTGTGACTTTCAATTGTTTTCTTCATTGCTTAGCAGAAAATACGTTTAGCTATGAGAAAGGAATATGTAGTGAATTGGGTCACAAATTCTGCTATGCACCTGGTGTTAACATCTGGAGAGCTTGAACATTCAGCTATCAAGGAAACACTCTTTTTCCCATCCATGGCATCCAGGTCAATAAGAGCCGCCACTAACAATTCCAGCTTCATAAACAGAAAAGAGACGATTGGAAAATGAATATAGCAAGGTCATGTTTTATAGATAAGTTTAAACACGGCTCACCTCATCAGGATCTGTGTAGTCGATACCGTCAGCCTCGGACAAGGCAGATGCCATACTAAGGTATGCCTCCTGTGAAAAATAGTTAAACAAAAATTAGCAAAGCAATGAAAGTGTGCTGCCAAAGAATTAATATAGATACAACCTCTATGGCAGCAATTTGATCAGTAGAAACTTCATGAGGGAATAGCTCAAGATTCTTCCCATTTTTCTCCAATGTGATGAACCTTGTTGAATTAGTAGGAGAAAATGAACCATTTGCTGGAAGCCTGCGAGTAAACTTGTATCCACAGTGAATATGCAACAGGAAATGTGTAATCACTTTGCTCCTTAACTATCAATTTGCTTTTTGGAACTTCACATTTGGAATTCATATGGAAAACTTACTGATCTTGTAGTTTGTTTGCCATCATGTCATGGATATCCCGAACAAACTGCATAAAATAAAATTATAATGTTAAATTCAAAAAAAATTATAATGTTGTGTGCCAGTATGAGAATTCATAATCAGGATGTAATTGAGTAATAGGCACATGATAGTTGGCAAGTAAGGATCAAAATTGATTAAACCAGCTAGTATAATCTAGATAAAAACTTTAAGTGGTTGTGTTACGCAACAAATGTCAAATGCTTTCATCATGGAGATTAGTCGTTGTGATGACATGTAGACTAGAAATTTATGGACTTGGATTACTAGGCACCCATGCATATACTAATATGTCCAAGGGTGGTCTTGGTATCCTTGAATTCAAAAATTCAAATATTGCCCTTATGACCAAATGGATTTGGCGCCTTTGCAACGAGGAAGATACGGAACAATGCCTCTGGTTGCGACCGATTCGAGCTAAGTACTCTGGCTCTCGTAACATCTTTGCTTCTATTCCCCAGGGTGGATCCCAATTTTGGCATACCACAAGATAAAAGAACACTTTAAGTTGGGTGCCATGTTCCATCTGGGTGATGGAACTTCTGTTCTGTTCTGGCATGACTGGTGGACTGGTGATGATCCTCTCAAAGACAGATTTCCTCGGCTTTTTGACATCTGTGCTGCTCCGAACATGTTGGTCAACCAGGGCCACCCGGGGGATGGCTGGGCTGTCTTTCCGCCAGGTTTTTGGCCCTTAGGAATTGGCCCAATGACATTGTCTTTCAGCAGAGATTGAGGAACTGGAGCCCAGCTTGGAGCGGGATAGGGTCTCTTGGGCCTTGGAGCCCTCGGTCCAATTCTCTACCAAGTCTCTGTACCTTAAACTGTGCCAGGGCGCGGGGGCTGCCCACGCCAAAGACATTTGCTAGAGGGAGAGTGTGCCCTTTGTGGTCAACTAGAGGATGTTGACCATATATTTTTCACGTGTGCCCTACCCCAATTTATGTTGAGTTGAGTAAGATCGATGTTGGGTGTTGGTTGAAACCCATCCAAGCTTGCTGATATTTTTCTGTTCTCAATGGGTTCTCGGATAAAACTTAGGCATTTCTTGTGGATCTTCTTCGTGGCAAAGTTTTACTCTTTATGGCTTATCCGACAAGTTTACGATTTAAACGAAAATTTCCGAGGCAACCTGCAGCCTGTGTATTCAGGACCCTTCTTTTTCTACAGCATTGGCGCCCTCTGCTAAAGCAAAAAACTGTTGAACCTGCTGTACGAGATGGTCGTGCTCCTTAAGACGTGGAGCCTCTATATGCAAGCTAGCCTCTAGTGTCTTTTGCTTCCGTTTGTGCTTATTGAACTGTTTATCCTTGCCCAGTGTGGGTGGTTTGTAAAACTTAACCTGGTTTGCCAGCAATACCTTGTTTCCGTGGCCGTATGGGGCTTTGTGTGCCTTTTGTCTAAAAAAGCTACTAATAGATAGGTGCAGGATTGTCTATTTTCCTTTAAGCCAAGAAAACTACCCTGAGGTATTTTCGTGGAGCATTGAGGTCAATGTTCCATCATTAAAGCACGCTCACAACATCATGCACTCAAATATCCTACCATGATGGATACAGCATTGGAATACAATGTCAGAATGCCATATTAATTGATACGAAGCAACAAGTTTGCATACAGTAAGGGAAAGAATACACAGCCTATTTGCAAAACTGAAGAAAATTGATTCAATATTTTTTGTTCTAAATGATTGTCCTGAACACAGGCTTTGCATATAACCACAGTTGCCAAATACTCCCTCCGTTCACTTTTAATCTACATTCTAGAAAATTTCAGACAAATTAGGCTGCATTTATTAGTACTACTTTTGCACACCCAACCATGCATAATAATTATGGTCTCATAAAAAACAAAGCACCTCATTGGTTAAACCATTCTTAATTAATGCAATCTCTGCATGGGAAAAGCAAACCGGTGCATGCATAGGGTGTGGACTCTCTCTCGTCTTAATTACCGAGGTGGGACCCACTCAGAATGTAGATTAATTCCGAACAAATTTGAGAGTTAGAATGTAGATTAAATCCGAACGGAGGGAGTATACTTTATTTAACTTGTAACTGTGTCACATATCTAGTTGGATGCTGCATTAGATAATTATGATTTTTAAGTAAACTGTAATTAGTACATCTAACAATGAGTCAATGACTAATGAGAAAAAAAAAAGTGCAAGGAAGTTTAATTCGGCACTAACGGATTACCTGATTATTTCAGATATTACACATCTATGTGATGAAACACGCAGAGTTTAAAGATATCAGAGCTGTATGAACAACTAGTAAAGCTACCTTTAAAGCCATGAAAGCATCCTCCATGGCACGTCGTCGAATAACCATGTCAGCTCGTCGCAGATCTGCCTGGGTTGCAAATAACTGCGGTATTAGATCAGCATGAAACCATGGATTACACAGTAACATACAAATAACATGTTGGCATGGTTTTTAAAACGGGTACTCCGATAACATAGACATATATATGCGGGCAACTTTCTCACTAGTATGAGTGAGAACTATACATTACTTAAATCATTAATTTACTTCCTACAAACTAAAGTGAAGGAAGAACTTGTATAGACCTCTAAAGCACCATCACTCCAATGTTGAGCTGCGGCTTTCTTCAAGTCCGACTGAGCCCGCTCCTTCAGTATCTGATTATGTATACAGATGTCAGATTACAGTATTAGAAGTATAATCAAACCAATAATACATAAACGGAATATGAAGTAATCCATATATACAACTAATACATACTCTAGCAAAATTAGTCAGGTGGGCAGCCCGCTCTTTTACACTGTTGTCAATCTTTTGGGTATCCTTCCTTGCACGAGCTTTTGGGCAGCCATACAATTAGATGAGAAATTAAATCATATGGAAGAAAAGTCCAAGAGCTTGTTATGTGAAAGAGGCAAAGAGCATGTACCATCAAGCTTGAGAAACCCTAACCCTAACACAGCAACATCCTGAGATGCACGTTTGTTCAACCTTGTGATGCCACTAAGATAAAAAAGATATCAGATATCAGAATAGGAACACGACAACACTTTGTTTTTACCAAGGAAAGTAAATTCTAAAGAGAATATCAATAATAATGCACAGTGGTACCGTGAAAGCAAAATAATGTCATTTTGAGCTCTCTCGTTCACAAACTTTGCATCATTGTAGGCAAATTGGCAAGCTTTAGACAGCCCGTTACTGGAATAGAGTGATTTTTTCTGTCTTGCAACTTGATTGTCTGAAAATTGTGATTTTCCTCTTTGACGCTCTTCAAAATCCCTGCAATAGAAGATTCAGAATACAACTAAGAATAATGAATAGTCTATATCCACTTAATGACCATGTGCAGCTTTACACATAGGTTTGTAGAATTCTGGTATGGCACTTCATTTTATGTCAGAAGAAACTAGATATGTAGGAAGAGCTCACGGGCCAGTATATGTGGTCCAAAAGTTACCTGTAAGGATCATTCCCATTTTCAGGATTTTTGCACTCTTTAGTTTCACTGGTATTACCGGGACCATAAGAACGGCAATGAACATTCCGACCTTGTCGGAGAAGGGAACCGTTGGACTTCATATTGGTTTTCCCATGTCTATCATTTGGACAGAACCTGACAATTAAATGGTAATGCTAAATGCTAATGCTATCGTCGACAACAATGGGAAGTACGAATAGCTACTGGATGCCAGATCAACTTGCCAATTACCTTATGGCCACCAAACGTTGGGGATTCGATGACCCTGGTAAATGACCATTGGATGCTTCATTTGAGGTATCTGTAGAGTTGTGCCCTTTAGCTACGCAGCACTTGATTGACTTCTGAACCTTGCCAAATGACATGGCTTTACTAGAGTATACTTTGACGAACCTGCAGATAATAGTAAAGCATTTTTTATATAAAAAGGTTGAGAGAAACTGTACACAAAATACGAGTGCGGTGATCTCAGGAATTTTACCGAGGCACCACTTCGACACTCTAAAATATAGGCATGCAGGAACAAGATAAATGCATATTTGCTGAAATATAATGTAAGTTAAATGAACTAAAATGGGAAAACGTATTGAGTATGAACAAAAAATGGGTGTTATATGCCGGAAAAAGAAGTTAGTATTCGTTGTATTCATTGAATAGGCAAAGAGTGATCCAAGTACAAATGGATGTAAAACACAGGTGCATTACGCTGTGTTCCTAAATATCGGAATTAAAACCGGTTTGGCTGGGCTCAACACATTGAGCTCTAGCCACCAAGCCAGCGCTTGGTTCTCATAACGCTGCGTTCTTTGTGGACAAAGACAGAATTAATGAGAAACAAGCTTGAATTTATGAGAAACAGCTTCTGAACTTCATCTTAAGCCCTTGTTTGGTTTGTTAAGGATTAAAGTGGATTAACATGGATTGAGGGTGATTCCCCCAAATCCCCTCCAATCCACTTGGGGAGTGGATTAACCGAACAAGCCTTAATCTGAGTTTTCACCGGTATCTCAGTAGAAAAGAGTTGTATTCATTTTCATTGGGAGAAGGAAGCATTGATAATTGATAATATACATTGGTTTGCTATTGTGCGTGTTGGCAGAAGCAGTGTGAAAGTAATGGATGCGATCCCTGAGCTAGGAGATGGTATAGATGAAACAGAATGTCCAACACAAGTGCTGATGAATGCAGTTCAACAATTTAAGCTAGTACTGCTGAACGACAGCACCAAATAAATAAATATTTGTTCAATGATGACACGAGAAAGGCACATGGAAAGAAAAATGAGGACTCTTGATAGTAGGTATCAAAAGGATTTTACAGAGGAACAATCCAATCCAATGAGCTGAGATAAAATACTGACCTGGCTGCAGCCTCCACTGGCTCGCGGTTCTTCCTGAGGCGACGGAAGGCGAAGAGGAGGTGCGAAGCGCGGGGCCGGGATGGCGAGGAGGCGACCGGCGACGCAGCCGCGGCGGCGCAGCACGCGGTCGGCAGCGGCATTTTCGTGAGGAGGAGTTAACACGGTGGTTGTTTTCCTCTTATCCCCTCCAGAGCTAACCGCCGCCGCCCGTTCCTTATCTCAGCTGGCATCGTAGAAAGTTTATGTTTTTTGGTTTTTTTTTTTTGCCACGCGACCGTCGAGTCAACGCCTCTCTTTATTATACCAGGAATGGAATACCCGATTCCTCCATGCGTTACAGCAATCCGGCCATCTTCCGGGCACGTCGCCGCCGCGACGGCCGACGGCGCCATCCTCCCCAAAGCTTCCCTTTCCGTCCCTCCGGACTCAGAGCGTGGAGGAGGAAGCATGCATGCTCCCATTCCCATCCGTTGCTGACCTCGCCTACTTCTTCATCATACGATGGGATTTTTTCTAGAGCATAGTCGCTCCCCTACCATATGTCCATATGGAGGCGGTGCAAAAAAAAGAAAAATATCTGAATTAGTATGGAGATGGTAAATTGGTGCGGCTCCTCACCCTTTTCCATTCCATAGAATCTGAATTAGTCATCGTGAAAGGAAATAATAAATCAGTTTTGTATGAATGGCGGCATTGGGAATGGAGCTTTTTAGACCTCGATGGCTCCATGCTTCGTCCGTTTTATGAGAAACGACTTTCTACTGTGCATGGTTTCAACATGTTTCTTTGTGTGTCGATTCATGCAGTTTTCTGAAACTTGGTGGAACATTAGATCATGAATCTCGAGGAACCAAATCAACGGGTGAAACGTGTGCTCTTAATAAATCTCAAGGGAGCACGCTGGGATCCCTATGAGCATTAAGGCTAATGCGATATGTGACGAACGCGTCACAGCTACCCAGTTTGGGTCGTTACCGGATCATGGGCTGCTGTAACCGACTCAAACATGTATGGACTTGAACCCACGTTGTACGCGTTAGGATTTTTTTAGAGCCACTGCATTAGTTATTGCTAATTCATATGCAACCGACCCGTAATGTAGCGAAATCCAGTCTACTGGTTAAATCAGTTTTTCTAATTACATGTTTTGCAATATGTGCTGCTGTTTAATTACTACACCTAGTATGTTTGAGTGAGACGTAAGAGCAGCTATTTTAATCATGACTAGCCAAATGCCCGTGCGTTGCTACGGGTTTTCAGATTTTTTTTTTCAATGCACTTGTAAATATAATGCATGCATAAATATTCACGTGTATGAAAGATAGCTCTAAAAACCATTAACAATACAATGTATAATTTTTATTGTAAATCCTTAAACCTAGGATTCGGCAGACGTACGACGGAAGAAGACAGGACATTGCGTTCTTTTATTGTAAATATAATGCATGCATAAATATTCACGTGTATGAAAGATAGCTCTAAAAACCATTAACAATACAATGTATAATTTTTTACATTGTTCGAATGTGAAATTTGGCCAAAATCTTCCTTTGCTTGAAGGCATTGGAGTCACTAATTCTTCTCCCGGTATCTCCTTTGACTTGTAGAAAATAAATAAAATAATATATAAATATTTCATAATTAAAAAAATGAAGTATGAGTACTTAAAGTATGTACGTGCAAAATAACTGACCTACTTAGTAAAGACCTTTTTTAAATACGATGTTGGTCGTGTAAGTACCATCAGTATGTAGGGTTCTCTTATTTTTATCCCTTGTAGGTGGGACGGCGAGGATCTTAACGTTTTTTCTGGCTGTAGATCTGAAAAGCGCAACGTATAATTGCCCATGAGAGAACACTGGTTTTAGTATACAAGTAAACGCACGCCTTGTAAATTATTCAGATTTTGTTTGTAGGAATGTAAAGGGTGGCTGCCAAAAATAAGCGAGATGCAAAACAATATAAACCAATATCAGTACAATCCAGAATTATTTTCAAACGATCTACAAGGGATTTTGTGCAGATATTTTTTCATCCTTAAGCAGAAATGTAAGTTAACGCCTTGTACATTATTCATGTTTTTAGCACAGGAAGATAGGATAACAAATAGTTTAAAAATAAGATATCAACAAAGCATATGATCGATAGCAGTACAGTCCATTATTATTTTCTCCTTCATCTACAAGTGATTTTGTCCTGACACTTTTTCAGGATTTAGTAAACATGTAAGGTCACGCCTTGTAAAATATTATGATTTTTTTGGTGTAGGAAAGTCTTATCCAAAAATTCGTGCATCATTAAAGTTTGGGCACAAAATACAGACCGATAGCACCCATAGCAGTTTAGTCCGTAATAGTTTTTGGGTACGCAGGCAACTTTTGGTTCTGCCCTGCAGTTTTCATATCTATAAAAAACATCAAGATTACAATCCATGTAGTAGTACAAAAATTCTTGAAAAAGGCCAAACACATATAGTTTATTGACATCATATATAGTTTGAATGTGACCATTACTAAATCTACTTTCGGAATCGTGTGCATCTCTCTTATCATGCACGATCCCTAGGCACTGATATTGTTGTTGACGAAGCTCATTTTCTTCGCTCCACTAATTATTCTTTTAGGTATAGCTGCAAGTTTTTACATTGTGTTTCAATATCAGTATTTGCAAGTTTAGATATTAAATATGGTGAAGCATACTAAAAAACGCGATGATTTACGCGAGAGGAATAGCTCACCGGCGGGCTGTGGTGTAGACAACGTCGATCCGAGGCAAGGATAGTGTCTCCGGCTCCCTCTGATCTATATCACCTCTTTCTGGTTTAGACAACCATGGAGGTGGCAATGAATGACGCAATCACATGATCCCGGCGGCGGTGGCGTTGTTCGTGTCCGGTGAAGCTTCGTTGGTTCTGCGGGTTCGTCGTCTCCGGTGAAGCATCGTTGGTTCTACGGGTTCTGGTAGCTCCTGTGCACCGGGTAATAGATTAACTTCAAAACAACAGATAAGGAGAAAAGATTCAGGGTAGATGCCAAAGCTGTCTCGCCGGACCTCACCTAGTCCCACCCGTCCCTGGTCGATCCCAGGCGGGGAGTGAGGCGGCGGACCGGAGCGGGCTCGGCGGCGGCGGGGAGGAAGATTGCGGCGGCGGCGCGCTAGGCGGGGAGTGGGCAGATGAAGGATGAAATTCTGTTTTTGTAGGCCTCTAACGAATATTAGGAGATTCTGTTCATTAGACATAATTAGCATTTAATATTATTCAATGAAAACAACCGATACGCCTCCCTTTGACCACGCTGACCTTCTGAAACTTTCCTACGTGGAGCGAACGATAATTAATTCGTGGAGGGATTACGTCATTAGAGGAGGTGCAATTAATTTGATCCTGTGGTAATCAGGCAAGCACTGGTCGTCCGATTTCGTCCGTCCGTGGCCGAGACAGGAAATTTCCTGGTCGTCTGATTTAAAGCACAAGATTTATCTTGGAAATGACGGGTGAAATTTTAGTAAATTACAACAAGTTTTTGGTACTTACATAAAGGAAATGTTGTCACCATATTTATTAGGACGAAATTTTACTTCCATCCTGAGGGAAATGCTCCACTTTGAGTAGACAAGGGTATCTCGGAACTCAATCTCATCAAAATCCTTAAACCTAGGGGTCGCCGGGGTTTCAATGATGGTTGCACACGTCCGCTTACTTGTAAGTTTAATGGGTTCCATGTACACAAGAAAGGCACTAAAGGTTTAATGGTAGCATTGTCAGGATAAGCCTTCCCGTCCCAAAATATGCATGAAAATTTGAACCAGCATATATGCTCTTAATATTTTTCATGTCTAAAGTCTTCTAAAATGTACATCCTTGTGCATTTTCAGGACAAAAGCTAACCAATGCATCCCAGAACCAAAACGGAAGATGAAATCCCAGAAATACATACCTTGAGTAGGATATAAAATAATGAGCAATTGAGGATATTTTTCTTTATGCTTGTGTGACTTCTCCTCCTTATAGTTTTCTGTTGGAAATCTAAAAATGTGGCACAAGTCAGAATATGTCAAGCCACTGGTGCATTTTCTTTCAGAAAAAGTGATCTAAAGAGAACTTCCAGCCAACTTGGATGTTTTCATCAAAGTATAGAACAGAGAAAAAATTATAGTACAGCTAGCGATATAGTGAAGCATGAACAGTTAAGGTGCCACTAAGTACATCTTGCAGACATTTACATATATGTAATGTAGAACAGAAGTAACAACAAAGTTCAGTTTCAAGTTATAATGTGCAGTAAACTACTTGACAAAATAGAGAGCTTGCATCCGCCAACATAGATAAAAGAATGTACACCTAACATTTTAGTTACGAAAACCAATAAAGTATCAAGATTTCCTCAGATCCATAGACACACAAGGGTGACTCTTGTACCCACACACCCAATAATTTGCAGCACCTTATTGTGGCATTTACAAGTATTTAACAAAAGGACCATACAGAGAGCTTGACCAATCCACCTCTAGGCAGTACAATCAGATCTTTAGCTTAAGCTTAATAACTGAACTCCACGGTAAATACGAGAATCAACAGAATAACATGTTCAGCCTACTTGCCTACAACCAATACATAATTATCAGGTTGTGAGTGAAGAAAACCTGCAGGCAGTTGCCATTAGTGTCACCAAGTCAAATAGCCCAAATCTTGGTTGCAGACCGAAGTGGTGTCCCAAACCTTTGATAGCCTACAGTTGAGACTTGAGCATATCGACAAGACGCAGGTGCACAATTCACCCAGGGAGAAGCACATCAAATTCGGCTGCATAGTCAGTCAAAGTTGCATATTGTAAAGTGACGCTGGTTTACAAAAGACATGGAAAGAACATAGTTTGAGGTATGTCGGGATGGTGCTAAGTTGGACTGATAGATGAGCTTGGCAATGTTGCGCTTGGAGTTTGCATAGATTCATTGCAGTGCGTCATGTTCGTCAGTTTCTATCTGAATTGGGAATGAGTTATAGGTAGGTGAGCTGCATATCTGTTCCCATCTTAAGTATTCTTTTCACTTCTAGGCATCTGATTATCACACGAGAGACAAGAACCTGATCTGAAACAAGAAAAACAATGGTTGATGGCCTCACATAACGTACTGTACCTGAACTACAGGAGGCTTAAAAACGGATCTGAGACTCTTCTTCTCTCTTCGTCTCTGCCATCCCTGATGCCATCCTTGGCTCCTTGCTCTGCTCCTCCTTTGTACCGGCGACTGGTCCTGGCGTTCTTCTTCAGGCACTTGCTCTCCTAGCTGGTCGCCATAGTTCCAGAGAATGGTTTTGGAGGATTTGCTGTTTGGGTCGGTTGTGCTGTGATGGGGATTGGGGATGACGATGTTGGGGTGGTCTTATCCTCTGCCGACAATCATAAGCAAGTAAGCGCTGGGGATAGGGACCTAGGAGGGTGGAAAGACGATGACGGGGATGGGCACGGCGGACGGAGCCCTGCCTGGCAGAGACGAAGTGGTGGTGGTTCTCGGAGGAGGGAGACGGAGGGAGAGAAAACCACCACCACCAAGAGATCCCGAGGGATGGCGCAGGCGTGGTCGGCGTCGTCCTGCAGGTGCGCGGTCGGGATGGGAGGCGGCGTAATGGGCAGGGACGAGCGGAAACTATGGCGGCGGAGAGGCGCGCGGGCAGGGCGGCGGCGGCGTCGTCAGTTTTGAGGGACTAAATTGCAAACTGAAAGATGCATAAGTTGGAGTGCGGGTTAATTCGTCTGTACTTGAGGGGGTAAAGTGAAAACCGGCCCGACGTACGACGGCAGAAGACAGGACACTGCGTTCTTTTATAGTAGAGATATATATTCTGTAATTATTTATGAACTTGCCTAATTATCCAACAACAAAAACCTAACTGTCAACAATTTCTTGAGTTCACTATGACTGGTTGAATCACTGAGGCTGAATAAGTTCACCGTTGTGCACTATAAGAGGTGGCAAGTTAAGTGCCACCTCTGGCTTACTTCTCTGAAAGTGTTCGACGTTACTAAACGAAAGTCTGAATGAAATTTAGAAAAAGTTCGAGAAAAGCCAATAGTATCTTTGTAGGCTACATTCTGAGCATTCTTCTTGATCGTCTGTGTGATGTATACATACAACGAACTGACGAATGAAGTTTTTTGCCACCTCTTCGACCTCCATCCGTTTTATGAGTTCTACCGTGTATGGTTTAACTGTTTTTCTTTGCGTGTCAATTCGTGCAGTTTTCTAAAACTTGGTGAAACATTAGCGCATGAATCTCGAAGCACACTCGCCAACCCTCCACACTTCACCCCTCTTGTCATTCTCCTCCGTCTCGCCACACTTCACCTCTCTTGACGCTTTTATCGCCTCTCCCTTGTTGCCATAGCGCATAACTATAAGGATGGCAATGGGTAGAGTATGACACTGGTAGAGCAATACCATACACAACACCCGTATAGTCAGTGGATATAAAATTCTACCCATACTCGTACCGTACCCACAGGTATGAAAAATTTACCCGTACCCATACCCGACGGGTACCCATAATGCACAACGGTAGATGGAATAGTACACAAGTTATTAATAAATTTACATTCATGATAACACATTTGACAGAAAAAGCATTTATCTCAACTTAATAACAGATATATGAGTACATGATAATTATCTCAACTCAAACTGAGAATTGATGACAACTTTAACATAGGTTCACAATCTCGACACACTTCACCAAATAATATCCAATAGGTTGGAGCTGCCGACCCTTGCGCTACTAGGCTGGTGGGCTGCATATGTTGGAGCTCCACTGGTAAGGTCCACATGTCTATATAACGGGTAGGGTATGGATATATCAACCGGTACAAGATTATACCCATGTCGTACCCACGGCTTAATGGGTAGGGTAAGAGTCTACCCATGCGTATAAAATTGTGCCCATACCCTGCCCATGCGGGCAATGTATCCGGGTACACCCGTACCCATGGGTAAAATTGTCATCCTTAAGCCAGCGGAAGCAGAAGCATCGGAAGCGGAGGCGGCTGCAACTACAAGGCTCGCCTTAGCCTTAGCGAGGTGTTGGTGCTTCGCTGAGAACAACATCCTCGTGCCGCCGGGCATTCACCTACCTGCTGGCGGTAGAGCAACAGTTCTACGAGAAGAAAATGGAGGAGAAATATGTACACGGTGAATTTCTAATTTCATTTCTTTTGTTTGATTAGTTCAAAAGAAATATTGTTTCGGTGCAAATTTGCGCATACTTGTTTTGTCAAAGAAGTGTCAATTTTTGGAGGGATATAGCCTATGCTAAACTATTATTGGACGGAAACAGGATGAGGGAATTATGCTATGTTTATTGTAGAAATATCTTCGGGATGTTATGTGATGTTTTGATAAAATTTACATTATATCATTCTTATTTGGATTAAGAATGAAGAAACATGAGGCTAAATGAAAAATGCAAAGCCTTTTTATGATCAGACCGTCCAGATGCAGCCACGTGTCAAGCATCCGTCCATTCACGCAGGAGAGAAAAAGGGCCCAAGGCCACAGGTTTATCCGTTACCACCACCGCTCCATTCCGCTAAACCTCTCCGGCCATGGAAGCCTTCGCCGCCGCCCCCGCGGCCGGCGTCTTCGCGGCCGCGCGGCCCTCCTTCGCGCTCCGCCGCCGCGGCAGAGGGGCCTCCTCCTCCTCCTCCTCGCGCGCTGGCGCCGGACGGGTGCGCCTTGTCCGCGCGCCGCCGCCACGAGCCGGCGGAAGCGGGGACGGAGGGGACCTGCCGCCGCTGGACAAGTGGGACATGATGGAGCTCGAGTTCGGGCGGTTCCTCGGGGAGGACCCCAAGCTCACCCTCGCCAAGGTTCCTCTCTCATGTCTCTTAGTACTGCAGAGTATCTCACCCCTAGAGCCTGTGGATAAGATTAAAAAGCGTTTGTCTTGTCCGAACACTGCAGTGCAAAATTAGTTTGTAGTTCGAGATGCGATGTGACATTGGTCCTATTTGTAGCTGTATGATCGCCTGGGATCCAGGATTTCAACTTTGGGTGTTTAAATTCTATACAGTACCAGATATTAAAGAGGAGTGGTCCAAGATAATACAAATAAAAAATTATTTGAAAAGTATAGAAGTACAATTTTTAATGTAGCATCAAAAGTTATAAGTTTTCATTTTGAACAGTACATAAAAGGTTCAAGAAATTACAAGGGTGTGAAAAAAATCACACCGTACAACACAAGCATATGAATATATGATGTGTCATGTGTCCCTCTGCCCTCTGTCATGGATTAAAATGGCCTACACCTAAATGCTGCTTTGAGTCCGTGATTGGGCCAGGAGGAGACTGGCACGACTGTGGATTTCAGAACACTACTCCTACAAGTTACCGCCCAATGGGCTACCTGAGCAGTAGGGAAATATGAGCAGCGTCTTTGGGCTTTTCACTAGTTCGAGGATTGAGATTGGCTTGACGGAAAAGTAGGTTTAATGTTAAGACGATTGCAGAAATTTTTGGGTGTTCAGCTGCACACCCATGAACAACTGTGGATCCGTCAGTACGCCACGTGTAAACGTTTTGCGCTTAATGTAGCCTTCCAACTTGGCTGCACTTGCATTGTTTTAAACCACTGCAACATCCAGTAAAAGATACTGTCCCATGTTCTGTTATATATTCTGGATGACGTGTGTTAGATCCCGTTAAGTTCCGTCTCACGGTTTAATAGTTTATATCAATCATGCATTCATGCTAAACTAGCTGGTTGGAATATTTCATTTCTACTGGTTGGGAAGTTTCTGGCAACACAGTGTTACTCGTCATGGACTCGGAGTTATAATAAGCAGTAGACTATGTGAGTAGGTGTATTACTATTATTTACAAATACATATGAACGAGTCCCAATATATTGCTTAGCTCTTATAAACCTGTTAACCACGAACCTGTTTGCCACACAATGTGCAAATTGGCATTACTCATTGGTGTTGTGTTGTGGAAACATGGTCTCTTTAGTTTTATTCTTCGCAGCAATCACGAACCCTTACCTTGCATGTTGTTGAATTACTTTTTCAGATATTGCTCAAGAAGTCGGACCCAGATGCGTCATCCCTCGATGTAGATAAACTAGTTGCCAGCAAAAAGGACAGGCTGGATGTTATTTTGAAGGAGTTCATGGAAGCTAATAAGCAGGAAAAGGCTTCCACCATTACCACAGAAGCAACGAAAGACCAGCAACCTTTGGCTGTTTCAAGGCCTGCACTGAGCAAACCAAAGCTAGATGAGGCTGCTTTGAGTTTGCTACGACCAGTAGGAAGCAAACCGAAGCGAGTTGAGCCACCTTTGACTTTGCTAAGACCAACAGGGAGCAAACCGAAGGTAAATAAGCCTTCTTTGACCTTGATGCGCCCAATGGGGAGCAAACCAAAAGTGCAAGCAAAGCTGGTGCAAGATAGTTGGCCTAGCAAGGAGAGTTTAGCCGCAGGAACAGAGTCAAGTGAGGTTGGAAGCACCTCAATAGATGATAGTGTGGATGTCACCTTGCGTAAACCCACTGTGCATCAGATTGAAGACGATAAGATGAAACCAGATGTCAACTTGAAAATGAGGAAGGATATGGATGAGGATTTATCCAACATTTCTCTTATTCAAAAGCCAGAGCCCACTGTGCATCAGAGTGAAGACGATGAACCGGAGCTGAATATGAAACCAGATGTCAACTTGAAAATGAGGAAGGATATGGATGAGGATATATCCAACATTTCTCTCCTTCAAAAGCCAGAGGCCACAGAAGATATTACTGCTGCACTTGCCTCTGCTGGCTCGGCGTCAATTGCTGCTGGAGAGGGTATCAATGAACGTGAGGCAGGTAAGTAAGGCATAAGAAATCTACAATTAGTTTTCTATCATTCATGGTGTTAATGTTATGTTAGTATTCTCAAGGACTGCAACCATCTGAGGAAAGTTTAGTTCAACAAGTAGACTCTTCTTCTCTGGAGAACCAATCTGTGACCGACAACAATTTCTCTATGCAAGCTTTCTTGCAAGGAAGACCAAGGTAGAATGCTGCAGTTATATTTTTATCAGACATTTTCATCACTTGATATACAATGATCTGTTGAAGCTCTAGTTGCACTAATTCATATTTGATTCATGCCTTTCTCCCTGCTCTTTTGTTTGCAAAGTACTATTTTTGTCTTGGTTTTCCTCCACCTGGCGAGCTAATACGCACAGCATTTATTACATTGTAGGAAAGACCTATCTGTTGAAACATTGCCATCTCAAGTGGATGCTGAGAAGAAAGCTGACCGTGATGATAAAAAAGGTTATGTTGACGATGGAGGGAATGTGTTAGCATCAACATTGGAGGTAATATGAATCTCCTGATATTTGAGCTTCAGCATCCTATAGTCTTGCAGAATTAACCATCGAACCTACTGGAGTGAATGCAGATTTTGTGGGAGGAGATGGCCCCCCTAGTAGCCTTTTAGTTCTTGCAAATATGAATTACTGAACTACTGAATCACTAACACAGGACATCACTGAGAGTGACTGGACAAGGCTAGAGCACTATGCAAGTACTGGCGAGAGGGTCGAGGTGGAGCTGATTAACTGCAGTGCAAAGGGATTTGTTGTATGTACTTAGTCTTTTTCGAATCAACAATTGTTGTTATCAAATATATCCCTGTTTAATGTTTGTCTGAGTTTCGTTTTGAATTCATACCAGGTGTCACTCGACTCAATGATAGGTTTCTTACCCTATCGTAATCTTGCTACAAAATGGAAATTCTTAGCTTTTGAGACTTGGTTAAGAAGGAAGGGTGGTGATCCTTCCTTGTACAAACAGAGTATGAGCATGGAGGAAGGTTCTGAATCTAACTCAGTTTCAGAAGTAGCTCATCAGGACCAAGGAACTCTGCAGTCTAGGCTGAAGTTTGAAGAACTTCTCCGAACATATGACGAAGAGAAATCCAAGTTCTTATCATCATTCATTGGTCAAGTATGACTCTGGTGCTTGTGTCCTAGCATTCAATCTCGTTTGTACTCTTTCCGTAACATGTCATTGTTTTGCAGAGGCTCCGAGTATCAGTTGTCCTGGCTGACAGGAATTCCAAGCGACTATTTTTCTCTATGAGGCCAAAAGAAAGTGACGAGTTGATTCAGAAAAGGAAAAGTCTTATGGTACTTTTTCTCTCGTTAACATTCCTGTTTTTTATGGTAAAATTGTAGAAACCTATTGAGCATGTCAAGATCAGTTGTCTTGGTTGTTTGAGTCAAGTTTTACACGCGAATATGTATTGAATCTCCTATATTCGAATCCTAGTTCTTTAGCTGCACCCTTCTCTTTAAAACAATCAAGGATTTTTTTTACAAAGTGTTGCCAATAGAATCATTCCTTGATACAAAATAAATAGATCTTTGTCTCGTCAGCATTTACTATCCTACTGGAGTAAAGGCAGTGTGTTTTTTCTAATTTTGTTTGCAGACAACCATAACTATTAATTTCTTATTTTGCAGGCTAGGCTTAATGTTGGAGATATCGTCACATGCACCATCAAGCGATTTGTTTACTTTGGGATATTTGTTGAGGTAGATCCTATTGTCTCTTCCCTGTGTTGGATGATTTTTCTTCAAGTTCAGCAGCTAACTGTTTCTTTCAAAGGTTGAAGGAGTTCCTGCACTGATTCAGCAGTGGGAAGTGTCCTGGGATGAGACCTTAGATCCATCAGTTTCTTACAGAATTGGTCAGGTAATACTTCAGCCGTTGTGATTAGTTCTGTTATTTAACTTCTTGCTCTTCTAAGTTTTCTATTGAAGCTGCCTCTGGGTTGAAGCTATGTTTTCCTTGGAAAATAACCACGTGTTTTCCTCGTTTGTTACATGGGTCGCTCTATATTTAACAACTCAATTCAGTAGCGCCAAATAGCTCATAATGTTATTTTTTTTGTATGCTAATACTATTTTCATTTCCAGGTTGTTGATGCTAAAATTATTCAACTAGATTTCAACAATAGCCGTATATTTTTGTCACTTAAAGATGTAAAGGTATTCAAGGGTTTTGCAATTCCCCCTTGGCCTCCTATTTTCTCATAATGTTAAGTGGCTAGTTTCAGATAGTTTTTTCCTCATGTCCTGTTCTTTTCCTTTCTCCTGCTATGCAGCCAAGTCCGCCAGTAGGGGCCTTGGAAGCAGTCATTGGCGATGAAGAGTCAATCGATGGATCCCTTGAACCCGCACAGGCAGACTTTGAGGTATGTACAAGCTCATCTTTTATCGAGCATGATTCGAGGGTTCTTGGTATTGAAATCTACCGTGTTGTAGTGGCCTGAGGTGGATTCCCTGATCGAGGAGCTGAAAAACATCGAGCAAGTTAAAGATGTCTATAAAGGAAGGTTCTTCCGGAGCCCAGGATTAGCTCCAACATTTCAGGTAAGATGAAAGAATAAAGTGGTCACAGGATTATTCAGCCTGGTCCCTGGAACTGAAGCCATCTGTTGCTTAATTACCAGGTATACATGGCATCTTTGGTCGGTCAGAAGTATAAGGTCCTTGCGCGGTATGGGAATAATGTGCAAGAGGTACGAGCTTCCGACGTTAAGCTTATCTGACGCAGCAAGGATACTGAAAGTTTCGGCTGCTTACATGATGGTCCCCCCTACTCTTGTGCAGGTAATGGTGGAGACATCGTTGGACAAGGAAGGGCTGAAAGAGGCAATTTTGATGTGCACGAATAGGGTCAGCTGATCCGCAAGGTTTTCATGCTCGGAGTGCACGTGACCAATTTTCACGAGATCATTTTGAGACTCAAAAGCCTATAGTTAACTCGATCTTGGTGGAGGGAAGAGACTCCCGGGACAGAGAACCCACTGGCCGAGATTTTGTCCATTTCGACCACTTTGTAAATCTTTGATTGTTTTTTCCGGCTAACAAACTGTAAGGAGGTTGCATGATCTGAACGGGACCTCCCGCACGCGTGTAAATCATGAATCTAGAGACGGAAGCTGTGGTTGGGAGAACTGTTGTGCTGATGTAGTAGTTTGATATCAAGTTGGGTTTGAACTGTGCGGTTTGGTGTCTCAGCCCATGTTTAATACACGCAATGTTCTTGTCTCCTGAAGTGTTTGGATAATTAATTAGGAACAACAGATTTTCCAAGAACCAAACTGCTACCATCTCCATTCCAAAATATAAGATGTTTTGGTAGGCCATATAAGCCTATCAAATCGTCTTATATTTTGGAACAGAGATACTCCCTCTATTTTTATTTACTATGCGTTTTGTGTTTAGTTATTTTAATGTTATATGCATTTGGTATTATGTATGTTGATATATTTTGCTATATTCTTTGTCAAACTTGATAAATTTTGACTATAATTTGACCAAATATGTAGAAAAAAATATAGAATCTTCATAAAGTATATTTTAATGTTATATGCATTTGGTATTATGTATGTTGATATATTTTGCTATATTCTTTGTCAAACTTGATAAATTTTGACTATAACTAAACTTAGAATGCAAAGTAAATAAAAACAGAGAGAGTAATACCTTCATGTGGTGGAAAACATTTTTTTTAGAAGAGCTTGCCCTAGTATCCCATAGGATGAAGGGAAAGTATTCTCAACAATTTCAAGTTTGGCTCGGCACAGTCCAGTTGATGATTATTTGGATCTTTTTTGTCTCACCTTTCTTTTGTAAATATTGAACTGCTTTTAGATACTTATTTAATAATAAAAATACTCTCAGAAAAATTATCGGTGTCATTTTTTTGTTGCCGAAGCAGGCACGAGCTCTAATGATATCATTTATAGAAGAAAAAGTTGCCCCAATTAATAAGAAAAACCGGGGGAAAGCCACAGGCAGGCCACAACGGCACAGGAAAAGCAGAACTCAAACACACACTACATGAAGGCACATGTCGAGCACCATCAACATCGTGTCATGTTATTTAAGAGCCTAATTAGACATGATACCTTAAATACTCGTATGAAGCATGGTCTAATTACGACGGAAAAGAATGCGGAACTTTGTAAATCCGTGAGATTTCTCGGGCGGAACTACAAATCGGTGGGGAAACTAACCGAAAAGGCGAAAACGATGAACCAATAACTGTCTTTGTTCTCGAGTGGAAATTTTAGCGGAGCCAATTAATACCCTGGTTTTGGTCTAGAATCCAACAAATCAAGAGGTGGTAAGGATTAATCGAACCGGGTAGCAGAGTCATTCAAACAAACTTAGCATCAATAGAGTCGGGCATGGGAGGGCACAAGGATATTCATGGTATCCACCTGAATAACCATTATTTTTGGCAAAACAAATCTCTGTATATAGCAATGTAAGTATATAATAGGTATTCAACCAATGAAAGAAAAAGAAAAAGGGAATTTTCATTTTTTTGAGAAAAAAAAGTTACTGGTTTGTTTTTTAGGGAAAAAATGTTAGCGGTATCCTTAAACACTTAAACCCTAGGCCCATAGCATACATCAAACCATCTGGGCTTAGGCCCAACTGCAGCGGCTGATTTGCTCTCGTGTGGCCGTGACCCGGCACCTCCAGCATCCAGTCCAGTCCCCAGGCGTCCAACGACACCAACTCGGCGAGGCGCCAAGCGATTTTGTGGCAGCGGCTCGGTGGGCAGCGGGAGGCGAGAGCAAAATCCGGCGTGAGGCACTGCGCACCAGCAGAGGCGAGGCGGCAGAGGAATCCAAGAACGAGCTGCTGAAATTTCTCTCGTTGCACGGTAGGGTTCTGAATCCCGTTGATTTTATTTTTCATCAGTTTCCAAGCTATAGCAAATCCGCAATTGTTCTCCCAGTTTAGATTAGTTGTTGACCGATCGGTGACTCCATCGATCCGACGATGATGTAGGTTCCTCTAGTATTTTGTTTATGATGTCACTGATGGAAAATTCGAGGACCTTTCTGTTTAGTATATCGAACAATTTGTCAACCTCTGTCTTCCACTTCTGTGTTAATGAATTGTGAAGCTTTTTTGTTTTGCATTGGAGTTTTCCTGACTCTGAATACCCACTGTCGGTATCTTGTGCCCGGCAGCGGATAGTTACCAAAAGTGAGGAGTCATGACTCATTAGTCAAAGTAGCGAATTCTCTAACCTTTCTTTGTTTTGTTTTAGTTTGTTGGTGAGCTATCATCAATCATGTTGGTAATAGACCCTAGTTGAATGTGTACATAGGATAGGAGATGCTAATGACCGTCATTCCCAAGAGTCGGTGCACATCACAAATGCTTTTCTCGGCGTTTTTTAACATTTGGAGTTGTCTGTCCTTGTTGATGCTGTTGCAATAGAACTAAACGTTAAAGAAGACATAATGAACTTGCTTACTTGCATCTATGTCAAAGACGATTTTTTATGTCTGGGTCTGATAGACTGAACATTCGACATGTAGGCCACCAGACTCCATTTGCCCTCCCAAGGACGCACCTCCCCATGGCGCCGTCGTCATCACCGCTGCCCGGCCGCCTCATCGTACTCTACGCATCACAAACCGGCAACGCCATCGATGCTGCCGAACGTGTAGGACGAGAGGCTGAGCGTGGAGGCTGCCCGGCTGTCGACATCATCTCCATGGATAGCTACGATCCCGTAAGCTGGGAACCCTAAAATACCCCACCCCAAAACGCTTCCATCTATGGTCAACTGAACATCACTTGCTGCTTCCACTTGTTTGCACAGAGTTGCTTACTGGGCGAAAGGTATGTGGTCTTCGTTGTGTCCACCATGGGCCAGGGCGATCCCCAGATTCCATGAAGGTAGGGAGATTGAAATGCTTCTTTTGTTTGGTAATTTATTAGAGCTTTGATTTTCTAATTACAATTTTCTGTTTGGGTTTTGGGTGGCAGGTTTTTTGGAAATACCTTTGCAGAAAGCGCCTAGGTGTGGGATGGCTGGAAGGGTTACATTATGCCGTGTTTGGGCTCGGCGATTCAAGCTATGCTAAGTACAATGTGAGTCTTCTGACTAGATTTTGCAGCCCAATATTGTGCCGCGTGGTGCTTTTAAATTTAATATAATCATGTATGTTGATTTGTTGAAAGGATCCGTAGTTCATTAGTTTTAGGGAATAAATTATTGATATAACAATCCGAAGTTTTTTCAGTTACTATTGCAGATTGAGAAAATGTTGCAAAGCTTGCTAGAGTTATGCCATATTCAAATGCTTGGCTAGAATCATCATTAAGATAAAAAGTTCCTATTGGTATAACCAGTTTTACACACAATCAGGAAGTAATCGTTTTTGTATGTTCTAAACATATTTTTGCTGCATCATCGACCATTCTGATTTCTCATTACTCTCTCAACTGTAGTGCCATGTTTCGTGCTCATTTTGTTTTAAAGAAATTCTTGGCTAGTACATGTTTCTTGTTTCTATTTTCCTCTTCACAGTCGTGTTTGCGCTGCAGGTTCCTGCAAAGATGCTCGATAAAAGGCTTTTAGATCTTGGTGCAAAACGAATCACAGAAAAAGGCTTGGGAAATGATCAAAATTCTTCTGGGTATGCTTTTAGTATCATTTTTTTTCTATTGTTTTTATAATTCATCTGTGGGCTTTCGAGAAGTCAAAGGACACGTCTTTTGGGTTAAATTTAAGCATTGTTTTTTAACATAATATAAAGCACCTTTTTGGACAAGTTGCAAAGCAATTCCTCACGGTAATAACTAGTATAAAATTATTTTGTTATTGTAAACTAGATATGAAGAAGCTCTTGATCTGTGGTTGAAATCTCTGTGGAAATCCCTGAATCAAACAAATCCGTCGCTGTTACCAAGAATATCTGATAACGTCCATCCTAATTTGAATATATTGGGGGATGCAAAGGTAGAAGTCATCTATTACTCGGCTCCACAAGATACCACCATTTCAGGTGGGAGTTCTCAATTTTGTTAATGTTTACCAGTAATCTGTAAACTGCTGTGTAATATTTCTTCTTATAAATTCTATATGTTATGCTTAGATCCCAAAATATTAATTGAGAAGGCACGCTCAATGTCCCCTGCTCTAAAGTGCCATAATGAAGGAGAACCACAATTCATGTTACAAATGGTATGTTCTGCACCCTTTGTAAGAGCTTAACAGTTGAAAATAGTTTTTATTTTTTTCTTATGAATGTTTAGCTGATCCAGCAATTCTACATGTGGATATACATTCATCTTTAGGGAATCTTCTGCATTTACAGATAAACTATTCTGTAGACAGTTGAGCAGTCTATTTTACCCCTAACCATGCAAGATTGAGCTCAACTTGCATTTTTTCGTCATTATTGTCATATTCTTTTGCTTAGTAAATTCACTTGGCTCGGCCAGATGCTTAGCATTCTCGAAAAAAGTGTACCATTAAGGAATTTCTACATAATTGCGGGGATTTCTGTGAACATAAAATAGCTGGGCTGTGGTGTAACAAACTCGGGCCGGGCATAGTAAGTAATGGTTCATTATTGGGATGCTTCATCTGTATTATGACTATACAATAAATTAATGATGCAATCGTATTGATTTAATTGATACATTTTTTACTTAGTTTCTGTTGATGATATTGCTAACCATTTTAGGTAACAAATCAAGGTTTGATTAAGGGAGATTCTGATAGAGATGTCTGCCATTTTGAATGGGAAGATCGATGTTCTGTATGTTTTTTGATCCTTATGATCGTATTTGCTTGCAATCAATTTCTGAACACGTGAAAGAAACTAAAAGATTGTTTCATTTTTGCCATTTTAGTCAATCAGTTACCAAGTTGGTGATGCACTAGAAATTCTACCAAGTCAGAATCCATCAACTGTTGATGCTTTCATTAAACGCTGTAAGTTGGATCCAGAATGTTACATAACGGTATGTGGATCAATTTTGTCGCCTTTTGGATTTAGTTTTTTCTTCTTTTAGGTATTTCTCTGCTACAGAGGCAGCTTTAGTTTCTTAACACTTTTGTGGCCACAATAGTAGCTATGTGCACATTCCTCTGTTGTAAAATCACCTTCAGCAAGATTGTTTACTCTAGTAGCTAGCAATTTATCTTGGTTTAGACAGTATACCCTTTTCTTCTTTATCCATGCATGATCCTTGACTTTATCCATTGGATTGGATACATCTAGATGTGATTATGTCTTCTTATATATCTTTCAACAGTGCGTTATAATTTAGTGGTAACAATATTTTTTTTTACCAGATTCGAGCAAAGTGTGGGGACAAACTTTCCAAAGGTTCACATATGAACAGTTTGATGGATCCTATCAAGCTAAAGACCTTTGTTGCTTTGACAATGGATGTATCATCAGCTTCTCCTCGGCGATATTTCTTTGAGGCAAGGGGAAAACCTACCCTGAATGCTTCATCTCATACACATATTTTTGTAGTTGTTCGATAATGACTCTGAAATCCCGATGTCTAGGATTAATATGTCACCTCTATGCTCACACACTTCCGATGTTCTTCTGTAGATCATGAGCTTTTTTGCAACGGATAAAGACGAAAAGGAAAAACTTCAGTATTTTACTTCTCCTGAAGGAAGAGAAGACCTGTACGGGTACAATCAGAAGGAGAACCGGACTGTTCTGGAAGTAATGTCTCGACGTTCGATTTATTTTTAAAAAGTTATTGCAGTACATACCTTAGCATGCATGTTGTCCTTTGACTAACTTTTTGGCTTAATCAAAAGTGACATCACTGACATGAATTTGCTCTGCTTTTAGGTGTTGCAGGAGTTCCCCTCGGTGCACATGCCTTTTGAGTGGTTGGTGCAACTAACGCCTCCATTGAAGAAAAGAGCCTTCTCCATATCGTCATCTCCATTAGTCCATCCAAACCAGATATACTTGACTGTTAGCATTGTATCATGGCGTACTCCTTTAAAGAGGACACGACGTGGTCTCTGCTCTACATGGCTAGCGGGGCTCTGTCCAAATGAAGAGAACATTATACCATGTTGGATACACCGAGGATCAATGCCTCCTCCGCGGCCGTCGATTCCTCTCATGCTCATTGGACCAGGAACAGGATGTGCACCATTCCGCGCATTCGTGGAGGAAAGGGCTGCACAGAGCGCCACAGAACCGATAGCTCCTGTTCTGTTCTTCTTTGGCTGTAGAAACCGAGACAATGATTTTCTGTATGAGGATTTCTGGTTAGATCATGCCCAGGACGACCGGGGGGTGCTGTCCCTTGAAAAGGGTGGTGGCTTCTTTGCTGCTTTCTCTAGGGATCAGCCTCAAAAGATATATGTGCAAGACAAAATAAGGGAGCAGGGCGCGAGGGTGTTGAACATGTTATGCTCTGAAGAGGCCGCGGTATACATCGCCGGGTCTTCTACCAGAATGCCTGCTGACGTTACGGCTGCGTTACAAGAAGTTCTTTGCAGCAGGATGGTGTTCAAAAAGAGGATGTTGAGGGATGGACCCCACCCCCTTTTTTTTCGGCGGCACCGGGGCGCCCCCAATCTTCGCCGCCATCCGCCTCCATCCTCGCCGGCCTAGACCCCGCCGCTGCCGCCGGCCTCGCCGCGGTGGCGGCGGCCCCCTTCCTCCACAAAGGCGACAGGGGGGAGCTCGCGGTGGACGCGCTCTTCCCGTCGGCGTCTCCCACGGGCACGCGACGTGACGGCGGTGCTCGCCCACGCGAGGATGGGCAGCGGCCTTCCTCAGCTCGTGGCGCACCGCCCAGTGGAGCCTCCGGCGCGCCGGCTCGGTGGCGGAGGAGCGGCGGCCACGCGGGCCCGATCTGGGCCGCACGGGCCTGATCTGGGCCACGTGGGCCCGATCTGGGCCTCGCGGGCCGCGCACGTCCCGGTGCTTCGGCGTCCGTGTTCCCGCTACGGCGGAGGCAGCCCAGGACGGCGTCCTGCGGCGTGCTGCCGGCGGCCGGCGGTTGGATTCTGGGCGACGATCTGCTCCGAGCCCATCCTCCCTCCTCCCGCTCCCCCCACCGTCGCCTGAGGACGCCGCCGGCGCTGCGGCTGAAGGTGGCGGCGGGGAGCTCCCTCGCGTGCGTGCGTGCGTGCGTGGGGTGTTGCGTGTGTGTGTCCTGCCATGGTGCTCCATGGTCTCCTCCTGCCTCCCCTCGAAGGAGCACGGCGGCGAGCTCCGGCGTTGCCCCTGCTCTCCGTCTTCCCCGGCTTGATGCCGATCTGACGTGCTATTCCGGTGCGCTGGGCTAGCGCACCGAGTTTTCCCGAGGTTCGGAGGTCGGTGGCGTCGTCCTTTGGTGTCTTCTTCGCGTCCTCGTGAGGGTGGCCGACGTCTGGTTTTGGACGGGTCTCGGTGAAAACCGTGCACTGGATTGTCCAGTGCTGGCGATGACAACACCTCCGGGTGTCGTTCCCCTGTTGAGGGCATCGCCATGAAGATCTTCCCTTTTACTGGACGGTCGGAAACCGTCTCTCTGTTCCGCCCCGTTTTCCAAGTGCGTGTGTCTGGTGAAGGCTCCTCATAGCGGCTTGTGAATCGCCCTACTTCTAGGGTTGGTGTCTCGGGGTCTTGGCGAAAGCTTTGCAGGATCTCTGCCGGCAATGACGACGTTTTGAACGTCGTTTACCTTCTTGGAGGCGTTGCTGCAAGACCTTGCCTTTGGATTCCCAAGCACTGCTAGGCCCCCTCCTCGACGGCGTGTCTTTGGTGGTGGCGGGGATGGTGCAGTGGAGGTCTGTTGGTTCTGATACCTCTGACGGCGTCTCCGGGCAACAGAAGTCAAGGCATCTCCAAGATCAAGCATTCTCTTTTAGTTTGTGCTTCATGTAGTTGCTTGGCTGTTCTCCCTTGTGATACTTTGTTGCTTGTAAGGGGTGCGTCTGTGTGGAATGTGCGTGTTATAAGTTGTAACTCTAAGCCGGTTGTTGGCTTCGTTAATTCAAAACCGGGCTCATTTCGAGCCTTCCGTCTAAGCTCAAAATGGTTGGTAGGTTTATCATCGAGACCTGGTCATAATTTGGATTGTATGTTGTTGAACATGCAAGGAGTTTCAGGTTCTAGAAAAGGAAGATTCTTCGGAGCCCAGGATTAGCTCCAACATTTCAGGTAAGATAAACATTTTGAATGTTTGGCCTGGTTTCTCGAACTGAATCCCTCTATTGCTTTCCAGGTATATATGGCCTCTTTGGTTAGTCGCAAGTACAAGGTCCTTGCAGTATGGAAACAATGTGCAAGAAGTATGAACTTCCAAGTTCCAATGTGAAGCTTATCCGACTCAGCAAGTAGCTGAAAATTTCAGCTGCTCACATATTTTTTGGCGTACTCCTTCGCAGGTGATGGTTGAAACGTCATTGGACAAAAGGAGCGCTGAAAGAAGAAATTTTGATGTGCACACAGAGTGAGCTGCTCCTGAGGGTTTTCATGCAGCCAATTTTCACGAGATCATTTTGAGACCGGAAAGACTGTTCTCGAATCAATCTTGCCGGAGAGCTAACATCCCTGCCTGTAACAGCGCACTTTTGGTATTGCAAAATATGGACCAAATTTTCACTTTTCTTTCCTCTCCTGCATCATGGCATCCATGCATAATCATGTTTCATTTGAATTAATACAACAGTTGAATGGAAATGATGTTGAGTTGTTAAACAAAGGTTTGCAAATAAACATATTTGTCAAGAAAGTTCCAAGAGTTCAAAAATAATATTTTGCACTTGCTCTAAAAATCACTAGGGTATTCTTCAAATTTTCAAATCACCAAAAATCGCTAGACATACCTTCCTAAACCAAAGTGGTACAAAACATTTTAGTTTGAGACACCAATTTTTGTGGAGCAACTAAATGTTAAGGGAGCCTCCCCAAATAATTTCATAAATTTTGGAATGAGTTAAGTGCTTCAATTAAATGACTAAAGTCACAGTGTTAAAATTAAAACTGAAAAGGACTTGTTTGTGATGGAAACAAATATTCCAGGGGTTATCTGCAAAATGCCATCGTCTCTCTCCTTCCACTGGCGCCATGCCGCCGTGCCGCTGCCGCACGACGCCGCGCCGGGGGCCCCCCTCCTCTGCCTCTCCCCTGCAGGACGAAGAGCACCACGAGGCCCTCTGCTCCCCCTATCCACTCGCTCGCTCGACCCCTCTCTCCCCATCTCTCTCCCCACGAGCTCGCAACCGAGCCGCCATGGCCGTCGTCGCCGCCGCGGATTGAAGCTTCCCCGAGCAAAACGAAGACCGCAGGAAGGTCCGCCGTGTCATCCTCTCCATCCTCGCCGAAGGAATCGAGCTGGGGCGCTGGGAATCGAGCTCTCCGTCCGCTACTCCGCCGCTGCCGTCCGAGCGCCGCCGCGGACGAATTCGTCGCCGTCGCTGCATCCCCGACTCCGCCGTCTTCTCCTACGTGCTCAGGGTGAGCTCGCGGTCCAAATGGACGCCCCCTCCTCTCCCTCTCCGTCCTGTTCGACGAATCGCCGTAGCTCGCCGCCGCATCCTCCGCTCGGAATTTCCGATTGCGACACAATCGGAATATCCGAAGTACTCCAGTACGATTAAACTTTAGGTCCTTAGTGGATTTTCAAACCATCGGAGATGATCGGATAATCCGAAACCGAAAGAATTCGGATAATCCGAAGTATTCCAGTGCGAGGAGACTTTTAGTCCTTAGCCAAATTTCCAGACCCTGCGTCGATCGGATATTCCGAGTTAGGAAAATTCGGAAATTCCGAAATTGTCCAGTACCAAAAATTATCCTGTTTCAATTATTTCCTTCTAATTTGGATAAATAATTGTACTGAGTTGAATTTAACTTATAACCAGGGCATATTTAAAAGAGGAAATTATAAATGTAATAACTTTTTATCGGGACATCATAGAAAGGTGTTCGACATACCAAAATGTCCGGAAAATTGTGAACTACCCTTTAAAATAAATAATATGCATATTTGAGCACCATTAAAGGACTGCACTCGTTACAAGTTAGTAGAATCATTAAGTTAAATATGGGGTGTTTTCCTTATCTAGTTGAAGTAATTATTTTTCGCACCCCATTTAATTTGTCAGATGGCATATAATAAGTCGGTGAATTAAAAAGTCATGCCATCATGTGTTTGCGCATTGCACCGGTGTTATCCGTGGTTTTGATTTGTTCCTCTCCGGTATTGTTTGTGCATCGGTAGATCAAGGAGTGGAAGTGACACCACAGTCTCGTGACGATCCGTACTACCAGCACGTTGAGCAAGGCAAGCGTAATCCCCCCTCTGAGCATGTCTTATCCTATTTTCCGTAAATATTTTCTCCACCATAATATTGCATGCAGTTCCAACTCTCAATTTTATTGGATTAGAGTATCCTATAGTTGCATTAAGTTTCCGATGCCATTACCTATTTCCCCTCCTAATATCCATAGGGTTGTGTTGCTGGCCTGAGATACTTAACTATGCTATGTTGATGCTTAGCCATGCTTAGTTAAATGTTTATTCGTCCGATGGATATTTCATGTTGGAAACAGATGTTGAAATGTTCGGATGATGGTGGAGAAATTGTGGTGACAGGTAATAAAATGCTTAAAGGTGGGGATGAGAGGCCACTATGGTTGGTGGTGTTTTGTCTCACTCTCGCCGCCTAGGTGCGAGTTCTTTACCTCTTGAACCAAGAATGAGCGCGCTTCCTTTCGGTGGGGTATATGGAGCCCTCGTCGACCGACTAACTTGTGCGGGGCTAGCCAGGGTCCTCTAGTTTGAGCTTCCATTTGCGCGTGCGTTGAGATGGTGGCCAAGACAGAAATGAGGATGGTGGTGTTAGGAAAATGAGTGGCCACGGGGCAGGGTGTTGGAGGCACTGAACCTGTCCCGTCCTCACTGATGATCCTGGGTTAGTCTCAAGCAAGGTAAAGGTTGTAACCGTTCCCACTCAGCCGGCTTTCCCCGGAAGAGAGCTAAGCGTAGGCAATGAGCCGGGCGGTACCGAAGGTAAACACAGTGCACCCCTGCAGGGTTAAATCTTTTCGAAAAGCCGTGTCCACGGTTACGGACGACTTGGGAAAGGACGATAAGATCATAGAAAACTTGAACGGAATGATTAAAACCTGAGTACTAAAGGTACTACTCAAGAATGCAAGGTTAGCTTCCTCGAGGGTGATTCGGGGAGGTGCCTTTGTAGAACAGGTACAGTGATGATGGTGGTTGATGATGAGAAAGGTGATCAAGAGAAAGAGTTACTTCTTACCCTTTTAAAATACTCTGATTAGTCGATGCCATGGAGTTATGTTTCTATAAATAAAATCAGCTTTATGCAAAACAGCCATAAAACTTTGAAAGCCTCATCGAGCTAAAGCTCTATATTTAATCTTGCGAGTTCGTCGAACTCAACGTCGTTTGTTTTGTTTCAGAGGAGGACTTCACCGACCTCGAAGGTGGGTTCTTTGTGGACGTCGACGAGTAGTCTGGGGTTCCCAGGTGGCAGCTTGGGACATCCCGGAACAGCTGGCGCTTGAATGTTTATCTGTAGGCCTCTTAGGCCATAATTTGGATCTTGTTGTTTAGAACAACTTAATTCGCTTCCGCATGTTGTAATGTTGGGTCTGTGACCTCTGGTTGTAATTTGCTATCTTTCTCTATTATAAGAGTTGAACTATAATGCTTTGTGTCGTAGAGTCTGTGATGTGCC
Source organism: Poa pratensis (assembly GCA_947311845.1). Taxonomy (NCBI): domain Eukaryota; kingdom Viridiplantae; phylum Streptophyta; class Magnoliopsida; order Poales; family Poaceae; genus Poa; species Poa pratensis. The sequence continues at coordinate 6,899,583 of CAMZMU010000043.1, forward strand.
AGTTGTTCCACAAGTCTTGATCTCTCTATTATGCATTGATAGTTGTGCCTGTGTTAAGGCATCAATCGGGGTGTTGCGTTGCCGATGATCAATTCCGAGCAACGCCTGCCAAAGGTTTTGGCCGGGGATTGGTAAACCCGTAACCTCCGGTTGTATCGCTTAACCGGTGACACACAGCATCACTGTATAGCAGTCGGGTCGGGGCGCCACAAGTTGGTATCAGAGCAGTACTGCCTGTAGGAAACCCTTCTACTGGTCGACGTTGAGTCTAGTGTTTGTGAAAATATTTTTAACCTAAAAATGAGTTGTGAAAACCATCTTAGGATTCTTTTTACTCCTTATCTGGTTACCTCTAATCTCGGAGCAATCTTACCTCGATTTGAGTTAAAGTTTTACTTCTCATCTGTTACTCAAAATTTAGGATCACGGGTTGGGTTCTACCTTTAGTGTTATGTGTCCGGTTGCTCCCGCTGCGTTGCAATCCAAATCAACTCAGATGTTTGAACACTGTTATTCCTACCGAGTCTGATCACTTATTCCTTCGTTGGGTTTTAACCCAAGGACTTGAACAGAAGGTCCCGGATTGTGCCAACTAGAGTGTGTTGAATCACGTGGTTTCTTAACTATTGAATCCCACGCTAGTAGTACATGATGCTGATCTTTGACCCAAGTTCTATCTTGTTGATCCCTTGTTAGTTGTTACACAATGTATTATCGTCCCTAGTCTGTGTACTTGAGTAGACGCTAATGCTATTGTTTCAACCATTCGGAGGAAGATACTAACTGTGTCATTGTAAATTCTCCAGAATGGCTCGAGGAGGCCGTGGTAACCACAATGATGAGGAACCGCCGCCACCACCCTCGATGGCTCAGGTCTTGATGGCCATTGAGGAGAACCGTGGGCGCAATGAGCGCTGCTTGAGCAGTTGGTGCAGCAGAATGCACAGAGGAATGGCTGCAACACTCTCACTGAGTTCCTGCGCTCGCAGCCACCCACCTTTGCTGATGCTAAGAGCCACTGGAAGCTGATGATTGGCTTCGCGCTCTGGAGCGCAAGTTCTCCGCGCTGCATGTCCCAGTGGCCGAGCAAGTCAACTTCGCCACCTACCTCTGGTTGGTGCAGCTGGCTGTTGGTGGGAAAGCCATGTGGCATTGTTCCCGCCAACCATGTCTTCACTTGGGCTGATTTCCGCACTGCCTTCCGTGCGGCTTACATCCCTCAGCCGATCATGGATTTGAAGAGGAGGGAGTTCCTGGATTTGCAACAGGGACGTATGGACCTCCGCACTTATGGTTGTGAATTCAACCATCTCTCTCGTTACGCCCCAAGGGACGTGACCACTGATGCTGACAAGCAAGAGCTGTTCCGCAAGGGTCTTACGCCGCAGCTCCGCTATGAGTTGCTGCCCTTCAAGTTCCAGACCTACCAGGAGCTGTTCAACCAGGCTCTTACTCTTGAGCAGGAAGGAAGGAACTCGAGGCTTCCAAGAGGCCAGCACACGGGGACCACCAGAGTTCCTCGGGTTCTGAGAGCAAGAAGCGCAGGGTGTTTGTTCCCTACAGCGCTGTGCCGCGTGCTCCATTCATGCCGAGGGCCGCGGATACAGGCCACCACCTCCGCGCCCCACTACTTCGACACTTGGGGCAAGCGGAGTGGGTATCGTCCTCTGCTACCTGCTCCACCTGGACTCACCTGCTACACCTGTGGCCAGGCTGGCCACTACTCCAGGGAGTGCCCCCAGAAGGCACCTATCACGGGAACTCCTGCACGAGCCCCTGCCACTCCAGCTGGCAAGGCTGGACCTATTGTGCGTGGTCGCCTGAACCACGTCTCTGCTGAGCAAGCTGAAGAGGACCCCGGCGTCCTTATGGGTGAGCTACGAATCAACAACAATCTTGCTACAGTTTTGTTTGACTCTGGAGCATCGCATTCATTCATATCCATAGCTTTTGCAAAAGACCACAAAATACCGTTCGAGAAAATGAGACGTCCCTTGGTGATCTCCACTCCTGGCTCCAAATGGCAAACCGATGGGGTTACTCCTGAAGTCCAGATTACTATCGGTTACTCGTCTTTCCTTTTGCTTTGGTAGCTCTGAGGTCAAGTGGCATTGATGTCATACTGGGCATGACTGGTTAGTAAATACCGGGCTAATCTCGACTGTGCTGCCAAGACCATTACCGTGACCACTCTTCCGGTGACATTGTGAGTATTGGTCTGCACTCTCAAGACCTCCATCTTCAGTCATACCCAACTCACCCGAGATCCTCCTTTGCTTTATGGAAGGCGAATCCCCTCCTGAAATCCAGGACATACACGTGGTGTGTGACTTCCCGGATGTGTTCCCGGAAGAATTGCCTGGCATGCCTCCTGACCGAAGTGTGGAGTTTGTCATAGATCTACTTCCCGGTACTGCTCCGATTTCCAAGAAGCCCTACCGTATGCCGGTGGAAGAGTTGGCTCTGTTGAAAGAGCAAATTGATCAGCTGTTAGCGAAGGATTTCATTCAGCCTAGCAGTTCACCTTGGGGTTGTCCGGTACTCTTTGTCAAGAAGAGGGATTCTACCGTGCCTCGTCTAGTCTCTGACTATAGACCGTTGAATGCGGTGACAATCAAGAACAAGTATCCTATTCCTCGCATCAATGATCTGTTGGATCAGTTAGCTGGTGCAACGTATTCTCCAAGATGGATCTGAGGTCAGGATACCATCAGATCAAGATCAGAAAGGAGGATATCCCAAAGACGGCATTTGTTACTCGCTATGGCTCATATGAGTATACCGTCATGTCCTTTGGTCTCACCAATGCTCCAGCTACTTTCATGAGGCTCATGAACTCCATCTTCATGGATTATCTCGACAAGTTTGTCGTCATTTACATCGATGACATCCTCGTTTATTCCAAAACCGATGAAGAGCATGCCGAACATCTTCGGTTGGTTCTGACACGACTTCGAGAACACCGCCTCTATGCCAAGTTCTCCAAGTGTGAGTTCTGGTTGGATAATCTTGTCTTCCTTGGTCATGTGATATCCGCTAATGGTGTGGCTGTCATTCCCGACAAGATTCAGTCCATTTTGGATTGGAAAACTCCAATGTCAGTCAAGGACATTCGTAGCTTTCTCGGATTGGCAGGTTACTACCGCCGATTCATCGAAGGTTTCTCCAAGATAGCCAAGGCCCTGACTGACCTTCTCAAGAAGGATAAAAGTTCGTATGGACGGACAAGCTGAAGAGAGCTTCAAAACACTGAAAGCCAAACTCACGTCCGCTCCTGTGCTTGTCCTGCCGGACACAAGCAAGGATTTCGTCGTCTTCTGTGACGCCTCTCTGCAAGGCTTGGGCTGTGTGCTAATGCAAGATGGCCATGTGGTGGCATATGCTTCTCGCCAATTGAAGCCGCATGAGCACAACTACCCAACTCATGATCTAGAACTTGCCGCTGTGGTCTATGCTTTGAAGCAATGGAGACCATACCTGTTTGGTAACCGTTGCGAGATTTTCTCGGATCACAAGAGTCTGAAGTACCTCTTCACCCAGCCGGATTTAAATCTCAGGCAAAGGCGTTGGTTGGAGTTAATCAAGGACTATGATGTGAGTCTGAACTATCAACCCGGCAAAGCAAACGTCGTGGCTGACGCGCTAAGTCGGAAGTCCTATTGCAACAATCTGATGATTGAGAAGGCAACCTGCTCTTCATGAAGAGTTCGCCCGTTTGAACCTGGAAATTGTTCCCTCTGGCTACCTTGCAAATCTGGAGATCAAAGCTACTCTTGTAGACCAGATTAAGGATGCTCAGAAGCTGGATGAGGGTATCCTGAAATCAAGAAGAACATTGCTAGCGGAAAGGCCAAATGTTTCTCGGAAGATGAATCCGGAGTTGTTTATTTTGGTGACCGTCTGGTAGTGCCAAAGAACCGAATTTGAGGGAGCTGATCCTACAAGAAGCTCATGAATCACCTCTCTCTATTCATCCCGGTAGTACCAAAATGTACCAAGACCTTCGACCACAATTCTGGTGGACTCGGATGAAACGAGAAATTGCCAAGTATGTTGCTGAATGCGACACCTGTCGACGGGTAAAGGCTGAACATCAAAGGCCTGCCGGCACTCTTCGCCCTATTGCAGTCCCGAGTGGAAATGGGATGAAATCGGTATGGACTTCATCACCGGGTTTCCCAGATCTCAAAAGGGCAACAATGCAATATGGGTAATCATTGATCGACTGTCCAAGGTTGCTCACTTCCTACCAGTCCGTGATGATATACGGGCAAGTCAACTTGCTGACTTATATATGGCTCGTATTGTTCCATTGCATGGGGTCCCTCTGAGGATCATATCGGACCGTGGAAGTATCTTTGTATCCAATTCTGGCAGAGTTTCCAAACTGCTATGGGGTCCCGTCTCAACTTCAGTACCGCCTACCATCCCAAACTGATGGTCAGACCGAAAGAGTGAACCAAGTTTGGAAGACATGCTTCGGGCATGTGTAATCTCTTTTGGCAAGGGTTGGGAAAAGTATCTCCTTTCGCGGAGTTCTCCTACAACAATAGCTATCAAGCTAGTCTGGGCATGGCTCCATTCGAGGTTCTGTATGGAAGAAAATGCCGCACTCCGCTAAATTGGTCCGAGACCGGAGAGAGAGCACTCTTTGGTCCGGATGTGATCAATGAAGCTGAGGAGAAGGTAGAATCATACGAGAGAATCTGAAGATTGCTCAGTCTAGGCAGAAGAGCTACTATGATAAGCACCATCAGGAAATTCACTATGAAATTGGTGATAAAGCTTATCTCCGCGTCTCTCCCCTTCGTGGCGTTCGCCGCTTCGGTATCAAAGGGAAATTGGCCCCTCGCTATGTTGGCCCTTTCACCGTTCTGGCCAAGCGAGGAGATCTTTCTTATAAGTTGGAGTTACCGGTCATCTTCCCAAATGTACATGATGTGTTTCATGTCTCCCAACTTCGCCGGTGTTTTAAAGATCCTATCCATGGGTCAATCATGAGGAGCTAGATCTCCAGGAAGATCTCACTTATCGCGAGCATCCTATTCGTGTCCTGGATGAAGCCGAAAGAAGACCCGTAACAAGACTACCAAGTTCCTCAAAGTTCAGTGGTCTCACCATTCCGAGGAAGAAGCAACTTGGGAAAGAGAGTCTAGTCTTCGTGAGGAGTATCCCGACTTCTTTCCGCAATCTTAGAATCTCGGGACGAGATTCCTGTAAGGGGGGTAGAATTGTAACAGCCCACTTTTGGTATTGCAAAATATGGACCAAATTTTCACTTTTTTTTCCTCTCCTGCATCATGGCATCCATGCATAATCATGTTTCATTTGAATTAATACAACAGTTGAATGGAAATGATGTTGAGTTGTTAAACAAAGGTTTGCAAATAAACATATTTGTCAAGAAAGTTCCAAGAGTTCAAAAATAATATTTTGCACTTGCTCTAAAAATCACTAGGGTATTCTTCAAATTTTCAAATCACCAAAAATCCCTAGACATACCTTCCTAAACCAAAGTGGTACAAAACATTTTAGTTTGAGACACCAATTTTTGTGGAGCAACTAAATGTTAAGGGAGCCTCCCCAAATAATTTCATAAATTTTGGAATGAGTTAAGTGCTTCTATTAAATGACTAAAGTCACAGGTGTTAAAATTAAAACTGAAAAGGACTTGTTTGTGATGGAAACAAATATTCCAGGGGTTATCTGCAAAATGCCGTCGTCTCTCTCCTTCCACTGGCGCCATGCCGCCGTGCCGCTGCCGCACGACGCCGCGCCGGGGGCCCCCCTCCTCTGCCTCTCCCCTGCAGGACGAAGAGCACCACGAGGCCCTCTGCGCCCCCTATCCACTCACTCGCTCGACCCCTCTCTCCCCATCTCTCTCCCCACGAGCTCGCAACCGAGCCGCCATGGCCGTCGTCGCCGCCGCGGAATGAAGCTTCCCCGAGCAAAACGAAGACCGCAGGAAGGTCCGCCGTGTCATCCTCTCCGTCCTCGCCGAAGGAATCGAGCTGGGGCGCTGGGAATCGAGCTCTCCGTCCGCTACTCCGCCGCTGCCGTCTGAGCGCCGCCGCGGACGAATTCATCGCCGTCGCTGCATCCCCGACTCCGCCGTCTTCTCCTACGTGCTCAGGGTGAGCTTGCGGTCCAAATGGACGCCCCTCTCCTCTCCCTCTCCGTCCTGTTCGACGAATCGCCGTAGCTCACCGCCGCATCCTCCGCTCGGAATTTCAGATTGCGACACAATCGGAATACCCGAAGTACTCCAGTACGATTAAACTTTAGGTCCTTAGTGGATTTTCAAACCATCGGAGATGATCGGATAATCCGAAACCGAAAGAATTCGGATAATCCGAAGTATTCCAGTGCGAGGAGACTTTTAGTCCTTAGCCGAATTTCCAGACCCTGCGTCGATCGGATATTCTGAGTTAGGAAAATTCAGAAATTCCGAAATTGTCCAGTATAAAAAATTATCAAAAATTATCCTGTTTCAATTATTTCCTTCTAATTTGGATAAATAATTGTATTGAGTTGAATTTAACTTATAACCAGGGCATATTTAAAAGAGGAAATTATAAATGTAATAACTTTTTATCGGGACATCATAGAAAGGTGTTCGACATACCAAAATGTCAGGAAAATTGTGAACTACCCTTTAAAATAAATATCATGCATATTTGAGCACCATTAAAGGACTGCACTCGTTACAAGTTAGTAGAATCATTAAGTTAAATATGGGGTTATTTCCTTATATAGTTGAAGTAATTATTTTTCGCACCCCATTTAATTTGTCAGATGGCATATAATAAGTCGGTGCATTAAAAAGTCATGCCATCATGTGTTTGCGCATTGCACCGGTGTTATCCGTGGTTTTGATTTGTTCCTCTCCGGTATTGTTTGTGCATCGGTAGATCAAGGAGTGGAAGTGACACCACAGTCTCGTGACGATCCGTACTACCAGCACGTTGAGCAAGGCAAGCGTAATCCCCCCTCTGAGCATGTCTTATCCTATTTTCCGTAAATATTTTCTCCACTATAATATTGCATGCAGTTCCAACTGTCAATTTTATTGGATTAGAGTATCCTATTGTTGCATTAAGTTTCCGATGCCATTACCTGTTTCCCCTCCTAATATCCATAGGGTTGTGTTGTTGGCCTGAGATACTTAACTATGCTATGTTGATGCTGAGCCATGCTTAGTTAAATGTTTATTCGTCCGATGGATATTTCATGTTGGAAACAGATGTTGAAATGTTCGGATGATGGTGGAGAAATTGTGGTGACAGGTAATAAAATGCTTAAAGGTGGGATGAGAGGCCACTATGGTTTGGTGGTGTTTTGTCTCGCTCTCGCCGCCTAGGTGCGAGTTCTTTACCTCTTGAACCAAGAATGAGCGCGCTTCCTTTCGGTGGGGTATATGGAGCCCTCGTCGACCGACTAACTTGTGCGGGACTAGCCAGGGTCCTCTAGTTTGAGCTTCCATTTGCGCGTGCGTTGAGATGGTGGCCAAGACAGAAATGAGGATGGTGGTGTTAGGAAAATGAGTGGCCACGGGGCAGGGTGTTGGAGGCACTGAACCTGTCCCGTCCTCACTGATGACCCTGGGTTAGTCTCAAGCAATTTAAAGGTTGTAACCGTTCCCACTCAGCTGGCTTTCCCCGGAAGAGAGCTAAGCGTAGGCAATGAGCCGGGCGGTACCGAAGGTAAACACAGTGCACCCCTGCAGGGTTAAATCTTTTCGAAAAGCATTGTCCACGGTTACGGACGACTTGGGAAAGGACGATAAGATCATAGAAAACATGAACGGAATGATTAAAACCTGAGTACTAAAGGTACTACTCAAGAATGCAAGGTTAGCTTCCTCGAGGGTGATTCGGGGAGGTGCCTTTGTAGAACAGGTACAGTGATGATGGTGGTTGATGATGAGAGGTGATCAAGAGAAAAGAGTTACTTCTTACCTCTTTTAAAAATACTCTGATTAGTCGATGCCATGGAGTTATGTTTCTATAAATAAAATCAGCTTTACGCAAAACAGCCATAAAACTTTGAAAGCCTCATCGAGCTAAAGCTCTATATTTAATCTTGCGAGTTCGTCGAACTCAACGTCGTTTGCTTCGTTTCAGAGGAGGACTTCACCGATCTCGAAGGTGGGTTCTTTGTGGACGTCGACGAGTAGTCTGGGGTTCCCAGGTGGCAGCTTGGGACATCTCGGAACAGCTGGCGCTTGAATGTTTATCTGTAGGCCTCTTAGGCCATAATTTGGATCTTGTTGTTTAGAACAACTTATTCGCTTCCGCATGTTGTAATGTTGGGTCTGTGACCTCTGGTTGTGAATTGCTATCTTTCTCTATTATAAGAGTTGAACTATAATGCTTTGAGTCGTAGAGTCTGTGATGTGCCAGTTGTTCCACAAGTCTTGATCTCTCTATTATGCATTGATAGTTGTGCCTGTGTTAAGGCATCAATCGGGTTGTTGCGTTGTCGATGATCAATTCCGAGCAACGCCTGCCAAAGGTTTTGGCCGGGGATTGGTAAACTCGTAACCTCCGGTTGTATCGCTTAACCGGTGACACACAACATCACTGTATAGCAGTCGGGTCGGGGCGCCACACTGCCTCGCTTGCACGCAGAGTGAATCATAAATCTGGAGACAACTGCTGCGGTTGGGAGAAATCGTGCATTTGGTGCCTCGGCTCTTAAAATCCTAAATCGCATGTGCTGAGTGGTTGCTTACCCACCCATCCATCCATGCAGAGTGTTTGAACTCTTAGTGCTGCTTGCTCATCATGATAACACTAGTACAGAAAAGCTATTCTGTGGCGCACTATTTTGCTATTCTGTGGCGCATGGGTGGTGCGCCACAGAATAGTCGCCACTAAATAAGCTATTCTGTGGCGCACCACCCATGCGCCACAGAATAGTGTCTATTCTGTGGCGCACCGAGCCTGGTGCGCCACAGAATAACTATTCTGTGGCGCACCCGTGTAACCATGCGCCACAGAATAGGGTGCGCCACAGAATAGTCCTGGGTGCGCCACAGAATTACTGCGCAGTACTGTACCCGTATATTCATACAAATACCAGTATAATACTAGAATACATGTATATTTCATATTTACACAGATATAACAGAAACAGAGATATATTTTCACAGATATATCAAAACAAACACATTACTAATATACGTCATCACAAGTTGATACAAAAGTGCGGAAGTTTTACACAATTGTTGAGATATACAAAAGTTCATCGAATCGTTGCCCACGTTACAAAATGAAGTGTTCACCGCCTACACTAGGATCGAATAGATTACATCTCGGCGTTGACGGTGAGCAATAGCGGGAACACGACGATCTCATGTAGCCTTCTTCGCGAGCGCTACGAGCGGCGCCGGGAACGGTTTGCCGAGAGGCCCTTGAGTTTGTCTCCGTGTACCACTTCGTCATCTATCTGTACACAAGACAAAGATGAAAGTGTTAGTCAAATAAAAGCAAGAATTCTGATTAAAGAGAATACAAAACTATAAATAAGACTAGAGCTAGGTAATTAAAGTAACATAACTAAAAGTATATCGCATCGTCTGAAAAACTAGAGGTAGCCAAAGACAAAACAAGATTCAAAAAAGTTAATGCCTCATATATACGTAGAATATTATCGAGAACACACAAGGAATCCTGATAACCTTGTGGAACCAAGTAGAAGGCACACAGGTCTCACTCACGTCGCCCCTGAATCACATATATAGTGTCACAACGTTTTAATCATCGGCATTCTAGAGGATACAAAACTATAAACAAGAATGAATTGGAACATAATTAAAATAAGATTCAAAAGACTAGATTTAGTCAAAGACAAAACAAGATTGAAAAAAATTAATGCCTCATACTTAGAAGTGGCACACATAGGTTACAGGGACGGGGTGAGTGAGCCAAGTAGGATGCACGAGATGTGTCTTCTCGTGCATATCAACTTACCACAAAAAGATCAAATAGAGAAAAACCCGTATGATGGATCCTTCTTCCTGATTCGCTCCGGAAACGGATAAATGCCGTCTTTCGTCATCCACGTCCTCCTGTCATTCTGCTTATCTAGGCGTTCTTCGATCTCCCACTTAGACAACGCTGAAAATCGGTTGGGATATATATTTGATTAATACATGATATAACTAGAGTATGATTTATTCATCTAATATAGAAAAGAAAGAAGCAAGGTTTCTACCTCTGGCGTTGTGTAAGGACCCCCCTGCTGTCTTGACATCTTCCAGGATGATTTTCGATAACTGTAACTGGATGCGATGGAAGTCTGCTCTAAGGTCATCATCGGTGAGATCCTCATCATATGTGGCCCATTCTTGGAGACGATATGGGAAATTCGTTATCACTGCATCCCGGACATACGATTTCATGTGTAAGAGGACGTAGAAGGCATCTCCTTCGTCATCATCTTGTCCGCCGCGGGCATCTCCTTCGTCATGATCATCTTGTCCGCCGCGGGCATCTCCTTCGTCATGACGATGATCTTGTTTGGCTTGTTCCGGCATGAAACCGTGCCTGAGCAGGTGCTCCTCCAATAATCCAGAATCAGGGTGTATCCACCTCTCATGTTTGCATTTTCGACACGGACATCTTAACTGCCTCCCGTTGGACCGAATCATGTCCGCCTTCGCTTGGTCCTTGTATGTTCTGATTTGACTGGAGCTCATCATTATGACCATGGTTGACTACGCGCTATACATAGAGAAGAAACGAGAGTACATAACTTAATTAGAGCCGCAACATGCATGCACACACAAACACACACAACACATCTCAGTCCGGCATCTCAACGACACGATGGTCGGAAGCACAAGCACAATTAATACCCCACATGTCCTATTTTTAGCAAAGTCATGCCAAATTTCACGAAAAAATCCGGCATGACCTTTGCTAAAAAAAGGGACATATGGAGTACCCGAAGTTGCCGGAACGGAAGTTAATCGACGTTCCGGCAATCTCAAGGGTCTCTCAAGGTACCTCCAAACATTTCCAACAAGATGGTCAAAGCACAATAACCTTTCTCACCTTGTAGATTTGATCCAAAATAAAAGATGGGAGAAAGGAGACTATGTATGGAGGAGTCTATCAACCAAAATAAGTTTAACTAAAAAAAAAGGAGAAATATATGGTCAAAAATGGATGGGAAGGAGGAGCACCACGAGTTGGGAGGAGAGGAGGAAGAAGAGGAAATGAGAAATGGGTAGGGGAAAGTGGGTGGAGATGGCCTTATAAAATATCTGGTACAGTTATTCTGTGGCGCACCCCTAACTGGTGCGCCACAGAATAAGCTTATTCTGTGGCGCACTGGGTCAGGTGCGCCACAGAATAGTTCCCCCAATTATTTGTGGGGCCAGAGCACCTTATTCTGTGGCGCACATGCATGGATGCGCCACAGAATAAACCTATTCTGTGGCGCACCTGACCCAGCGCGCCACAGAATAAGGTCAAAAGTGGCACAACCGTGCGTTGGTGTGGGGCCCGCGCTTATTCTGTGGCGCATCCTTATAGCCGTGCGCCACAGAATAAGTCTATTCTGTGGCGCACCATGGCTGGTGCGCCACAGAAGCGTATTCTGTGGCGCACGGCTATAAGGTGCGCCACAGAATAAGCTTCCATAGAATTGGGTTTTCCTACTAGTGTAATGTTTTTTTAAATCAATAACATTGTAGAATGAAAATCATGCATCTTGAATCTGAGATGTTCCGTGTTTTAGCTGATGCAGGATGCAGATATATGTATCGTCTAGTCCTCATCGCAGCAAGTGTCTGAAACAGACTGTCCGAACTGAATTTATTTTGTGCATGAGCATGTTTTTGTTAACTTCTCATCGAGACAGCAACATAGATGGTCTATGAGCTCAGAACATCTTTATTGTAGTTGTACAGATTACTGCGGCATGACAGCACACTAATTTGTCATACATGATAAATAGATGTTGAACTGTTATGGCCCATGAGGCCCAACTGATACCCACAAGTATAGGGGATCGCTGAAGTCTTCGTTGGGAAGTATTACCCAAATTTATAGTTCGACTCGATGGGAACACAAGAATATCAATAAGACCTTGGCAATTGAGGCGTCACTCTCAACCACACCTGTATATCAATAACTTGCAGCAGTAATAGTGATGGCAGTAGTATGATTCAAGTAACAAGCAGAACAGTAGCAGTGAACAAGTGTTTCCCAGTTTTCACCGGAAAAGTGAAAGTGTAACTCAGAGATTTAAAACGTAGGCATGAGGTGATAGCGGGGTGTTGCAAGAATGAGATTGATCATATAATAAGAAACAAATAACAATGGGACCTATCTCTAACTCCGATATATGTAGGTATGTGTTCCATATTTAGTTGTGCGTACTAACCAAGAGAATTTGCACAACATCTATTGTCCAACCTGCCCATTTCACCGGGGCCAACTTGGAACTACAGGTAATTAAGGTCTACCCTTTCGAATAGACCGGAACAATGCATTAACACTTCATGAACACATAGAATCCTCAAACTAAAACATCTCCCCCTTGTTTTCCCTATATGTCACGTTTAGGGTTCGCAGGTTCAACATAATAGCAGGTGATACACTTTGCAGATAAATACCAAACTCAAATATATGATGGGGCAATATAAGTTCAGTACTGAAATCATGCCACTCGGGCCCTAGTAGCAAGCATTAAACATAGCAAGAGTGCATCAACACAATACAAAAGTATCCTCAAGATAAAACCCTAAAATCCCGAACAACGGGTAGCATTACATGATCAATCTCATCCAATCCCCATCCACCTCACATGCCTACAGCGGACTACTCACACATGGTGATGGAGAGGGGCTCATGGTCGATGGAGATGAAGGCGGTGAAGATGGCGGTGAAGACGGTCTCCGGATCCCTCCACCGGAGGAGAAATCCTGGATCAATCTGTCCCCGAAACGAAGATCGTGATGGTGGCGGCGTTGTTTCGCGAAAGCTCCTCTCCTCCTAGGGCAAGCACTTTTTCGTATATATGAGGGGGTACGTCGAAGACCGAAGGCGAGGCGGCGCCCGAGGCCCATTTGGGCTGGGCCCACGCGGCCAGGTACAGGGGCCGCGTGGGACCCACCCATTTGGCCCTCGAGCGCTTCCTCGTGTCCATCTTTTGTCCATTGTCCTTCTTTTCCATAAAAATTGACGTGGTAATTTTCCCCGATTTTATTTCCTGCAGAAATAGCCAGAAAAGAGACTTTGCTAAAAACAGCGTCAGATTCAGCAGTTTTATTCAAATATGGGAAGATTCCGGAGCAAATTATGAGGCAAAGTGCTTGGAAAAGTAGATGCATTTTGGATGCATCAGCTCCCCCAAGCTTAGCTCGTTGTTTGTCCTCGAACAACTCAAACGTAGTGCAGAAGCGATAAAAGACTTTGACAAGAACTTTGCATTGCATATGTAACACAATTTAATATCAACAAGCATTCAAAGCATAGCTTCAACAACAAATGATAAGATGTTAGCAAAGGTATATCTAATCAATGTTAAAGCATTTATATTTGTTGCAAGAGAGATATTATGTAGAGTCAATACTTGGATGAGTTTGCTCAACTGTAGAAATAAACAAAGGTTCTTGCATCGCTAATGATTGAATCATGACAAGACTTTTGAGGTCTTTTGATTCTTTCTTTTGTTACCTGGTGAAATCATTGTGCTTACAACCTTGCTCTTAGTTTTAGCAAACCATTTGATATTACTGACATGACTCATATGCTTGACCGACTAATGGTTGAAAACCTCATGCCCCGTGAATACGAGTACCTACACCATGGCTACTCAACTTGGGTCACTAAGCAAGTTCGAAATTTTCAGTCATTGCAAGTAATAAAAGCGTCATCAAGAGCGTCAACTGGGGTACCTCTTGTCCCAGGACATGGACAAGCCCATGTCCAAACAACAAGACAAACAGACAATGAACAATCTCAGCACTCTTTTATTTACCATTTGCATAGCTTTTTATTATGAAGTGCATCACTGAATGTCCACCATGGTGCGCTGTAAATTTCCACCATGAATGATGCATGGCTTAAGTTGGCGGCCCAGGCGTCTCTCTAGCCAATTATTCTTACTCATCAAACTTGCTAAGTTTCCGCTTTCATTTCGCACATGATAAGCATCCATAAACAAAAGTACATGATATCAACTGAATATATTTTAGTGCAATGTTGAAAGCTTTACATGTGTCAGCACATTTCAGCTAACTCCCAACCACTAAACCTGTCAAGCATACAACTTCATGTTTATTATTTGAAAGATTATTTTACTTTCTATTGGTTGGCAAGTTTAGTAAGCACAATGGGATGCGTAGACCTTTGTTTAGAGCTACAATTATTCAATCCACAACCAAGTATTGTCACTAAATAAAATTTCACTTGCATCATCATATAACATACTAGAACATGGAGAAGATAAACATTTGCTACCATTTCTCTAGATGTTGAAGAAACTATGATGTGCTCACTTGCTGTTATTAAAGAGTCCACATAAGCATGGCAAAGGTGTCATACCTTTCATCCACTTCATGCACATCAACTTATCATCGTTGTTCTCCTCTCCCAACTTGAACTGCACAATAAAAACTCAAATCTGCCAGAAAATGTCACTGCATACTAGACACCTCAGAAAAATCTCATATTTTACGTGTGTGTAGGTTATGATGTGTTGCAGCAGTGGTTAAAATTTCAGCTCAATCGGAGTTACAGAGAAAAAATGAAAAATAAAACAGCGAGCAGATTTCAGCAATTTCTGCACCTCCGTTTTTGCGTTTGTTTCAAGAAAACGAAAATATTTTTGTTATTTTTCGTTCTAAGAAACAAAAGACAAACAACCAGAAGTAAAAGAAACAAATAAAATCTTTTTGTGTTTTTCAAGAAACTTATCATAGCAATATAACGGTGATATAAAACAATGAATGGAGAGTAAGAGAAGTACTCCCCCAAGCTTGCGATCAAGCTAGTATCCTGGGTAGTTGCCGTATCCACTTCCACTTCCAGGGTAGTAACTATATGGGTAGCCTTGCATGCTTGGGTACAGGGGCTCCGCCTGAGGCATGTACCCCTGTGTCTCTGGAGCTTGTGGCTCCTCCTGAGGCGGCGCCTCTTCCACTATCCATTTTCCGGTACTCCTGTCAAAAAGATCAGTACGGGGGAGCCTAATGGACACTCGCTGCCCACTAGTGCTCAAATAGTTATACAGATAATGTCCCCATACAACGTACTTATATCCATGCGAGTAGTCAAAGCAAAATCAAGTAATTTGGACTCTTGCACTAGAGTACCCATGTTATCACCATATCCTCTCTCGTTTTTAATGTAATTGTACACCATAGTAGCAATAGCACCAGCATAAATAGGAGTTTGATCAGTAATATTTCTACTCACAGCAGTATGCAAAGATCTAGCAAGTATGACTCCCAAGTTATATTCACACGGTGTATTTTCTTTTGCACATTTTAGTAGATAAACCATTGGTCCAGTGCAAGCAGAATTGTTATCCCTAGCAAGAAATCCTCTTGCAAGAAACAACGCAAAATATCTCAAACTTGGGTGCTGTATATGAGTAAATTTACCCCTATTTAATCTATCACGAGAGTTTACAGATATAGTATGCCAAAACTCAACAAGCTCATGGTTGGTATCAGCACGAGTTTCACTCCAACTCCCTGAATTTTCTACACCAATAGCATTGCAAAATTCCCTAGAGACATAACAAGGCGCTCACCTCTCATAGTAAATTTGCAAACAAAGGTAAGAGGGGTGCCTTACTTCTCTTCCTGTGCTTTTGGGGCTCCGGGCCCTCAAATCTGAAGGTAGAGAGGAATTCCCGCGAGAGTTCTTCATATGTATCTTGGGGGTTCTGGGAGAACCTAAGCAAGCCAGTTGTAGTGACGAAGGTGTCGAAGTCCTCTTTGATCCCCCACTGTTCAAGAACATAGGGATCTTGCCATCTTGTTGTATGTATTTTCAGCTTCTCCCCTACAAAGAATGCATCATCCTCCCACAGTGGTCGTCATCATAATTGAGGGAGACTTTGCATGCTCTTCTTCTTGGTCTTGAGCTCATCCCAACCAAAGCTTTGCCCTTGCTAAACATGATACCTTGCTGCCCAAAAACAATATTCAACAAAAATCAAGATGTAACACCTTAAAACAACATTAAGCCATCCATAAATAGTCTCCACATCAATATCATGCATCAATATCAACTAGAAAACTTGAATCTATGGATTTCCTAAGCATAAAAGGGTGACACCTAGTGCAGCAAAATACTTCATGCATGAGGCATAAGAACAAAAAGTAATTGGATGAGTGGAGGAGTCACATACCAATGAGCAATCCCACCAAACAGATTTGAAAAATCTGCCCTAAACTTGGAGATCCAAGGATAGCAGGAAGAGAGCTCGAGAAAATTTGGGAAAAATACCTGGGGCTGGTTTCCTGTCGAGGGGAAGGAGATGGGCACTGGATACTCACCTAACCCCCTCTGTGGGCCAAAATAGTGGGTCCCACGCGGCCAGGTACTGTGGCCGCGTGGGACACCCCCTTTTGGGCCCTGGTGGCCCTCTGGTGTCTCCCTTTTGGCTGTTAGTTCCTCTGGTAAAATAACTTACCTCCAAATTTTTCTGGAATTTTTCGAGAAAATTTTCTGAACAGAATTTTTCAAACTACATTTCTGGAATTTCTGCACTTTGAAATAATTATGCTCATGCAAATAATCTAAAAATTCTAGAATAAATGAAATCAAACATTCAAAGCAATTTTTATGGGAATCAAGTTTGCATCATTTTCATATTAGTAATGAGGTTGATCAAGTCTCATTAATAATATGCAAAAGATATAATACATGATTCTTTATTTTATATGTTTTCTGAGCAATTTCAAGTCACCTCATATTTGATTGGAATAGTTCCAATCATTAAGATAGCATATTTTGGTTCAGGAGGTGGCAATGCAAACTCAAAGCTTCCTATTATAAGAGTATTCCTTTTAATGGAGTTCACACTCTGGCTTACCATAGTAACAGATTTCTTCTTAGGAAAATAGATAGTGTGCTCATTTCCCTTGACATTGAATGTTACCTTGCTCTCAGTGCAATTTATAACAGCCCCTGCAGTGTTTAAAAAGGGTCTTCCAAGAATAATAGACAAATTATCATCTTCAGGCATTTCTAACACAACAAAGTCTGTAGGGATTAACACATTAGCAATAGAGATAGGGACATCCTCACATATTCCTATAGGCACAGCAGTTGATTTATCAGCCATTTGTAATGATACTTCAGTTGGAACCAATTTGTTTAGGTTAAGTTTCTTATATAAAGAAAAAGGCATAACACTAACACCAGCTCCTAAGTCACATAGAGCATATTTCACATAAGTTTCTTTAATATGACAAGGAATAGTTGGAATACCAGGATCACCACGTTTTTCAGGCATTTTCCCTTTAAAGGAATATTCAGCAAGCATAGCAGTTATTGCATCAGTAGGAATCTTTCTTTTATTAGTCACAATGTCTTTCATGTATTTGGAATATGGAGGGATTTTAATAGCATCAACAAGAGGAATTTGCAAACACAAAGACTTAATCAACTCAAAGAATTTCTCAAATCTAGCATCATCCAAAGTTTTTATTACCTCTTGGGGATATGGTATGGGTTTTTGTACCCACGGATCCCTATCTTTACCTCTTTGTGGATTAGGATGGCTCTTCTTCTTATTCTTCTCAGTAGATGGTGGAGGGTCTTCTTTATCATTAGGTTCAGGTTCTTCAATATTTTCATCCTCTTGTGGCTCTTCTTCAGGTGAAGGTGATTCTTCTTCTTCATTATTATTATCTTCAGTCTCAGCATCAGAAATAGAAATATCCTTATCTTGCTCTTCAGAGTCATCAATGTCCTTGTTTTCATTGGGAGATTTTCCTGCAGAAGATTTCTTCTTGAGAGCTTCTTGTTCTTTTCTCTTGGGATGGCCTTCAGGAAAATCAGGATCCTGAGTACTTGCACCTCCCCTAGTGTTAACTCCACAAACCTGTTTCTTCACCATAAGACTTTCATACAATTGATTTTGAAGAGAAACCATTTGTTCAACTTGATTATTCATCATCTCACAGTGTTTAACAATTCTTTTTACCTCTCCCACACTAGCATGTAAACTTTCTCGAAGAGATTTAATTTTGTGAGAGTTCTCCATAATAGTCATTCTAATATTATGCTCCTCAGGATTATGATGATAAGCAAAATCATTCATGTAGGATACATCAACAGGAGGTGTTACCTTTTCATTACCTTTTATGGAGCTAATAGCATTGACTTGAATTGGAAAACATGGTTGATCATCAGGAAGTTTAACACCCATTTCAGATAATTCCTTAAGATGAGAGGTTTTAATTCCCTTCTCTTTAATAGCCTTGGAAGCTTCTTTCATTGTTTCGTTATCCAATTTGAGCATGCCTCCTTTCTTCTCCGGAAATATCTCTTCAATATTCCAGTCTTCATAATTCCTAGAGATAGTCTCCAATAGCTCAGTTGCTTCATCAACGGTCCTTTCCCTGAAAACATTACCTGCAATACCATCAAGATAGCCTCTGGTGTTTTCGGTTAGACCATTGTAAAATATATCAAGTATTTCATTACTCTTGAAGCCATGGGTAGGACATTTCCTAACCATCTTACTATACCTCCCCCAAGCTTGGGGTAAATCCTCCTTCTCTTTCTGTGAAAAGTTGCTAATCTCAACAGTCAAACCATGAATCTTATCAGCAGGGAAATACTTATTATAGAATACCTGCAAACATTCTTCCTTGCTAGTAATACATCCAGGTTCTAAACGATTATACCAAGTTTTAGCACTTCCTCCCAAAGTAAAAGGAAACAGCTTTAAGAAATAGTAGCGTTGATGGATTTCATCTTTACCAAATAACACAGATAAGTCATGCAAGACAGCAATGTGTTCAAAAGGAAACTCATCCTCTCTACCATAAAACTTATATTTTTCAGCTTTTTCAATTATTTCAGGATCAACACTAAACTCATAATCTTTATCTTTAATTTTAATAGCAGGAGCATTCATTTTCTCAGTAATAGGAAAATATCCATCAAGAGGAGAATTTTTATAGCTATCAAGTTTATCCAATTTATCAAAGTCAGAATTCATAAAAGCCATAGTAAATGCCTCCTCTTCCTCAGAAGAAGTTTCAAATTCATCATCACAGTATTCATTATCTTCTAACTCAGATTCCACATTCCAGATTTTCAGGTGTTTCAGTTATCTCAGATGTTTCAGGTGTCACTTCTTTGTCTATGCTACCACATAATAAATCATTTTCATTACTAGTAGACATTTTAGACAATGGTGAACTAGATAAAACCTTTCCTTTTTCTTAGGAGCAACAGCAGAAGCAACATTAGGTGAAAAGTTTGGCCTACTTGGCAAATCCGTACCTCTGCGAGTAGTTGAAGGCCTCACTTCCTTCAGAGTAGTCTTTTCCTTTCCCATGGTTAGGAACAAGCAAAAGCAGCAAATAGATGATAACAAGTTGTCTTACCAATAAAGCTAGGTTCCCCGGCAACGGCGCCAGAAAACGTCTTGATACCCACAAGTATAGGGGATCGCTGAAGTCTTCGTTGGGAAGTATTACCCAAATTTATAGTTCGACTCGATGGGAACACAAGAATATCAATAAGACCTTGGCAATTGAGGCGTCACTCTCAACCACACCTGTATATCAATAACTTGCAGCAGTAATAGTGATGGCAGTAGTATGATTCAAGTAACAAGCAGAACAGTAGCAGTGAACAAGTGTTTCCCAGTTTTCACCGGAAAAGTGAAAGTGTAACTCAGAGATTTAAAACGTAGGCATGAGGTGATAGCGGGGTGTTGCAAGAATGAGATTGATCATATAATAAGAAACAAATAACAATGGGACCTATCTCTAACTCCGATATATGTAGGTATGTGTTCCATATTTAGTTGTGCGTACTAACCAAGAGAATTTGCACAACATCTATTGTCCAACCTGCCCATTTCACCGGGGCCAACTTGGAACTACAGGTAATTAAGGTCTACCCTTTCGAATAGACCGGAACAATGCATTAACACTTCATGAACACATAGAATCCTCAAACTAAAACATCTCCCCCTTGTTTTCCCTATATGTCACGTTTAGGGTTCGCAGGTTCAACATAATAGCAGGTGATACACTTTGCAGATAAATACCAAACTCAAATATATGATGGGGCAATATAAGTTCAGTACTGAAATCATGCCACTCGGGCCCTAGTAGCAAGCATTAAACATAGCAAGAGTGCATCAACACAATACAAAAGTATCCTCAAGATAAAACCCTAAAATCCCGAACAACGGGTAGCATTACATGATCAATCTCATCCAATCCCCATCCACCTCACATGCCTACAGCGGACTACTCACACATGGTGATGGAGAGGGAGCTCATGGTCGATGGAGATGAAGGCGGTGAAGATGGCGGTGAAGACGGTCTCCGGATCCCTCCACCGGAGGAGAAATCCTGGATCAATCTGTCCCCGAAACGAAGATCGTGATGGTGGCGGCGTTGTTTCGCGAAAGCTCCTCTCCTCCTAGGGCAAGCACTTTTTCGTATATATGAGGGGGTACGTCGAAGACCGAAGGCGAGGCGGCGCCCGAGGCCCATTTGGGCTGGGCCCACGCGGCCAGGTACAGGGGCCGCGTGGGACCCACCCATTTGGCCCTCGAGCGCTTCCTCGTGTCCATCTTTTGTCCATTGTCCTTCTTTTCCATAAAAATTGACGTGGTAATTTTCCCCGATTTTATTTCCTGCAGAAATAGCCAGAAAAGAGACTTTGCTAAAAACAGCGTCAGATTCAGCAGTTTTATTCAAATATGGGAAGATTCCGGAGCAAATTATGAGGCAAAGTGCTTGGAAAAGTAGATGCATTTTGGATGCATCACCAACCCATATAATGACCTAGAAGAAGAAGGAGTTGTGAGAGAGCTGGATATGCAACACACTCAGCCGCCACAGATACACACGCATGGAGAAAGGGAGCTGCAGTTTGGAGGTATGATTTGGGAATTCGACATGGTATCAGAGCTATGGCTCGGGGATGGGTCTGCGCTGCGGAGGAGGAAGTCAGTTTGAGCGGAGCGAGCTACCTGAGCTGGGGTCGTGCTGGGTGGAGGAGACGGAGAAGGGATGCTGTGGACGCTGCGTGCGTGCGGCCGGCCGGAGTGAGAGCTGAATCTGGCCTGACTGCAAGCTGAGCTGCTATCCTTGCTGCAGCTCGAGAGAAGGAGGAAAAAGGGAGGCAAGGAGGAAGCTGCTACTGCGTGTGCAGGCTATGTACGCGTGCGAGAAGAAACCTGCTAGAGTAAGGGAAGGTGAGCACAACGGAGGAAGGCTGTTCAGGGCGTATGTGGAGATGGTGTCGACAGCGCAAGTAGTGGAGGCGCTCACGAGGGTGTTTTCGGAGTTGCCTTCACGGCCAGCAGTGGAGGATGTTGAGGCATCGACAGCGGTGCTAGCCTCGGCGGACACAGAGGAGATGGGGCACTGGCCGATGTCGCGGGGGAGGAGGCGGCGTGGCAGCGCACGACAGAACGGGTTCCTAGGGAGCTCCTCGCTGTCCTGGAGGAGGCGAGGCACGTTACTGTGCGGCTGTGCATGCTGCAGCAGCGGAAGGAGGCTGCGCACGTCGTCGAGCTCGAGAGGTGGTTCAAGGTGCTCGACGAGCTCATTCCGAGGGCATTGATGGTTGTGT
The DNA here is from genome assembly GCA_947311845.1 of Poa pratensis. NCBI lineage: Eukaryota > Viridiplantae > Streptophyta > Magnoliopsida > Poales > Poaceae > Poa > Poa pratensis. Next base: position 6,921,389 of record CAMZMU010000043.1, read on the forward strand.
TCTCATCTGGTGAAGAAGGGGCTAGCTGCTGCGTGCAGGTGCCTAAGAGGAATATGGCCGGTGGTGAGGTCATGGATTTGATGCAACCGGATGATGGATGTCTGTGTGAGGTAGAAGTCATTAAGCAGGAGAAAATGGTAGTGGGAAGCAAGGAAGTACAGGAAACGGTCGGAGAACCGGCAGCAACTGCTCATTTCATCTGTACCAATGAAGGTAGCACTGAAAAGGCCAATATTGCTGCTCACATAAGTGATACAAAATGGGTTCTTGACTCTGGTGCATCTAAGCATGTTGGGGATAAATTTTGTGTGTTTGAGTCTTACAATATGCATCCTCCTACTCACATAGGGACTATACAAACTGCTGATGGTACAAAGCAGCCTGTCATTGGGGTTGGCGCAGTAAAATGCACTTCGGAAATCTCACTATCATCAGTTTTGCATGTGCCAGCGTTTCCTGTCAATTTGGCCTCTTTAAGTGCACTGATTGATCAAATTGACTGTAGTGTGACTTTTGACAAGTTCGGTTGCTTGATTGCGCAGCGAACAACAAGGCAGAAAATTGGGTCTGGCACCAGGCGGAGGGGACTCTGGTATGTGGACCAGGAGGTGCAGCCAGACTTGGTGTGTGCTGCGACCATGGAGGACAAGGAGAAGCAGGCGATGATACATCATTGTAGGATTGGGCACATTTCTTTTGACAAGATGAGTAGAATATTTCCGGATGTTATGTGCGGCATAGACAAGAGCAAATTGCAATGTGATGCTTGTGAGTTTGCAAAGCATACAAGGACATCGTATGTGAGTAGAGGACTTAGGAATATTTCTCCGTTCATGCTTGTTCACTCAGATGTATGGACTTGTCCCGTGGTGTCCGTTAGTGGTGCGAAGTACTTCGTGACCTTCATTGACTGCCACACACGCATGACATGATGCGGCATAAAGATGAAGTGTTTGACTGTTTTCAGAATTTCTATAATCTTATCAAGACTCAGTTCAGTGTGCAGGTGCAGGCAATGAGAAACTGACAATGGAACTGAATACGTGAATAACATGTTTGGGGTTTTCTTGTCAGAGCATGGCATTCTTCACCAGACTTCATGTCCAGACACTCCACCCCAGAATGGAGTTGCTGAGAGGATGAACCGCCACATCTTGGAAGTTGCTAGATCTCTTATGTTCACCATGAATGTTCCAAAATTCTTGTGGAGTGAAGCTGTGATGACTGCAACTTATTTGATTAACAGAACTCCTTCAAGGATATTGGGTATACAATCTCCGTGTGAGCTGTTGTTAGGAGAGAACAAATTCGTGGTTCCCCCAAAATTATTTGGTTGCACATGCTTTGTAAGGGATCATAGACCGAGCGTGGGAAAACTGGATCCGAAGGCTGTGAAGTGTATCTTCATAGTACTCTTCCGGACAGCGGGGTTATAAATGTTGGAATCCTTCAGAGCGAAGAAGTTTTGTCAGTATGGATGTCACCTTCAGGGAATGTGAGCCCTTCTATGGTGAACCGACTGATCTGAGTCTGTTGTTTGCAGAACTTGACCACCTACACTCTGTGCAAGATGGTCATGAGGGAGAGAATGTTGTATCACGTACTCAGGTGATTCTGTGGGTAGTAACACTGATAATGATGTGCAGGTGTGCAGGTTCCGGTTCAGCCAACAGTGGGTACAATTCAAATTGGTTCTCTTCAGGTTCCTGTTCCTTTTCGAGATCGTTGGCCGCAGAATCTCCACGTCTACTCTAGACGGCAGCCACCTGTGCAGGGGAGCATCAAGGCAGTGACACGAGCTCATCCGACATCGCGGGACAGCAGACACATGTGCAGGGGGAGCAACAAGGCAGTGATGCTAGCTCATGTGACACTGTGGATCTTCCTATTGCCTTGAGGACAGAACCACGAGCTACGGCAGGAAAGCCTCCTGAAAAATAGAGTGATGAGCAAGATACTATAGTGGCAAAGAAGTCACTACAAAATATACGGGATGACCATGATATTGGAAATTTTGTGTCTTATGATGCTTTGTCTCCTTCCTACAGGGCCTTTGTTGCCTCTCTCCAATCTGCATCTGTCCCAAAGGATTGGAGGAGTGCAAAGCAAGATCCGAAGTGGCGTGCTACGATGATAGAGGAGTTGGAAGCACTAAAGAAAAACAAAGACGTGGGTGCTAACCACGTTGCCAGCAGAAAAGAAAGTTGTGAGTTGTAAGTGGATCTATACTGTGAAGCAGAACCCTGAGGGGAAGGTAGAGCGGTATAAGGCCAGATTGGTCGCCAGAGGGTTTAGTCAAACATATGGAATTGACTATGATGAGACGTTTGCCCCAGTGGCAAAGATGAACACAGTAAGAATTTTGGTTTCTTGTGCTGCTAACTTTGGGTGGAAGTTGCATCAATTAGATGTCAAGAATGCCTTTCTGCATGGTGACCTGAAGGAAGAAGTGTACATGGAGATACCACCAGGTTTTGGTACCTCAGAGACCACAGGGAAAGTATGCAGGCTGAAGAAATCCTTGTATGGACTGAAACAATCACCAAGGGCATGGTTTGATAGGTTCAAACGTGCTGTTTGTGGTATGGGATATGGTCAATACAATGGTGATCACATGGTGTTCTACAGACACTCCGATCAGAAAATCACCATTCTTTCAGTTTATGTAGATGACATAATCATCACTGGAGATGATCAAGAAGAAATCAAGAGACTGAAGGAGTGTCTGAGTAAGGAGTTTGAGGTAAAAGATTTGGGCAACCTAAAATACTTTCTTGGTATAGAAGTGACCCGGACAGAGAAGGGGATATCTTTGTGCCAACGAAAATACACCTTAGATCTCTTGAGCGACATGGGCATGATGGGATGTCGTGCAACCCCCACTCCAATTGAGCAAAATCATCAAGTGACAGCACAGTCAGGTGAGCTAGTGAACAAGGAAGATTATCAGAAACTGGTTGGGAGGTTATTATATTTGTGTCACACTAGGCCTGACATTACATACGCCGTGGGCGTAGTGAGCAGATACATGCATGAACCAAGAAGTGGGCACCTTGATATAGTGCACATAATCTTGAGTTACCTGAAGGGGACTCCAGGAAAGGGGTTGTGGTTTGCAAGGAGTGGATATCTTGAAGTGGATGGCTACAGTGACTCAAGCTGGGTTGATTGTCAAGATGATAGAATATCAACATCAGGCTATTGTGTGTTTGTGGGAGGAAATTTAGTGTCTTGGAGAAGCAAGAAACAGTCAGTTGTGTCTAGATCAACAGCAAAAGCTGAGTATAGAGCCCTATCCCATGGGTTGAGTGAGATGCTCTGGGTGAAGCATCTTCTGGGCGAGTTGAAACTTTTGAGGAAAGGGCCCCTGAGAGTGTGGTGTCACAATCAGTCAGCTATAAGTATTGCAAATAACCCGGTTCAACATGATAGGACAAAACATGTGGAAATCGATCGTTTCTTCATTAAGGAGAAACTTGATACCGGGATCATCAGCCTTACTCATGTCAGTTCTGCACAGCAGTTTGCAGATTGTTTGACAAAAGGATTGGGAACAAAGGACTGCAATTTGGCATGTGACAAGATGGGGATGATAGATATCTACCACCCGTCTTGAGGGGGGAGTGTTGAACTGTTACGGCCCATGAGGCACAGCCCATATAATGACCTAGAAGAAGAAGGAGTTGTGAGAGAGCTGGATATGCAACACACTCAGCCGCCACAGATACACACGCATGGAGAAAGGGAGCTGCAGTTTGGAGGTATGATTTGGGGATTCGACAATAGATATATCCAGACGAGGCAAAACTGTGCCTAGTTGACCACACATGTACTCCAAATTTGTAAGAAGTGAACCTTGCAAAGCAAAACTAGCTCGAAGAATCCGAAAACACAATGAAGTCTCCAGCCAGCACTATAGAGAAGGCTGCCAAAACTGAATCTGCTGTTTCTCTTCCAGCTGCAGATAGTGTCAGTTCTGATGGATACTTACCGGCCAAAACATCTGAAATTTCATTGACACGGATTTTAGTTTACAAGAGAAGTCTCATCTCATGCCAGCACAGCCAGGCCAATGAAACGGTGGGTGGCGACGATGATCGGGAGAGGAGGAAGGGAATGGGCCAACATATACAAGAAGGCACAAGGGACGTTTAATAACAAAAGGGGAAAAGGCACAAAAGTAAACCGTACAGCGGCGAACTGGTGAGAAACAACAATTCTCAGTGGACTGCTCCTTAGATACATTAAAATCTGGAACAATTAATCAGAAAGCCCTCCATGTGTTGAAGAGGTGGCCGCCTGGCCGGTCATGTGCCACTTGTCACGCTTGTTATAGTGCTCTTCCATTTCTGCCCGCACATCGTTCCAACGCGCATAAGTGTTCATCCCGAGCCCGGACTTCCACGCCAGCGGCAAGCACCCGTACCTGCTGTGTGTCATGCGGTGGATACCCTTGATCACGTCTTTGTTCTTCTTCTTCGTCAATTCGTTTGGCTCGATGTCCACCACGAAGATGTTGTTGAATCCAATTACCGAGGGCATGGACCTAGGCAGCGAGATCGGGTCCACCGACAACCCCTTGAGGTCCCTTGTCACGGCGATGCTCCTCCCGTCCGGGCTGAACACCGCACCAAAATGACCTAAGCTGTTCATCACCCTGATCACCACCGTCGGGTCTCCTGCCTTCACTAGGTACACGGAGAAGTGCAACGGTGGTAGACGTTGCCCAGCTTGGCAGCAACCCCCGACGGCTTGCCGCGTGTTGATGAAAAGACGATCCAGTCACTGTTCGGGGACCACTGACAGTGGGTGTCTATCCACAGTCCTTTCGTCAACTGCGTCATCCAACCTTCCTCGGATTCCCCGATGTCAGTGTTTAGCATTATGTATAGGTTGGTACGTTGCTTCTTCTTCAAGTCCTCCCTCATGAATTCTGAATTGCATTTTTCCAATAAAGAACCACTCATCGATCGCACATTATAAGTTTCTGAAGGCCTCGTCGACGTGAAGACAAATTTATTCCCGTCCGGGCTGGTCGATGGGAAGGCGTTGTGGAAGCAGCCGTGGGTGAGCCTTTGAACTGTTATTCTTTGCATGGGGCCGCAAACATTGTGAATGGAGTAGATCTCCAGCGAGGGCCAATAGTCGACAAGACCGGAAGGGCCAATGCAGACGTACAGGATGTCCTTGTCGGGGTTCTGGTTCCACACAGCGGAGAAGATGTTATACGGGCCCTTTTCCTCGTACACCATGCGTAGCCCTTGGCCGTCAGCAACCCACACCTCCTTGAACTTGTCATTGACAAAGCCGAGCTTTGAGCCGTCCTTCGAGATGGTGGGGAAAGAGTCAAACACCCGATACAAACCGACATCCTTCAGTGGGGACTCTAGCTTGTGCAAGTTCCGAGGGATGTGGTCCCCATGTTGCATTCGGTTACTCCTGCAACGGTGGTATCCAATGCGCCCCCCACTGTCCAGCACAAAGGGGTTGTAGTGGTCGCCTATCGGCCTCATCTTCTGGGTGATCTGTACCGGCGGGAGCCCCAATGTATTTGTGTCAAATATCTCGATGTGCCTGCACTGCACCACCTCGTGGAGACCGCTGATGTCGTTGTACTTGTACATTCTCGGCTTGCGTATGGTCGCCACAGCTACCTTGGTCTCACTGATGGCTGCCCGAGTCACCACGTCCAACTCTTCAGGAGTCACCTGCACGGTCTCCTTGGTGTTGATGTTGTACTGGAACACGCCCCAAGATGTTTCAACTCTTCCTAGGGTTAGGGTTTTGTTGGTGCCCCGATGGAAGAAGATGATGTTGTCGCTGCCCCAAGATGGCCAGCCACCGTTCTTGATGAGTAGCTGCCGCTCCAGGCACCGATCCTCCTCACTATCCACGTTCATCACGTATATGTCTGTATTGAGGTTCTCGATCTCACCATTCCAACTCGTGCTTTCAAAAGATGCCACTGCTACAGTCTTCCCTGACGGCGACACTGCCGGGCTCAAATCAAACAATCCTGCACATGTCGATCATATACAATGCAGGTAGACGATTAATGGGAATGCAGAGAGCTTATTTATCGATCGGTGCATGAAATATTTATACCTTGTGGAGTGAGGCGCTCTGTCTTGCCTGTTGTAAGGTTGGTTTTGTACACAACAGTCCAGAAGCTGCTACGTTCCTGCACCGGCTCCTTAGTGGAGACGTAGATAAGAGAGTGATCGACGGTGCGAGAACCCACACTGAAGCCGCCGCCGATGCAGCCACTGTCCTCCAGACGCATGCCGCTGAAGTCGGCAGTGCCGAAGATATCAGCAAGGGAGAATACCTTTACGTTGTTGCTGGCATTGAAGCGCAGGGCGATGTAGAGTGTCTCGAGGCCATTGTCCCTCTCCGAGACAAAGATGAGACCGGAAACTTGGCCATCTTCGATGTCTGCATCAGTGACGCCGGCCTTGTCTGCTAGCATGGGCCTCTTGAGGAGGGTCTTCAGCGCGGCGGGAGGGATGGGTCGGCCATTGTAGTTATAGGACACGCCATCGGTGAGCTGAAGCTCGTCTTTGGTGGACGAAGACGAGAAGGGGCACGAGAATATGTCGAATGGTACCGGGGGCCTGCAGGCTGCAAAAAAGATTCCGCCTCTGCGATCTGCCAACATGTAATTAAGGAAGGAGTAAGCGGTACAAAGAGCAAATGAGTTGGATCTTAGATGATGCAGCAATAATCACAAGAGGTGCAAACGTGTGCTAGTATAGTAATATTATTTTCTTACATTCTAAAAATTTAGTATTATGTTTTCAGTTAGAGATCCAAGCCCTAGATGGTGGCCATAGTTGACCTATTAGTTTAATTAGATCGATGATAAGACACGCAAAATTTATTCCAGGCAACACAAACTTGCGATTAGTAACCAGATTATATTCTCATTTTTTCTTCAGATAAATTATAGTACTGATTGAGAAGTTCACCTGAGTTGGTGTCTTTGTTCTTGGCGACCTGAAAAGGTAAAAAAAAAAAACACATCAGCTACAGTTCTTGTTACTCCTTAATATGCTTATTAGTCCTACTAAACAGCATTTTATTTTTCCAGGCGTACTTAAACCACATTCCATTGACTTGATATCAAGTCAAAGGTGCACACTGCACTATGTAGTTCAAAATATAATAATCAATGGGGGTAGCTTTGTCGGATACCCCAGAAAAGTAGGCAGCTCCAAACCTTTTCTAAATTTCTAGTTAGTTATTAGTTATTAATAAATAGATGACTTCCTAGAAAGCATATGTTGAAAATTTTAACTTTGACTTACATACTCTACATATGTTTAGTGGAAATAACATCACTGGATTTCACATGAAAGTTATTATCTTAGTATAATAATTATAAATTTACTGAAATATTCACATGAAAAGTAACGGTCAGAGTTTTATGTTGGATATTGTATCCATGTCTAAAATGCCTCCATTTACCGAAGGATGGATTAATAATCAAACTTTTGTTTGCTTATCACTTCCACAAGTATAGGAAATACTAGTTATAGTGACCGGACTTTAAAAGAGTAGGGAAAGAAGAACAAAATGATGAAACTGAAAGAGTAGGTGGCCATAATGTGCGTGAAGTTAGTTGTCATTTAGACGATACGGCAGATGGTGTAGTTTGGTCATTCCATCCAAATCATTACCTACAACGGATCTGAATATATGTACCTGCACTGTAAGTGAACTTTCTGCAATATTAACCTTGTTCAGTTCAGCAACAATCTCGGCTATAGTAGGCCTATTCTCACGGACAACCTCCACACACCTTAGCCCAATTTCGATGCATGTCTTAATTTGCTCTGATGTATGCGATGACATTGTTGCCTGCAGCTGTTTTCCCCAGTTTTGATGTACCTCCAAGATGGAACAATATGTGGCATGGAATGTAAGGGAGAGTCAAAATAGATTTTTATTCATGTTAAAAGATATCTTACATACATGCTCAAGAAATTCTTGCGAAGACAAATGTGCACATTTGGAGTAGCCCTCATCTCCTGCGATTATCCGTACAATTATAACTCCCAAACTGAATACATCAAACTTTGATGTGATTTCACATCTCTCGATGTATTCCGGAGGCATGTACCCACTGCATTATATATATCCAAAACAATTATTTCCTTATCTTTCAAAATAATTAAATTATTTACCATAAGGTATGAACTTACGGTGTTCCTATAATTTTTGCTGTGACATAGGTTTGTGTTGAAGGGAAGAGTCTCGACAGACCAAAATCTCCAATTTTTGGGATCATGTTCTCGTCCAGCAATATATTTGCAGGTTTCAAGTCAAGATGGTAAATAGGATCTTTCCGTCCATTATGAAGGTAATTTAAGCCGTCAGAAACTCCCTTAATAATTTTGAAACATGTGTGCCAATCGAGTCCACAGGATTCAGCTGTAGAAGTAAACATGCAGCACATTACCAAGACACAAATTTAAGGATCTAACAAATACATAATATTAGGGACAATTTGTTGACATACAAAATAATATGTTTTCAGTAGAGCACCATCATACCAGAAATTTGCTTGTCAAGGCTTCCACCCTGCAAGTATTCGAAGCATAGAACTCTTTCTTCCACAAGGGCAAAAATATATTCACCATTGTACTTAATGCGTTGATGTCCTGTATTATAGCAGTAGCCAACCAATCGGTTAACATTTGGGTGTTGGGACCTCATAAGGTTATTAAACTCATTCCTAAACTGTGTGTCATCAAGCCCCGGCATGTGGTATAGTTTTTTTAGAGCAATCTCCTCCCCATTTTCCAGTACTCCCTGTTAAAAATTCAGATAAGTCCTTGCACTTGGCGTACAGTAGTAGTAGTAGTAGTATTTGAAAGAAGATATGTAATTGGTGATCATATATATACCTTGTAAACTACTCCGTATCCACCACGACCAATGACGTGATCCTCGGAGAAATTATTTGTAATTTGTTTCAAGAACTCGAGCGTAAACTCCCTTGTCGTCGTGCTTGTATCTTCTAAGCTGTTTTCCATGATTTTCTTGTACTGTATATTTTGCTAGACTAAGTTGGACGAGTATATATCAATCTAATAACAGGGAAAACATTTCAGGTAAGTTAAGAGAGGCTGTCAGACTGAGATGCATAACTTGTACCAAAAAAAAGGCATGCTTCATAAATTCTAGCAAAAGCGCCAGGAATAAGCTACAGGCAGCAACTGTCAAATGGATACAGTGCGGCAACCTTGTCAGCCGGCACCCACCGACCAGGCCACATCGACGGTTGGCGGAGGAGCCGCGGCGGGCTGCAGCTGACGACTTGTGGGCGGGTGAAGGTGAGGTACGAGAAAGATGTGCGCAGGTCTGGGGGATCAAACGGCAGCATCGCCGGCAGCCCAGACGGCGGCGAGCTCGCGGATTTCAGAAGCGCCGCCGTTTGGAGTTGGATAAGTGTGATTGGGGATTCAGAGCCACGCCACGCGGTAATATTTTTTACACGGTGCCCCCTAATTTTTCCATGGGCCCCGCGGTAGCTAGTCTTAGGATTTTTGATGCAATTGTCTTTTTTACTAATTTTTTTAATTCAATTGTAATTTTCGAAATGGTCGTACGCTCTAGTTCGATAAATGATATTTTTTCTGGATATGCTTAAATCGAGTAAAAATAGACATAGCTTAAATAAAACCTTTTTAAACATTTTTGCACGAAGCCACTGGTTTCTTACAATTTCAAGAAGTCAAAATACCGTTCCACAAAACGACTTAACAGAAAACAAGACAAAAAAAGGCTCACCCTCCGTTGTCACCCTATATGCCATATCATAAAGGCAACTATGACATAAAAACTAAATTCTTTTCTCCTATAACCGCATAATTCTATGAAGGCTTAAAAAGCGAGGAACCCTTCGTAGAATTATGTGGTGAAGCAACAACTTTCTTTCCCTCACAGCCACATGAGTGCACCGCTAGGCGGAGCTCGTTCAGTGCCAGCGATTGCGCCGTTGTTCTTTTGAGTGTTCTGCAAGGTTTCATTCTAGGTATCGGCCCAGGTTTTGACCTTGCAGGGCGGGATGCGGTGGTTGCCTATGGATTTTCAGGCTTCAATTGTCGAGCAGGGCACCAGCCTCGGGAGTCGAGACGTGGCAGGGTGACTTGGTGGTCGGTGATGGTATATTTGGTGCACAATGCGCGTGGCAACGCTACGAATGGGTATTGTGCAACACTAGGGAATCCGAAGGCCTAGATGTACTCAAGTGCGTTTGATCCGACAACTTTGACTAGCTTTAGGTGAAAGCGTTCCCTAGATCACTTTGGTCGGTGCCAACGATGGTGACACCTTCGAACGTCCTCCTCACCTTGGAGACAGCTTCGTGGAGCAGTTTCCTCTCCCAACCTTTGAAAATACCTCAAGATGGGACGACCCCCCCCCCCCCCCCCCCTAAAGTTTGCCAGGTCATCTCTCTCCCAGCACTGAGGATGTTGTCCCAGGTCATCCGGGCAACGAGGTTGTCCTTGACATTGGTAACCAATGGGTAGGGTGTCACAATCGGTGTGGGCCTTGTGGCGGCTGTCCCACTAGTTTGGCGGTGCAACATCGTTTTGTGTGTGCCCTGGTGTTTGTGAGGTTTTGTGCCCACACGTGTGTACTTCGTGTTTGACTGACTTTTGTGACGCCAACAGCGAGAGAATACTTATAATGTTGTTTTAGGATCTCATGTATTCACAGGATACAAAAACATAGAAATAGAAAATGTAGGATTGCAACGTAGTTTGTTTGATTACATCACATGAAAAGCAAAAGATTCTTATAAAGAAGTTCGAGTTGATGTTAGATTTCCTATAAAATGTAGTATATTCATTAGAAATAATTCTTATAAAATTCTGTCCTAGGAATAAAAGAACCATAAAAAAATCCTAATGATTCAATCGTATAGAATTCCTATGAAAATCTTTTGAATCAAAAAGGCCCTCGTTGTTTGAGTGAGATTTGGCCCTGTTGTAGTAGGAACTGCCCTGTTTGTATCCTTTTTCACTATTAACTGATTACCTTGTTCTTAGTCACTGAAACATACAATGTATATACCACGATCTAAAATTGAATGGCAAATATCAAAACATCCAAATGTTTCTAGTGACATTTTCTATATACAAGATCAAGTACCTCTTACGAATATGCGAAGTAAAATGATAGTGGCATAGATCGTATTAATCAACATCTAAGACACCACTTCTTCCTGAAAGAGGGAGGTTCAGACTACAGATTAACTGATATACTCATGCAAGTAAATAGACACGGACCATTTACTCTAGTTTCTGCTAATCCAGAAGTCATGCGGACGGCCGGACGGGAGACCGACGCTGGGTGGTCATGAGTCATGACTCACGAGAGTACCAGACCAGTAGACCATCCCCCCTAGCTACGCCCCTGCTTGAACCAATGGATAAGCAAAAAAGGGTAAAGATCCGTGAACAAGTTAGTGTGTGAGAAAAAAAAGGTTTCCTAAGAGAAAAAGAAGATGAATAGTACCCATATAAGGTGTAGAACGGCTTTGTATGCGATTAAATTAGTCACATGTTTTGCTCTGTGCATACATATAAAAAAAAACATCTAAGAACAAGCACAAATTAACGATAGAAGAGAGCGAATCGAAAAATTGGAGAGGAGCTTGCGTCCGACTTCTAGCGGGACGGAACAAGCTTTGAGGCTTCTAAAGAAAGGTGCTTAACTAGTAAGTTAAAATTAAGCAAAAGTTGGGATAAAACTCTGGCCTAACCTGCAGGCTGCAGTACATCGATGGAAGAAGCGGCGGATGACTGCGGGATGGAGTGGATCTGGGGAGCGACCTACCTTAGCTTATCAGCTCGTTGACTTTTAAGAAAACCCAGGCAGGCAAGAGCCTTGCCGTTTCATTTCATTGATACTAGAAAGATATCCCGGGCATTGCAGCGGGATTGTTTTTTAAATTGTATTATTAAATAAAGGATATTCGAAGAATTAAATGGAATATTTTTCAGAAATACGGAGATTTGATTTGCCAAATAGTCGAGAATCTAAATTTAACCACCGTGTGATGTTCGTATATTTAACCGGTTAAAAATGATTATAGGAATTTTATGGATAAAATAATTAATAATGCAAATAGATTGATGTATAAATAGATTTTATTATTAAATGTGAGATGACATGGATAAATCAATGGTTCAAATAGTGGATGAGGTGGGCATCTTGCATGTAGAGATAGACTAATTTAATGCCTGTTAGTGGGGTTTATCTTATAAGATATAAAGATACTAATATACAAGAAATAAATTGGCCAGTTTATAAGAAAAACTAACCGAAAACCGATATAACAACACGACGTCTCACGCCGGCCCCGAGGCCATGCCCCACACAAGGCGACAGCCTAACTGCCCAAGCGTCCAAGGCCGAGACCTACGGATGGCACCCATGGCCATTGGCTCGCCTGGGTACATATTTTATACCATACCCACACCTGATAGGGTATAAAACCCGCGGGTATATCCACCCAAAAATTTAACGAGGCAATATAATAACAGAACATATAAAAAAACAACGACATGTATGATCATGCATTCACTGATTTAGTAAAACAACACACGTATATGAAAAGAAACAACATAACAACACAATGTTACTATAGATATGAAAATTGCAGCAGTAAGTATATGAAAATAACAGAGGTGTTAGAAGGAATGTTCACTTGGCGGCGTAGTGGGGTACTATCCGTGAACCGTGGTGGAGGCGGTTGTTATAGGTTTTTAGGGAAAAATTCGGGAAACGACCTATGTTACAACAGACCCATGTGCCATATACAAATTTAGCTGGGTATGTGGGTGTGCGGGTATGTGTTATGCTTTACCACACCCGCACCCGCTAAACCCACTGGGTACACATATTTCACCATTTGCTTACCCATGGTTAATTATTTTTTACCAAACCCTTAACCTAATGGGTAAATACCCGCTGGGTAAGCAGGTAATGGGTACCCATTGCCGTCAACACCGACACTCCTACACCTCAACGCGACACAACGGAGTAAAAAACCGGAGCCACCACTCCAACATCCACGCCGGCCCAAAGGCCACACATCACACAGGTCAACGGCCTAGCCGCCCAAGCGGCCAAGGGTGACACCCCAACACCTCAATGCGACGTAGCGGGGGCGAGATCAGAGCCGCCCCTCTGACATCCATGCCGGCCCCAGTGTCGCGCACCACCTAGCCGAAGATGAGGAGACAAAGCAATGCCACCCACGAACAAAACAAACGACAATGGTGGTGAAGGGGCTCCATGGCGATGCCTCCAAGGAGGCGAACAACGACCAAGAGCACCGCTACCACCGGCTTCGACCAAGGCCGATGGAGGGTTTCACCACGAGCTCGCAAAGGCCAAAGACCCGACTCTCTGTCTGAAGTGGGTTGCGTGTAACTCATCGCAATTGGCCGCCAAACCCCTCCACGGGTCCCTCTGACCGGCGAAAACATCCAAGACAAGGATCCAAGAAGAACGCGACAAATAAGCGCCGCCCTCGCGCGATCCATGAAGTATCTGGGGTTTCCCGCGGAAGTTCCCGGGTGAGAGAGAGCACCGCCAAGACGACGCCTTCAAGAAGGATGTGGCGCCCAAGGAGGACACCGTCGCCTGCCCCTGCCAACGACCAGAGCAAGATTTTCACCCGACAGAGAGTCGCAAACCGCACACCCACCCCATATGAGGTTCGGCCAGATGATGCATGTAAAATGCATACATGAACTTTGCACTTTAATTGCTTATATTCCAATCATATTTGCATCATATAAGGGTTATATCAATGTTTTATCATGATTTTGGGAATATCTTATGATTTCCTATTTTTATGGAATTAACCCTGCACAGGCAGAAAACCCTAGTTTTGTATTTTAATGTTTCAGGGACCCAAACGTCAACGAAATCACCTGGAAATTTACGGGCGTCAATATTTGGAAGGAAGAAGACTACGGAAAAAGGAAGCGAGCAAACGGAGGCCCGAGGGCCAAACGGGGGCCCACGCGGCCAGGTACTGGCCGCGTGGGACCCACCCGTTTGGGCCTCGTGGCTCCGTTGCCTTCGATCTCTTCTCCACCGACATCGTCTTGACCTAAAAACGCCTATAAAAAAGGTCCCCCGACGTTCTCTGGAAGGAGCGCCGCACAAACACAGAAACACCGAAACGGAGATCAGGAGCTGCAGATTGGAGGGGGAAAACTCCGGCGGGGCGCTGCCGGCGTGGTCTCCATCTTCTCCATCGACTTCTCCACCGTCTCCATGATGAAGAGGGAGTAGTCCACCTCTGGACTATGGGTTTGTGGAAGTAACTTATGTATCTCTCCTCTCTTGAGCTTCACTAATTAGCACCGTATGAGCTGCTGAACATGATTACGGTCACCGTTGTAATACCTTTGTGGTGGATCTTTATGAGTTAATATATGTTTGAGATTGCAATGTTTGTTTCAGTTATGAGTATAGATGCATATTATGTACCCCGTTCTTGTCTACTTGTTTTGATCAAGCATGTTTATGAGAGCGTGTGGGGGAACGTGTGCATTAGTTGGAGTAACGGGGGGTGGCTAGTGCAGTGAACGTGAGAGAAAGTTCTGCGATCCACTTTGGTATCTTTACCTTACTTTGTTACCTCACTAGGGATAAACTAAAATACCATGCTACCGGGGATGTGGGCGTGACCATTGCCACTACTCCATGACTAGATCTAGCATGTTCTTATTTTCACTTCATGTCATGATACTTAATGCTATACTCTGAGTTATCTTAATTACTGAGGTGTTATGATTTAGTTCGCATCTTGGTGGAGTATAAGAGAGGTTAATAACCAAAAGATCTCTATGTTAGGACGTGATGCCCATATATCTAAGTAACTTGTTATCAAACCCTGTGTTGCAATCTCATATGTTAACTTGTGTGTTCCATTGTCTACCACTTTATAAAGAGAGAGTGCATTTGTGAAACCATGAACCCCAGTCCATTTTTAATCATAAGAAACACCTTTCCAACACCATATACCACTTTTCTATTTTCAGCCATCATTAAATCCGAAAATACAAAAATACTTTTCATCTTGCATACATCATTCAAAAACCCAAAAATATCATTTATCATTGCATCCACCATCATTGCATATTTATTTCTTGTTTGCATTGCATAACTATCCTGATATCATTCTTACACCTTGTGCTTGACAACCACAGGTGAGGTTGAGGACCAAAACATCTAACCTTGTTTTGTAGGTAACCAAAAGAAGGATAAGAAGATAAATCTACCACTTCAGATTCCCCGAGAGTTCGATATTAAACCCTCGAGTCACCCCTCGTGGGGAAAACTGTCTTCCACTTACTATACACTCTGCACTTGGAGTCTCAACCTAATCCCGTTTATTTGTGCAGGCATCAAGACTTGCTCTTCGGGATCATCAAGACGTTTTCTGGCGCCGTTGCCGGGGAATCGTAGCTGAGAGATTTATCCAAGGGTGTGCATCATCGCATTCATCTCACAACAAAGTCAACGTCACCAACTTGTGCTAACACCTAAGCTTGGGGAGGTTGCACCTACGTGAGCACCATCTTATCCATCTTTACTTACAAAGCAATTTATTTGTTTTGTTAGTGTCATTGCATATCATATCATATTTATTTCAGTTTTGCATAAAAAATTAAAAATACCAAAAAAACTTGCTAAAATGGGAGAAAGAACTAAGCTGTGTGACTACACAAACACTCCTAATGATCAATTTATCACGAGAGCTATTGCCACACCTAAGATAAATGCTGAGAGTTATGAAGTAAGTCCTAGTTTGTTGAACTTGATAACTAGGGAACAATTTGGTGGTAGTGCTATGGAGGATGCCTCTATGCATCTTCATGACTTTGTTGAAATATGTGACATGCAAAAGTTTAAAAATGTGGAAAGTGATATCCTAAAACTGAAGTTATTTCCTTTTTCACTTAGAGGAAAAGCTAAAGAGTGGTTGCATTCCTTGCCATCTGGTAGTATTAATTCTTGGGATGATCTAAAAGAAGCTTTCATTAAGAAATATTATCCCCCTGTTAAAATTTTGCAAAATAGAAACAACATCCTTTCTTTTAGGCAAAATGAAAATGAACATGTTGCTATGGCTTGGGATAGGATAAAACTTATGCTTAGAACTTGTCCCTCACATGGAGTTAATGAATGGACCATATTACACTCTTTCTACAATGGTTTAAACTACATGTCTAGAAACATACTTGATTCTGCTGCTGGAGGTGCTTTTATGAGTAAGACTATAGTAGAAGCTAAAAATATATTGGAAAGCATTTTACAAAACTATAGTCAATGGCATACTGATAGGGCACCTAATCCTTCTAAGAAAGTGAACTCTATTGAAGAAACTAATGATTTGTCATCTAAAATGGATACTATTCTTGCTTTGCTTAATAAACCTAGTGTTGAAAATGTTCCTTTGCAAGAACTAGTTGGAAACAATTCTGAAAATATTGATGTCAACTTCATTAGGAACTATGGTAATAATGGGTATGGTAACAACAATTATAACTCTTATAATAAACCCCCATATGTGCCAAATAAATATGCTTCTAGTGGTAATGTTTCTAGTGACTTGGAAAACACCATTAGATCTTTTATATCTACCCAAAAAGAGCTTAATAAGGAATTTATCTCTAAGTTTGAAAAACAAGATGCTTTGTTTGAAAGGGTAGATCAGCTTACTAAGGAAGTCTCATCATTAAAGAGCATCATTACAGCCCAAAAACATGAGGAAACAATAAAATATTGCCAAGAGGTTATCAATAAGTCTTGGGAACACATTCATGAGCAAGAGAGAGTTGCTAAAGAATCTATTGGGGTAATGAAAGAGGTTGAAGTTGAGGAAGTTAAAATGCTTAATGAAGTCAAGGATCCTTTGCTTGACTTAGAAAATTGTAGCTTGCATGAATTAATATCTATCTTACAAAAATTTGCAAGTGATCCTTCCATCAACACTAACCAAGCAGGTTTTGGTTCTTATATTGCTAATCATGTCTTGAAAGAAAAGATTGCTAGGTACAACCAAGAGGCTATGATACCACCTAAGCTTGGGGATATGTGGATACCTAAGGTACTAGTAACTATTGGAAAAGAGACACACCATGCCATACTTGATCTAGGATCTAGTGTCTCTGTTTTATCTAAAGAACTATATGAAGTGCTTGAATTGAAAAATCTTGAAAAATGCTCTATTGAACTAGCACTTGCTGATGACTCTATTAAACATGCTTTGGGAAAAGTAAGTGATGTTATGGTAGAGTTACATATGACTTTTGTGCCTGTGGATTTTCTAATCATGGATATGGGGAATAAAACCTCTAGTCCTATTATTCTTGGAAGACCTTTTCTTCGTACCACAGGTGCTATCATTGATTCAAAGGAAGGGAATGTAAAGTTTCAGTTTCCACACAAGAAGTGCATGGAACACTTTCCAAGGAAGAGGGAACCACCAAAGTTCAAGCTCCCTCATGAGCTTCGTCCACAATAAAACAACAAGTAAGAAGCCTAGCTATATGGCTATAAAGAAAGCGCTTTGCGGGAGGCAACCCGGTTATTTTTTGTGTGATTTTTCTTTGTGTCCTCTTGCTGTAACAAGAGATTTTGTGTCTAGTTAGGTTCTGGAGTTTTTAATAAAGTGCCAAGTTTTACCCTTTTTGGTTTGAAAAAGTTGCTTATAGCGTTCGGAGATTTTATTCCTGCACAAGTCAGTGCACGGTATGATTTTTAATTCTTATTCTGTAACTCCGAATGAGCTCATATTTGAACTGTAGTTGCAACTTTTCATCCTCTGTATGCATGAATTTTTCGGAATTTTTCGAGAAAGTTTGGTAGGGTAGAAAAATACGTTTTGCTGCTGCTGTTTTTCTGGACAGATTCTGTCCCATTTTGTTTGATGCATGCTTTGAGCTTTTAAGTTGAATCTTTTTGATCCAATTGAGTTTATGAGTAGGCATACAACATTATACACTTTCTGGACATGTCATATGAATTTTTGTTCAAGGATTATATGCAGCAAGGAACCTATTTGTTTATCACTATTAATGCACCCCACAGAAAAGAGATGGGAGAAACGGTGTTTTGAAGTTTTTTCACAGGGATTGGAGGAGATGCACCAAGAGCTATCCAAGGATGGTGAAGACCATAAGCTTGGGGATGTGAAGACAACCCCGCTGGACCTACACACTCTCGGTTTGCACACGTCCAACTTCTGTTTTTCGATCGAAACACTTTATCGCATAAACTTGGAGCGTCGTTTTGTTTTTTTTGTTTGAGTCTTGAGAGACCACCACACTATCAATTATATATGAGAGAGCTACTGGAAATATGGGTTGAAATATGTTGGATGCTTTTATAAGATTGGGAAAAGGGATGTTTGACTTGATTTTTAATGATACATATAGTTGCATGATTCATGAGCTTGTTTATGAGTAATAGTTTGCAAATTCTTTTTGTAGAGCTATCACTTATTCATGTTTTGGTGCTGATTGTTATTTTACTTGGTTTAACATGGATTAGTTAGTTCTATGGACACTCATGCATGCATCTAGATGGTCAACTTTCTCCCTTTTGCTAGCCCAAAAACTCCAACAAGCAAAAACTTGTTTCCAACACCTTCAACCAAAGTTATTCCAGTGAGTCCACCATATCTACCTATTGGCTTTATGCTATTCCGAGTATGTTTAACATGTTGTTTGTGTTATCTTACCTCTGAATGAAAATGTTTATGTTATTGATTGCAATGGAAAAAAATTGGTTATATAGCTCTCACGAACTTGATGCACAATGTTCTTTTATTTGCATAATAAAACTTGACCCATTGTGATTAAGATTATGATGTTTGTGGCTTGATGAATGTTTTGGGTTGGAAGTTAGCCCATATGTGCTGTCACATGGCAAGCTTTCAACACGCTCTTCATCTCATTTAGTTGATATCATGTGCTTTTGTCTATGGATGCTTATCATGTTGAAATAAATGTGGAAATAGAGTGAGTTTAAATGAGTTTGTGTAAATGGTTAGAGAGACGCCTGGGCCGCTAATCTAAGCCATGCATCATTCATGGTGGAAATTTACTTACATACTATGGTGAACCTTCTGTGATACACCTTGCAATAAAAAACTATTCCAAATGGTAAATAAAAAGGGTGTTGAGATTGTTCATTTTGTTTGTTTGTCTTGTCATTTTGATATGGGCTTGTTCCATATTGTAACATCCCAATTTTCACAAAAATTTAAAACTTTTCATTTGCATCATGCATCATGTCATTGCATCATTGTTTGCATTGTGTTTGATTTCAAATTACGAAATTTAGAGAAAATTGTCTCAAAAACAATAATTGCATTTTATCTGCAAATGCTTTTCAAACCTATTTCAAATTTTAAATAAAGTTTTGAATATTTTATCCCCAATACATGCTAAACATGTGGGGCATGTTTTTACAAAAGTATAAAAATTGGGTTGAGTGGATTTGGTGTTATAAATTAAAAGTTATTTGAATTTGGTGAAAAACAGAAAAGAAAAAGGGACTCTGGAAAAAAATGTACGTCTCCTAGCTACCTGGGCCGAGCCCATTTCTTTCCTTCCGCGCGCGCGCACAGCAAGCGGCCCACGAGCCCACCTTTCCTCTCTCTCGCTGACGTGCAGGACCCACAGGTGACGCAGGCGATGACGTCACCGATTCCCTTTCCTCTCGCGCACGGAAACAAGTCCGGGAAGAACACGAATCCTCTCCGATTTCCTCCCCGATTCTTGCGGGTTGTTTTCGATCTCTTCCGCTCATATATATACCCTGCACCCTCCTCTTTCTCCCGCACCCCTAACCCTAGCCCCAACGCCTCCAGGCTGCCCGCAATCGCCATCGCCATCCGCCACTGCCGCCGCCGTAATCCGCAAACGCCGGTGAGCACGGTCGACTTCAAGCCTTCCCACCTATCCCATCCTTCTTGTTTCTCTCTCGTGCATCCGTGTAATTTTTTGTTGAATTGTTTGTGCGCCAGATCCGACGGGAGCTTCATCGACAACGACGCCGTCCGTCGGAGCAGCTCCGGCCAGCCACTCACGGAGAAGCATGACGCCCGCGACCACGCCGTCAACGCCATCGTCTTTGCCGCGTCGATCTACGCCCCAGGGTACGACTCGCGGATCCCATCCCCTCTCTTTTCGCGTTTAGCTTGCCGCCGGCCATGGAGCCGCCGTCGCCGGAGTTACTCCGTCAGCCGCGCTAGTGACCATATGGTCCCGTAGAACCTAGGCCGTTGGATCTGCGATGTACGCCGTAGATTAGATCTCACCGCGAAGGGGTACCAGCCAACCAGAAGAAGCCACGTCGACAAGTCGTCCGCGAAGCCCGCATCCGTCCACGTCCGTCCGCGCCGCAACCCGTCCGCGTCCGCATCGCCCGCATCCGTCCGCGAAGACGACGTGCACCAATCAGAAGACGACACATCGCCCGGGGACTTCAGCGTGAAGATTCTTCTGTTTTTCCTTACACTTTAGCCCCTGCGCATCACAGATTAGTCCCTGTGATTAGATCTATTATTAATTTTTATTCCTTTATCAGAAAATTTTGAAATTTATATTTTTGGAAAGCTAATAATGTGTAGAAACTTTCTATATGCTTAAATTGAGGTTTGGACGAAATTAATTTAGATAAATTTTAAAAATGGTTTAATTGATATTTTGGCTGTAATTTAATTATAAAAATTGATAATTGAGCAAAATATTTTGCTATATTTTTGTTTGCATAAGTAATGGCCGTAGCATTGCTCTGTAATTTTTGTAGAAGTTTTTTTTCTATGTTTCTGCATGTATTTTGTTTTTTATTGCTTTTAGGTGTTATTTTAATAAGTAAATTAAATTAAAATTGTTCTCCACATTAATTTTCGAATAGAAAATTTAACTAAGTAATTATGACCATGTTATATGCAATATAACTTAGAAATATTTCACCTCACCGAAATATTTCTTCCTTAGAAAATTTTGGGTAATAAAATGTTGAGAACACTTAGAATTTTTCCTTAGAAATTTTCAACACATTAAAAGTGCTAAACTTGTCCTTAGAAATTTTTAGTATCTAGAAAACTTAGTTATTTCCTTAGAAATTATTCTAAGTACTTGCTATAACAAATGTTGGTCCT
This sequence comes from Poa pratensis, assembly GCA_947311845.1. Taxonomy (NCBI): domain Eukaryota; kingdom Viridiplantae; phylum Streptophyta; class Magnoliopsida; order Poales; family Poaceae; genus Poa; species Poa pratensis. Next base: position 6,942,603 of record CAMZMU010000043.1, read on the forward strand.
TAGAAAAATTCATCAACTATTGCTATCATACCTTTTTCCTTAGAAAATTTTAGCACTTCTTATTTTGTTTACTTTCCCTAGAAATTATTTTGGACTTGATGTGTTAGCTTTAGTCCTTAGTTAAATTTCGACCCAAGTGTTAAGACCTTGGTCCTTAGTCATTTTTGGACCTTCTTGACTGTCTTGTTTTAACTTAGAATTATTTCATGGCATGGCATGCATGCATCTCTAGTCCTTAGAATTTTTTTGCACATCATGCATGACATATTTTTCCTTAGAAGTTTTATGAAACTTGTTTGTTCATTATGTATTGTTTGATGTGTTAGAATCTCCGGAGGGAAACGAAGACTGTTGCAATTGCTGTTGCTATTCTGCTTGTTGCCAAGGCAAGTGGCACACCCCCATAAATTTCCTAAGTATTTTTCTATGCATGACTTAGTGTATTTCTTTATATGCATGTGTAGGATAGTATTGCTATGCTAAAACTACTATCTCCTTTACACTAGTTGTGTCTAGAATCCTATTGATAACTTAGTAGAATTATTGATGCTATGCAAATTTGTTTTATTCAAAGCCTAAATTCTACTAAGTTAATTTATCACCTGGGTGGATTTGGGATTGCATGGCTGCCAGAGTTGAGTGTTTATTCACTTGTGGATTGCCACCCAGTATTAAAGGGACCAATGTTTCTCTAAGTGAAGTTGCTTACCGTGCAGCCATTAGTCAAATGGGCTCTGGCTAGATGGATTAAGTTGCGTGGACTCCTCCCGGCTTGACAAGCAGATGTAGAGGATGTAGGAGGGAACGGGTCAAGCCGGTATGGGATGGGGAATATGCTTCTGAAAAGTCTCGTCTCAACTCTCTCCTTTTCCTTAGCACAATTTGAGTGCTTGAGGATAGTTTGGGTTTGTTGGGTCTAATGGTGAAAGTGCACAACCTCTGCAGAGTTAAAACTAAGTACTTAGCCGTGTCCCCGGTTACGGACAATTGAAGCAGCTGATCAAGGATGGCAACGGAGGCTCCCAACATTTTATTTTTCTAAGTAAAATTTTGATGGGTGAACAAGGGTAGACGGGACTATGGATTTCATGCCATATTGTCTCAAACTTTTGAAGAAAATATTTTACAAAGTGTTAGGCAAAATTGGCTTTTATGCAAAATAGCCTTGAACTCCACCAGCCAAATATGCATATAGGCTATAGAGTTATTCCATTAAGTGTCCACATAGTGTCACTTGCCAGATCCATTTTTAATGGTATCTGACCCACTCTGCTGCAAATATTATTTTGTTGCAGACTTTTCTGACGATGAGTAAGGTCACGTTTGGGTTTCGAGTCTACAACCAACATGTTTTCGCCTGTGGCGCATCATGAAGATGGAGGCTCTAAGAAGATTTATTTCCGCTGCTTTATTTGTTTTGAGCTAGCTATAAGCTATGCAAAGATGTATCGAACCATTTATTTTTCCAAGTCTGGATCATTCGTGTAATAATTGATACAATGTTGTGATACTCATCTTAAACTGTGTGTGCAAATGAAACGATCCAGGGGTTTGCACTATACACAGGTACCTTGCCAATTTCTAAGTGCAGGTACACTACACATATCTTGGAACGAGAGGTACCCCAGTTGACGCTCTTGATGATACTATTATGCTTACAATGATATTTAATTAAACTTGTTTTGTTTACCAAGTTGAGTAACACATGGTGTAAGTACTTGTATTCAAGGGGCATGAGACATTCAACCCATTCTTTATCAAGCACACTACTCATATTTACTTTCACTTTAACCTTAATCATTCAATATGATATGATAGGGGCAATGAGAGCTTGACACCAATGAATACCTTATTGCAATCATTAATTTAAGTAGAAGAGTTTGGAGGTTGGATGAAACTTATGCATACTTTACCTCTACTCACATATACATCTTTCCAAAGTGTACACCTATTATATTCAGATTTTCATCTACACTCTATGACCATTATAGGATGTTCTACTTATCAGTATGCATACATGTGTTCCATATTACTTGCTACCATGTTACACTTTGTGAACTATCAATGAACATCCTTGTCTTGAATACTTGATATCACTTCATAAACTATTTGCATATTGCTACTCTTTTGAAGAATGAATCATTTGACTATATGTAGCAATAGTAATCATCTTTGATATTCATTGTTAAGTATTAAATTGCAAAGTCCATGTTAGTTTTATCATCTTCATACTCGAGGACGAGCATGGATTAAGCTTGGGGATGTTGATGCATGTAAAATGCATAAATGAACTTTGCACTTTAATTGCTTATATTCCAATCATATTTGCATCATATAAGGGTTATATCAATGTTTTATCATGATTTTGGAAATATCTTAATGATTTCCTATTTTTATGGAATTAACCCTGCACAGGCAGAAAACCCTAGTTTTGTATTTTAATGTTTCAGGGACCCAAACGTCAACGAAATCACCTGGAAATTTACGGGCGTCAATATTTGGAAGGAAGAAGGACTACGGAAAAAGGAAGCGAGCAAACGGAGGCCCGAGGGCCAAATGAGCAGGGCCCACGCGGCCAGGTACATGGGCCGCGTGGGACCCACCCGTTTGGGCCTCGTGGCTCCGTTGCCTTCGATCTCTTCTCCACCGACATCGTTTTGACCTAAAAACGCCTATAAAAAAGGTCCCCCGACGTTCTCTGGAAGGAGCGCCGCAAAAACACAGAAACACCGAAACGGAGATCAGGAGCTGCAGATTGGAGGGGGAAAACTCCGGCGGGGCGCTGCCGGCGTGGTCTCCATCTTCTCCATCGACTTCTCCACCGTCTCCATGATGAAGAGGGAGTAGTCCACCTCTGGACTATGGGTTTGTGGAAGTAACTTATGTATCTCTCCTCTCTTGAGCTTCACTAATTAGCACCATATGAGCTGCTGAACATGATTACGGTCACCGTTGTAATACCTTTGTGGTGGATCTTTATGAGTTAATATATGTTTGATATTGCAATGTTTGTTTCAGTTATGAGTATAGATGCATATTATGTACGCCGTTCTTGTCTACTTGTTTTGATCAAGCATGTTTATGAGAGCGTGTGAGGGGGAACGTGTGCATTAGTTGGAGTAACGGGGGGTGGCTAGTGCAGTGAACGTGAGAGAAAGTTCTGCGATCCACTTTGGTATCTTTACCTTACTTTGTTACCTCACTAGGGATAAACTAAAATACCATGCTACCGGGGATGTGGGCGTGACCATTGCCACTACTCCATGACTAGATCTAGCATGTTCTTATTTTCACTTCATGTCATGATACTTAATGCTATACTCTGAGTTATCTTACTTACTAAGGTGTTATGATTTAGTTCGCATCTTGGTGGAGTATAAGAGAGGTTAATAACCAAAAGATCTCTATGTTAGGACGTGATGCCCATATATCTAAGTAACTTGTTATCAAACCTTGTGTTGCAATCTCATATGTTAACTTTGTGTGTTCCATTGTCTACCACTTTATAAAGAGAGAGTGCATTTGTGAAACCATGAACCCCAGTCCATTTTTAATCATAAGAAACACCTTTCCAACACCATATACCACTTTTATATTTTCAGCCATCATTAAATCCGAAAATACAAAAATACTTTTCATCTTGCATACATCATTCAAAAACCCAAAAATATCATTTACCATTGCATCCACCATCATTGCATATTTATTTCTTGCTTGCATTGCATAACTATCCTGATATCATTCTTACACCTTGTGCTTGACAACCACAGGTGAGGTTGAGGACCAAAACATCTAACCTTGTTTTGTAGGTAACCAAAAGAAGGATAAGAAGATAAATCTACCACTTCAGATTCCCCGAGAGTTCGATATTAAACCCTCGAGTCACCCCTCGTGGGGAAAACTGTCTTCCACTTACTACACACTCTGCACTTGGAGTCTCAACCTAAATCCCGTTTATTTGTGCAGGCATCAAGACTTGCTCTTCGGGATCATCACCAGATCACCGTCCCAGTCCCACGCGCACACACTATCAGCCCCGCGTGCCCTACGGTCCACGTCCACCAAACAGACCTAGGCGTCGGGGCCTAGGTCCGCCTCGCACTGATCCACCTCCTAGCTCAACTCGACGCTATCGCCAAGTCCGGGGCCGCCGCCCCGGTGTCCAAGTGCTGCAGGTCATCTTCACGCCCAACAACGCTTGTGAGCTGCCCCTTCGCGACCTGTCGTCAAAGGAAAGCTGGCCGGGACGCCTCTACCTCCCACCGACCGCGCTGCAACCCCCGCACGACAGGTGGGCCACCACCATCCACCTTTGGCAGCGGAAGACTCCGCTACCGTGGCTGGGCCTGCAGCAGCGACGAAGGAGAGGAGGCGTCGGATGGTTTTATGTCACTTGCTAGTGAGAATAGCTTTAAACCGAGTTGCCTAATAACTAATAAATAATAATAACACGTCCGATGGTTGCTTCAATAATTTGATGGTGATCTATATCGAACTAGATATATCTAAAAGTCTCGATCTTGGTAAAATTAAGAAAGATGGTGGAGCTTTGCCATTGCCCGGAATTTCTAAGATGGCACTAAACCTTCATTATCAGTACATTTGTAGGTTAAATTACTATTTAAATATGTTGCTATTGCCATTGCACTAAGTAATTATGCTTAAATTTAAATTTGTTGCATCAATTTTTTCACCTTAGAGTTTGGCCGGCCTCAATTTTTTTCGGAGGAAGGTCATCGATGCAGAAACACTGACCCGACAAACGGACTTTGCAACGGAACGAGGCTGGTAGTCCGTGGATTTCAGAGGAACGTCATCGATGCAGAAATCGTGCTGGGGCTACTTGCTGGGAAGAGGATTTTTTTGCCGAGGATCCCCCTTTGTCCCTCGGATGATGAGATGTTCCCTTTCCAGTTTAAGAGAAAACAATTTCCTATTCGGCTCAGCTTTGCCATAACAGTCAACAGGGCATAGGGGCAGACTATTCCTAATGTCGGTATCTACTTGCCTGTGCCGGTGTTCTCTCATGGGCAATTGTACGTCACGCTTTCCAGATCTACAGCGAGAGAAAACATTAAGATTCTTGCTGTCCCACCTACAAAGGATAAAAAGAAGAGAACCCTACACACTGATGGTACTTAGACGACCAACATCGTCTTTAAAGAGGTCCTTACTAAATAGGTCAGTTATTTCGAAAGTACATATATACTTTAAGTACTCATACTTTGTATTTTTAAAATTATGAAATATTTAGATAGTCTTTTATGTATTTTCTACAGGTCAATTGGGATACCGAGAGAAGAATTTGTGACTTACCAATGCCTTCAAGCACATAAAGATTTGGCCAAATTTCATATACGAACAATGTAAACAATTATACATTGTAATCTTAATGGATTTTAGAGCTATCTTTTCATACACATGAATATTTACGCGAGCATTATATTTACAAGTGTGTTGAAGAAAAAATGTACAAACCCGTAGCAACGCACATGCATTCAACTAGTTAAGCAATAGTTCTGAAAAACTCTAGGTTAACCTGCAGTACATTACAGAAGAAGCCGTGGATGACTACGGATGGCCTGATGAAGTGGATCAAGGGAGCGACCTATCTTAGCTTATGGCAACCCCAATGGGCCGACACAATCAAACAGGATTTTTATCTGTGTTTTATCCATTAGGATCGCCAAACAGACGGGCGTCCAACCCATGTCCGACCTTCCGATCCCACTGCCAACGCGGCGACGCATTTCATTTTTTTTTTCAAAGATGGGGAGCCATAAACAGCCGGTTTTTACAATAATAAAATAAAATAAAAAACATAGATATGGCTGCCACCTGCAGGTCACCGGAGCCTACTCCTCGTCGTCGGACGAATCGAGGATCACGTAGTCCGGGGCCTGATACAGATGCGGCGGTGGTACTGCCCCGACCAGCGCGGAGGGGTCACCGACCCTTGTTTCTGCTCCGAGAGAAGCGCATCAGAGTCGCCGGTACACGAACAGCCTGAGCAACGACGCAAACCAGGCCGGCGGCTTGTACGGTGGCTCCAGCAGGTGCAGCTGCGCTTCCTCCACCTTTGCGGCGGAATGGTGGAGCACCGTGCCGAGCCCTTGCCAGCTGCCAGCTCGTCGGTGTTGCCAGTGAGGAGGGAGTTCTCCAACGTGGCCTTGTAGTCGGGGTCTTCGTCTTCCTCCTCTTCGTCCTCCACCTCGTCCTTCACTATGGGTGCCCTTGGAGCACGGTCGCGAGCAGGAGCACAACAGACGCGCGGGGGAGACGATGGAGGATAGTGTGGCTCGCTCCGTGCGGCGCGGGTGCCGAATTACGCCTTGGCAGCGCATGTCATGCTTGTCGTCGAACCACGTGTCCAATGGGGACTGTCCTCGGTGAAGGCCGGGTGGTTGACGAGGTCGGCGGGGTGCTGCGCCCTGTGCTCATGTATCTTCCTCGCACGGCCGCATCGCCCGGCGTCACCGGAGGCACCTGAATCCTTCCAGGAATCAAGTGCCAGAAGTCGAGGAGGTGGACGCTGACCATGGTACTGGGGTGGCATTGTCCTAGTACCATTGGCATTTCCTCTTGTTGAGGTAGGTCAGGGCCGCTGCTGCACGCGCTGGTCGACATCCACCTGTGGCGACAGCTGAAACCGCGTGGCCACTGGTGACACCCGTGCTTGCGCTTCCCGGTCCACTTGAACGGCCTCATGGCGATGGCTGGCGATGGCTAGGGTTTGCGGTTGGCGTCGGGTAGTGGGGTTGCCAGTCGCTTTCCACGCGTCCTCACATTAAAAAGGACACGCATGGGAGAGTGAGGGGCGGTGGGGTTGATGCCAGGTAGACCCAAGACGGACACCCTGACGTAAACCTGACCCATATTTGGTTTACGAATGGATCGCGACGGATACAAAACGGACGGGCGGGTTTCTGAGTCGCTGCATTGGACCGTGATTTTGGTACAAACAGAGGCCTGTGGAGGGCCGTTCGAGTTGCCCTTTTCCCTCTCGTTGACGGTCGTGGCTCGTGAAGGTTATATTTTGTACCCTTATCGAGGATCCCACGCGTGAATCCAGCTACTACTAGTGCTTACTTAATTGTTTCTCACAGCTTAGCCTCTTCAATCGAGGATCACATGCCTGAGGTTTTTTAAATTTTGAAAACTTTGGCGCTTAAGTTAGGTGACCTAATCAGAGTATGAAAGCAAAGACTTTTCTTTTTTAGGGAAAATCAAAGCAAATACTTTTCTTTTTGATGGATTGTTTCCAGTGCTTACATCACTGATCGAGCATGCCAGCGGCGCCATTGCCCCATGCTAGTGCACTACTCAGAGCTAAACCACGCGGTCCTCGAGTGGAAGATTATGATCAGATGACAGTTCTTGGCTGCAGGAGATAAAAGCAGGGCACAATACTCCGCCCTACAATAACTTTAGCCCAGTAGCATTCCTTCCTCCTCTCCTCTGCTCCTGAACTGAAGTGAGTTCGAGCGGCAGCAGCAGAGCCGTAGGAAGTCCCCGGCGCCACGCTCGTATGGAGGAGCCAGGAGGGGTAGCTCATCATTGGACAGCGCTAGGCGGCCCCGGGGGATCTGGGGGAAAAATCCCCCGGGTCCCCCTGCCGACGCGTGTCCCTCTCCCTGACTCAAAATCGCACCAAATCCCGCTTTTGCTACCGTGTAGCAAATAATTACCCGCTTTTGCTCCGTATGTAGCAAAAACGGTTCGCCCAGAAATTAGAAAATGAAAAGACGAACTTCGCCGGAGACATCACCGGAGACCTCGTCGAAGATTTCGTAGCTACAAAAACGTGCTATTGTAGCAAAATCGACTTCGCCGGAAACATCACCGGCGACATGGACGAAGACCTCGCTGGAGACATGGTAGCAAATGTTTTGTTCTATTGTAGCAAAATCACATAACAATAATAGCAAAAAATTTATTATATTGCCGCATTGTAGCAAAAAATCTTCCGTCGAGATTTTTCGATTAGACTTATGGTGCAAAACGGCAGAACAAATTGTGGCAAAAAAATTCTTCTTGTAATGCAAATTCATGCAACATATGGTGCAAAATTTTAGACATGGACAAAGACCTTCGTAGCAAAAACATTGTGCTATTTTAGCAACACCATGAAACTATTGCAGCAAAAAAAGTCGACAGCATGTGGACGGAACCACGCCGGGAACTACGTCGGCGGAAAAAAGGGAGCAGCATAAGCGGACGAGAACCACCACGCTGTGCAGTTCGCCGGAGCTTGGGAAGACGAAGGGGCATTGTGGAGCTCGGCGTGGAGAACGGTGGACGACCATGGCGCCGGGTCGAGTTGGTCGCGGGCGGAGCAGGTGCCTCGGCACCGGTTGCCGGCTTGGAGGTGGAGCTCGGCGCGCCTAATGGTCGCCAGAAACCTCGCCGGGATTGGGGATGCGCTGCGAGCCGGCGGCGCAGCTGCACGGGGGAACGAGTGGCGACGGGGGCTGCGCAGGCGTGCGGCGGCGGAAAAGGCGGCGCGTCGGGCGAGAATCCTGCGCTGTGTAGAAACGGATGGAGGTAGGTGAAGAAAAATGAATGGAGGAGAGGAGCCGGGAGGAGATAAGGTGGAGGTGGGCCACCAAAGGGCACGTGGCGCAAGGGGAAGGCGGAGGACGCGGAGCAACGGATCGTCGGGGGACTACAAACCTTTCCCCTCATCATTTCTCGTCGTCGGTGCGGGTGGCCGCGTGACAAGAGAAACCATACACAGCAATTTCGAGATTGGCTGTCTAACCAGATGTTTTTTTTAGAACAGAGGCTCCACGAGCCCGACTTTGAATTAAGAAAGCCCTCAACCAGCCAGGAATTACAACCAGCGACCGAACGATACACAGAGCTGGACGAGCAACTTACAACGCAACATCAACAACAAGCAAAGAAAAATAAGAAAATGATGCACATCTCGTGGAAGATGTTGCCAACTACGATTAGGGCCAAGAACAGCGAAGCAAATGAAGCCGAAGACCAGCTGACTGCAGCAAGGAGGGTCGAGGACGTGACTGCACCGTCGGGCGGGAAGAAGCAACTCCTTCCTTCTCTAATGCCGAAGAGGGCCCCTGCCCTCTCGTCCTGGCTCGAAGGACGCCGCACCATCGGCAAGAAGAGGCGCTCACCCTAGAGCTAGGAGAGGAACCAGCATCACGTCCACACGAAGGGAGCCCATCGACCGACCTGCACACAAGAAAGCACGCCCGCTACACCGCTGACTCCCATGAACACCCAAACGAAGAAGGAAAGCCGCCGGAGAGTCGAACTTGAACATCAGCGCCAAGGCCTCGCCATAGCAGCGAGCTTTTCGAGCAGGGGGGCGAGTGAGACTCTGCCACCAGGAAGGGGAACCCTATCCCTTCCGCCCAGGATCGAGGGCGTCGACCCGCTGAGGCAGAGCACGCCGGAACCAACAAACCTGCAAGAGAAACACCGTTGCCGGAACCACATCACCGCCCAACCATCGCTCCAAAGGCATCACTGACCCAAGACCACAACATCCCCAGACGGCGTCTCCAGGGAGAAAACGACGCGCACAGCGACGACGCCGCCCAATCCAGAAGGGATTTTGAGCTTTCGCTCTGGAGGGAGGTTCGGGGGTGGGAGGAAGGGTCCACAGCGGCGCCTCCAAGGAGAAAAGCGGCGCCCTTGGGCGTCGCCGCCGCCGGAGCCGGACCAGCCGGCCAGGAGTTTGCCCCGGACCCAGACCTGAACCACCAGCACCACGCCAGCACTAGCAACGGCGACCAAGGCCGCCGTGACACAAGGAGGGCGGGAGGAGTGAGCCAGAGAGGCGGGACCGTACCGTCAGATCTGAGCCCGTCAGATCTGGAGCCACAGCTGGAGAAGAGAGCGCCGCGACCTTCCCCGCCGGCGCCTCGCCGCCCGAGCGACCAAGGATGCCGGACACCAGCACCCGCGACCGGCGCCTGTCGCCAAGATGCCGTCGCCTCACTAGCCAGGGCTGCTGCCCCGGAGACCGCAGCCCACCGCGCGCAGGACACGGAACAGCGAAATCCCCGCCGCCACCGTCACGGGCGGCCGCGCGGACTTTCCTGGCGGCTTCCTCGGGTGGCGACGAGGAGGATGTAGTAGGGGGAGACCGGCGGCGGCTAGGGTTTGGGAGCCCCCCGGTGTCGCCCCAGAGGAGCGACACCAACCAGATGTACTCTGGAGTAATATTTTTTGCCGGAAGAAACAAGGAAATTTCGCCGGATTAATGGCACATCTGGCGCCATCCATGAATTTGATTATTATATCCATCCCCGGTAGGCGATAGCCACGGACTGGTACGCTACTAGCTATAGCATGTACAGAAGGATAAGGAGCATCTTCAGCATCTACATAGTTAATTTGTCTACTCTCTCAGCATCAAAAGCACAAGTAGGAGTGGCATGTCAGAGCCGCATGCGAAGGCGACTCAGTTGGGACTGACCATGAGCATACATACATCAGATTAGAGGGCGAAGTTTGAGGACTCTTCTCATTTTTGTGTGTGAGACGTTGAGAGATGGACGTCTCTGGTGCTCAGCAATGGTGGGAGGAGTGGCAGCTCCGCGTCCTTGTCCTGGGCAGCCTCATCGTCCAGTCAATCCTGTGCCTTCTTTCCTTCCAACGTAAGCACGCTATTCCTTCCTGGTTAAGATCCATTATATGGCTCATGTACATAGGGCAGGGGCGGAGAAGGGGGGGCTAGCAGGGGTCCGACCCCCCCCCCCCCCCCAACGATCGGCCCCCCTCAATAGATATCGGCAGATAGTTGTACGTATAGGCGTACAAAGTACGTTGTTATTTCGTGCTAGCATGATTACAGGCCTAAGTGCCGAAATATAATTACCAACGCGTGACCTATATCCAATATCTTACAAGCCCACGATCGATCCACAAGCCCACATCTCGCAAATTAACCACATCCAGTCCATCGCTAGTCAGGTCCAGGTACGTGAGTCCAGAGAAACAATGAACGGCTTCACAATGAATTCGCCTTGCCGCCGCCGCCGCTCAGGCGCTCACGACAGTCTCTACCTGCCGATCTAATCCGCGGTGATACACCGTAAATCACCCCGGCGGCGACGGCCTTCCAGACTTCGAGCCAAGAGCGTGGCCGGCCGCCGCTCTCCGGCCAATCTGGTTGATCTAATCAACGGTTTAAGGGACGCAAGGTATGACGTGCTATATAGATAGGACTTTTTTCAGTGATCACAAAGCTGCAGATTAAAGAGAAATTAATTGATCACCAATTTCTACAGCAAGTCAGTTCAAAATTTGTGCAAAAATAGCTAATTTGTACACCAATTTCTTCAGTTTCAAATCTCCGTAATGCTATTTTTTAATCAAGCCGTTGTTGAATGATGATAGAATAGATATATATGTATAATCTGTGAAAAACTAGACAAACAAATGTCGGTTTTCTTATAAATTTAATGTATGAAACCATTTTATATTCATAAAACATTATGAAATTTGTGGCAAACATATTTGATATAAGATTTCGTTTCGACTTCGTCACAGCTCCCCCCCCTATACTCAAATCCTGGCTCCGCCCTTGCATAGGGGGTGATGCTCTGGCGATCTACGCCTTCGCAACCCTCTTCAGTCGCCAGAAGCAGCATGGCCGGAGCCGAACACTGGAGCTCCTGTGCGCACCTATACTCCTTATACACCTGGGCGGGCAGGCAAGTATAACTGCCTATAGCCTTGAAGACAGCAAGCTATGGATGCAGCATGTCTTAATTTTGGTGTCCAAGGTCACAATTACCTTGTACATTTTCATCAAGTGGTGGCCCGGCAAAGAGCTGCGTGGACTGGCAGTTTTTCTGTTGATCCTTGGCATCCTCAAATTCATGGAAAAACCATTGGTCCTCTGGAGAGGTAGCTATGACAGATTGTTGTCCATCATCGCCAAGTCCCCACGAAGTAGAGAATATCATGAGCTTTCTCTTCAAGAATATGTACGACGAACAAACCGGTACATGCGGGAGGTGGTGGGAGGGGTATGCACTTACCAAGAAGCTGAGAATGTAAACAAATTTTCCTTGAAGATGCTAGCTGACCTACCTGCTTCATATTCTGATAGCCTTAAGGTTCTGCAATCTTTCCTGAAGCTTGAAGATAGCGATGCATATACTCTGTTGCAGCGCTGTCATGGAGATACATTTCAGCGACTGTACACCAAAAAGGATTACACATCCTCCATCGCTGATAAGTGCTACGCTTTCTCGGTGCCATTCCTAGGCTCCGCTTCTGTCACCAGTTTCTTCTTGAGCAAAAAGGATGGTTACAATGTGAACGATGTTTGGGTGACATACATCCTTTTGATTTGCGGTACTTTGCAGGAGGCTGTATCCATTTTCTCTCAAAATATAGTGGATGGCACCAGCTGGCATCGCATGGTTCCACAGTACAGACTCATGTCTTCTCTACTCTCAGGAAAAAGCCCACCATTCTAATGAAGCTTGCCACTTTCAAGTGTATACAGAAGTATTTACACGACTATTGGTACGCAGGGCAGGTGCCTGTAGCCTTCGAAATTACAAAACTCGTTCGCCGGCAAGTGAGGGAAATGTGGAACATGTCCATACACGATGTTGCCAGCTACAGGGTATTTAACATTTGTAGAGGCCAGTGGACCCTGCATCGCTTGGTGTCGGAAAGCGAGCATCGGCAACAGCTGGGGCAGAGCTTGAAGGTGCCGTTCGACGAGAGTGTCCTGCACGCCAATTTATCAAACTACATGTTAAATATAGCGATGTGTCGGAAATTGACCACTGTGGAACATATCGGTGTCTTATCGGGCAATTTATCTTATCGGCCAGACACCGATAAGAGATAAATCGAACGATAAAGCGGAATATCGGAAGATATCTTGAACAGTGGTACCTGCACGCCAAGTGCCTAGGCGTTGGCGGGGTGTACCTCTCCTATGTCTAGCTTCTGTGGGCGTTCATGGGGATGGAAACCTTGGCCGATAAGATTCAAAGCCCAGAGCCTCCTCGAGAAGAAGAAATCACCACAGCAAACCACGTCACAAGTTTCTACGAGAATCATCATCGGACACGCTCGCTACAGTTCACACTGTTAAGTATATAATATCACCACTTCCTAACAGATCGGTCTTTTGGGATAGTTGGTTGATAGAACTATTCTAACATGGTATCAGAGCACTCAGAGCACCGGAGGGACCCTAAGGTCTCAGGTTCAAGTCTTGTCCCCGCACCATTTAATCCCCAATTTCTATGAGCACCGGAGGGACCCTAAAAAGTCTCAGGTTCAAGTCTCAAGGGGAGGTGTTACCCACGTCGGGTGTGAAGGGGGGTGTTAAGGTGTTAAGTATATAATATCACAATTTCCTAACAGATCGGTCTTTTGGGATAGTTGGTTGATAGAACTATTCTAACACACACATCTCTCTCCCGTCCATGTATGTTCTGAGATTCGTGCAACTTTAAGTTTCCCCTGAAGTTTCTAGCCAAGTTTGAGAGACGATGAATTCCTTGTTTGGTTTAGTTGATGTGTGTTTAAATCATTTGCCACATATACTCCTCTAGTTAATATGGATTTAATCGGTGTGTTCATTTTCTGTAGTTTGTGGTGATGGTTGTGCTGCTCTTGCTTTTGCAGCTTAGTAAATGATGCGGTCTGGTGTAATAATAGTAGGAAAAAGTCCATTTTAAACCTCGAATTCATAGAGGTCAGACGGTTCGAACCCTAAAGTCCAAATCCCGGTCGTTCGTACCCTGAACTTATGAATCCCGGTCTATTTAAACCCTGAACCAGTTTTCCACCACAGAAAATAAATAAATTCAAACTTAATAATATTATTGTGTCACTGACTAAGATGGCCCACATGTCATATACATCTTCTACCCCTCTCTCTCTCTCCAGTCTCCAGCCGCCGACAATTTCATCCACCAGGACAGAGCCGCGCCCCCTTCCAGAACACGGCGAGCAGCACGAAAGGGAGGGCCGTCTGCAGTGTGTGGCCGGGACGCGCCCGCATTCAGCCCGACGTCCAGCTCCAGGATGCTCCGCGCCCTCCCGTGGGACTCCACATGGACTGCCCTCGTGCCGAGTGCTCGAGCGCGTGCACGATCTCCTCCAGGCTTCACCTCGTCGATGGGCAGAACCTTTTCCTGTTCTCCAATTGGTCACCGGCTGATAGAATTAATTAATAGATCAATCGATCTATTAGAGCTAGCCTGTTACGGCGAGTCATACCAGCCAACAGCAGTATCAATTAGAGCATATACGAAGCCCATGTAGCTACCTTTGCTAGGTCAAATCAATTAGAAGGCACCACCGCTTACACGTATGCATCCTGGAAGAGGCCATACCAGCATACACGCCCACGCCGGCGCGCGGGGTCACGGCCTCGCACGACGGAGCGGTACTGTGCAGGTGCGATGTTGTGCTGCGAGAGTGGTAATCGCACGCCTGCTGCTCGGTGTGGACTATTCGAGATTGATTGAGATTAAATACAAGAGGAAGAAATTGAGGAAGAAGATGAATATGACATGTGGATCCCGCTGTCAGTGATAGTAGTCCTCAATCCTGGCCGGGATGTTTTTTCCCCGGTGTGCCAAACAGGTGCAGGGTTCGATTTAGACCGGTATTTACAAGTTCAGGGTACAAACGACCAGGATTTGGACTTCAGGGTTCGAACTGCCCGACCTCTATGAATTCAAGGTTTAAAATGGACTCTTTCCATAATAGTATGGCTTCGTCTTTTCATTTGTTGTTAAATTACCTGAGCCACTTGTGCCCTGTTGTCCGAATTGTTTCGCCATGATCATGGACAAATTTATGTATTTGAATGATTGTGCAAGAACATAATGTGAGGGTTTAAATGCTACAAAGTTTCATTGTTAAGCGATTATGAGTTCCAATGGTAAGTGTACAAGTGAAACCGCATAGTACTCCATATTACAAGTGAAACCGCAGAGTACCGCAGAGTTCATTTTCTCTAGCCCTTCGTGTTGCCGCGCTACATTGCACGTCACGTGTAGATGGAGTCGACGGCCTGTCGCTCCCGAGCAAGGGCAGGGTGTCGCGGCTGCTCGTGAGACCGAGACTTCGTGCTCAGCTCCTTCGTGTTGCCACGCTACATCGCACACATTTTCCTCTCGCTCCGGCGAGAGAGCTCGGGGGTGGCTGGGGGAGGGGGGCGCGACGAATTGAGCTCGGGTGGCCGACGGAAGTGGAGAGGACGCGGGGCGGCACGGAAGATTGCAGGCACGCGAGCGACGCAGTGTAGGGATCCAGCGCAAGAAGAAGAGCATCTGGGGCGAGCGGCGCATCTAGGGAGTTGAGCGCGTCTGGTCGTGGCTGGACTAGGGGCAGAATCGGAGAAGAAGGGGAGATGAACAGAGAATTGGAGAAATGGAGTTTGGGTCGTTAGTGACATATTTGGGTTGTTAGTTCTACCGATTTCTGTTAATCATAAGATTGGGACACGATGTAAAAAATGCATTTTAAATGTATTTCAAAATGTCAAAACAATTCAGGTGTACATCCAGACATTCAATGTATGCGCAAGAAAGTTTCGCATAAAAAGTTTTTTTTGTGCCATGTATAAAAAGGACACAAAAATATGTCGTGAAAAAGCATTTTTGAGTAGCAGAATTTTTCATTTTTACATAGCCCAGCAATTTTTTTTCGTAAAACTTTTTTGATATTGTAATGCGATTTTTACATAGTGGGTACATTTACACTTACGAGTCAAAAAGCAGATTTACAATTTTACTATTAAAATATAATCGAGTGGATAGCCGTTTCAGTCGTAAAAATTAATCCTTTTGGATGGTGGTGTATATAGAGAGATATACACCTTCCACTAGAGATTCTCTAGGGAGGATTGGTTGCCACCTCACTTGGTGCTTTAGATTGTACTCCCTCTGCTTTTAAAAATAAGGCGTAAAAATTTAGTAAAAAGAATCAACAAATATTAAATTTGACCGGTCATATAGATAAAAATATAAACATTTAGAATAAAAAATAAATATCAATAGGCACACCAAATAATATATTTTAATAGTATGTTCATTAAATCTTGTAAATATTCATATTTTTATCTATAGTATTGGTCAATGTTATAGTATTGCGTTGACATTTGACTAAAAATATATGTCTTATTTTGAAGAAACAGAGGTAGTAGCACAATACTGAAACTATATTTATAAAACACAAGGCCCATTTTTTAGGGGAACACAAGGCCGGTCTTTTGTTCCTCGAAGTCAAAGAGGCCTCCTCGGCCGGTGAGGCCACTGTTGGAGGACAAAATGGTCTGTCCGCTTACTTGTTCATCCATGGATTCAGATAGACTACGAGGCCCCCCCAGCATGAGGCCACTTCTACTAAACCTGATACAAAATGTAAATCCTGGATGATGATCGCCAGAGAGGTGATCGCCAGCTGCCATCGATGTAGCGGTCGCGGTCTGGCCGTATGAATTCAATCAAGCACGTTTCTGTTACTAGTCGTTGTAGTACAAGCTCTTCTGCAGAACTGCTGGGAATATATTGACGCCGCTCGGGGCCTCCGTGTTGGGCACGCCGGCCAATACTTTGGTCCATGAGAAGGAGGTGGGAGCGTCGTCAGCACGGAGGAGCAATAGGATTGTCGAGCTGCACCCAGAAGGTGCCAACATCGAGCAGCTGGCCAAGGAGGTCGTGGCGCGCCGTCTCGGCTCGCAGTCTGAGGAGGCCGACCCTTCGGAGTGCCGGCCGCAGGCCTACTTGGCCCTATTCGACGAACCCCTCTCGGACCAGGCGGCGGCTGCCATCCACGACCTCGTCCTCTCTGTGAAGAAGCCCAAGAAGAAGAAGACGTCAGGTACCGAGTTCGAGCGGCAGATGACGCCGGTGGGGGCCTAGATGCTGGAGTTTCTGATGCCAAGGCATTCCTTGCCAACGGTGCAAGGTGGTTCTTTTCGTGTCCGTGGGCCTATGAAGGCGGTGGCTTTGGTACGGGAGGAGATGGCGCTGCGGGCTTTCGCAGGATCCGGGAAACTTTTAGTTTTTATTTTACTTGTAAGGGATTTATCCCTAGCCCGAACTTCTGTACATAAACATCTATTCTATCTAATCGGATGGCGAATACGACCATCTTAAAACTCAAAAAAAAATGTAGACGACGACCCGAAGAGAAAATAAGCCCAGCCAAACTGACGTTATTTGAAAAATGTTGTACTTCGGCTTCTTGCTGATTTTTTTTTATATTTCCCACAAAGCTGAAATGAGCAGCTCGTGGGACCTCCTGACCTGGCAATGACAATGTCATGTTATCTACTAAACCTGATAAAAATGTGAATCATTTTAAATTTTGTGCTAGCCATAACATTTATGATTTACCATCTATGTGGAAGAAAGTATTAGCATCCAAAACATCAAAATATTACTAAATCTATCATGAAATGTATTCCTATAATGTATAATTGTTTCTCTAGCAACATGTTTGCGAAAAGGATATCAAATTAAGTATCATTTGAGGACTATCAATAAATTTCCTTTTTCGATAAAGATCAATAAATTTCTTTGGTAAACAAAAGATAAATTCTCATATCCGGTTTTGAGAAAGCCTGGAGGCAGTATTACAAACAAACCGAAAAACGAAACTGGGGAAAAGAGTTTTATAGGAGAGAAGCACAGGACGCTACCAGGAGTAAACTATCCAGATCGAATCATGACCCAGCAGCATCTTCGTACAGATTACTGAAGCAAGGGAGGACGCTTCATTCATGCCAGTCTGGGAGTACACGGTGGTGGCCTGGTGGGCATCCAGGACGATCTCACAATCGCACTCCTTAGGATGACTCTAACACGGGGGTGACGCATCGAGTCCGCGCGCATCCGTCCCCATCCGCGGGAGCCAAAAACACGGCCCAACGGGGCGACGCAAATGAACCGCGCGTCTGTTCTCCTGTCCGTCGCGACCCATTCGTGGCCCGAATTTGCGTCAGGTTTGCGTCGGCCGCGTACACGCGCGGAGCGCTCTTACGTCCTCCCCGTGTCCGCCCCGGCCCCGCGTGTCATCGACTACAACGGCTAGAGCGGCCACCTACCCCCATTAACTGTGGGCGGTGGAGCTGTATAAATGGAGCCGGCTGGCCAAACCCTAGCTCTCCTCCCCCAGCGACGGCGGCTACCACATCCAAGCACAGATCCACGCACCTGAATGGATCTGGCGCCGCCGCCGCAGCATCTGGTGGACGAGGTGGAGCGAGCTCGTATGAGCGCGCGCGGGCGCGCGCTAGCTTCTCGCGCCGGATGGTGACCAGCCCGGCATGGGCGGCATGATTCCGCAGCCGCCGCGCCAGCGGCTTTCGGATCAGGAGAGGATTGCGGTGGCAGCCGCGCACTCCGACGCCATCGACCACGACGAAGAGGCGTACGCCGCCGGTGTCGCGGCCGGCAGCGCGCCGCCCGAACCTCCCATCGGCGTGGGCGGCTATGTCCACAGCACCGAGTAGGAGGCGGCGGAGGCAGCCCACATGCAGCTGAACGCGCAGAGGTCGGCCGCGCTCATGTCCGCCGCGCGCGCCGTTGTCGACGCTGCACAGGAGGACGAGATGAAGCAAATCCACCGTGCCGAAGAGACCGCAAAGCGCACGGCGAGGCGCCAACGGCACCGGGAGGCCTTGGCGGCCGCCAAAGGAGCAGGCAACTCCACCTGATGTCAGATCCCCGCCGGCGTGGTCGCCTATGCGCGACCAATTTTCCAATGATGCCGGCGCCGCTACGTATTTCGTAGCTACGAAAGAATCAACGAGGAAGAGCCAGCAAGTCCGTGGCCGAACGGACTTGCACCTTGAAGTTCCTCAAGGCCGCGGCCCCTCCTTGATCTCCCCTCTTACCGGCCATGAGCAACCAAGTTCCGGTGATCGGTTATTAATTTTTATACATTTTTAACCTAGTTTTATGTCTTTTAGATTAGATCCGGCAAGTGAGGAGGGCCAAAAACCCTGGATTTAGGTCTTTTAATATGTATTTCCATTTCCTAATATGTAAAGTCTCTATTATTAATAAAAATAATGTTTGAAAAAAATGGCCGGGCAAACTCAATGCGTCAGTCCGTTGGGTGCAGTAGCTGGCTCCAGAGCTGCTAATTATTAGCACGTTGCTCCAGAGCTGCAAAAACGAAAGCAAATCCTGAACATAGCAGCAAAAGGAGCAGAGATGATTTCCGTTTTAAAAACCATGCTGTTTCTTGTCGACCAACGCCCCAGCAGAGAGCACCAAACCCAGGAAAATAATTTTGTAGACTGCTACTTTTGTTACGAGCAGTCAAGCAGACATATTTTTTCCTTCCATAACACGAATTTTGAATTGGCACTCGCAACAAACAGAAAACATCACACACCACAGTCCAAGCAAAATTAGCGAAAGGACATGCGAAAAAGAGCTGGGCTGTGGTTTCATCTTCACCACACAAAGCACAGTGAATATATCAAAATGGACTTGCATATTGGATGAGAGGTAACTATGTTTTCATGTATACAGAAACAAGCTAGACAGATTGGTCTCGAACTAATGATTTCCTATGCTGATTAAAGAAACTAAACCTTGGTTCCAGCAAAACATGCAAGGTTGCTGCCCATGTTGTCCTACATCCACCTGGATGGTGTTAGTGACTCAACAGTTAATTAGCAAGCTTCCTTACGGGCTTGCAGATCTAGTACGGGGGACACCCCAGTGCATACATATGTTCCATTTCTGGTAACATGTTCCAGACCATGTTTGGGTCCGTCGCGAGCAAGGTTGTCGTCCAGGCCGCCTTCCCACACTCATACCGGCTGTGTGTCATCCGGCGGAAGCGGAACCCATTGCCGTCTTCGTACTTCCTCTTCTTGTCTAAGTGCATGTCAATCACCAAGATAACGCTATGCTGCCGTACACCACGCTTGAAATTTGGGAGTGAGACCGGGTCAACGGTCACTGCCGGAATGTCCGCTGTCACGGCGATGCTCCTCCCGTCCGGGCTGAACACCGGGTGGTTTATGTGAGCGCCGATGTCGCCCCCGCTGCTCATCACCCTTATCAACACCATAGGGTCGGTCGCCTTCACTAGATACATGGAGAAGTTCCTCAGGTCCAGTTGGTTGTTGTATTCCACCCTGTCGCGCGTCGATGAGAAGACGATCCAGTCCCCGTTTGGGGACCACTGGCAATGGGTGTCTGTCCAGTTTCCTTTGGTCAGCCGAGTCTCCCAACCTTTCCCGAATTCCTTGTTATCACTGTCCAACATTATGTAAAGGTTCATGTGCGGCGCCAATCCATCCCTCGTTGACCGGAAAACAAATTTGTTCCCGTCCGGGCTGCTCGACGGGAAGGCGTTGTTGAACCCGCCATCGGTGAGTCTTTTGACGTGTTGCGGTATCGCTTTGCTAGAGGCATTGTGGATGGAGTAGATCTCCAGCGTCTTTTGGGTGCTGAAGGACAGGCCGACACAGATGTACAGGATGTCCTTGTCAGGATTCTGGTTCCACACAGGGGAGAAGACACAGTTTCGGTCTTTTTGCTCGTATATGATGCGCAGCCCTTGGCTGTCTGCTACAAATACTGCCTTGAACTCGTTGCCGACAAAGGCAAGCTTGGAGCCGTCCTTGGAAATGGTCGGAAACAAGCCAGATACCCGAAACAAACCGACATCCTTCACTGGGGACTCCATCCTGTGCAAGTTCTTAGGGACATTGTCTATATCCTGCATGAATTGAACAAGATTCTCAAATAGTTAATAATGATGCCTCTAGTTCTCCTAATAAGAAAAAGGAAAAGAAACATAAAAAATTGGATAATTCTAGAGAGCTTGATACCCGAAATAAATCGACGTTCTTCACTGGGGACTCCATCCTGTGCAAGTTCTTAGGGACATTGTCTACATCCTGCATGAGGTCGCTCCTGCAGCGGTGGTATCCAATGCGGCACCCACCATCCAGCACGAAAGGGTTGTAGTGGTCACCTTTCGTCCTCATCTTCTCGGTGATCTGCACCGGTGGCGCCCCCAACACGTTAGTGTCAAAGATCTCGATGTGCCGGTATGAGCGCGACCCCACACGGACGTCAATGAACCTAGATCGTTGCCGGAACGTCGCCACTGCTACCTTGGTCTCACTTATAGCAGCTGGAGTCACCGCATCCAACTCCTCTGGAGTCACCTGGACAGTCTCATCAGAGCTAATGTCGTACCGAAACACAGCCCAACATTTTTGAATCATTCCCGAGAGAAGGGTCATATGGGTGAATCGATGGAAGAAGATGATGTGGTCACTGCCCCAGGATGGCCAGCCACCGTTCTTGATGAGTAGCTTGCGCCCCAGGCCTTGACACTCGTCGCTATCCACATTCATCACGTAGATGTCAGTCTCTAGGTTCTCAATCTCGCCGTTCCACCTCTGTCTTTGAAATGACGCAACAGCTATCTTCTTCCCCGACGGTGACACAGCCGGGCTCAAATCAAACACCCTGTACATGTCAAGCATATATAGTGCAGGCAGATGATTAGTGGGAATGTCAAGAGCTTTTCAATTGATTGGTGCATGAAGTATATATATATATACCTCAATACAAAAGGTATGAAAAAAAATTATCACCATAGTCCTCAATTTTTTCATATACCTTTATTTCATACAAAAAGCAGTATATGTGCAAATAATATAAAATATATAGTTTCAAACGAAAATTTCCATGTAACTCACTTTGGGTATCTACTATTAAATAATGAAGTATATTAAAAATGATAAAGAGGTATATATGATTCACCTATGTGGTATATTGAACGTGACAGTACATACGCCTAGGAGTACAGAATCATTTTCCTATATATATATATATACCTTGTGGAGTGAGGCGCTCCGTCTTGCCTGTGGTAAGGTTGGTTTTGTACACGACGGTCCAGGCCCCGCGACGTACCTGCACTGGTTCTTTTGTGGAGATGTAGATGAGATAGTGGTCAACGGTGCGAGACCCCATACTGTAGCCACCAGCAATGCAACCACTGTCCTCTAGGCGCATACCACTGAAATCAGTGACTCCGAAGATGTCAGCGAGGGCAAATACCTTGACCTTGCTATCAGCACTGAAGCACATGGCGATGTACAGCGTCTCGAGGCCGTCGTCCCTCTCAGAGACGAAGATAAGGCCAGAGACATGACCTGCGTCAACATCCGCATCGGTAACACCGCACTCGTCTACTAGCTTTGGGCTCTTGAGGAGGGTCTTCAGCGCGGCGGGAGGAATGGGGCGACCATTGTAGTTGTTGGAAACTCCATCAGTGAGGTGGATCTCGCCATCGGTAGATAAAGGGGAGGAGGGGCATGCGAAGATGTCAAACGGCACGGGGGGCCTGTAGGTGGCAGAGAATACGATTTTGCCTCGTCGCTCTGCCATCCAGGAACAAAGGAAGGAATTAGTAGTTATGGAAACCAAATGACCTAGATGATGGAGTAATATTCACAAATACCAAATTGTGCTAATGTTCAAGTTTTCCTTGCACTCTAAATAAATATTTAGTACACTATGTCCTAATCAAATTGTTGAACTTTTGGAGGAGGCCCTAGCTCCTGCCAATCCCTCCCGTAGTGATGCCTTCCACATAGCCGCAGGTCATAATTCCATGGTTGCTGCAATTTGCCCCCTTCGCATCTTCCCAACCTCTCTCCGTCCCTCCCCCTTTTCGTGTTGTCATCCACAGTTTAACATATAACCGTCAGGTCCTAAATATGGGTGCGAGCGTACTAGTAAGTTAGACAAGGATCCTCCACCTATTTTTCTTTTAGTCCTTATTCTTATTCCTTTTACACCGTTAAACTTTTATGGATGTGATGGACATTTGGCTGCTATGACCGGATACTATCTGCATGGCATATATTAATAAAGTACGAGTGGGTATTTCATGGAAACCATCTTACACATATAGTCTCATCCAACGGTTGAAAATTTTAGTTAAATTTCTAGAAGTTATACTATGTCTTTGGGCATTATGTTTCCCGACACTTTCTTCTATCTACCAGGTGAATATAAAACTGCTTGGAGAAGTAAGTTTTTCAGGGCAATGTAATTGTAGATAATTGTGATCTATGCTGGGATTTATGTTTTGTGACAATATTTACTGCAATAGTTCTATCGGGTGGAGATAAGTCTTTCCCAGCAATTTCTTTGCTGCTTAAGTGGCTTTAATTGTTGGCATGTTTGTAGAGTTAGTTGAACACTTTGTTCCCTACAACACCATACTAATTATCTTAGAAACCAGGAGACCCATATCAGTAATCTACTGAGGACAAGGAATCACAGCACACACTGAGATTTGTTAAGGAGGTTTAGCGAACATCGCCTACATTCCCGAGGCATGACTATGTGCGCTCCTCCCCATGTAGTAAATCGATATAATATATTTGACGACAAAACTCGCTGGGCCCCAACGTCTCCAACTACCTGCCATGAACTGTCCCTGCCAGGGTCAGCTAGATTGTTTCTCTTGTGAGTAGTGATCCTGTGTCTATACGTACTTGTTTCATCTTGTCTTTATGTTACCCCATGGTGTCTATATATATTAATTCCGGGCTACATGTTTTCGACTCAAACATGTCATCCTTCATTAATTACAATTTACAAGTCCCATTGTAACCCTAACATTGTACACAACTGCAACACACTACTTGTCCTGACATTCAGCTACATCAGTTCCCCACTAATTCCTCCACAATCAGCCACACCATCCACCACTGGATATTTACGTCCATGACTGAATGATATTTACAATTTTAATAAAGATGTTTTTACCTGAGTTTGAGTTTTGCTTGCTTCGGAAGTTGGCGACCTGCAACTACAAAACTTAAAGAGATTCAGTTCTTTTTTATAGCAGTATCTTGTAAGCTGTGTACAAATTGGAATCTACCATCTGAAAAACTTGTCGGTCGAGCTAAACAACATTTTATAAGTGATGGGTTTGAACATGCATGGAATAAGAGTTGCCATACACATGTTTAAAAGATTGATCTAGAACATCACCAAATGTTTCATGAAAAATACTTGCTTGATGCAAAAATCAACCTTTTTACTAACATGTTCACATGAGAGGTAATTCTCACAATTTCATTGTTGACATTGTATCCATGTATTCAATGCCATCTATTTACAAGCCAAAGAAGTATTTGTAAAACTTTTGTCTAATCTCTCAATTAAATATAAGAAAAGTTATAGCGGTTGAACTCCAAACGATAGGTAAGAAAGAAATATGAACAGAATAACGAAGGTAAAGGAGTTGGCATTTATCACGAGAGGGAAGTTAGTTTTCAGGCCATGTAAATCCTGGCCTACAACCGATCCAAAATATATATACCTGGCCTGTAGGTGAATTTTCTGCAGTATCAACCTTGTTTAGTTGATCTACAATCTTGGCTATAGTAGGCCTTTTCTCACGATCAACCTCCACACACCTTAACGCTATATCGACGCATGTCTTAACTTGCTCGGATGTATGTGACGTCATTTTTTCCTTCAGCCGTTTTCCCCAGTTTTCCTGGACCTACAAAGTTGGAACACAATGGCGAAAGATGGCATGTAAAGTAAGGCACACCATGATTGCAATATTTGTAATAAACGGATTTTTGTTCATGATACAAGATTTCTTCCATACATGCTCGAGAAATTCTTGTGAAGACATGCATGCACATTTGGAGTAGCCCTCGTCTCCTGCTATTATCCGCACGATTATAACACCCAAACTAAATACATCATACTTCGCCGTGATTTGGCATCTCTCAATGTACTCTGGTGGCATGTATCCACTGCATGGTATATATCTAATACAATTATTTCTAGAATTTACTTACAAATAAGTCAATTACTATGATGAGGTATCAGCTTACAGTGTTCCTATAATTTTGATTGTGATATATGTTTGTGTTGATGGGAAGAGTCTTGATAAACCAAAATCTCCAATTTTTGGGACCATGTTCTTGTCCAACAATATATTCGCAGGTTTCAAGTCAAGATGGTAAATAGGATCTTTGGATCCATTATGAAGGTAATTTAAGCCCTCGCAGATTCCCCTAATAATATTGAAACGTGTTTGCCAATCGAGTCCGCAGGATTCATCTGTAGAAGTAAACAAGCAATGTAGACTTAAACTTAGGGTTATAATATATAGAAGTACATAATTTTAGGGTTCATTTTTCTTTAGATGCAAAGTAATAGTATATATGGTCCAAGTAGAGCATAGGCATACCGGAAATATGCTTGTCAAGACTTCCACCATGCAGATATTCAAAGCAGAGAACTCTTTGTTCCGAATGGGCAAAAACATATTGACCATTGAGCTTAATTCGTTCATGCCCAAGAAAATAGCAATATCCAACCAACCGGGTAATATTTGGATGTTGGGCCCTCATAAGGTTATTAAACTCATTCCTAAACTGTATGTCGTCAAGCCCCGGCATTTGGTAAAGTTTTTTTAGAGCAATCTCCTCCCCATTTTCCAGTACTCCCTGTTAAAGAATTAGATGAGTCCTTCAACTTGGCATACAGTAGTATTATCATTGGAGAACAAACTATGTAATTAATGATCATATATACCCTGTAAACTATTCCGTATCCACCACGACCAATGACGTGCTCATCGGAGAAATTAGCTGTAATCTGTTTCAATAACTCAAGTGTAAACTCCCTTGTCGTCACGCTTGTATCTTCTACCTTGTTTTCCATGGCTCTTGTATCTCCTGCTAGATGGGGTTGGAAGTTAAATCTCTCTAATTACAGATAAAACATTTCACAAAAGTTAAGAGAGACAGTCAGACTGAGATGCATAACTTGTACCCAAAAAAAAGGCATGCTTCATAAATTCTTGCAAGAGCGCCAGGAATAAGCTACCAGGCAGCAACGGCTAAAAGGATACAGTGCGGCGACCTTGTCCGCCGCCAGCAACTTCCTTCTTCCCCGCCGACCCGGCGACAGCAATGATCAGGGGAGCCGCAGCTGGCTATAAGTTTTGACTTGTGGGCAGGTGAGGGTGAGCAAACGGCGGCATGGCCGGCAGCCTTGATGACACCAAGCTTGTAGATTTCAGAAGTGCCTCCGTTTGGAGTTGGCAAACTGTTGGCCACGTTGACAGTCCATGTAGGAATACTCTGTTCACTAATCCCTGTGCAGCATTGGCTCCTTGCATTTCGTCAAACACGTTGCAGGCCAGACGACAAGTAAAGGATACTGACATACATGATTCTTCAGTACAAATCGACGACAAATTGTAATCCATTCACAAACGGGATACAGGGGATGGAATCATCCGACGGCAATGTATACTAAGAGTCGTATCAAATGTAGAATAAGGTTGCATTTCTGTGAAGAGAGCTAGGAATTTTGGGGGGAAATGTGGGAAACTGACCGACAAGCACGGAAACAGCTCCCTTGAGATGTTGGGTACCTGGTGCGCTATCCCTTTATATGTACGGTGAAGTCGCCGACGAGGGAGATGCAGGGCAGCGCCGCCAAGTTGGCCTCCGGCGGAACAAGAGGGACGGCGGCAAAATGTGGTGCTCGCCGTGGAAGATGAATACGTGGTTGGGGACGGCGAGCCACTCGCCTGGGAGGGAGTTTCCGAACGAAGCGCGCCATGGACATGGAGGTGAAGCGTAGAGCGCGCCGGCGGGGAGTGAGGGGAAGGGGTAGGAGAGAAGAGACGCTAGAGTCCACGTGGACGGTCAAAAAGGTCCATGCTATGTCACGTTAGAGAAGTTAGGGCATGTACAAATCATGGCACGTAATTTGGATATAGCAATAAAAGATGTTGTAGAATGGCTATTTTTTTTAGTCTTATCTCCATAACCAGAGTGACTAAATATGTGGTGAGAGAGTTGTTGCTAAGAGATATGATCTCTTAGATAAGAGAAGACAAACATTTTTTTCGTTTTCTCTTCCAACTCAGCACTTATTTTACATGGCGAAACTAAGATATCACCATTGTACATGTCCTTAGAGTAGTTCAATACTTTTATGAACTAGAAGTTCAATACTAGAGCTATATGGCATTGGCATTTCATTTATAACCAACCATATAATGTTCCTCCGTTCTTGAAAATAAGACATATATATTTTAAGAAGTCAAACAATGAAAAGTTTGACCAAATTTATAAAAAATAGCTAACAATAATAATATAATATATGAAAATATATTTCATGATGTATCTAACGGCATTTATTTGGTATCGTAGATGTTGATTTTTTTTTTTGTTAAAACTTGGTCAAACTTTACACTATTTTTCTATTAAAAAACACGTTTTACTTTTAAAAACGGAGGTAGTAGTTAGCTATAAAAATGTGTTACACTATTAAGACGTGCCACACATCCCATTCTCGCAAAGTGTGTAGGTGCCGCAACGGGTTTCTTGCATAGGCCCACTTCCCTTGCACTCCTCTTCTCTCTCCATGTCATTACAAAATATAATTTTAACCCTTCCAACATGCTTACATCTTAGAGCATCTCCACCAGCTACGGGTTGTACACCCGAAAAACTGTCTGATTTAATGGTGGGTGTAGATGTTGCCACTAAGTGGACGGCTGCCCCAACTGAGCCGCCATGTTATTCAAATTAAACTCATAAATTTAGCTTTGTATTGCATTAAAATTTAGATATTTTTCAGGGAAATTTAAACATAATAAAACTTAACGTTAATAATTTAAATCTAATCTAGGTCGAGGTCAACGACGGGAGAGGGCTCGCTAGCTAGGCTACTCTCATCATTGTTCACAGAATCACAGATGGCTGGCCCGCGAAGTGTCCTTTGCACGCCTCCCTCCTCCTCACCGCTGATGTTTCGCACGCCGCCCGGTGGTGCGCCTGCGCCTTCTCCATCGGGAGATTGCATTGACGCGCCACCCCATGGCGTCGTTGGTTTGCTCGACGGGAGGCTGGCAATTTTTTTGCACGGCGAAATGAGGATTGGACCTCAGCGGAAATTGGTGGTGAAGACGGGAGGCGACACGCCAGTTTAATGCCTGTGACTCCTCACCGCCTCCATGTGACACCATCCTGTTCCCGTATGGAAGTGGCCACGTCCGCCTCGAGAACTGACGAGACGGTTGGCGCCATTAAAACAAGGCTGGCCGGTGACCGGCCTCTGTGTCGATGGCAGGTTGGGCCCGTCCATTAAGAGGAGCCCTGGAGCTGGCCACGAAAGATGATGCGGACAAGAGGTTGCCGTACACTTTTTGGCCCGTCCGCACCGATGGGGCGCTGGTGGGAGCCTTTTTTTATGTATGTCCGACCCCCATCTAGCTATTGGAGAGTTCTAATAGGGGCGCTCGTGGAAATTCCTGTAGTAGAATAACCATCTTTTCATCGATTTACACACACATACCGAAGACAGAACATCTACGAAAGACAAGAGTTGTGGAGAGCTAAGATTGAATTAGTCACCACATGAGTTCTAAAAAACATATTTAAAAAGCGGTTGCATATATATATATACTACTCCCTCCGATCCATATTAGTGGGCATAGCTTTGTCTAAATTCATATGTATCTAGTTAAGTATTTAGACTAGATACATGTGTATCTAGACAAAGTTGTGCCCACTAATATGGATCGGAGGTAGTAGTTAGATTGCACGTGCAATGCACGTCTATATAATATGGTGTCATTTCATCCTCTCAATACAAAAAAAAAGGATAATTAATAATGAAATACATTTAACAATGACACTAATCACCCCACTTTATGCATCATCAACAATAATGTAAGTCTTTCCTCTTCCATCGACGTGCCTACGTCGCACCTGATAATCAGATGGTGTCACAGAGTGTTTCCCGATAATTTTCGTATCTTTTCCGTTTTCTGAAATTGATTGAAATACCGCCGGTTCGTCTCCTACACGCCGACGCGGTCGCCTATGCCCGTACGTTGCTACGGGTTAAATTTCTTTGAAAATTTATTAGGCTATGAAAAATTTCACTATTGGAGGCATAAAGACGACAACGTAGGGTTATTAATGCTGTCATTTGAATAAATTCTCTTTAAAGACAAATCTCATTGGAATTTTGATATAACTGAGCCCTTTGACAAAGTAAAATGGTAAAAAATACCACCTCCCAATAATATTGTCAAATCTATTTGCCGCCAGGCGACACGTGGAACCTGCCGCCACGGCCCTAGGCGGCACGCTGCACGAAAGGAGTTTTTTTTTTACATCAACGAAAATTTAATTTAATTTTCAACATTAGCGGAGATTGTTTTGACGAAACGAAAACCTAACATCATGATATGGATTATTTTCCCCGTCTTTCCTAAAAGAGGGGAAATAGTACGGATATATTCACTTGTACATTCTGCCTAGAATTTGGAGTCGAAAATTTGCACGACTGTAGGTCTCGAAAATATCTACATCCAGGTTTTTTTTGTGATTTTTGAAATCTTAAAATTTTATTTCGATTTTTTGGAAAAACGAGCTCCATGTAGCTCGGGTTCCAATATAGGTTTTCGGTCATACAATCAGCTTTGTTAATTCAAAACCAGACACCACGCAGACAATTAACAACTCTGATTCTACAACACTAATCAAGGAAATGCATCAAGGAAATGTGGCTCGGCTACTGTTCTTTTGTTTACCAAATCACGCACACGGATGCTACTTGTCTCCACCACAAATCTGTGTCCACTATTCTTCTTCCTCGCGTCTCCGGTAGCCTCGATGCTCATCTCCACCGCGCGCCGCGCACATGTTTGCTTTTTTAATAGTAGTATAGATAGAACGGAGTTTACTGAATATATTGTTGATGCACAAGTTAATTTGTTTAGAGCGAGGAAGAGCTTGTGCAACTAAATACTCATATATAGACATAATTATCGGAGTTAGACAAAAATTAGACGAAAACCAAAATATAAGTATTGATGGGGGTGGGGCCAAAAGACTTAAAAATTATACACGTAAGCCCTTCGAGAAAGAATCTTCACACCTTGGTAAAAAACAGGCAGCCCCTCTAACTTACACATAGCTCTGCCTATGCTGATCGCTTTTTTCTCTGAAGAACGGATTTTCCTAATCTCTTAAGTTTGTTTGTGTTTTTAACGGCGGGCACTTTTTTAAAAGAAAGAAACTAAGGATTATGCATATCGGATTCTTCTCATGAGAAAAAAACTACTAGAAAAATGCAAGAAGTGTGATGAACAGTTGAAGAATCTCCATATTCTAAATGTGGGAGACTTCCATCCACGAAAAAATATTAATGAAAAAAATGATCGCCATGGATGATATCGCTGAAAATACCTATTCCTTATCCTTGATAGCGATATGGAGAAGGGGCGTTTCTTATCGGAGAAAATATGTACTTCGTCCGATACATAATAAGTGTCGCATAGTTTCGAATTAACCCTAGATTAAAACCATGACACTTATTTTGGATCGGAGTGAGTATCTGTTTCTCAAAGAGTACCCAACTACCATTTGGAAAAGAGGCTAAGATTTTTCGCGGGTGAAAAAATATACACCCTGTCTAAAGAGTGAAGAATCTCCAAATATCACTTAGAAAAGGTTTTTTTTTTTAGAGGAACACTTAGAAAAGGTTTTCCCAGTGTAAAAATCTCAATCTGACTGAAATTGACTATCTACATATAGATGTTGTTGGACACCGAAATAGATATGAAAAAGAGGTTAGTCTTTGGACAAGCTCGAAAGATAAAAGTATATTCCTAGGCTGGATCTATATGTGATTTAGTCGGGACATAGCGTGCATACACATATATAAACAGAGCTAGAACAAGAGGAAAAGATACCAACGGAGGGAAAAGAAATGGAAGTAGTTCTCGGCCAGCTCCTCACGTAACAGGATTTAACACAAATTTAGGCAAGATGGTGAAACTAAGCAAAACAGTTTGCATACACTTTGGTCTTCGGGCTCACCTCCAAGAAATCGAAGACGTGCTGAATGCCAAGGGAAGGGAGGAAGTGTATTGAGGATCAGGATCGAATGAAGAGCTTGCTCGTTGACGGCCGGGAGGCACTATGTCATATGGACTTATGGGGGATCGACTATGTCATACGGACTTATGGAGGATCCCTCCCAATGGGCAAAGCATGCTTTTGTTAGTGAGTAGATATGCAAGTGCTACTTCTTAATGATCCTCTATATTTGTCGTTTAGTAATGTGCCAACTAACTAATCAAACAGCCGGTTTAATTAATTAAACTGTCGACGTTGCCTTCTTTTGACACACTATCTCTTCGAAGTTGGTTGACAACATGACATGGGCGCAAAACTGTACTTGACCTATCAGGGCAAAAGCAGGTAACGAGTCAAAAAAAATTAAAAAAATCCTTTGATATATACACAACCACCTAAGTGGTTTAGGAATTACTCCTAGCTAGGGAGGGCTGGATTGATTATCAAAATTTGGCTGTGGCTGATTAGACACAATCCCATACTAACGAAAGACAACATGGTTGCAAAACAATGCGAGGGGATCCTTCAGGTCGTTTCTAATCGTTACACAACCATGGAGCATCTTTTTGTTGAAAATATAAGCAATTTAGCTATTGATTTAATCCGCGAAAACAGTAAATAGTTTATGACTAGAATAACCAGAATTATACTAATCATGCGATCTACTTGAATAGTAGATAAATAGAACGAATCTAAAACAACTACTACAAGCAGAACTGTAGCAGTATCGTAAATAGGAAGATCAAGTAATCATACGGTGCAGCGGCAGCGGCAGCCGAAGCGTTGGCGTTGCTGTTGTCGCCCATGTCGTCGATGAAGAGGCTGCCGATGTCGGGGAAGAAGTCGTCGTTGGGGAAGAACTCGATGCCAGTAGTCGCGCGAGTGCGCTCCCCAAAAACCTGATCGCCCCTCTCCCGTACAGGGTCACAAAAGGTGGGGTTCCGGAGGCCTACTGTCCCTTCAACCGGTGCACGCCGGAAGACGGGATGGAGAAGACTTGGAAGACGGTGGCGCAAGGTTTTGGAACGGTGGTGCGAGACCATGTGTTGCGTATATGTGCCAAAATTGGCTTGGTTCGGTTTTATATAGTGCAGGTTGGGAGTCGAAGCAGCCCTCATAAACGCGTCCGTTTATGATTTAGAAACTGCCGTATTAAATACGCCCGTTTATGAATTAAAAACGGTCACAATAAACGTGTTTGTGAATCAAAAACGGCTGTATTAACCGTGTCTGTTAATGAATTAGAAACGGCCGTAATAAACGTGACCGTTACTAATTAATCAATGACTCATTAATTTTCAATTAACAAAATATAATAATGTGCCAATGAGAATTTCTGAATTTATCTTGGGCTAGTAAATACTAGTAAATTCCAACAATCCCCCACAAAGTCTCATTGGCTCATATCTCATCATTCAGTTCCAAAACATTGTTTTATATACCGGTACTCAGTGGAGACTGTTAAGTTGAACTTCCACTTAGAAACTTATGCTACACTAGATCACAACTTGGATAGTGGACTATGCCTTGAACTACAAGTTTGCTGCGACTTAGTTTCACACAAGCCCTTGACCAATACTGAGCTGCCGCAAGGCTTCCCCGCGGGTGGAGCTTATGCGTCATACTCCAAGACCTTTCATGAGTTTATTAAAGAGCACCCAACTCTCACGGACTGCGACGTTTAACAGTCAGACTCATATAGGTGTATTCCTCAAGAGATGCTCTGCAGGACAACATCTCCGCTTATAAAAGTAAGCCACTTGGAATACATTAAGATAAATATCAACCTGCCATACAGAATAGAAGAGTATTGCATCTTCATGGAGTGGGAAATATAATATAAGGATACTCTCCTCTCAGCTGCCCAACAGCTTGTCTCCCACTTCTAATTCACGGGATCTCCGATCACATAGAGTAGGTTACCACTGTGGACAACTCATACCGTGGGTCTCAAACCCATCTCCCTCGATGCACTATCTATCACATTACGTGATAAACCCTTTGTGAAGGGATCTGCCAAATTCTTAGACGTTTGGATATAATCCAACGCAATGACTCCGGAGTTCTTTAATTTTCGGACAGATTTCAATCTCCTCTTCACATGCCTTGATGACTTCATATTATCCTTAGAACTTTTAATCTTGTGTATCACAGTTTGATTATCACAGTTCATAAGGATAGCGGGTATTGGTTTTTCAACCACAGGTAAGTCCATCAAAAGCTCTCGAAGCCACTCTGCTTCAACAGTGGCTGTGTCCAACGCTGTGAGTTCTGCTTCCATAGTTGACCTCGTTAAGATGGTCTGCTTGCAAGACTTCCAGGAAACAGCTCCACCACCGAGTGTAAACACATAACCACTCGTGGCCTTAATCTCATCAGCATCAGATATCCAATTTGAATCACTATAACCCTCCAGTACCCTCGGGTATCCAGAGTAGTGAATTCCATAGCTCGCAGTGCCTTTTAAATAACGCATAACTCTCTCGAGCGCATGCCAATGATCATCTCCCGGATTAGAAACAAACCGGCTCAACTTGCTCACAGCAAAAGAGATGTCAGGCCTCGTGGCACAAGCCAAATACATAAGCGAGCCAATAATCTGAGAATATCTCAGTTGATCTCTAGCAGTCTGTTGATTCTTTCGAAGCAACACACTAGGATCATATGGTGTCGGAGAAGGCTTACAGTCGTCATACCCGAATCGACTCAAGACCTTTTCCACATAGTGAGACTGAAGCAGTGTAATCCCACCATCACCATCTCTCAGCAGCTTGATGTTCAAGATAACATCGGCTACTCCTAGATCCTTCATCTCAAAGCAACGAGATAAGAAATCCTTAACCTCCTTGATTAGATCAAGGTTGGTTCCAAAGATCAGTATGTCATCGACATACAGACAGAGAATAACTCCCTCGCCCCCACCATAGCGATAGTACACACATTTGTCAGATTCGTTTATAATGAAACCTGCAGCAGTTAAAGTTCTTTCAAACTTTTCGTGCCATTGCTTAGGAGCTTGCTTAAGGCCATATAAGGACTTCAACAACTTGCACACCTTTGCTTCCTGACCAGGTACTACAAAACCATCGGGCTGATCCATGTAAATTTCCTCGTCTAACTCTCCATTTAGGAAAGCTGTCTTCACGTCCATTTGATGAACGAGAAGCCCATGAGGCAGCCAATGAAAGTAGCACTCGAATCGTGGTCAGTCTAGCCACAGGTGAGTAAGTATCAAAGAAGTCTTCACCTTCTTTCTGGGTATAACCCTTGGCCACAAGCCGCGCCTTGTACTTCTCAATAGTACCATCAGGCCTAAGCTTTTTCTTGAACACCCACTTACATCCTACAGGTTTACACCCATAAGGACGATCAGTGACTTCCCAGGTTCCGTTAGCCAAGATGGAATCCATCTCGCTACGAACAGCTTCCTTCCAGTAGTCAGCATCAATAGATGCATAGGCTTCTGAAATGGTACTAGGGGTGTCATCAACAAGGTACACAATGAAATCATCACCAAAGGACTTTGCAGTCCTCTGTCTCTTGCTCCTAACAGGAGCTTCATTGTCATCCTCCACAGGGTTATCAGTGTGTTCTATCGAAATGGTAGGTTCAGGAATAACAGCTAATTCCTGACTAGATGTGCTAGGTATCTCCTGATTTGATGAGCTAGGCATACCCTTCATGGGAAAGATATCCTCAAAGAAAGTCGCATCCTTCGACTCCATAATCGTACCAACATGAACGTCGGATACCTCAGATTTGACTACCAAAAATCTATAACCAACGCTATGAAAAGCGTAGCCCAGAAGAACACAATCCACGGTTTTTGGTCCAAGCTTGCGCTTCTTGGGAATTGGAATATTGACTTTCGCCAAACAGCCCCAAGTACGTAAGTAAGAGAGTTTCAACTTTTTCCTTTCCCATTCCTCAAATGGAGAAACAGTTTTATCTTTTATGGGAACTCGGTTTAGGACATGACAAGCTGTCAATAGAGCCTCCCCCCACCATGCCTGAGACAGTCCCGAAGTGTCTAACATGGCGTTAACCAAATCAGTTAGAGTTCGGTTCTTTCTTTCAGCCACTCCATTTGACTGAGGCGAGTAGGGAGGCGTCCTCTCATGTATTATACCATGTTCCGCACAAAACGAATCAAATTCATTGGAAAAATATTCTACCACGATCAGACCTTAGCCTTTTAATCTTTCGATCAAGTTGGTTCTCTGCTTCAGCTTTATAGTTTTTGAAGTAGTTTAAAGCCTCATCTTTTGTTTTCAGAAAATACACATAACAATATCTAGTGGAGTCATCAATAAGCGTCATGAAATATTTCTTTCCGCCTTTTGTCAACACGCCATTCATCTCACAAAGATCTGAATGTATAAGTTCCAGTGGCGCCAAGTCTCTTGCCTCCGCAGCCGTATGAGACTTGCGAGGTTGCTTAGCTTGCACACACACTTGACACTTGGAACCTTTGACAGTAGTGAATTTCGGAATTAAATCCAAATTAGCTAGCCGCGTCATGCAACCAAAGTTAATATGACAAAGTCGTGAATGCCAAACATTATATTCAAATTCGTGACAAATATGATTAATAACTTTGGTGCAAATATCTGACAAAGATAGGCGGAACAAGCCTCCGCACTCATAGCCTTTACCAACAAATTGTCCATACTTAGATATTACAACTTTATTGGACTCGAAAACCAACTTATAACCATCTCGACACAGAAGAGATCCGCTAACGAGATTTTTATTGATGGAGGGCACATGATGAACGTTCTTCAGGCGCACGGTCTTCCCCGAAGTAAACTTCAGATCGACCGTACCAACACCACGAACAGAAGCATGTGAGTTGTTCCCCATCAGCACGGGAGAAGTCCCTGTGACCTGGTAAGAAGAAAACATGGAAGCATCAGCACAAACATGTACATTGGCACCAGTGTCAATCAACCATTCAGGAGAATGACAAACTGAAAGAATGGTAGGAAATATACCGTACCCAGATTCCTTCATCTCAGTGTCGCCGATGACAACATTGGCAGTCTTGCCGCTGTTCTCGATGTGCGAAGCTCATGGCGGTTAGGACAGCGAGGTGCCCAGTGATTCGGATCACCGCAAACATGGCATGCTCCCTTCCTTGGCTTATTGTTGTTCTTCTTGAAGTTGGTAGACTGTGAAGGCTTGTGCCTATCGTCAGACTTGCCTTTACCCCCGATTTGTTCTTGTTAAACTTGGCTTGTGGCGGCTGGTAATTCTTCTTCTGTACCACATGGGCACTAGAACCAGCCTCAGCAACTCGAGCACGTGTATCCTTTGCTCTCGCCTTCTCTTCAACATCAAGCGACCCAATGAGATCCGAAACGGAAAACTCTTGTCTCTTGTGTTTCAGAGAAGTAGCAAAGTTGCTCCACGAAGGTGGAAGCTTGGCGATAATGCCACCGGCAACAAACTTGTCCGGTAAATTACACTTAAAGTGCTCAAGTTCCTTAGCGAGTGACTGTATCTCATGAGCCTGCTGTACAACAGAGCGCTCATCAGTCATCTTGTAGTCATAGAATTGCTCCATGACGTACAGCTCGCTGCCAGCGTCCGAGGCACCAAACTTGGCCTCGAGCGCATCCCACATGTCCTTGCCGTTATCAAACGACATATACGAGTCCACAATGGAGTCGTCAAGAACACTCAGGGCACCCTTGAAAAGGGTATCGAGCTTCTCAAAAGCTTCCAGTTGTTCAGCATTGAGATCGCCCTCAGGCTTGCCTTTGGTGGCAGCATAGCAGTTACTTTTTGAAACCAGTAAACTGCTCTCATGCGCCACCGTTTATACTGTACCCCTTTGAAGGGAAACGGCCTCATAGACGCGAGAAAGCCAGGCGCAGCAAATTGCCTATAATCAGGTTTTTGGATTGTTGAAATATAAGCAATTTAGCTATTGATTTAATCCGCGAAAACAGTAAATAGTTTATGACTAGAATAACCAGAATTATACTAATCATGCGATCTACTTGAATAGTAGATAAATAGAACGAATCTAAAGCAACTACTACAAGCAGAAACTGTAGCAGTATCGTAAACAGGAAGATCAAGTAATCATACGGTGCAGCGGCAGCCGAAGCGTTGGCGTTGCTGTTGTCGCCCATGTCGTCGATGAAGAGGCTGCCGATGTCGGGGAAGAAGTCGTCGTTGGGGAAGAACTCGATGCCAGTAGTCGCGCGAGTGCGCTCCCCAAAAACTGATGCCCCTCTCCCGTACAGGATCACAAGAGGCGGGGTTCCGGAGGCCTACTGTCCCTTCAACCGGTGCACGCCGGAAGACGGGATGGAGAAGACTTGGAAGACGGCGGCGCAAGGTTTTGAACGGTGGTGCGAGACCATGTGTTGCGTATATGTGCCAAAATTGGCTTGGTTCGGTTTTATATAGTGCAGGTTGGGAGTCAAAGCAGCCCCCATAAACGCGTCCATTTATGATTTAGAAACTGCCGTATTAAACACGTCCGTTTATGAATTAAAAACGGTCACAATAAACGTGTTTGTGTTGTTAGAATAGCCGTGTCGTGTACTCCAAGATGTAAAGCCCATCGATGTATAAGGATAGAGGCGTAGCCGTGTGCTCCAAGTTGTAAACAACCTGATGTAAATCCTTTTGAGGTTGTTGGTTAAACCTCCATATATAACACGCACGGTGTGCCCCAAAAGGGTAAGACACCTTAACCTAAATTTACATGGTATCAGAGCGATTCCTCCACAAACGCATCTAGCCAATCTTAGATCGCATCCATGGCGTCTTCCAGCCAGTCTGCCGTCCCCTCCAATCCTTTCGGCAGTCCTGTATCCGAGAAGCTCACCAAGAACAACTTCATCATGTGGCAGACGCTAGTACTCCCTGCTGTGCGTGGGGCACGGCTTCAGGGATTCCTCGACAGCTCACGCAAGCCGCCGTCGAAGGAGATCGCCGTCAAGGACGGCGACAAGACAATCAAGGTGGAGAACCCGGACTACGGTGTCTGGGTCGCGCAGGACCAGCAGGTCCTGCACTTCCTCGTGTCCTCTCTCTCAAGGGAGATTCTACCTCACGCCGTGTCAGCAACTACGGCGGCGGAGCTCTGGGACACGCTCCAAGAGATGTATGCGGCAAGATCGCGTGCACACACCACCAACACACGCATCGCCCTCGCCAATGCAGAGAAGGAGCCAAATCCATGGCGGAATATGTCGCCGGGTTAAAAACCCTGGAGA
The DNA here is from genome assembly GCA_947311845.1 of Poa pratensis. Taxonomy (NCBI): domain Eukaryota; kingdom Viridiplantae; phylum Streptophyta; class Magnoliopsida; order Poales; family Poaceae; genus Poa; species Poa pratensis. Next base: position 6,980,778 of record CAMZMU010000043.1, read on the forward strand.
ACGAGATGATCTCCGCCGGCAAGTACCTCGATGACGAGGACATGGTCTCCTACACCCTTGCCGGCCTCAAGGACCCCGAGTACAACTCGCTGGTCTCTGCCATCCTCGCCCGAGAAACCCCAATCACGGTTAGTGACCTGTATCAGCAACTTCTGTCTTATGAAAGTCGCCAGCAGATGATCCGTGGAGCATATGCGCAATCCTCTGCCAACGCAGCCATGCGCGGCGGACGCGGGCGCTTCGGTGGACGAGGTCCCGGAGGCCGCGGCAGGCAAGGCCGTGGCTACAATGGAGGTGGCCCGAGTGGTCACGGCGGCTACAACAACCACGGCGGCAACGGCTACAACAACCACGGCTACAACAACCACGGCGGCAACAACCGTGGCCGCGGCAACTACAACAACAACGGCCGTGGCCGCGGAGGCGGTGATCGCCCGCGATGCCAGCTCTGTGGTGTCGTGGGCCATGTCGTCACCGACTGCTGGTACCGCTATGACGCGGACTTTGTTCCCAAGGAGAGAACTGCTGCCGCTGCCTACAACACCAACTACGGCAACTACAACAACAGCAACTACAACAACGGCAACTACGGCAACTACAACGGCAACTACAACAGAAATTATCACAACTACAATGGTGGTGCCGATAATCCGTGGCACATGGATACAGGTGCCACTAATCATGTCACTGGAGAATTAGAGAGCCTCCATGTCCATGACAAGTATCATGGCAATGATCAAGTCCACACCGCTAGCGGTGCAGGTATGGCTATTAACCGCATTGGTCATTCTATTATTTCAACTCATGATCGAAATCTTCATCTAAATAATATTTTACATGTTCCGGATGAAAGCAAAAATTTAATCTCTGCTCATAAATTTGTCAATGACAATCATGTTTTTCTTGAAATTCATCCGCAATTCTTTTGTGTCAAGGATCAGGTCACGAGGAGAACTCTGGTTGACGGTCCTTGTAGGGATGGCCTATATCCTCTTCCCGATACATCCACTCCATCCAAACAAGTCTTCAGCTCCACCAAGCCATCCCATGAACGTTGGCATCATCGCTTAGGTCATCCGGCATCTACAATAGTTCGTCAAATTATTAGCAAAAATAATCTTCCTTGTTCCAGTGAGATAAAGATTCTGTTTGTGAGGCATGTCAAAAGGCAAAAGGTCACCAATTGCCTTACCCTAGATCCACTAGTGTTTCTCATCATCCATTAGAGTTGATTTTCTCCGATGTATGGGGTCCAGCCCCTGATTCTTTTGGTCGCAAGAACTATTATGTCAGTTTTATCGATGATTTTAGCAAGTTCACGTGGATCTATCTTCTCAGACATCGCTCTGAAGTGTTTCATATATTTCATGAATTTCAAGCCATTGTTGAACGTCGTTTTGAACGAAAGATAATTACTTTACAATCTGATTGGGGAGGAGAATATGAGAAATTGAATTCTTTCTTTAGAACTATAGGCATTACGCACCATGTTTCTTGTCCACATGCTCATCAACAAAATGGGTCGGCTGAAAAAAAAACATAGACATATTGTAGAAGTTGGTCTCTCACTTCTCGCTCAAGCCTCCATGCCTCTAAAATATTGGGATGAAGCTTTTATAGCTGCGGTTTATTTGATCAATCGCCTTCCTACCAAACTTCTTGGTTTCTCCACTCCACTAGAAAAACTTGAACACATCAAACCAGATTATGGTTCTCTCCGCATATTTGGCTGCGCGTGCTATCCCAATCTTCGTCCTTTTAATGCACGCAAACTTCAGTATAGATCTGTTCAATGTGTTTTCTTGGGCTATAGCAATCTTCATAAAGGTTTTTAATGCCTTGATCTCAATTCTGGTCGAATCTATATCTCTAGAGATGTTATTTTTGATGAAACTATTTTTCCGTTTGCCAAATTACATGCAAATGCTGGAGCACGGCTTCGATTCGAAATTTTGTTGCTATCTCCGAACCTCCTAAATCCGGATCAATTCGATCATGGGGGTGAAAATAATGATGATCAAATTATTGCGGCTAATAACCCTACTAATATTACTTGTGAGCCTTTCCTTGTACAGACAGAACATCAAGAAGAAAATCGAGAAGAAAATCGAGGTGAAAACGGTGCTCCTGCATGTCTGCAGGTGCATGACACGGAAACACCAGGAAGATCGCCTCGGGATCGCCGAAGATCTCCTCAATCATTGCCTCAATCATCGCCGGAGCCTCGCGGCGAATCATCTGTCGCCACGTCATCACCGTCGCATGTCTCCTCTGCATGGCGCCAGCGCCACGACAGGATCTTCTGCGGACACCTCTTTCGCCTGTGAGCGGACACACGAGAGCGACAGGATCATCTGCGCCACACGACGGCAATCCCGAGAGAGATGCTCCTGCGGGCAGCGATCCCAGCATAGATCCTTCTGTCGTGCCTGCTGCTCCAGGTGCCAGATCCTCTGTGGCTGCAGATCCTGCAGCTTCACCCGTGCGGCGCCCCGTAACAAGACTTCAAAGAGGTATTGTTCAACCAAGAAAAATCACAGATGGCACTGTTCCCTATGGGCTACCCAAAAAGAGGCATACAAATGGTATTATTAGATATGCTAATCTTGCTACTACGGGTGAACCAGAAAATTTAGGAGAGGCACTAAAAAATAAAAAATGGAAATGTGCAATGGATGAAGAATATAATGCACTCATGCAAAATAGGACGTGGCATTTAGTCTCACCACAATATGCTGGCAAGAATGTTATAAATTGCAAGTGGGTCTACAAAATTAAAAGAAAATCTGATGGTAGTATAGATAGATATAAAGCTAGATTAGTTGCTAAAGGTTTTAAGCAGAGATATGGTATTGACTATGAGGACACTTTTAGTCCTGTAATCAAACCAGCAACTATTCGTCTTGTGTTATCTATTGCTGTGTCCAGGGGGTGGAGCCTACGACAGCTAGATGTGAAGAATGTGTTTCTCCATGGTGTTCTGGAGGAAGATGTCTATATGAGACAACCACCTGGGTATGAAGTTAAAGGAAAAGATAAGTACATTTGCAAACTTGACAAAGCCTTGTATGGGTTAAAACAAGCTCCCCGAGCGTGGTTCTCCAAGCTGAGTACAAAATTGCAAGCACTTCATTTTCAATCATCCAAGGCAGACACATCACTATTCTTTTATTCTAAAGGAAAAATTATCATCTTTGTTCTAATATATGTTGATGATATAATTGTTGCTGGCTCATGTCCGAAAGCAACTATGTCACTCCTTCGAGATCTTCAAAAGGAGTTTGCTCTAAAGATTTAGGTGATGTGCACTACTTTCTTGGCATTGAGGTAAAGAAGATAAAAGATGGTTTATTGCTGACACAAGATAAGTACACCTCGGATGTATTGAAGAGAGTAGGTATGGCTAATTGCAAACCTGCTAATACACCTATATCCACTAGTGAGAAGTTATCAGCATTTGGAGGAGATACTCTTGGAATAGAGGATTCTACTAGATATAGAAGTATAGTTGGTGCATTACAATACCTGACCCTCACTAGACCAGATATTTCTTACTCTGTCAACAAAGTATGCCAATTCTTACATGCACCAACTACTGTACACTGGACAGCAGTTAAAAGAATACTGAGATATCTCAAGTTTACTCCTAATCTCGGGTTGAAGTTCGTGAAGTCTTCCTCTATGCATGTTAGTGCATTCTCTGATGCAGATTGGGCAGGCAGCCCAGATGACAGAAGATCAACTGGTGGTTTGCTGTATTCCTTGGACCGAATTTAATTTCATGGAGTGCAAGAAAACAAGCCACAGTCTCTAGGTCCAGTATAGAGGCAGAATACAAGTCTCTTGCAAATGCCACAGCTGAAGTCATGTGGGTTCAAACCCTACTTAAGGAACTACGAGTTCCTCATCCTTCAGCAGCACAGTTATGGTGTGACAATATGGGTGCAACCTATCTCTCAGCTAATCCAGTATTTCATGCTAGAACTAAGCACATTGAAGTTGATTATCATTTTGTTCGAGAAAGAGTAGCTCAGAAATTAGTGGATATTCGATTTATTCCTACAGGTGATCAAGTTGCAGATGGTTTCACAAAACCACTTACAGTTCGTCAACTCGAAGCTTTTAGAAACAATCTTAACTTAGATAAGTTATGATTGAGGGGGTGTGTTAGAATAGCCGTGTCGTGTACTCCAAGATGTAAAGCCCATCCGATGTATAAGGATAGAGGCGTAGCCGTGTGCTCCAAGTTGTAAACAACCTGATGTAAATCCTTTTGAGGTTGTTGGTTAAACCTCCATATATAACACGCACGGTGTGCCCCAAAAAGGTAAGACACCTTAACCTAAATTTACATGTGAATCAGAAACGGCTGTATTAACCGTGTCTGTTAATGAATTAGAAACGGCCGTAATAAACGTGACCGTTACTAATTAATCAATGACTCATTAATTTTCCCAATTAACAAAATATAATAATGTGCCAATGAGAATTTCTGAATTTATCTTGGGCTAGTAAATACTAGTAAATTCCAACATTTTTTTCCTTTTTTTTATAAGGGAATATATTAATATCAAGAAGATAACAATTACATCCAGCCTCTGCAACAACAGAATGTCAAGAGCTAGTCAAAACATAAATGATGCACACAGCCAAAAAAATACCCGTCGAACAATCAGCGAAGCAGCAGAAACTACCATCATCATAGGCAACACCTGGACTGCCAAAAAGGTTCTCCAAAAAACGACGCCTTCAATAAGAGAACCGTGCAAATACACTGTCGTCACCTGGATGTGTAGGAAATAGTTAGCTTGATCAATTTACATCTGGCTAAAAGCAGGAGCGGAGCTAGGCCATTATCGGGGTTGACCCAAGTGTGTGGGCATCTCTTGTTGATGTGCTTAAGCCAGCAGGGTGCAGTCGTAAGTTGAGGTGGTGCAGAAGCTGGTTTATTGACTAAAGCAGTGGATATGTCTCTTAGGCCTCGGTTCATGTGCACCCCAAGGGTCTACGATGGATGCTCATGGCAGTAAGCAAATGCTCATACTGTTGGCTTGCAGCTATGCGTTGAGCCATCTAGAAGTTGTACAACAGAGCATGCTTTGAGAAAACATGGCACAGTGTCACAAGCTGAATTGATCTGCTATGTTTGTTCAATTATGTTGTATTGGGCAGAGTTACAACCCTACCGAGGATAGGAAGGCGGCAATGCGTGCTAGGGCCGGGTACTGGTTCTGTGACATCACGCTGGTGGTGCTCTAGAAACTAGGGTTTCCCTCTCCGGTCAACTAACAGCTACAAGAACCAACACGAGGAACAAGAACAAGAGTAGGCGATTAATTCTCTATTAAACATGCGCTCGATAATGTAGACGGTAGATGCTTTTGTTTGGCTAGCAGCTGACCTAGGACTTGTGTAGTTCTTTTATATTTTAATATATTTTTTGTTTGCAGATAGCCTCCGAAGTCTGTTCCATTATCGTGAATTAGTGGATGCCAACCACGAGGTAGTATGAAAATAGGAGTTACTTAAAAAAACTCCTAATTGAGGGTAAATTCATAAAACATGTTCACTCTCTTAATGGGTGTATGTACTGCATGCTCTTAAGTTGTTTTGTTCATCCGAAGTTTTTAATCTTTTCACACGTAATTCTATGAAAATCCAGCCAAAAAAATATGTTCATATCTGTACGAAAATCTCTAAAACAAAAAACGGAGCATGTAATTTGTCAAATTGGACCACTTTGTAAGAAATTACAGAAGGTGTAACTGCACCGACGACGACGATCGGATCTGGATCCTGATGCGACATCCTTACGCGGAGCGGATCCATGGAGTACATACTGCCCTCGATATAACACCGATCAGTGCGACGCATCCACGGCTGACAAGACCCGTACGTGATGGCTGTCCATGGCGGCGCCGGCGAAGAACCGGGGTGGTCGGACCTCCCCCGCGACCTCCTCTCCACCATCTACCTTGGACACGCCTCCGCATACGACCGTGCGCGCTTCGCCGCTGTCTGCAAATCGTGGCGCGCCGTCGCGGGCTGGCACCGGCGGCTGCCGGTACTGCCGCTGCTGCTCCCAACCAACGATGGCGTCAGGCGCGACCTAAAGTCATGGGCGTACAGCCCCGAGGACAGCAGGGCGCTGCGGTTCCCAGCTCTCCGGTCGTTTATTCAGGGCCACCGCTTGTCGGATCCCACGAGGGCGGCTGGATCGCCACCATCTCGTGGATCGACCAGCTCTGCGTCGTTAACTTTTTCACCGGTGCTACGGGGCGACTCTCATCAAAACAGAGGTACATCGAGTGCGCATGTCCATTATCTTTGAAGATATTCGTCATGGCAAACGTCCAGAAAGTCGCATTTTCCGCGGACCCTAGCTCAGGCAGCTGCATCCTCGCAGCAATGACACGGCACTGCAACATAGCGCTCTGCAAAGTTGGTTGCCGGGATAGTGGGTGGACGACGAATGCATGCGGCACCAACAGATATTGGGTTATAGACATCACCTTCTTCCACGGCGACCTCTATGGCTTTACTAGCACGGAGCTCTTCAAGTTCAACATCGACCTGGATAAACACGTACGGCGCTCCGGTGGCCAACCCAATGTACCGCGTAGATGTCGCAATGAGTGCGTTGCGTGTGTTTGGCGGGGCGACCTACATCTTTGAACTACATGGCAGGCTAGCAATAGCAGTGAAGGTCTATCTAGAAAGAAGACACCAAAATATCTTTTTCAGGGTGTTTGATCTTGGCGAAGGCGACACGACGTGGAAAGAGGTGACGAGTCTAGGAGACCATGCCTTGTTCCTTGGGCGAGCGTCTAAGGCGGTCAATGTTTCGAGAGCAGGCAACCGTGGTCAAGTTAAAGGGAACCACATCTACTATGCTGAGGAAGAATCCTATCTCCACAACCATGTGAGGTGCTTACCAAGTTGGATAGCGGTAGTTGCGTAGTATGTTGTTGGGAAAGAAAAGACGGACACTCCTTAGAAAAGATCTTGTCACGTGGATACTATTACGTGGAGGCGGTAATGGATGTATTAGTTGTATGTGGCTTTGGCCTCCTGAATTTTAATTCCCCATCCACTATGTATCCACGCTTATCTTATGTAGAAATACTATTTATGATATTTTATATTGTCGATTTATTTAGGATAATTACAACAGAAATATGTGGCATCAAAAATATGAATGACCGGGGTCACTTAGGGCGTATACAATGGTTAATGGATGATAAGACAGTCTTATCTATTTTTCTTGTTATATCTAGTAACCGGATATTACTCGATCTCTTAGTTGAGAGTATACATGGCTATTTTCTTTCGTTTCATCTCATCCACCTCAGCGATCACACTACGTGGCAACGGTAAGATATAGCCATTATACATGTGTGCTTTGGGCTGGAGCTGACAAGCAAAGAATGGCGGAAAAGGGCTATCTCAATCTGTAGTGCTCGGATGAAGGCTTGGTTCATCAATCGATTTTTTTGTTCGTCGATTTCTCGACGAACGTTGGCCGCCCTCCGAGGGATCGGGGCGCACGATCCCCCTCCCCCACCGTCTAATCGACGCCCCACGGATAGTCCGATGTTTGATTCTCAGAGCACACCATCACCAACCCTGAATCGCTACAATGAAGCAAGAAATCCCCCGATGGCATAAAAAAACCATGAGCGGATAAACACAGAAAATGGTCCCCTCACTCCTCCTCGCCAAAGAAGACAACGATGCAGCTCCACTGTTGGCGGTTGCAACCACGATGGTGGTTCGCAGCTCCTGCTCCAGCCGCTTGTAGTTGTAGCATGGTGTGACATGCGTTACTCCTTGTAGTCGCCGTATCAGCCCTAGTTGTAGGTGCTCGTAGCATCAACGGCGGCTGTTCGTAGCTCGGACGACGGTCGCTTGTAGCCATGGGCAAAGTCCCCTTAGTGCAAGGTAGGGCTGTTTTCGCAAAACATTATATATATGTAGCTATTTTCTTTGGTGTATACTCAAATACTAGCTATTGTCGGTGATTAGTCTCTCCGTCCTCACCTCTCTCTCCTGCTACAGTTCCCAGCGGCGAAAAGGGAGGCGAGTTCCGTTCCCCATCTTCTCGCCGGACCGAGGCCGGATCTCGGCCTCCTCCTGTCGCTCGGCGGCGGGAGGAGGTGGGGATCTTGGTCCTCGCGTCCTGGCGCGTAGTTAGGGTAGGATTAGACCCAGGCGGCGGCGAATGGAAGGATCGACCGCCGTATAGGGTAAATAAGGCGCGGCTCTCCCCTTCCCTCGGTGCGGCCTCCGGCGGCGCTGGGGCGAGAGCGGTGGTGTGCTGCCTCTCCGCCGCGGCGAGAGGATCTTTGTCCCGCCGATCCGTTCTGGATCGTGCGGTTTCTGTCCGGTTCATCCTCTGCATCCGTGCTCCCCGGCCGTGGCGGCGAGGGGAGCTGGTGGTGCTGGAGGGGTGGCTCCGTTTTGGTGCTGGTGGTTCTGGGCTTCCTCTCCTGCGGCGAGTCGACCGGCCGGCCATGGTGGCTTGGGGAGTGGCGTTTGGAGAGGGTGGCTCGCGGCGGCTGGTCTGGGTGTTGTTTCCGACGGCTGGAGGTTTGGTGGTGCGGTGGAGGTGCTGCTGGACCGTGTTCGTTCATCGCGTCAAGTTGCCGTCGCGGGGCGGCGGCCGAGCTCTGCGGTCTTCTTCGACAAGGAGTGCAGCTTCCTCTTCGGCGGCTCGTGGTACGGCGGCGGCGGCGTCGCCCAGGCGTTTTGGCTAGCGGAGGGTCTGATCGCGTTCTTTCCTGGGTGCACAGGGTGCTGTGTGCAGTTTGCAGGGGTCCGTATGTAATTTCTGGTTCTCTGTTTTATGAATCAGATCCTATTCAAAAAAAAAATACTAGCTATTGTCAGCTCATTCTGCAAAAAAAAAAAGGGTAAAAAAGACCAATTGGGCCAGTGACTGTATCCTAAGCCTACCTGGGCCTTCTTCGGCCGCGCGGGGAAAACCTGGGATGGCCTCCTGGGCTCCTGGCGGGCTGGACGAGCGCATCGCTTTGCTTCGCACGAAACCCCGGCAAACCCTATTTGCCGCGTAACGCGGGCGTGATACAGCTCCGCGCACCCCCGGTGCATTATCGAGTCTATCTGGGCCGGGCCCGTTTACTACACCGACTTGCTTCGTCTCCGTTCAAAATAATTATTCGTGTAGTTTCAAAAAAAAAATTTGTAGTTTCAAAATAAATGTTCATGTAGTCTCCGTTCACCGACCCATTTATGTTCACTTTTAAAATCGTCTAAGAATAGTTTATGTTCACAGACCCTTTTTTGTTTAATATTTAAAATCGTTCACTTTAAAATCGTTCAAAAATAGTTTTCGTTCACCGACATTTTTTATTCACTTTTTAAAATCGTTCCAAAATAGTTTCTGTTCACTTTTTGAAAAATTTTAAAAATTAGCTTTGTTCACACGCCTTTCTGTCACTTTCTAAAAATAGTTTCCGTTCACCGACATGTTCACCGACATTTTCTGTACACTGTTAAAATCGTTCTGAAATAGTTTCTGATCAATTTTCAAAATCGTTCAAAATTAGTTTTCGTTCAAATAACTATTTTGTTCACTGTTAAATTTGTTCAAAACAGCGTTCATCGGCCTATTCTGTTCACTTTTAAAATCCTCAAAAACGTTTTTCTCACCGGCCTTTTCTTTTCACTTTTTAAAATCGTTCAAAATGAGTTTTCGTTCACTGCCATTTTCTATTTTTTAAATCGTTCAAAAATATTTTTTGTTCACCGGCCTTTTCTGTTCACTTTTAAAATCGTTCAAAAATACTTTTCCAATACCGGCCTTTTCTGTTCATTTTTTAAATAATTTAAAAATAACTTTTGCTCATTGGTCTTTTCTGTTCTTTTTTTAAAATCGTTCAAAAGAGTTTCCGTTCATCGCCATTTTCTATTTTTTTTTATCGTTTAAAAATAATTTTCGTTCACCAGCTTTTTTCGTTCACATTTAAAATCGTTCAATAATTTTTAGTTCACCGGCCTTTTTTATTCACTTTTAAAATCGTTCAAAAATAGTTTCCGTTCACCTCTATTTTCTGTTTATTTTAAGCTCGTTCAAAAATAGTTTTTGTTCACTACCTTTTCTGTTCACTTTTTAAAACCGTTCGAAATAGATTTCGTTCAAAGACCTTTTCTGTTCACTTTTAAAATCGTTCAAAAATAGTTTTTGTTTCAACGATTTTTTCTGTTAAATTTTAAAATCATTCAAAATTAGTTTTTGTTCACCGGCCTTTTCTGTTCACTTTTTGGAATCGTTCAAAAATTGTTTTCGTTCACATGCCTTTTCTGTTTACTTTTAAAATCATTCAGAAATAGTTTTTGTTTACCAGCTTTTTTGTTCGCTTTTAAACTCGTTCAAAATAGTTCGTCCACCGCCATTTTCTATTTATTTTTAAAAATCATTCAAAACAGTTGTCGTTCACCGGCCTTTTCTATTCACTTTAAAATCGTTCGTAAATAGTTTTCGTTCACCGGCCCTTTATTCACTTTTAAAATCATTCAAAAATAGTTTTTATTCACCGCTATTTTCTGTTCATTTTTTAAAATCGTTCAAAAATAGATTTTGTTCACCACCATTCTTTCACCTTTTGAAACTAATCAAAGGAGTTAAATTTTCTAACTGAAAAGTTCAAATTAAATAAAGTTCTTATTTTAAAAACCTTTTGAGTAACATAAATGTTCATATTTAAAAATCGTTTGAATAATATAATTGTTCATATTTATAAATTGTTCTAATTTAATAAATGTTCATAGTGAAAAAATCGTTCAAAATAAAAATGTTTATATTTTGAAAATCATTCAAATAACATAAATATTCATATTAAAATCGTTCAAATATGATAAATATCATTTATTATTATTTTACATGTGTTTATATTTAATTTTTAGAACGATTTTTTCTCTTCTATTTTTAAAAAACGTGAACTCATATTATTATTATCAAAACATTAAAGAAGAAAAACGAAAGAAAAAGGACAAGCAGTACCTGTTATTGGGTCGCGTTCGGAGCGGACCATGTAGCGATCGCGCGGGAAATTTTCTGACTGGACAACCGTGGGTCGGCGGCGGTGCAGTCGATGACAGAGTTAACCGCGGCGAGCGGCAGCGACATAGGTGGAGATGATGTGTTAGTGAGGAGTGTAAACACGTTCAAACCTACAGTACAAGATTATCTCGTATATGACCGTCGAAACGAAAAAATTACAACACGAAAGTTGTGCGAAACGTTGAGATTAACTCCTCGTCAAATGATATTTCAAACGGTCAACCAAGTGCGACGAATTTGATAAAATTATTCTCTATAAAAGTTCCAAACATCGATTCAAAATTGAGAATTTACAATTGATGAAACTTGAAACTGAGTACAGGAATGAAACCTACTCATGGATGCCGCATAAATTTCATGTACACATTATTTTAAAGTAGTTCAAACGCGCACGACACATATAATGCATTTTGAAAAACAAATTGCAAGAAGCAATTTATTTCTTACCTGCTGCAAGAATCAAGGAAACAGGAACCTGCTAATATCCCAGTTTTCAAAATAAATGAAGTACGTTCGTGCATGTATGTTTATGAAAGTAATTTGAACATGCAAGAAGCGGAGAAACAGGAAACAGCCAACTATCCATTCAAGAGAAACAGGAAACGATCCATTCAGGTGCGAAGCACGAAAAGGAGGTGCTACTCCTTCCGACGCAAGTGGGGCAGGAAAAGGAGGCCCATTAGTATCAGAAGGTACGCCTAAGATTGTTCCGTCCGCGTAACGCGGAGAGCACCCCGAAACCCTGCCTCCTCTGGTCGACGCAGCCGCCGGCGCTAGGTGCTACTGCTCGCCTCCTCGGCTACACGTCCCACCGCCGGCTCTCCGCGCATGCACCACGCTCCCGGCCGCCGGATCATCCGATTTCCGCCGGCCCTCCCCGGCCTGTCCCCCAAGCAACAGTCGACCGAGCTCATGGGGGACGCAGGGGGACGCGCGGGCGCAGCGCATGGTCGTCGACCGAGCTCCCGAACTTCCAGCTCGACGACCTCGGAAAGAACGGCTAAGGCAGCGCTTTGGAAATGGATTAGTGGAACCTTAGCAGCACCAGTCAGAAGTGAAGCCCCCCAAATGGGATCAAATGGATATTCGCTGTGAGTGTTTCAAATTTAATCTCTGTTTTTGATTTTTCCCAATTAAGATTGCAGTATATCTTAGCTAGTTCATTTTTTTAATTTGTAGCTCTAAAAAATATTGAACAAGCAGAAGCAGAACAAATCTAGTTCTTTAAAGATAAATGTGTGTATAACTTCAAAAAACCAAAGTTTCGAAACCGTCGCGTCGCCAACTCTGATATCTATCGAGGTTGAAAGCGTAGAGCGCGCTGGAGAAGGCCGCTGGCGGGGAAGGAGAGGCAGAAGGGGTTGCGGTGGTAGAGAGAAGGGATGGTGGCGTCTTACGTGGACGGTCAAAGAGGTCAACAGTAATGCCACGCCAGTACAATGACGGAATGACCATATCTTTTGATCCCACTGCTAGGACTCCCATTTCACCTTATGATGTTTTCCCCAATTCCCAGATCACTACTATGCACATACAGAATATGTACTCACTCCGTTTTGGCCAAAAGAGGCTCACTAATTAACCGTGCCTTATTTTTTTTTCGAAACGAGTGGCAAAAGATTTGCCCCATTTTATTAAAAAGGGAGATTGGGACAAGAAGTCAAGCAACATCAAATAAAAATATTACAACCAGACTACTCTCCGGTATTAAATCCCAAAGACGTTTCGCCCCCGCTAGCACCCATAATTTCGCCTCGCGTTTGATCTTAGCGAGGATGTTGATAGACGAGGTGTGCTTGTTGCGGAACACCCGAGCATTCCGTTCATTCCAAATTTCCCAAGAAGTGAGAAGGATGAGGGAAGTCATCGCTTTGCGGTTCGTCATACCGGCATCGAACATGTGACGCCACCATTCCGTGAGGGAGAGGGCTGGCCAAGGAGTAAGATCAAGATGATGTAGTCTAAGCCAATCCTATAACAGGCTCCAAATCCTAGTAGTGAAACGAAAATGGACTAAACCGACTCGGGAGCCCTCTTGCATAGCGGGCAAATGCCACAATTTGGCCAACCGCGGCACGTCAAGCGGTCCGCCGTCCATAGGCGGTTTTGGAGAGCAAGCCAAGCAAAAAATCGTTTGGAGGGGGCCCAAACTTTCCGAACCAAGGTCTTCATATCGGAGGAGAGAGCTCCAAAGTGCCTTACATTAATGTATTATTTGGTATTCGTAAGAATCCCATTTTAGTCAAATTAATCACCGCATGGTGTCTTGTTGTCGATGAGAACGTCACCTTGCATAAAAGAAGAGCTTGTGCAAGCAAATAGACATGATGGATGAATGCATTTTGCTAATTCTGTGAAGTTTGTTTGTGCTCCTAATGGCAGGCTCTTCTGTTAGGATTAAAGACTAAGAATCATTTTAGTGGTTTATGAATCGGATTCTTCTTATGAAAACAAGACAAGCTATAAGATTTGCTAGCATTCGCATATAGGTGCATCTCTCATGAGAAAAACTACTGGAAAAGAAATGCAAAAACTGAGACGGCGATTGAAGAATTTTGGGATAGTAAATGTGGCCATGTGGGTGACACATCCCTCCTGCATCCACGAGAAAGTTTGCAGCAAAAGCCGATGAACGCGACGTACTTAGATGATACCGGCAAAAGGATCTATCTCCCTTGCCCACGGACAAGCTCGAAGGATAAACATACATTCCTAGGCTGGATTTATATTACGAAGGAAGGGGAAAAAAAATGAATGCAGCTTGCGGCCGGCCGGCTTCATGTAACAGGATCTAACAAAATAGAGGCAAAATGGTAAAACTAAGCAAGAGTTTGCAAATACACTTTGTTCATTGGGCTCACCTCCAGGAAATCGAAGACGTGCTGAATCTAAATGCGAAGTCAGGAGAGAAGGATATGGAGGAGAGGATTGAAGAGCTTGCTCGTTGACGGCCGGCCGGGAGGGACTATTTCATATAGACTTATGGAGGATCCCTCCCAGTGGACAAGTATGCTTTTGTTAGTGATGATTAGATGTGCAAGTACTTAATGATGTTCTTTGTGTCGTTTAGTTATGTGCCAATTAATTAATCAGACAGCAGACAGCCGGCTTAACTAATTAATCTGTTGATGTTACCTTCTTTGACTTGCCTTCTTTGACACACTATCTCTTCGAAATTAGTTGGCAACTTACATGTTAAAAGCTATACCTGACCTATCAGGGCAAGCTGCTAACGATTCAATCATTTCATTTTATTTTTTCCATTAATCTATACACAACCACATAAATCATTTAGGACTTACTCCTAACCGGGGAGGTGCTTGCTTGAGTATCAAAATTTGGTTGAGGCTGATTTGACACTACGCCATAGTAACAAAAGACAACATGGTTACAAAACAATGTGTAGGGATCCTTCGCATCTATCGTCACAGAAAAGCATGAATGCAAGTTTTACGAAACATCGTTTTCCTTGTTTTCTTTTGCATGTCTGAAATAGTTAGCTTGCTCATTTTACATAATACTTTTGGTGGATCCCTAGACATCTGGCAGCAAGCAGGGGCCAGCACAGTTAGATCATTATTGACCGGGGTTAACCCAAGTGCTTGGGCTTCTCTTATTGCTGTGTTTAGGACACCCAGGATGCCATTGTCCTAAATTGAGGTGGTGCACAAATTGGTTTATTGACTAAGCAGTAGGTACTTTTTTTAGGCCGTGGTTCATGTGCATGCCCCTAGCACTACGATACGCTGCCCGTGGCAGCAAGCACATATTGGTGGGCAAGCAGCCATACATTGAGCCATATAAAAGGTGTACAACAGAGCATGCTTTGAGAAGAACATGATAGAATCACAAGTTGATCGAATTGATCGGTTATGTTTGTTCATTTATGTATTGGGCAAATTTGCACCCTGCCAAGGATATGAAGGCGACGAGGCGCTATGGCGTAGTACGGGTTCTATGACATTGCGCTAGTGGTGCTCTAGAACTAGGGGTTCCCTCTCTGGTCAACCAGCGGCGATAACAACCGACACGAGGAGCAAGAAGAAGAGTAAGCGATTAATTATCTTTTAAAATGTGTTTGATAATGTAGCTGACGACGGACGACACTACTCTTTATCAAAAAGGTAGCCTGCTCCTACTCCTAAATCATAATTCCTTCTTTCTGATGAACTTGGGCTGATCGACTCCTACTTTTAATTTCTAAATCCTAATTAACTTTTGGCAGGTATCCTTTGAGATCGGTTCTTGCCTCCTCGGTCAAAGATGCAAAAACTGAGACGGACGGTTGAAGAATTTCGGGATTGTAAATAAGGCCATGTGGGTGACATCCATCCACAAGAAAATTTGCAGCAAAAGCCGATGGACGTAGATGATACCAGCAAAAGGAATATCTCCCTTGTCCAGGGACAAGCTCGAACGATAAACAACATTTCCTAGGCTGGATTTATATTACGAAGGAAGGGAAAAGAAATGAAAGCAGCTTGCGGCTGGCTTCTCATGTAACAGGATCTAACAAAAGTAGAGGCAAAATGGTAAAACTAAAGCAAGAGTTCGCAAAATAAACTTTGTTCTTTGGGCTTACCTCCAGGAAATCGAAGACGTGCAGAATCTAAATGTCAAGTGAGGAGAGAAAGGATATGGAGGAGAGGATCGAAAAGCTTGCTCGTTAACGGCCGGACGGGAGGGACTATTTCATAGACTTATGGAGGATCCCTCCCAGTGGGCAAGCATGCTTTTGTTAGTGATGATTAGATGTGCAAGTACTTAATGATGTTCTATTGTGTCGTTTTAGTTATGTGCCAATTAATTAATCAGACAGCCGGCTTAACTAATTAATCTTTCGACGTTGCCTTCTTTGACACACACCTCTTCGAAATTAGTTGACAACTTACATGTTAAAAACTATACTTGACCTATCAGGGCAAGCCGCTAACGATTCAATAATTTCATTTCATTTTATTTTGCCTTAAATCTATACACGACCACATAATTCATTTAGGAGTTACCCCTAACGGGGGGAGTGCTTGCTTGAGTATCAACATTTCGTTGAGGCTGATTTGACACTACACCATAGTAACAAAAAATAACATGCTAGCGTAGAAGCTGGAGTCAGCCTCTCTAGTGATGATTGAGGATGGTGGAATGTGTTATTTTGATGTGTTCCAAATTCATATGAAGATATAAAGTGAGAGGCTAACTTCGGAGCGAAGCGAGGCCCGTCGCCGGAGGCTTGGGCCGTAGCGAAGCGAAGAAGTTAGCCCACCGGGCTATCCTGCGCTCGCGGGGGTGCGGGTACGGTACACGTCGTTTCCGAGTCAGACTGCAGCTGACCTAGGATTTTATGCCACCATATATACATCTTGTAAGTCGCCGGTTGGGGTAAGCCACACATTGTAAACCCACGGCGTTTGTAACCTCACCCGATATAGTGAAGTATTGCTGGCTGGCGCCCGTGGTTTTTTCCTCTCCTTTGTTTGGAGAGGTTTTCCACGTTAAAATCTCGTGTCCCCTTTGGTTTGATCGTTCCGCTCTTCGTCGTTTATTTGCTATCGTTTTAACAAGTGGTATCAGAGCCCTGTTTCAGATCTGTTTTCAGATTAGGGTTTTGGATGGCATCGATGAAGTTCGATCTACCGGCGCTGGACTACAAGACGAGATTTTCGCTGTGGCAGGTCAAGATGCGTGCGATCCTCGCACAGTCCAATGATCTTGACGAGGCGCTGGAGAAATTCGGCGACAAGGATGCGGCGCATGGACCGCCGATGAGAAGCGGAAAGACCGTAAGGCTTTATCGCTTATTCAACTTCATCTATCTAATGATATTCTGCAAGAAGTACTCCAGGAGAAAACCGCAGCGGCACTGTGGGCTAAGCTGGAGTCGATCTGCATGTCCAAAGATCTCACCAGCAAGATGCATGTGAAGATGAAGTTGTTCACGCACAAGTTGCAAGAAGGTGGTTCGGTAATGAATCACTTATCGATCTTTAAGGAGATCGTTTCTGACCTAGTGTCGATGGAGGTAAAGTACGATGATGAAGATCTAGCACTTTTACTTCTATGCTCGCTGCCAAATTCCTTTGCAAATTTTCGTGATACCATACTGTTAAGCCGTGATGAACTAACCACCGCGGAAGTATATGAGGCCCTGCTTGCCAGGGAAAAGATGAAAGGTATGGTACAGAAAGAGGACGTCGTCCTCCAAGGGCGATGCTTTGCAGGTCCGAGGGAGGCCTGAGCAGCGAGATAACCACTACCACAACAACAGAGACAAGAGCAAGGGTGACAGAGGTCGCTCAAAGTCCAAAGGACGAGACAAGTTCTGCAGGTATTGTAAGAAATCTAATCATGTCATTGATGATTGTTGGAAGTTGCAGAACAAGGAGAAAAGAAAAGGTACTTACCAACCGAAAAATAATGAAGGTAATGATACCGGTGAGGCTTCTGTTGTTGATGGTAGTTCTGATGGCGAATGCCTAGCTGTTTTAGCTGCATGTGTTTCTCGTCAGGATGAATGGATTCTAGATACTGCATGTTCTTTTCATATTTGCTGTAACAAAGATTGGTTCAGTTCTTATGAGTTAGTGCAGACTGGAGATTTCGTGCGTGTGGGGAACGACCAGCAATGCAACATTGTTGGCGTTGGTTCCGTTCAGGTCAAGACACATGACGGTATGACACGCACGTTGACGGGAGTGAAACACATACCAACCATGGCAAGAAATTTGATCTCGCTCAGTACCCTTGACTGTGACGGGTACAAGTACAAAGGAGGAAATAAACTCCTAAAGGTATCAAAAGGTTCTCTCATTGTTATGGTTGGTGATATGAATTCTGCTAAGTTATATGTTCTTAGAGGTAGCACGTTATCTGGTACTGTTGCTGCTGTTTCTCATGATGACGCTAGTAAAACTAACCTTTGGCATAAGCGTCTTGGACATATGAGTGAACTTGGTATGGCAGAATTGATCAAGAGAGACTTGCTGCAAGGATGCAGTTTGGGTAAGATGCAGTTCTGTGAACACTGCATTTTCGGTAAGCACACAAGAGTTAAGTTTAATGCTTCTTCCACACCACCAAAGGTACACTTGATTATGTACATGCTGATGTTTGGGGGCCATCTCGTAAGCCCTCTTATGGTGGTGCTCGTTATATGCTTACCATTATTGATGATTACTCTAGAAGAGTTTGGCCTTATTTCATGAAAAATAAGGATGATACGTTTGCTGCTTTTAAAGAGTGGAAAGCTATGATTGAAAGGCAAACAGAAAGGAAGGTGAAATTACTTCGTACTGACAATGGTGGCGAATTTTGTTCGAATGCCTTTAATGATTATTGCAGGAAAGAAGGCATTGTCAGGCACCTCACCATCCCGTACACGCCTCAGCAGAATGGTGTAGCGGAGCGGATGAACAGGACCATCATCTCCAAGGCTCGCTGCATGATCTCCAACGCTCGCATGAGTAAGCGTTTTTGGGCTGAGGCGGCTGCCACCGCCTGCTACTTGATAAACAGGTCACCATCTATTCCCCTCGACAAGAAAACTCCCATTGAGGTATGGTCAGGTACTCCTGCTGATTATTCACAACTTAAAGTTTTCGGCTGCACTGCTTATGCTCATGTTGATAATGGAAAGTTAGAGCCGAGAGCTATTAAGTGTGTGTTCATTGGTTATGGTTCGGGTGTAAAAGGATACAAGTTATGGAATCCCGAAACTAGAAGGCATTTATGAGCAGGAGTGTTGTTTTCAATGAATCTGTTATGTACTTTGATAAGTTGTCCTCAGATGTTTTGCCAGATTTTTCTGAGGAGCAGGTTCGTGTCGAGGTGGAGCACTCTGTTGAAAAGGAAAATGTCACTGTTGACAATGATGGTGCTGCTACTTCAGATGATTCTGATCCTGATTCTGCTGGTTCTGATGATTCTGATTCTTCTGATTCTGATAATAATAATGTTCAGAACTCACCCCCTGTTTTGCAGCCACAACAGTCTATTGCTGCTCGTAGGAACAGGAGGAATTGTGGTCCTCGACCACGTTTAATTGAAGAGTGTAACATTGTTGATTATGCTCTGAGTTGTGCAGAACAGGTGGAGCACGGACATGAGCCGTCCACTATACTGAAGCTATTGGTTCCGGTGACCGCGAGAAGTGGCTTGCTGCTATGCAAGAAGAATGCAGTCACTCGATAAGAATGGCACATGGGAAGTTGTGCGCTTGCCTAAGAAAAAGAAGGCAGTCCGCTGTAAGTGGATCTTCAAGAGAAAGGAGGGTTTATCTCCTAGCGAGCCTCCGAGGTTTAAGGCAAGGTTAGTTGCAAAAGGCTTCAGTCAAATTCCAGGTGTTGATTATAATGATGTTTTCTCTCCAGTTGTTAAGCATAGTTCAATTCGTACATTCTTTGGTATTGTTGCTATGCGTGATCTTGAGCTTGAGCAGTTAGATGTAAAGACTGCGTTTCTGCATGGAGAGTTGGAGGAGGAGATATACATGGACCAGCCAGAAGGGTTCATAGTGCCTGGTAAGGAGGATCTTGTGTGTAAGTTGAAAAGGTCCTTATACGGTTTGAAACAATCTCCTCGTCAGTGGTATAAAAGGTTTGATTCTTTTATGTTGTCACATGGCTTTAAGAGGTCTGAATTTGATAGCTGTGTGTACATTAAGTTTGTTAATGGATCACCTATATACCTGTTATTATATGTTGATGATATGTTGATTGCTGCCAAGAGCAAGAAAGATATCGCTGCTCTCAAGTCACAGTTGAGTAGCGAGTTTGAGATGAAGGATCTTGGTGCTGCTAAGAAAATTCTAGGTATGGAGATTACCCGTGACAGAAACTGGTGTTGTTTCTTAGTCAGCAAAATTACATTAAGAAAGTTCTTCATCGTTTTAACATGCATGATGCAAAGTCTGTTAGTACTCCTATTGCTCCTCACTTTAAATTGTCAGCTGAACAATGTCCTAGTACGGATGAGGATTTTGAGTACATGTCTAGAGTTCCATATTCTAGTGCTGTTGGTTCTTTAATGTATGCCATGGTTTGCTCACGTCCAGATTTATCATATGCTATGAGTTTGGTTAGTAGATATATGGCTAATCCTGGTAAAGAACATTGGAAGGCTGTTCAGTGGATTTTCAGGTACCTTCGTGGCACATCCAATGCTTGCCTCAAGTTCGGCAAGACTGATGAGGGACTCGTAGGCTATGTGGATTCAGATTTTGCTGCCGATTTGGATAAGAGGAGATCCCTCACAGGTTATGTGTTCACGCTTGGTGGTTGTGCCGTGAGTTGGAGGGCAACGTTGCAATCCGTTGTTGCCCAGTCTACCACTGAAAGAGTACATGGCTATTGCTGAAGCATGTAAAGAATCGGTTTGGCTGAAAGGTTTGTTTGCTGAGCTTTGTGGAGATGATACTTGCATTAACCTGTTTTGTGACAGTCAAGTGTTATTTACCTTACTAAGGATCAGATGTTCCATGAGAGAACAAAGCACATTGACGTCAAATACCATTATGTGCGTGATGTTGTTGCAAAAGGTAAACTGAAGGTATGCAAGATAAGTACTCATGATAATCCTGCTGATATGATGACAAAGCCAGTTCCTGTTACTAAGTTCGAGCTTTGCTCGGCTTAGTTGGTCTCACTGTCTAGCCCAAGTGACTATTTGGCGCCGAAGGTGTTTTCTTTGTTGTGTTTCAGGGTGAAGTTCTCGTTCATGCTACAAGATGAATTTGTCTCAAGGTGGAGTGTTATTTTGATGTGTTCCAAATTCATATGAAGATATAAAGTGAGAGGCTAACTTCGGAGCGAAGCGGAGGCCCGTCGCCGGAGGCTTGGGCCGTTTCCGAGTCAGACTGCAGCTGATATAGTGAATTATTGCTGGCTAACTTCGGTACGGTACACGTCGTTTCCGAGTCAGACTGCAGCTGACATAGTGTTTTATGCCACCATATATACATCTTGTAAGTCGCCGGTTGGGGTAAGCCACACATTGTAAACCCACGGCGTTTGTAACCTCACCCGATATAGTGAAG
Organism: Poa pratensis; assembly: GCA_947311845.1. Classification (NCBI taxonomy): domain Eukaryota; kingdom Viridiplantae; phylum Streptophyta; class Magnoliopsida; order Poales; family Poaceae; genus Poa; species Poa pratensis. Next base: position 7,001,891 of record CAMZMU010000043.1, read on the forward strand.
TATTGCTGGCTGGCGCCCGTGATTTTTTCCTCTCCTTTGTTTGGAGAGGTTTTCCACGTTAAAATCTCGTATCCCCTTTGGTTTGATCGTTCCGCTCTTCGTCGTTTATTTGCTATCGTTTATAACAGAATGTGGAAGTTTCGCCATAGTAGCAGGAAAATAGCCGAGCGGGCTGGAAGTTGTAATATTTTGGGCTGGATTAAAACTCTATAGTGTCTAGACGCGACACTTCTATCGTCTCCCGAGTGTTGTAATAAGACTATGTAAGACCTAAGGGTTTTTAAGATTTCAACAACGGTTTTCTGATTTGAACAGACATCCAGTTTTAAAAATATTCAGATTTCAAAAATGTTCGGATTTTTATTTTCTGTTCGTGCAAATAATGGGTTTGCCCGGACGAAACTAGGCCTTGTGTCCAACAAATCTCGATGGTAGCACTCAGAGGTGAGAATTAATACAAGTGCGACCCATGGGAAACATTTGTCTCGTATATTTCTTTACTCTAGTTTGTGGATGGTTTTGATAATCTTTTATGCTCAGATGGTTCGAGCCATGTTGTTTTGTTCATCCGTAGTTCTCAATATGTTTGCCATAATTCTATGAAATTTCAGCCAGAAAAGTATGTTTATATTTTGATTCGCGCTATGAATAAAGCCCACAAGAAAAATGGAGCATGTATTGGGTCAAATCGGACGCCTTTGTAAATGCCGGATTCTTTTCCCTACCAAACTTTCATGATCCAAACGGGGGCTTACGGGAGTGAATCATGAATCTTCAGAGAGGATGTGCGGTCAAATAGCTGTTATTTGGATGTAGCTTGCTAAATTCCTCCCACAGATAAAGTTAAATGTTGAGTTGTTTTTAAAACTCAGATGTTGTATTTTTTCTTTTCTTTAAATTAGAGGAAAACAGTCCGTTTGATTAGTGCTCCATCTGGGCAAGTGGGCTAGTTTCCGCTCCATGATACATAGCTTGAGTGGGCCGGAGCCTCAATGAGCCCAAGACGAGGCCCATCACTCTCTCCACTCGGCAGTTGATTTGGCCAGGTTGATGCTCTGATGAAGCTCAGGATGGGCAGTGTCACTGCACCGACGACGCTGACCGGAAGTCGGCAGTCTGGCTGCTGGCTGCTGGCTGCTGCCGGTCCTGAAGTGGCTACCAAAATTGTGAAGCAGGCAAGAGAACCATGATCGCAACTGCGATCAAATCCAACACCATTGTTACTAGTCAGTAGTCACCGCAGTCGTACAAGATGTGAAAAACGAGCTTGTTGGCGTCGTTACGAACTTGAGAACCAGAGGGATATCCGTTTCATCCAGAACAATAGCTATATTTTTTCGATAATTATCCCAAAGAGTTGGTAAAATACGCTTGCGAAACCAAGAAGAAAATTGAACTCACTCTGTTCCAGTTATACCGATCATGAAAAAGTTTCGGGTTGCCGCAGATCGACTACTAATTAAACAACCTGCTCACGTGTGAGCCAACAAGATGGTTAAAATCTTTAAGACTTAACATTGTTCATGAGCTTAAGTACATCTTAACTTTATCTCAGGAAGTACAATTTACAGCAACGTAATAATTAACAAGATACATTGCACAGTAGTAGCCTTATTGACCACCTGATCCATACATAGATCTAGATACGGTCTCTCCATTATTGGTCTCCTGGCCCAGGAGCGATAGCACTACAAAGTTTGCAGCTCAAACTTTTACACAGTCCTGTCCATCCATGGTCCATACGTGGCCGATCCCATCACATGCTCGGCTTCACGTTGAGGCGGTTGGCCACCTTCATCCCGCAGGACTCGTCACACTGCACATCATACAGGCATCCATAGATTCAGATTCATGTTCACCATGGATGGACATGGATTTGACTAGCTAGCGATGGCAGTGAAAGATTTTACTAACGAAAATAATAATTAATTACCTGTCTTAGGAAGTTGATCCAGATGATGCGCAGCTCATGGCTGACCTTGGGGTGCCCCAGCGCGTCAGCAAACCTCTTACAAAACCTGTCCTGCCGGTCTGGCGCCCAGCTTCGGTACCTCTCCCCGGGCTGCACGAAGTCGTTCTCCTTCTTGATCCTGGTCTTCTCCCTCTTCCCGGCAATGGGCCTGGTCGGCACAGGGAAGCTGGGCTGGTCTGCCTGGCGGAGCGGCGCGTGGCGGGACGGGTAGTAGTCGACCTCCTCATCCCGGTGCATGAAGTTCATGGCGCCGTCGTAGTGGTTGTTCTTGAACCCGCACTTGGGCGCGTTGACGGGGAGCATCAGGTAGTTGGGGCCGAGGCGGTAGCGCTGCGTGTCGGCGTAGGCGAACACCCGGCACTGCAGCATCTTGTCGTCGGAGTAGTAGATCCCGGGGACGACGAGGCCGGGGCCGAACGCCAGCTGCTCGTTCTCGTTGAAGAAGTTGTCGACGTTTCTGTCGAGGACGAGACGGCCGACGGGCTGGAGCGGGACGAGGTCCTCGGGCCACGTCTTGGTGTCGTCGAGCGGGTCGAAGTCGAACCTGTCCTCCTCGTCGGGGTCGATCACCTGCACGAAAAGCTTCCACTCGGGGAAGTTTCCGGCGTCGATGGAGTCGTAGAGGTCCTGTGTGGCGTGGCTGTGGTTCTTGCCGCCGACGAGGGTGGCCTCGTCGTCCATGAGGCAGCTGACGCCGCAGGTGGGCTTCCAGTGGAACTTGACGTAGCGGGACTTGCCGTCGCGGGTGACGATTGACGAAGGTGTAGGTGTTGACCCCGAAGCCGTCCATGTGGCGGTAGTCGGTGGGGATGCCGACGTCGTCGAAGAGGAAGAAGAAGGTGTGGAGGCTCTCCGGAGGTGGGAGAGGAAGTCGAAGACGCGCCAGTACTCCTGAACGTGGGACTTGGGGTTGGGCTTGAAGGCGTGGATCACGTCGGGGAACTTGATGCCGTCGCGGATGAAGAAGACCGGGAAGTTGTTGCCGAGCAGGTCCCAATTGCCCTCCCGGGTGTAGAACTTGACGGCGAACCCGCGCGGGTCGCGGATGGTCTCCGGCGAGCCGCGCTCGTGGATGACGGTGGAGAAGCGGACGATGACGGGGGTGCGCGCCCCGGGCGCGCGGAGGAAGTCGGCGCAGGTGAGGCCCGTGACGTCGTGGGTGCACTCGAAGAAGCCCTTGGCGGAGGCGCCGCGCGCGTGGACGACGCGCTCCGGGATGCGCTCCCGCGCGAAGTGGGCGATCTTCTCCAGCAGGTGGTAGTCCTCGAGGAGGATCGGGCCGCGGGCGCCGACGGTGAGCGCCTCGTTGTCGTTCCACACTGGCTGGCCGGCGTTCGTCGTCGTCGTCTTCTTGTCGAAGGCGCTCGACGGGCGGAACTGCACGCCATGCACACGCACCACAACACAGCAATTATATTAGTTACAGAATTAAGAACCATATATGAAGCAGGTCAGATCGAGATTCTCTCAAATTCCTTTGTAAGTTCAAAGTAGGACTAGGCGGTACAAGTTAAGTTCGTCATCTTTGACAGAAAAATATGTTGAGTTCGTTATCGACTAGGAATTACAACCATACTCAAAAGAATGAATTTGCTGCTGTCTACCTTGCAGGGATCCATCCTTCCTTCTTCCTCGTTGTAGCTCAGCAGCTAGGAGGGAGTGTGGCCAGCTCACTCTCACTCACTCTACTCTGCTTGCGTTGCCACTAACAGTAAGCTCGAGCCGTCTTAAATAACGGCGAGGCCGGAGGTGGCGTGATCGCCCGGCTGCCATGATCACTCACTGACAGGGATGCTAGCTAGACAAGCTGCGCTGTACCAGCAAAAAGACAAGGAGAGGATAAGGGTGGAGGGCCCCCACGTGTGGAAACTCTGTAGCTGAGACAAGTGCAACGCATTGTCGCTCCATCATCGTCATCGTCGGTTCCGCACAAGTACACAACATTGCCATACGCGTGTGTGTGCATGCATATCTCTTCCAATCAGGTTGGACAACTCACTCAAGACTCAACCACCAAAGGTCCACAACTCGACCCCCCCCCCGCGGCACAAAAACGGTGCTAATTTGGCCTGTGTGGGAGGCCAGCTATTTGGCGCGGTGGGGGGGCGTCGATTCCCAGCCGTGAAACCCGGGCTGCCCCCAGCCGACGATTTTCGTCCAAATTTCACACACAAAAAATGCACAAACATTATTTTATCCACATAGTTCAACATATAAATCCATACACAAATAGTTCAACATACAAATCCACACACAAATAGTTCAACAATGCAAGCAAATAGAACACATCAAACTAGGTGTTGCCATCGTCTTTGGCCTCCACAAGTGCACCACCAGATCATTCTGCAGTTGTCAGAGTCCATGCCTGGACGGACAAAACGCCAAACACCTCGCGGGCGAGGTGGGCGCGTTTCGCCCTGAGAGTCATCCTTGCGGCTAAATCACGGCGGAGGGGAGTGGGTGGCGTGGAGGCGGTGAGATGGTGGTCTTCCTAGCTGCTTGTGTGCGTCGGAGGGGAGAGGGGTGGTGCTGGCGGCGACATGGCGGTGACGAGAATGGATAGAGGAAAGGGCGAGTCGGGGCGGGAAAAATGCGCTGTCTCGCCGATCGTGCTGGCCCACGCGTGTTTTCCCTTCCGCCGGCTCCCCCAGGCGTAACCCAGTGGGCTGGGTTTGGACTAGGTGCGCCGGCGCTATTTTTGGCCAAAACGGCGCTATTTGGGCTCTTGAGGAGGGGGAGGGGCGACTGGGAAGATTTCGACGCTATTTAGGCCAAACGGCGCTATTTGTACTCCTGGGGACGGCTGGAGATGCCCTAACGTCATTAAGTCAAAATTGCAAGAATATGTCATGTGTGTCTGATAATTGCGATCGGTATTGCAATGTACTCGTATGAAGATAATCTTGTCTATATGAGTCATCCCTTACAGGTCCCAGTACAATATTTCGTGAACAATGTCCGCAGAAGACCAAAAGAAATAAAAATGCTCCCGGCCTCCATTCACTAATGTAAATCATTTTTTATTTTTCTTAATTCAAATATATCTAGACTTATTTTATAAATATATTCACTTAATTATGTATGTAGTCAATATTGAAATAGTAGGTATAATGTCATACATTAGTGAACAGAGAGAGTACTAATGATATGCACGCCCAACGCTGATCCTTGGTCTCTCCCACCTTCTTAATGCTGGGAGCCAAAAGAACATTGGCGGAACATTGGCGAAAAATATCACACGGGCGATAGGGTTTCGCGCTCACTCGGAAACTATGTCACATGTCTTAATCACATATTCAAAGTACGCAGTTTAATAAATAATTGGCAATGTTATGGTGCGTTGCTGACTCGTTAACTTGAATCAAATCACCATGCGCGTCTTTGGTTGATTTTATTGTACAAGTCGAGCCACTTAATCAAGTTAGAGCTACAATGCTATTAATCTCCCAAACGGTTGCACAAACTTTTGAAAAGCAGGAACTTTACTTTTGCACCGTGGAGAATTCTAGTTGTCTAATTGCGCAACCCTTATCCCCAAAAAATCAGAATTAGTCTACCCCAACTATTTACTTATTCAATTTTGCTCTTTACTCACAAAAAATTCAATCGCCAAGGACAAGGGGCCATGCTTATTTGGTGTGATGTCACTTGTAATACCGTACTAGTTTGCATACATTTTGCACAAAAACATCATATGTTCTCTTTGTAAAACAAAGTAACTTCTAAGAAAGTGAGACTACCATTGTCACGAGTTTATAAAGTCAAGATATGTTAAGACAACATTCTAGAGGGAGCTTGTCTAGCAAATCATGCTACAAAGTATTGAAAGGGATTACAGACTTACTCTTATAGTACTTGGTAAGCATAGAAACTCATGCTACTTGAAAAATAACTTACATTGAAAAGGAGGTAGCACATCTTGTTATTACAAAACTTGACACGGTCTTTTTCATAGAAATATCATAGGATTTCAGAATATGAAGGGATAGAACAAGAACATGGCCACTTGATGACACCAGTGTAATTTAGCAGCATATTCATTAAATCACTTCTAAAAAGTGTTTATCTATATAATATGTGTTTGATTATTGCGATGGATGATGATATGTAAACTTGTCCGGTTGAGTTGTCCTTGTAGATCTCATTGTTTGGTACGTGAATATTTGAGAAAATTGGCAAAAAAGTTTGGTTCAAGCGTCATATCATATTGTAATTAGAGGAAAACACATATTTATAGAAGGCTGCTCTTCAAGTAGTAGAAGCATTGCTTCTCCTCTTGTTTTTTCACCCAATATGGAAGAATCATTAGAGAGAGAAATTGGCAACAAAATTGTTTCATGAAGTACGATTAGTCAAAATATAGCTGAAATAAACATGAGCATCCAATTAATAAAATAAGTAATTGCAGCAAGCTCTTCGAAGGCCACGCAAGATACTTTATAATATGCATACCCCACACTGACCCCAGGCCTCTCACACCTCAATGTTGGAAGCGAAAAGGACTTGCGAGAACATGGGTGAAAAATCATGACAATAATGTAAGTGGCTTCCCGCCTACTCTCGAAAATTTGGTCACATATCTTAATCATAGATTCACAGTACAAGGTTAAGCAAATAAAGGGTAATGTTATTGTGCCGTTGTGACCGGATAAAATAATTCAAATCACCATAGGTCCCCACGCCTCTTTGGTTGATTTTCTTGTACAGATGGAGCCACTTAATCAAGTGAGAATTAACAAGTATATTTGTCTCTGAAACAAGTGTACAGTTAGTACTTTTGAGAAGTAGGAAAGGTACATTCTTTATCGTGGAAAAATCTAGTTGTTGAATTACTCTACCACAAAAAGAAGTCTAGCCATATTACTTATCAAAATGTGTTCTTTACTCAACAAAAAATGACAAGGACAATGGCCTGTTGTCTTTTGGTGTGATGTCACTTTACTACTATCATACTTGGTAAGTATAGAAACAAATAGCACCTTAAAAATAGGGTTATTTTAGGGTGCATCAGTTAAATTTGAGTCGTCTATTCTTGTTGATCCAACGGACAGGATGTGGAATACTACAACAGGATGCAGAGTAGTATATTTCTGCATGAGGGGTATTTTAGACAGTGCACTATTTTAAATCCCGCGGTCTGTCGTCGCTGAAGCTCGCCTCGCAAAACAACGACCTGTCGTGCTGATGCAGGCGACCAGGACGCCATGGCCGCGAGCGCTCGCCGGGTCGACACGGGAGATGCGTGCGAGGCAAACGCGGTGGACCTCCGTCACGATGGACCTGGCCGACCCGTAGCTCCACAACTGAACACTCTTTAACTCAATAAACTGCTGCCGCTTTAGATCCATGACCATGATCAGGCAGACAAGCAGGCAGGATCGCTGTTCTCGTCTCCTTGTTGTCTGTGTGAACAAGACCTTGTGCATCAGGAAATCTCTTTTAATTTTGTATTAACGCAAACATGGTGCGATGGCTAAACTGATTGGAAGACTTTGGCCGATTCAGAACTGCATGCAGTCTCACAGGACAGGATCAATACCCAATTGATTTACTCGGAGTTCTCGATGTCGACATGGATTCAGACTCGGGGCACCAGAAGGAGCAAGTTCAAAGTTGTGGAACTTCCAATCTCACGCTTGCCCGGTCAGGACGCCGCCGGCCGGCCGAGGCGGCAAAAATTAAATTCGAGAGAGGTTTGGAAGGGATCAATTAAGACAAAAATGGAAACCTCATGACGGGTAGCGCACGCTGCTGGGTCTGATTTGTGCGAAGAAATAGTTGTGCGGCCGTGGAGATCCCTGTGCGAGGAAGAAGGACCAGAGAAAAACGTCCAGGAAGAAGACGTAGACAAGTGAACTGGCAAATTATTTAACACATAAAAGGAGAAATATAACCTAAATTACCATGTTGTCCTTTGGCCCAACTCTGGCCCAAACGATGTTAGCCATTGGATCTACTTTAATACTACACTCTAAAATATGTAGTATGATGTACCGTAAAAAATCCCTAAAAATAACTTTCATAAAGACGGAGGCTGGGGCCGTTTTTGAAAAATTGACAGGATATTCATAGAAATAGCAGTGCATTTTGATTTAATGATAGGCCGGGGTGAAACAAGCACATGGCCACTTGCTAACACAATAACACCAGTCATATATGGCGGAACGTTCATCAAATCACTATTAATAACTGTTCATCTGTATAAAATGAGTTCATTCTTTCTATATGCCACTAGTCATTTTTGTCATGCCCGGTTTAGTTTAAACCATCAGGAGTTTCGCTCAATATATACTACTACAACTATACAAATGGGAACTACTCCCTCCGTTCCTAAATATAAGATGTTTTAGGTGTTACACATATTGTCTATATACATAGTAAAGTGAGTGAACCTACACATGAAATATGTCTAGATACACTTGTGTATATGTGGATGTGTTCAAAAGGTAAAACATCTTATATTTAGGAACGGAGGGAGTACCAATTATTTGGTTATAAGAGGCGGAGGACGAGGGAGTTATATCTTCGATTTATTCTCTTAAAAAACAAATGCAGTTCATTAATTACTGAATCATCAAATGAAAAAGGAACCCTGAAAAAGGGAAAGCAAGCACACGCATACAAAACATTGCAATCAGCGGACAGTGAACCGATCGGAATTTTAAATCCGATGATAATCAGCACCGATCGAGCAGGCGCACGAGCTTGACTAAAACTTGACGACAAAGATGACGTGGTGAGATTCTTGTGGGCGATGGTACACGACAACAAAACAAAACAAAACCCATCTAGATCGATCTTGCTGTGCTGTACTCCTGCTGCATGATGGGATAAGAGCAGGAGGTAGGGGTGCTGTAGTAGGACCAAGACACGTACCTCCAGAGAAATATCTCCTCCACGCACTGCATGCATGATTGGTTTATTCCAGTATTTGATTCCACGCACTGCGGGTCAATTTTCTTACTCTCTCCGTTCACAAAAGGATGTTTCAGGGAGTACTACAGTTTACATAGTTGTAGAAACTATGTGTAGATTTGACAACCAATAAGTCGAGAACTAATTAGATATATATGCTGGACTCGTGATGGTAGATATTTACTATTTGTGGATTTGACAACTAATAGGCCGAAAACAAATTGCTTATGTGAGACTCAAAGTGGTAGATTTGTTTGTTTTATAATTCATGTACTCACAAATATATCCCAAAGGATGAAAATAATTACGAAGTTGGTTTTGATTTTTGAACGCAGTGGTGTTTCGTCTGATGGCGCTCTAAATCTAGTTTCACTAGGAAGTGTGCCTCTTGACTCGTTGTTATTGCCCCACTAGTTTGCTAACAAATATTTTACAAACTATCCTTTGGTTTATATGTATTCGAACATTTCTTGCAAATTTAAAGAGTTTGCATCAATTAACCAAACAGAGCTTTGGGTCAACATTGAGGGCAACCACTGGCTGCATGAGCTCATGAGCGGGTAATACACCAAGGACAAGACATAACTACATCTGATCCAGACATAATTAAGTTACAAATTGGTTTTATAGTTGAAAAAGGTAAATCTGAGTTACTTTTAGTTCATGTGCTCTCATACCAGCAGGTTGGATATAACAGTCGAAGTTGCATGGGAAGGCGTTGTCATCTTTGGTGTCATCTCAAACAGGTGTCTAGGCCTACTTTCTCTAGGTATACCTCATGAATCATTGTTCTCAATTGGATTTTTAATCTGGGGGTGAGGGGTTCAACGTCTCTGAAGCTCTTACAACAATCCCTTATTTTTACATGCAATTGAGCGAATTTCAGTAAAATCTTGAGAGTTTGCATTTGATTGAAACCCTAGAGGTTTGGGTCTTGTCAGAGAGAAATATGGGGTAAAATGAATGGCAAATACACGAAGAACAACATGAATATACTAGCTCCGATGACAAGTTCATCTAGTACAATAGTTATAACAGTAAAACATTTCTAAATATGGCCACTCAGGCGAATTGATATTACCGGGTGACTGCCCACGAGGATAAAGCTTCCGTGATTTTCGACCACTTCACCCACACACTTGGGCGACCTCCTCCACGACAGATCGACCTAAATTGGGAGGCGTTAAACACCGGCACCATGGACCTGGACGACCTGGCCTTGCCTTTCTTGGAGGAGGAAATCAGGCTCGCTATCGAGGATATGCCAAAAGACAAAGTCCCTGGGCCTGATGGTTTCACGACGACATTTTTCTCCTCTTGCTGGGATATCATACAGTCGGACCTCATGAGAGTCATCGATGCCTTTTCTGAGCTATCCGTGAACAACTTCCACATCATCAACTCAGCAAACGTCGTTATGTTGACGAAAAAGGATGGGGCCGACTCGGTCAATGATTATCGCCCATCAGCCTGATACACATCATCTCCAAGATCATCGCCAAAGCTATGGCACGCCGCCTCAGCCCTAAGATGAATGACCTTGTCTCCCACTGTCAAAGAGCCTTCATCAAGACCAGAAGCATTCACGACAACTTCATGTATGTCAGGAACACTGCGAGGCGCCTGCACCGTGCTCCTCGCCAACGCTCCTTCTCAAGCTTGACATCGCCAAGGCTTTTGACTCTATGCGCTGGAACTATCTTCTCGACGTCTTGCAACGCCGGGGTTTCCGCCCAAGATGGAGGGCACGGGTCTGCATGCTCTTCTCCACTGCTACGTCTCGGGTCATACTAAACGGCATCCCTGGGCTGGAAATCCTGCATGGTAGGGGACTTAGGCAGGGGATCCGCTGTCCCCTCTGCTCTTCGACATTGGCATTGACCCCCTCAACAGAACTCTCGAGCTTGCCACTGAACATGGACTTCTACAACCACTGCCGGATCGGTTGGCAAACCTGCGACTCTCCTTATATGCCGATGACGCGGCAATTTTCTTGGTCCCCACCGCCAATGACATCTCCAACCTCGCGGCCACTTTGCAAAGTTTTGGCGAGGCGACTGGGCTGGTCACAAACTTCACCAAGAGCTCTATCTCCCCTATCCGCTGCGAGGACATTGACTTGGCCACTATGATGGTTGATTTTCCGGCTACGATCGCCCAATTCCCTATCAAGTACCTAGGGCTCCCTTTATCCCTTGGCAGGCTCCGTCGCGCTGATCTCCAGCCTTACATCGACAAGACGGCCTCTCGGCTACAACCTTGGAAAGGGAAGTTCATTAACCGTGCGGGTTGTTCGGCCCTCATCAAATCTGTGCTCTCCTCGATGCCCATTTTTCTGCTCACGGCCATCAAAGCTGACAAGCGTACACTTAAAGATTTTGACAAAATCAGAAGAGGCATGCTATGGAACTGCAGCAAAAAAGTTAGTGGAGGCAAGTGCAAGGTCAGCTGGGACAAAGTCTGTCGTCCAAAGGTCCTTGGCGGGCTTGGAATCCTTAATCTCGAAAAGTTCTCGAGGGCGCTACGGTTGCGATGGCTGTGGCATGAGTGGGCCTCTCCTGAAAAGCCTTGGGTGGGATCGGAAACACCAAATGATATCACTGATAGGAGTCTCTTCAATGCGGCAACTCAGGTGACAGTGGGTGATGGCCTGAAAGCTTCCTTCTGGGGGTCGTCTTGGTTGGACGGGTTACCCCCTATGGTAATTGCGTCGGACCTCTTCGTGGCTTCTAGGAGGAAAAACAGAAACGTCCATGACGCCCTTACTGACTTCAAATGGATCTCGGACCTCGTTGTCGACAACTTCACGATTGACCACATCTCACAGTTCGTCCATTTATGGGACCTTATTCAAGGAATCACTCTATCTCCTGGAACTGACGACACCATCACATGGACCCTCTCGGCTTCTGGGGTCTACTCAGCCAAGTCTGCGTACAAGGCACAGTTCATCGGTGCATCCTCATGTTCGTTTCTTCGCTTGGCTTGTTGTGCAAAATCGGCTCTGGACGTCTGACCGTCTTGCAGGTGTCACCCCGAGACGGGAAGACCTCTTGTTCGAATGCCGCTACTCCAAAAGGATTTGGTCGGAGGCGGCCACCTGGCAGTGCCCCTCCGTCACTCAATGGCTCCAATCTACCAAGCCCACCATCTTCGACTATTGGAAGGAGCTGGCCAGCGCACCTTCGCCCTCTCGCAAGGGCATGCAGACGGCAATCATTCTTGTCACATGGGAGATTTGGAAGGAGAGGAACGCAAGGGTTTTCAACAACAAATTCACGATGCCCTCCATCCTTTTTCAGCGCATCAAGAGCGAAAGCAAGAATTGGATTTTCGCCGGAGCAAAGAAGTTAGCCGAGATCATCGGGTGATTGGCTTTTTGTAATTTCGATGTGTGGGTCGTAGGCTTCGGCCTTTTGTTTGTCTTTGCTTCTCCTGTATCAATATAAAGGCAAAACTTTTGCCTCGTTTCAAAAAAAGAAAGAATTGATATTACCGGATTAATCATGGGATGTTAAATGACATAAGATCTGTACCTAACACGCACGGAGTACCTAAGTATGATAGCTTACCATGCATGCTTCTTAGTGCGATCGAGCTGATTCGGATGTTGCGGACGACGATCGATCTATCGCCAGCCGTCGGATCTCGGCCGGATGGCCTGGATACTGCAAAATTAAGTTTCGTGTGTCCCTCCACGTGTGATGGTCCATGTCGCGGCTACTAGTCAGCGTGGCGGTTGCACGCTTCGGACAAAACAGATGAAGGAACGAGCACGTCTAGATGCAAGAAGGCGACCTGTTCGTCTGGAACTGGCTATAGTCACTGATTACTACGACTAGATAGAGTTGGGTTGTTGGCCACCATAGATAATCGATGGCCTTCATTTGTGGAACGATGTACAATATAGCCATACAATGCTATATAAGAGATGGCAACAAGCAAACATGATACATAGCGGGTACCTAGTTATGCAAAGTGCTTCCCAAAAATAAGTTATGCAGAGTGAAGAAACAAACAAACGGAGGAGATTGTTTTGAAAAAGTGAGAAAACGAGTGAGAAAGCAGAGAAGCAACACAAATGTGGGTTTGAGACACATCAGGAACTCAGTACTCACTTGATTGTTACATCTCTTCAAGAACATATTGGAACGGACCAGCATGCCTACATGCCTGTCCTGCTTCCTTGCTTGGGACTACTGGTTCAAGAAGACCCTGTATTACAAACAGAGCACTTCATATATAACAGATCCTAAAGCATGCCTGAAAGTTCCATACCCACACATGCGTAGTACTGTTGTAGCAATAGCAGGTACAGAGATTGGTACGCATAGAACAAGATTACAGTCACATTGACTGGTTACATAGTCCTAGTTAACCTACTGATTGTGCTGAAACATAGTTCTCTTGCAACCTTATCAGGCAATTGTGACATCAAGGCAAACAATATAAACTCCAGGTAAACAATAAAGCTTGATTCTAGATGACTGTTTTAGTGGTAAATTGTCTTGGTTGTACCGCAACATCTAGAAGATTTCTAATCCTCTGCCTGATCTCGAGCATTCGAACATCAGCACTACTCTGATGGCTGTGGTGACTGCGCGCTTGAGCTTGCAGCACAGCCTTGTTCCAGCATCTCCTTCTCAGCCTCTTTTTCAACACCTGCCCAATGTCTCAAAATTAAGTGTACTCAAATTGCAGATACACAAGAACTTAAGAGCAAACAGGAACAAGAGGTGGCCTTAGTAATCAAGCAACACTCAGGCCAATTGCTTACAGGAAAAGCATGGGAAGAAAAGCCGGGATGAAATATATCGATGAAGCCACGTAAAAGGAAATAAATCCATACAAAAACTTATAGTTTTCAAAAAAAAAATGGTAGCTTCATGTTCCAGGACTTCGCAAATTACCTAGTATAGCAAGCTTGTAGTATCGCATAACAAATTTCTAAGTTGAAGCGGAAAAAAACTTAGCGGTCACAGTAGAAAAAATCAATAACTATAATTGTGTGTCCTCTGTCGTCATAATAACTTATACCAAGCCAACATAATGTGATAAATTTATAGGTGTAACCATGACCAACTATGAGTTTTCTGCCATTTTATGTCAATCAAAAATGAAGTGGAGAAGATAAGTCTTGGTGACTGAAATAAATATTTCTAGGGTGAAAGGTTCCAAAGGTGAACAGGTAGCAATGTCCTGATTTAGGTGTGTAGTTCTTTTCCTTGGTTTGGCACTAGTATGCGCTCTAGTAGTTTTTACAATTCCACGTGGTCTCAAGAATGGTAATCATAGTGTGGATCCTTTCTTTTACTTATCTGATTACCTTCAAATGGCAACTAGATGCCTACTCTAGAATAGACAAACGAATAAATCACTGCTATATTCTTGAGCATGATTTAGCTTTGCTACAAGCACATAAAAAGAAGTTGCAACTACCAAACTATGTAAAGAAGAATTACCCATGACAATAATGAGCTACCAAGCATCAAATCAAACAAGTTGTGTGAAAATGATAAAATATGAAGGAAAAAATAACTAGGACGCACCAGATAGTTTACCACTTGATATTGTTGGTGTCGACAATAACGATGGTGGGAAGTTGCTATATGTGTAACGACAGGGCCTGCAGGAGTTCGTCACAAACACCCTCTGAAGCTGGAGTGTCTTGACGTCCAGAGAGAAAAAGGCTGTATCGGGCGATGAGCCCCATTGATACAGGAACAAATGCGTCTCTGTTGAACCCATCATGAAGAACTCAAAATCTAGTGAGACTGTCCTCTCAAATTGCCACTGGCAAGAACTCCCACAATTGTTCTGCCTGATACAATATGTGAGATTATTTGTGTACCCGAATTGTTCTGCCTGACGGATAAACATCCCGAGTCTGCCTTCCCCAGCCTCCACAAATGCTATATCCACACCGACCAAACCTATGGCTTCGGGTGGGGGTTCAGCAATGGAGAACTCCATCCTCCGGACGTCAAGCACCAGCAACTTCTCCCTCCAATATGTCACCCAGTAGAAGCACCCATATGCGTATTCGCGCCAGGAGAAGAATGGCCCTATCGCTGATAGCAAGCCAGGAATCAAATCGCTCCATCTCTGAGTTGAAATGGCTCGCCATTGTCCGGTGCAAGAAGAAAAGACAAAGGAGTACAGCTTAGTTGCAGACTGCGCCATCCAGACCACGCTGAATGACGTCTCTTCCGCTGCCGAAGCTTCCTCGTCGCCGTTGACAACAGGGGAAGCGAGGAAGGTCTCACAGTAACGGTGAAGTTTTATCCAGCATGGCCGCTTCACCATGGCGGTTAGGTGGGCTGGGATTGGGGGAAGCAGGAGGTACCGTCGGTGCAAGGGGTCGCACACCACCAGCTCCGGGAAGACGACATTGTATCTATTCTCAATGTCGTGCTGGGGAGCTCTGTCGAGGAGGACGCGGCCGTCCCGGATGTCCTGTACGAGCCACTCGCTGGCAGGGGCGGGGAGGAAGGAGAAGGAGAAGTCGGCGGCGAGGGCGGTGGCGCTGGCTTCCGGCGCGGAGGGGTGAGGCGGGACAGCGGGGTGGAAGACCTTACGTTGGTGCTCGAGGAAGCCGAGGAAGGGCGGGGCGTGGAGCTTGCGATACCGCCGGAGGAAGGAGCGGTCGGCAGCGACGCGGCGGAAGGAGACGCAGGCCGCGGAGGCGCGGATGAGGTCCGTTGGGGTGGGCAGCCGGAGGAAGATCTCCGCCAGGAGCTCGTCGGGGATCGGCAGCGAGGCCATTTCCCGGAAGCCGTGCCGCGGACGAGAAGGGGACTCGCGTGGGTTGCCGACGACGCCCGGTCCCGGGCGAGGGTCCGCTCCGGTCTGGCCCTGGTCTGCCGCGCCGCCGCCCATTCCGCCGCCGGAGGTGAGAAGCTCAGCTTGGAAACCCTAGTGTGGTGGCTTCAAATGTTTAGCACGGCGGAGAGAACAGAGGAGCGAACTCTGTTTTTTTAGATGGCAAATGTACGAATTGACGTGTCATCCTGCCCCTTGGTTTTCCATCTGGCGGCCACAATATGTTGGAGCTGGAATCACGCTGAACAGCACCCCAAAGTTGTTGCGAAACTATTACTTGGTTACTCCTGAATAAAATTATACAGAGATATCCTTTCCGGTTTGAAGAATTTGTTTCTGCTTTTTGCAGAAGTAACACACAACCGTGAAAGGCACATTGTAACCCGGGCTACACGTAGCCCGGTTTTTAAACTTTTTTGAAATCGCCATTCTAAAGTTTCAAAAAATTCTGGAAAAATTTCTAAATGTTGACAATGACATGTTCTGTGCTTCTGCAAATTTTCGACTCGAAATTGTTTGTGTTCCGTTCTACATGAAAATGAAAAATCCTGACAATTTTCAGAGATTTCGAATATGTCACTGTTCACCACTCCAGTTTCGAAAAATTGTCATTTTTACACAACCTAAAATACAGAATGTTTCACATTTCTTTTTTGCGCACTGGTAAAAATCATCATTAACTACGTCTAGTATCATTTTCAGAATTTTTGGAAACTTAAAATTGTAGATTTTGAATTTTCAAAATATAGGGCTACATGTAGACCGGGAGACAAATCACCGCACTCCACACAGTCGTGCATTCTTGTTTGGAAGGTAACAACCGAAGCCCACTTGAATTTCATCAGTTACTACCGAATCACTCGGTAATATTGTTGCTGTACCTCCACATACTGTCACTCTGGATATTTTGATTATTTTTTTGATATTGTTCGGTGAATGATTGAACAATTACTCTTGCAATTTTAGGGTGGACTTTTTGCTTACCACATCTTTTGTGTGTTCTAAACTCCAGATATGGTCACTTTTGCCAAATCATGTGATGCTCCGATGAAGCTTCATGTTCTAAATGAGTGAACTAACCAACTGCGAAGGATCGATGAAGTGACTCAGCAATGATACCTCATATTTTCGACCAAAAATAGTGGAGAAGAGGAAGAGCAAAGATATATATGTACAACAAGATCCGTCACTCTCACTTCTTACAGAGGCTTAAGCAACATACTGGTCTTTTACATACCTTGTCCAGCAAAACGCACCAAATCATGGTCGGATCAAATGGCACAAGATAAACTCCAGTGACATATCGAAATATCTGAAATGAATGTAACTAATAAAGAGTAGATAAGCATTAAAATCTGATTTCTAATATATCCTCCAGGACTGGTTCTTAATTCTGAATACCATACAGCCTGCATACCACAAACTTGGAGTTGTAGACATACATACAAAACAAGATCGCAATTAGTTTCACCTCTCACATGGTCTTAGTTAAACTAATGATTCTGAGGAAACTAAACATTGCTAATGCTCTTGCTAGCTCATCCAACGAACAAACGTGCCAATCACAGTCAGATCAAGGCATACAAGATGAACACTCAGGTTTCTACGCTTCTAGGTTGCCACATTACAGACCAAAACGGAGGCAAAGCAGACCATCTTTGTGGTCAATGGTCGAGTTGTGTCGCAGCCTCGGCCCCATCTCTAATCAACAATGCATCATCCTGACCTCCAGCATTTGCATTCGCAGTATTCTGGCCATGGTGACTATGCGCTTGAGCTTGCACCGCAGCCCTGTTCCAGCGTCTCCTCATCTCAACACCTGCCCAATATCTCAAGTTACGCAAATGTTCAAACTGCAGATATTCAAGACCTTGTGAACAAAGAGGAATACAAGGTTGGCCTTATTACCGGGCTACTTGGTAAATTGCTTACGGAAAAAGTACGTGATAAAGCAGAATATTCGAATAGATGAGATGGCATTAGGACTTAAAACAATTCACACACAATACACGGGAAATCAAACTTTGTACACTTCAGTTTTTATCCTCCAACTGGTAATATTGCCCCCAGAAACAAATACTGGCTTTTATTTGTTGAGCTATGCAATTTGTTGTACAGGTTGAAATAAAGTAGCGAGATAAAGGCATGTAAATATAAAGAACTGAAACTGAATCATAAATAACTTTAAGGTTTAAAAGTTATAAACAAATGGTAGCTTTGTGTTGCATTACTTCATAAATTACCTAGTAGTTGCAAAAGTTCTAAATTAAGTCAAAGAGAAAACAATCTGGAGTCTCAACAGCTACGATCAACAAACTATGTGTGTCCTCTGTGATCAAACAAGAGCTGATTGCTTGCATTTGGCATGTACCTTGATTGCCGGACTGAGACAATTAGGTTAAAATTTAGAACTGTCTAAACAAATACTGATGCCCAGCTGATATCAGATCAAACGGTTTCTGGGCACAAGCTCTTCTTGCTAATTAATGGGCCATTTAGCCAAAACTCGCCACTGCAATTTTTCTCATATCAGATAGTACATGTGATGTATTAGTGGTAGCAATGGCCTGGTGCTTATCTAGTTTGCCTGGAGCTTATCTTGTTTGCATTGATCTGGTGATGGTTGATATAAATTACTCTGTAGAATACGAGCCTAGAAGAAATGGTAGCTTCATCATGCAGCAATTCATAAATTACTCAGTAGAATAACAAATTTTAAACACAGAATCATTAAAGGAAAACAGCTGGGAGATTCTGTAGCGACAATCAACAAACTACATGTGTTCCCTGCCATCATGAAATTTTTGATTGCTTGCATTTGGCCTGTGCCTTCGAGGACAGGTTGAGGCAGCTGAGAAGTTCGCTTCAAACTGCATTAAAAAATACGGTTGCCCTGCCCTCCAACTTATCTCGAGATGCTAATTTCAAATCAAACTGTTTCAAGCTATACTATTTGTATTGAGCAAAAGTAATTAGGAAATGGTACCTCGAAAAATTAATCAAGCTCACCACTTCACTTTCTCATACGATATGCAGAAAATGCGTTAGTGATACCAACGCCTCAGGCTTTCATTCAGGGTCACACCAGCTATGCCTCCTTACATCTATCTAAAATTGACACTATCTGCAATTGACATAGGGTCACACCACAATAGATCTTTTTTCTGCCTCCTTATATCTATCAGAATAGAAGTGGACAAGGTAAGTCCTGCTTCCCTGGAGTAAATGTTTCCAAGGTGCAACAATCCAAATGTGAACTGGTACCAATGTTCTGATATAAACTTGTATTCCTGCTCCATTATTTTTTTTTCCATAAAAAACAAAATAGTTGTCTCAATCTAGTGTTTCTTATGACTTCCCAATGCCTCCAAAATGCTACACAAATAGTGTGCACAATCCTTTCTTTTACTTCTCTGATTGATTAAGAAATACGTCTCAGTTATGTTTCTAAGCTTGATAATTTGATGGTAGCATAATGTAACCATTAATGGAATACAAAGATACCATTTAGCTAGCGAAACAAACATGATACAAAGATATGATTTGCGACAATTATGCTCAAATAAAACCGGCCCTATCGTTGATGACACTTTCCACATATTATGCTTGAAAACCCATTAGGTTAGAAGTTAAAACTGTCTAAACAAACACTGATGCCCAGCTGATATCAAATCAAACGGTTTCAGAGCACAAGCTCTTCTTGCTAATTAATGGGCAGTCCATTTAGCAAAAACTCGCCACTGCAGTTTTTCTCATATCAGATACATGTGATGTATTAGTGCTAGCAATGGCCCAGCCTCTTATAGTAATGCAGATTTACGTCAAATCAACATCATGAGATAAATTTATAGTGCAAAGATGATAAAGAAGAGACATTTGGCCTACCTATATCTACCTAAATAAAATCAGACAAGATAAGGCACGCTTGACTAGAATAAATGTTTCAAAGGTGAAAAATCCAAACGTGAACTGGATGACTTGTATTTGTATAGATTCACATTATCTTGACCACATAAACAATTATCCCGAAACAATTGTTTCCATCTAGTGCTTTTTACATTCCATGAGGCCTACGCAATGCTACTTATAATGTGCAATACCCCTTGTTTTACTAATTTAATTGCCTACACAAACAAACAAAAAAATCACAATTGTGCTCCAATAGGGTTCCTAGAAACACAGAAGAAGTAACAGCAATCAAGCCGTGTAGAGAAGAATTAACAATCACAATATGAACCATCAGGTATATCAAACAAGCTGTGTGATGATTAAAGAAAAGGAGATGACTAGGATGTGACGGAACGTTTACCACTTGATATCGTCGGTAACGACAAGAATGATGGTGGGAAGCTGCTATATGCGCGCAGCTCATCCAAGCTATATACCCAAGCATCAAACATCTTCTCAAGCTGGAATGTTTTGGTGTCCAGCGTGTGATAGCCGGTCGATGGCTTGTACAGGAGCAGATACCTCTCTGTAGAACATACGAGGATGTGCTCAGAATCCAGTGAGATTGTTTTCTCCTTGTGCCACTGGCTCAAAGAACTCCCTCCAACGTAATAGCTGAGGGCAGACTCGCCGCGTTTAACCACAAACATCCCGGGCCTGCTTCCCCCTGCCTCCACCATGCCCATAGCCCAAGTGAAAAAAGATCTGGCTTCGGGTGGGGGTTCAGCAAAGGTGAACTCCATGATCCGAGTGTCGAGCACCAGCATGTACCTATCTTCGCCAAGATCTGGCCTCCAGTAGAAGCAGCCACACGAGTACTGGCGAGAGCGGAAGAAAGTGCCTCTTAACAATGGCGAGCCAGCAAACAAACCAGTCCAACGCTGGGAAGGAATGGCTCGCCATTGTCCGGTGCTGGAAGAGAAGACAAAGCCGAACAGCTTGGTTTTGCACTGCGCCATCCAGACCACTCTGAAGGACGTCCCTTCTTCCGCAGCCGCTGCCTCCTCATCGTCGCCCGGAGGAGCAAGGAAGATCTCGCCCAAGAATTTCAGTCCTAGAGGGAACAGCTCCTCCACGGAAGCGGCGAGGTGGTCGGGGATTGGGGGCAGAAGGAGGTACCGCCGGTGCAAGGGGTCACACACCACCATCTCCGTGAAGAAGACGGTTTCATCGGCTTTGTGGAGGAGGACGCGGCCGTCGTGGATGTCCTGGACGACCCAGGCGCTGGCGGGGGCGGGGAGGAAGGAGAAGGAGAAGTCGGCGGCGAGGGCCACGGCCCTGGCAGCCGATGCGGAGGGATACGGGGCGACTGCGGGGTAGAACTTGACGGGGTCGGGGTAGAAGCCACGGATTACTTCGAGGAAGCCGAGGAGAGGCGGGGCGTGGAGCTTGCTGTACTGCCGGAGGAAGGATTGGTCGGCGACGAGGCGGCGGAAGGGGACGCAGGCGGCGGAGGCGCGGACGAGGTCGGCTGGGTCGGGGAGGCGGAGGAAGATGTCTACCAGGAGCTCACTTGGGACCGGCGGCGAGTCCATCTCCTGGCTGCCCTAGGCTCGCCGGCGTGGAAGACGAGGAGAGGTGGCTGGAGGCGGCGGCGGCTGTGTGCTGTGGGGAGTGATCTGTTACAACTCGGAAGAATTGAAAGGAAAACTTGTGTCTTTCATTGATCAAGAATCGGGTATTTATACAAGGTTCCCGTCGGTTCGGGATGTCGGTTACAAGAGGAGGCGCCTGTATGAGGCGTCTCTTCGGTGAAACGATGCCTGTTCGTATCTAGCAGGTGTCTATACAAAGGGAAGGCGTCCGTACGGACGGACACGTCCGTACGGCGCTTTGGGCATCTAATAACTGCCTAGTCTATTTCTAACACTCCCCCTTGCACAAAGCTTCGTCTTCTATGTCTTGTATCTCTTGTATAATCTTGAGAATATTCTCATACGGTCATGAGAATTTTTGTCTTGATCACAAGCGTATATTATCTTGAGTAACTCCTCCAAAAACCCTGTGGAAAAAATATGAGGAGAGTATTGTGTAGGATATGTTGTTAAAACTCCTTTAAACCTGGTGGGAAAATAAGGAGAAAATGGTGCAACATATGATGGTTATTGTTTCTTTGATAGCTCATATGGGGAAACCTTAAAAGGGAAACCCATAACAAGTTCAGAAAACAATAAATATGTCTTGTATACTTCCTTTAAAAACTCCAGTGGAGAAAACAGAAAGTATGACATATGTTATTTGAAGTTGATTATTTCTCCCCCAAAAACCCTTTGGGAAAAATGTGAGGAGAATAGTATTTGATATGTTGTTAAAACTCCTTTAAAACCCAATGGGAAAAGTAAGGAGAAAATAATATAACATATAATGATCATTATCTCTTTCGTAACTTATATGAGAAAATCTTGAAAGGATAAAACTCATTGGTAAGTTTAGAGAACAATTAATATGCCTTGTGTACATCCGTCGAAAACCCCGGTGGGGAAAATAGGACATATGACATATATTCTTGTGTTGACATTACCTCATTAAAAACCTTGATGAGAACCTTGAGAGTAAACTCATAAAGGGAAAAAGAGTGTAATATAATGTTTGAGTAGGTTATAATTCAGGAAGAGACTCCCCCTGATCCTTGCAATATAGGGGCAATATGCTTAGTGATATTGCTTTTGTATAACCTGTTTGCATTTGAGCAACACAAGCATTATTATCTTGTAGATAATATTTGATGATTCAATAGAACCAATACAACATGAATGTTGAATGTGGTTTATCATTCTGTAAATCCACACATATCGATGTGAATCCTTGTATTTCAGAATGATAGGTGGTTGTAGCCACTAGAATCTATTTGGAAGACATCAATGGAATGGCAAGACCACCATGTAGGTACATGAAGCCCTTATGTGATATAGATTTGTGGGGATCATATAAGTTGCTATATCAGGAAATCCGATGATATTGGAGTTTAGATTTCTCTGAAATAACAAATAGGTCAAGATATTTGGTGCCTTGGAGATATCGAAAGATACTCTTGAATCTATCCACTAGAGTTAGGTCCAATGGCATTGAGTTTGGAACATTATGTTCCAACATCTCTTCTCCATCTTCCATGGTTTTGATTGTATGTTTCTCTACGTCTAGAGATTGAACAACCATAGAGTTTAGATGGATATGACTTGTCCATGATTTGAAATTCTCCAATTATTTCTGGATATAGGCTAAATGATGTACCATATTTCTTGAGTGAAGGTGCTCGAATTGTAGCTAAAGAAAAGTTTGATGCTTTTCTTACATCCTTCATATACGATTCCGTCTCTAGATGATTACGTGGCTCATCAATATCTTGTGTGTTGTGAGTGATGTTATCATCATCAACATACACTGATTTGATGAATACCCTATTGAGTATTTATTAATGAACACGTATGAGCAATCATCATTCTGGGAGTAATCCTTTTGTATAAGGAACTCACTAAGTCGGTTGTACCGAATTTGTTCCGACTATTGTAAGTCATGTAGTGACTTATTGAGTTTACACTATGCATGTTGCGATTTGTATTTGGATTCAAAATTGGGATTCCCATGGGGAACCTATATGTCTGAATCAAGTGACACATGAATATATGGTCACTACATCTATCAACTGCATAAATAGATGATTTGAACTGCCATTGAGATAAATTATCGGAGATTGATTCCACTTGTATCCGGAGAATGGATTTTGGGTATCTGCGTGAACCCTTATGCTACATGCCTTGCTATTGACTCACCACCTTGTTGTTTCATCCGTTCTTGGACGAAAACTGGTGTAGGTATTCCTTTTGTGTATACCTTCCTTTATTGAGCAAGGCAATTTCTCCTTGGATTGCATCCTTTATTTGAGTCCAGTCCAAGTGAGTGTTTTTCAAACTCTGCCATGGCCATGGTCTTTGGATCCGGATCATTGTAAAGGTTGTTTGCAATCATGGTTCAGAAATGTATGTCGACAGTTGTAGGCTTTTAATTATATGTTCTCCATAATGTATATAGTTGTGAAAATCTAGTTTACCCTTGATAACTCTTCGTGGTTTCCCAATACGGTCGAGTCTAGGTATTCCGATATCCCAGTCATTGTGTGCACTATTGAGCTGGGTTGTGGTGGTTTTCCATCCACGGGTGTATACTACCCATTTTGTGTCTATCAACATGAAGTTGACTTCATTTACTGATTTGAGGGTTTCTTCCTCAGTTTTCTTTGTTACTTGCAAGAAGTTGAATCTGCTATGTGGCCGTACTTCTCCCCCTCTTGTTTTGAACAAGGAGTTGAGTGGTTTTTATTGGTACCTCCACTCTTTCGGGCACAATTGTTGCAGAATTATAGGAATTTGCAATATATTTGTAGCCAGTAAATGAATTTGGCAGGTTATTTGCAATTTGTTGCAAACTAATAAATTTGTGAACGTGAAGTTCAGTGTTTTGAGTACGTGAATTTGAGGAAAAATGTGTTGAACATTTCAATTGATTTCCTGGCATTCTTTTTGGTACTTCAGTTCTCCCCTAATGCCTGGAAATGGTCCTCACTAGCATACTAGCCTTGAATAACTCCCCCTGACAGGGCTTGAGGTATTTATAGTTGACGGAAATACAGTTATTCCTCACATAGATCCCAAATTTTCTGTGAGGGGCCTTTGATGTATGCCGCGGTGGTGATATCGGTATGTAACCGAATTATCGCAGATGGGAAATACTTTTGATTTGCACGTACTAATTTTATTGGGGAAGTACTACGATGTGTAGTAAACTACAGTTGAATTATGTCAGCAAGGTGTAAATTTGCATGACTCCAACGCAAGGTTGGTATTTGCAATTCGTTGGTAAAAGATATGCTATGAGCTTAATTCTCTCTTTATTAGAGATTCAACCAAGCCATTTTGAGTGTGGATATATGGGACCGAGAGCTGAACTTCAATCCCTAGTGCCATGCAATAATCACTGAAGGCTATTGAGGAGAATTCAACAGCGTTGTCCATTCGAATTGAATTAATTCGATTTTTTAGATATTGTGCTTGTAATTTAATAGCTTATCTCATTATTATGGAAAATACATGGTTACATGTGGATGATATGCACACATAGGACCATCATAGAGATGCGTCTATTAGAACCATGAAATTCTTAAAGTCCACGCAATGGTTGGATGTATCAACAAATTGCAAAGGTTGAGAAAATTTAGCATCATTTAGATCACCCAATGAAATTGCTGATAATTTTCCACCTTATCTCTATGCTGAGATGACCAAGGCGATCATGCCAAGTTTCGAATGCATTGACATTCTGAAAAATTACCTTGTTCGCAACATGTGTTACGGGATTGATGTATTTGTAGTGCAATCCTGACGAGAAAGAGGGATTTTGCAATTAATTGCTTGTCATATCCGTTGTTCTGGTAAAAAGGAGATACTCCTCATTTGTTGTCATCATGGGTTTCGTTATGGAAACCATTCTCACGGATATCTCTACATTATGTAGGGTACAAACTGAATCAAGATACTATCAAGCATTCTTGATTAATATTTGAGTACCCCATTGGGGGTGTAATTGTGGCATCATCAGAGCCAATAACTACGGTATCGCGTCCAGCGATTAAATAAATATATCATTATCTCTTAGTAAGAGTTTTGAATATATTTCCCAATGTATAGAGTTTGTGGTTCATTTTCCACAAAGAAGGTTTCCTCTTTCATCAGATTGACTCCCGTAAAATTCTATACATAGAATTGAAGATTTTTCAGTGGAAGATCTTTATCAGATATATAGAACACATACACATTTATTTGTATCTTGAATGCTGATACAATATACCGTGATTTGTTGTATTTGATGACAACTCCATATTTATTACAACAATAGATAGACGTTGATAAGGAGTTGGGAGACCAGTAAAGTCTCTAAACACGGAATTTGAACCATATTCGATAACCGTGTTCTCCTTGTTCATGGGTTTTGTGACAGTTGGAGAGCGCGTTGTTACATGATTTGAACAATTAGCTTCCTAGGTATTGTCATATTGAAGATTGAAGTGCGCTTCATATCTTTACCCTTGAGTAGGTCGATTGCGTCTCACGGAATATTTTACCTAGCGGGGAATTTATCAAGTGGAGGTTAAAGTGCAGCTATAGATCCATGAGACACATTGCTGACCTTAACGTCTATAGCTCATGTAGGTTAGTTGTGACCATCGAGAGCAAACTCATCGAAGTATGGTCACCTTGGTTTACATGGATGAGAGCCAGAGATTTCTAAATTTACTTGTATGCAAACTAAATCATCATGGTTATGTTGTAATAAATTTGCAAAATAAATGGAGTTTCAAGAAGTGGGCTTGAACTCATTAGTGTGAATCTCCAATTGTTAAGTATGGCACGTTGTAGATAATCTCCAAAAGAACTTTTGGAGTAGATCCAGCAGCATTAGCGGAGTGTAAGATACTCACACTTCGAATGCCTTATGTCATGACTTAATTAAAATGTATGGGAGAGCACATTGGCAATCATAATGTCAGAAATGACAAAATGTAGGCTTAAACAGTAGCGGTAGATAAATCTACACACTACCTCGTGATCCCAAAACATCAATTCGAAGAAATCACTTTGAATTTTGCATTTATATTTGCAGATATTAAAAAAAATCTCAATTGCATATAATACATGTGAGAGGACATTGAAGGAGGTCATAATGTCAATTTTTTACAAAATGTAGACCTCACAATAATTGTGGATAATATGCACATAATGCAGTAGATGCCACATTATCTTGTGACCCACATATAAATTTGAGATAGTCACTTCACAATTTTGCAGATCAATTCAATTCGAATTAAGTCAATTTTGTGCCGTTTAGGCATTTTGGACTTAATTGATGGTGAGTTGATATTTAATTTTGCAAGAAAAAATAATCTCAGTTGCAAAATAATTGTGCCATTTGTATATGTTATAGGGATTGCAAATTGCAAACACATTGAACATATAATCATTTATACACAATATGGTCTAAATCATTATGCATTATAATGGAGTACATTATGTAATTATTCAGAAATACATGGTTTAAAACATGACAAGTACTTAACACAGTACTAGCTGTTGAACATGTATGTAAAATCTGAATAATATGAGGGCTATACATCATACTGCAATAAGCATGAGGGCTGAAAAGAGAATTAGACAGCCTTATCTGTAAGCATTAGTAATGTAACATAATTTTAGAATGACCACGGACTAAAGTGCAAAGTGACGAAGAGATAAGGCTCCATCGCTTTCCTTATGCCCGTGTAGTGTCATTAGGAGATAATTTTCCCCAAATTTCGCTGTCGTGCGGTGAGAACGAGGCTGCACCGTGCGCCGGCAGGGCCGCACTCGCGGGCTTGCCGCGCCGTAGGCTGCGAGCCGACGGCTGCTACCGCCGGTCGAGCGCGGTGGATGAATCCAATCCGGCAGGAAACCGTGCTGGAGCGGTGAGACACGCGGGAGGACGACGAGCCGGGGCTGATGGCCGCGGTCGATGGTGCATGCCTCGCTCGCCGGTGCCGACCTAGCCGCAGCCTCTGCCGCCGGCTACGCACCAGAAGGAGCGCCGGGGACGAGCGCGGGCGTTGCTGATGGCCGGTCGTGAAGACCAAGTACGCCGCCACCGCGCGCTTCACGCTGGAAATCGCCTTAGGCGACCTCGGCGGGGGATAGCCGCGCAAGGAGGCTGCGGAGACATAGGCGCCGATGGAGGGCCTCCGCCTCGGGCAGGTGCGCCGGCTGCCGCTGCAGCCGGGGAGCCGCTGGGCAGAGCGTCGGACGTTGTGCCGCCGCCGGCCGTGAAGACCGTGCGTCCCACCGCGTCCTCCCCTAGAAGCAGCCTGGAGTTGCGGTCGCGGGCACCACAACATCGCGTGGATGCGTGCCGGGGCCACGTCGTCCGTCGTTGCCTCTGGCCGGTTCAATGTCGGAGCCACCTCAGCCGCGCGCCGAGGAACTTGTCCGTCGCCCGGTGTCCACAAGGTGGTAAGAACATCTTCAATCGAAATCGAAGAACACTTTGGTGCTCACCTGTTGGTTGATGTCTTCGATTCTATTGTTCTTACCAATTAGCACAGTAGATGTATATGTCTCTGTTCTTCGTGTTCCTCTCTGTTCTTGAAATTGGGATCGCTCAGATGTGAGCGTTGTTCCGGCGAGTTTGCCGACCAGGTTTTGCCCTCTTGCTCCGGTGGTCTATTGCTCTCTTGGAGAGCGACGTGCGTGATAACGTGTTACAACTCGGAAGAATTGAAAGGAAAACTTGTGTCTTTCATTGATCAAGAATCGGGTATTTATACAAGGTTCCCGTCGGTTCGGGATGTCGGTTACAAGAGGAGACGCCCGTACGAGGCGTCTCTTCGGTGAAACGATGCCTGTTCGTATCTAGCAGGTGTCTATACAAAGGGAAGGCGTCCGTACGGACGTCCGTCCGTACGGCGCTTTGGGCATCTAATAACTGCCTAGTCTATTTCTAACATGATCAAAGAACGTACGCGTCTGTGGCTGTAGTGTATGTGTATTGCTATCTAAATGGGCCAGCACCATATATGGGCCTGGACATACACGCTTGGCCCATAAGGAAAAGAAAAAAATCTCCCGCTCTGTTTGCCTTAACTATTTTTTTGGTGGGAAGGAAGCATTGCTGTTATGCTAAAATGATTTGGTAGGCTGATGCTAATGATATAAATTAGGCTGACCTGTATGCGTATATTAAAATTACAGAAGTTTGACCATTTTCAAGATAGTCTTTTGAATGTGCATAGTGTATTTTTTGGTGCCAATATACTTCCAGAAATGGAAAAATTAAGGCAATCGAGCCACGTTTAGCTACCTATTTGGCCATGTAATGATTTTTTCAAGGGTGGACATGATTTGATTGATTAAATAATGTCACAATCATCACACCTGCTAAATTCGTCGGGAGGTCTCTCAACCATCACACAATGCATTGATGAGAATGAGCCACATAAAGCCGTGTTTGATTAACGTACGACGCGGATTTTCTACCTACGGCGGTAGCTACGCTTGCAGTTAGTCGTCTAATGCGTTCTCATGATCCGTGCTGCCGTTCACACATGTTCGTCATACATGCGGCAAATTCGTGCTACCATTCGGTTTCGTTAACCGTTTGCGGCATGGTTTGCAGCCACGCCCAGAGGCGACAGGGCCCAGGCCACCCTGGCCTTGGTCCGGGGCGTCAGCCTGAAACTTAGCCTTCTTTTGTGCTACAGTAGCGCACTGTATCGTACTGTAGATACAGTATAGTGAATGTGGCCTGGGGCTTACTCTATTCCTAGCTACGCTACTGGCCACGCCCATTCCATTTTCGCTCACGGCAACAAAAAGAAAACGAAAACATCACCCGTGCCTGGCTCCACTGATGGTTCCCACCGGAGAAAATAACCCGCGTCCCACTAGTCTTTCTCGCATGGTTCACCAGCGGGAATCCCCGCATCGCAGGTCCACGGGCCTCTCCACCCAATCAGGCAGTCACCTACATGGCCGCGAGCACAAACCACCCGCCGCCACCGCCCCTTGCGAGGAGATACAGCGGCGAGAAGAGCCTGGCGACTTCCACGGGCCTCTCCACCCAGTCAGGCAGTCATCTGGGCGGCTGCGAGCACAAACCACCCGCCGCCACCACCCCTTGCGAGGAGACACAGTGGCGAGAAGAGCCTGGCGACTTCCACGTGCCCGTCTGCGGGTGTTTGCCACCGTGCCGCTTTGCTTCACCCCGAAACACGTACTAGATGATGTGCTTTGGCTGTGATGAGATCGATTCATAGGAATGGATCCTCTTGTCGTCGTCGCGTTTTCTTCCTCTGGCCGCGTGTCCGGATGATTGAATCTTATTGGTATATGTATTGTGTTGTTTCACAACCAGCGCCGATCTTCCATTTTTTGTCCCGTGGTCTCTAGCTAGCTCTAGGTTAGTACGTAGTACTCTTAATAACTTTTATTCCATTGAGATGATAGGCCACTCCTCTAGTGGATGATACGAGAACATAATCTCTTTACTAGGATGGAACCAAAGAAAAGTAATACTATCTTCACTGGAGCGCCTATAAGCCATCTACACATGCAAAGCACACAAGCATAGGTAGTTGAAATTTTTTACTAGGATGGAATCCAAGATTTTTTTTACTAGGATACGTGGGGCATTGTTGCGGTATTTGAAATAAATGTTCTTTCAAAGTTAAAAAAAAAAACTATTTTCTTTCAAAGCTGGTGAAGCAAGATACACGTCACTTACGGTTCTCGATTTCCCAGATATCCCATCTTGTGTCCGTGTTTTCCTCCAAATGATGCAGCGTGCCGGTTGTCCTGTGTCTGGTAGTGTTGATAAATGAAGCAAAGTCCTTTCTCTGTGTTGTAACTTGCAAGAGTATAAGATCATCACATGCCTGCTCTTGAAAAAGATATCCCTAACCTTTATTGTTGCTGCCGACCATTGAAGCATCTGATTTTTACAAGGAAAAAAATGCTACATTCATCGTGATGTTGGCCAACACAGATAATCAATGGCCTTTATTTGGTGGAACACTGTATAGTATAGCCAAACGTGTTATATAAGAGAGGGACACCAATCAAACATGATACGTAGCAGGTAGGTAGTTATGCAAATTGCTTGGCAAAAATAAGTCATGCAAACTGAAGAAACGAACAGAGGATATAGTTTTGTAAAAGTAAGAGCAGGGAAGGAACACAAATGCGGGTTTGAGACACATCAGTAACTCAGTAATCTATCTCGGTGTGTAGATTGTTTGGATGGAGCCATTAGTTGTTACTTCTCTGAATGAACAGACTCGATTGGACCAACAATCCAGCATGCGTTATAGTCCAACACAAACCTGGCTGCATCTGCTTGTATGTGGGATAACGTATATGGACGTTTTTGTGACCGCGACAGACGACCTGGTCGCGGATTAAGAATACACAATTGTGCTTACAGAAGTGTCACCCGACAGGGAGTGTATACAAAAGACTGTCGTACATAATCCAGATCTGAAAACACTAACTTGGCCAAATCCTGAACTTTGGCTCCATTCAGATGATAGGCCACTCCTCTACTGGATGATACGTGCAAAAACACAATCTTTTTACTAGGAAGGAATCCAAGAAAGGAAAAGTAATATTATCTTCATTTTAGCGCATGTTAACCACATCTTTACTGTCGACGATATGAGCCCTGCTTCGGTCCTCCCCCCCACTTCCGCTTCGGTCCTCCCCCCCTGGCCTCATCGAGTGCTGTGATTGGCCGATACCCCTTCGCGAGAAGGTATAATACGTTCTGTGCGAGCCGTATGAGCCGATCGTGAGCCGAAGACGAGCCGTACGAGCGGCGAGCGTACAGATCGGCCCGTGATCAGGGCTAGCGTAGCCAGGGAAAAAGGAAGGAAATTAATAGAGGCAGGGGCCTCGAACCTAGGTCTCCCGGGTGATGCAAAGTGTGCAGAGCCACTGTGCTAGATCTGTTACTTTGGCGTATTAGGCATCTTATTAAATAAAATAAATATGTGAAGCTTTCCAGGCTGGTGGAGGGTTGCATGCTATTGGGGCCCGCCTTGTGCTGCTGTATTTTTCTCCTGTATTTTTCTCGGGGGCCAACCTGGGACGGCAAAATGAGAAGTTTTGTATAACCCTGTACTACGTTTGATCAAGAGCATTTTGTACATTTGTCTGGACTGGAAGCTTTTACTCCACCTACGAATGTGACATCAGACTACTCACTACTACCATCGTCCTTGATTCCTCTCTCTCTCAGCGTATCCCCATGCCCTACTCCTCTCTACAAGTTATTTTATTCTTTCCTTGTGTTTCGTAGATCCCAGATCCTTCTACCGAAAGTCCGATGTCTTTTGTAGTTTTGGTTCTTCTACATTTTAATTGAGGGAAGTTCCACTTAGGTCTCAGACTTTGCACAAGTTTTTTAACACAAATTTCTAAGTTTTTACGTGGATTAATGTGAATGGCTATGGGGAGAATTATTGTTACAAAGTTAGCAATTATTTTCTCAAAAAAAGTTGGTAATTAATTCAAGTGTTCGATGATGACTACCTCCACAGTTAAGTTTTATTTTGGTACACTTTTATAGGAGTAACGTCTATCTATGCATATTGATGCAAATATGTATTTTGTGAACATGTTCAGTCCAAATTTCACAAAATGCTAGAAATTCTAGTTTATTGGGTTTGTACAATTAGGAACCCCTATATTTTGCACTGTCATATGACAGTTTGGCATGTGGACCCACATGCAACACCCCGTGTGTGACATGTGGATCCACATGCAACACCCCTAACCATTTTGACATAGCATATTTTGAGACATGTGGGTCCACATGCTCCAAAGGATATAGATATGCAGCTGTATGGGTAGGATTGTTGTACATGGGTCCACATATACCAAAGTTGATACACGGTAGACCTAACACCTTACACCTACCACCTTTCGTACATGTGGGCCCACATGCATACACCTCTAGACAACTAGATGGCTGGGAGTGTCGCATGTGGGTCCACATGCCCCAAAGTGATAGATGTACTTCTGTATGCTTATGAGTGTTGTATATGGGTCCACATATACCAAAGGTGGTACAGGGTAGACCTAACACCTTACCCATACCACCTTTCGTACACGTGAACCCACATGAAAACTAGATGGCTGAGAGTGTCATACTGTCACATGTGGGTCCACATGCCCCAAAAGTGATAGATGTACTTCTGTATGGTTAAGAGTGTTGTATATGCGTCCACATATATCAAAGGTGGTACAAGGTAGACCTAACACTTTACCCCTACCACCTTTCTATCATGTGGACCCACATGCAAACACCTCTAGACAACTAGATGGTTGGGAGTGTCGCATGTGGGTCCACATGCCACAAAAGTGATAGATGTACTTTTGTATGCTTATGAGTGTTGTATATGAGTTCGCATATATCAAAGGTGGTACATGGTAGACCTAACACCTTACCCCTACCACCTTTCGTACATGTGGAACCACATGCGAACACCCCTAAACAACTAGATGGCTAGGAGTGTCGCAAGTGGGTCCACATGCCCCTAAGGTGATAGAGGTACTTCTGTATGGTTAGGAGTGTTGTATACGGGTCCACATATATCGAAGGTGGTACAGGGTAGACTGTGGCGCCCCGACCCGACTACTATACAGTGATGCTGCGTGTCACCGGTTAAGCGATACAAGCGGAGGTTACGGGTTTACCAATCCCCGGCCAAAACCTTTGGCAGGCGTTGCTGGGTACACCTCACTCCAGACAACGCAACACCCCGATTGATGCCTTAACACAGGCACAACTATCAAAGCATAATAGTAAGATCAAGACTTGTGGAACAACTGGCACATCACAGACTCTACGACACGAAACATTATAGGCAACTCTTATAATAGAGAAAGATAGCAAAAGTTACAAACAGGGGTCACCGACCCAACATTTCATCAAGCGGAAGCGAAGGGCGTTGTTCTAAACAACAAGAACCAAATATGGCCTAAGAGGCCTACAGATAAACATCCAGCGCCAGCTGTTCCGAGATGTCCCAAGCTGCCACCTGGGAACCCCAGACTACTCGTCGACGTTCCTGAAACAAAGCAAAGACGTTGAGTTCGACGAACTCGCAAGATTAAGAGCTAATATATGCTCCATGCTTGGCTTTCAAAGGTTTTATGGCTGTTTTGCATAAAGCTGATTTTATTTGGAATAAACAATAAATTCATGGCATCGACTAATCAGAATATTTTTCAAAAGGGGTTAAGAAGATAACTCTTTTCTTTGAGATCACCTTCTCAACAACAACCATCATCACCATCATTGTACCTGTTCATCAAAGGCACCTCCCCGAATCACCCTCGAGGAAGCTCACCTTAACATTCTTGAGTGGTACCTCTAGTACCCAGTTTTTAATCATTCCGTTAAAGTTATTCTATGATCCTACCTTCACTTCCCAAGTCGTCCATAACCGCGGACACGGCTTTTCGAAAAGATTTATCCCTGCAGGGGTGTACAAAGTAGAAGTCCCCGGAGTCCCGAGGGGCCCCAGTTCCTTCACCACGCGTACCGTCCGGCCCATTACCTAGCTTTTAGCCCTCTTCCTTGGAGGGCCGGCTGGGTGGGAGCGGTGTCGACTTCTCCCTCGTTAAGGACTCTCCAGGATCATCAGTGCCGGTAGGACAGGTTTGGTGACTCCTCCAACCCCCTGTCCCGCGGACACTTATCTTTCCTAGTACCATTATCCTCATACCATTCTCAGCCACCAACTCACGCACGCGCAAATGGAAGCCCGAACTAGAGGACCCTGGCTAGCCCCGCTCGAGTTATTTAGTCTATGAGGGTTCCTGCAAATGCATAGGCCTCACGCATGGTTGCACGCTCAGTCTTGGTTCAAGAGGTATAGCACTCGCACCTAGGCGGCGAGAACGAGACAACCCACCACATCCCATGTGGCCTCTCATCCCCACCTTTAAGCAATTTATTAACCACCACCATCACTTTCCATCACATCCGGTTATTCCATACCTGTTCCAACCATTGAAACATCCACCGGACCTGCAAGCCTTTAAACTAAGCATGGCTAAGCATATACATAGCAAATATACTTATCTGTGGCCAACACTTCAATCCTATGGATATTAGGAAGGATACAGGTAAATGGCAATAGATTTCTAATGCAACTAGTAGGAATACTCTAGTCCAAGCAAAAGACATTTGGAACCGAATGCAATATTATAGTGGGGAAAATAATTGCAAAATATAGGAGGAGACATGCTCAGAGGGGGGATTACGCTTGCCTTGTTCAGGGTACTGGTAGTACGGATCTTCGGGGTATTGTGGAGTAACCCCGACGGCTTGATCTAACGAAACATAACAACGGAAGAACAATCAACACATGGCAATGGTGCAATGCATACAACATGATGATATGACATTTTAATGCAGCTAGGAGATTATTAGAGCGAACTAGCAATTTTAAATGGGGGTGGAAGGATTACTTCAACTAGAGAAGGAATTTCCCCATATTTAACTTAGTGATTTCGATACTACTAAAGGTACCTCAATAATAGTGTGAGCAAGTATGCATGAAGGTGATGCTTTTGGAAGATTCATGTTTTCATGAACATTTTGGTATAAGGGACACATTTTTCGGAGGCCCCGATCAAAAGTTATTAATTTTCTAATTTCTCCTTTTAATTAATTAATTTTGATTACTTAAATTCCAACGATAAATATATTAGTTACTCGACTCGAGGGAGAAGGATGGAACACAAGGAGTCATCGAGTTCGATAACCCTAGCGTCGTGAGGGAGTAGCGGGGAACATGTGCTACGAGGGGGAAAAAGAAAACATCAGCAGCAAAAAAAAAACTGTCCAGCCGGTTGTCAGCCCGGCTGGGCCGGTTTCTAGGCCGGCCTGGCAACAGAGGGCTCCGGCCTCTCGGCCGGTTTGGGCCGGCCCAGCAGCCGGTCACGGGCCCGAGAGCAACGGCCTCGAGGCCGGCTTAACCGGTCTCTCGACCGGGAGAGTGAGGGAAACGTCGACGCGCTGCGCGCGCACGGGCACGGCGGCGATGCACGGTGCTCCGGCGAGTATGCGGCGGGAGAGGGAGAGGAAAGCTTGCGCACGGCAGGGGTGCTCACCACGAACTCGGGGAAGGGGTCAGGGACGGCGGGGGTGGCTCGACGGCGCCGGAAACGCTCGCGGCGACGTCGGACGGCAGCGGCGAGGTCACGGTCGGCGCGGCGAAACGGTGGCGCTTCCGGTCGATTCCTTCGGCACGGAGGAGCACCACGGCACGGCGGAGCTAGTGGTCCGCTCCGATTTACACGGGAGCTCTCCAATCGGCGGCTACGAGCACGGTGGGGGCGGCGGCCATGGCAGCTCGGTGGGGGAACAGAGGAGAGCGAGATGCGGGAAAAGGGGGAAGGGAGCAGGTATGGCCTCGTGGAGCTCGTCTCCTGGCAGTGAAGGGCAGGGCAGGGGAGGGTCCGGCGCGGCATCGTGCGGGTGCGGCGCGAGCATGGAGCTCGGGCTCCCCGGTCGCTACAGGGAAGATGAACACGAAATTGCAAAAACCCCCCTGTCCAAAATATTTCCACCACAGATTGGTCCTCCTGGGGTTTTCTTTTAAAACCTTTTAACTCAGCAGCACTTTGGGGATTTAAAAGAGGCACTTATACATTTTATTAAAATACAAGAAAATTTGGGGAGGCTCCCCCTAACCAGTAGAGGCTCCACAAAAATTGGGGTTTCAAAATAAATTGTTTTGACCAAATTTTGTTCATAGGGTTGAGAATAGAGCATTTTGCGAAAATACAACTCCATAGTCATTTGGAAATTTGAAGCAACTCAAAATATTAATTTTGAGCTCTTAGAACCTCCTTGACAAATGTAAGATGTCAAGTATTTTGTCTTGCAAGTTTAAGTGCCTCCATTTTTGTGAGATTGGTTGAAGCAAGTTTGGCATTTTGTTTTTAGAATGGTGCCAAACCAAATGTTTTAGTTGTTTAGCACTTAACAATGAATGCCATGGTACAATGCAACACAAAAGTGGAAATTTTATTCGGGTTTTTAGGTTCTCGAATTCCGGGCTGTTACAACTCTACCCTCCTTATAGGAATCTCGTCCCGAGATTCTAAGAGTAGGAAAGAGGGAAAGTGGTTACAACAGTCCTCAACGATCTTCTCGGTGTAGAGTGATTCAATGCATCCTGAAGATCTTCATATGCAACACTTCAAGGTCACTATCCAAGTACACCGTAGGGAGAGAAGGAAACGACCCCTGGAAAGAGAAAGGTCCTCACAAGGATGCGAAGGTCGGGTACCTCCTAGTAGAACTTAGGATGAGACCTCAATCAACACTTGATGTGATGACTAGGAGACACATGGAGGTAGCAGAAGAGTGATAAGAGGTTCCCAGATGATAGACAATGATTTCTCAAAAGATTTAGAATATGAACCTTGCACAAGGCCTAGAATTTCTAAAGACGAAAGGTAAACAAGATTCCAACAGATGAAGAGGCAACTTGTACCAAACAGCTTGAGTAGAACTTTCCTCGCGGAGGAGCATTTCAAACCACGGAAGAAGGATCATGAGGAGGGACCGAGAGAACTTTACAATTCCCGGGAAAATTAGTATCGGGAGAAACTCCTTGATATTCTAGACATCGGAGTCGAGATTCTTGAGGATCACCAACCGTCATTTCTGATTGCGATTTAGATCTGGTCAGGTGTAACAATACTTCAGACGCCACAGAAATGAATAGGAAGTCTTTACAACGGATAACAACGGATTACATGGCTAAAACCCCAAGAGCTAGACTAGGATGTCCAACTCCAAGGAGGAACGAGATTGCAGAACCCACGTATGAGCAACTTGTCAGAAGACGGTTGCACCCACATGAATTACTTGCAATGAGACACAGTTGAGCCTTTCTTGGGGAACATCACAGAATGACAAAAGAATTTCTTGGAATTCCTTCTCCTTTTTGAACAGTCCCACAAGTGGCTTGGATGCATAGATAAAATTCTCAAGGAAGGAAGGTGACAAAGTACCATACCAAGAATAGTGGCACACACAGGAGTGATTTGGGATGATTCCGATGATGCAATTCAATTTACTCAGATCCACGGCGACATGTTTCAGCAATTGCACGTGAATCAGAGAAAGTCATTCCTACTTCGAGAACACATGCCTTGGGACGACATAGATAGTGCTAATAAGTTTACAATGCTACGCCCGCTATTCCATATAATTCTCCTCAAACATGGAGGAAAATAAGAGGTAGTTGATGGACTCAACAACCAACTTATCTCGTTACTCCAAGATGGTCGACTTATATGTCACATGAACTGCATAGACATTGCTCAGATTAACACATTCCCGTAGGTCGATCGGAGTTTGATTTGACGATAGCCCAAATCAGATCAAAAGAAAAGGGAGGGTAGCATATCCAAAGAGGAGATACCACCTTGTTTCAACATGACAGACTAGACATCCCCTTGAGAATGAACTATCACCGATAGAGAATAATTCAGGACATCCAACACGATAGGAGTTGTTCAGAGAACCAGGAGGGAGTTGTCCGTGATGGTGAGCTTGGACAGGCGACAACCTGGCGATACTTCTGGAAGGAACAACAGAATATCACGATCCATCAACAGGATATTATAACATAGCGGTGGATCCGGAGTTCGAGAGAGGATCATGCCTTTCGAGGCACAAGAGAGATAGTCTTGGGAGTTTCGGCGCGAACCTAGCTCTTTGACCGAGGAAGAGCACCGGAGAGAAGGAACTTGGGAACATAGTCAAACTCAGCTTATTGATCGGCTAACCAATCATGCTAAGGAGGACAAGAAAGGTCTTTGGATTTCCGCGCAGTGGAACTGCTGGGAATATCCGATAGCCACATCATTGTTCATGTCTTATCATTCTGGAGCAGCAAGTCACTCGGAGAACGAAGGGTAACAAGTGTGGGAGCATCACTTCATCAAGAGGATCATGAAACTTAGCATAATACCTTGATATAAAAGAGTGTGACACTCTAAGGGGAATCAGAACAAAAGCTAGACAAGGCCCTTATTCTGCAGAGTACAATACTTTGACCTGGTCCGATGAACGGACAGGATACCGGAGTTTGTTTCTCCCAATCAAGACGAAGTGGAAAGTCTTAACGGATCAAGAGAGTGACTTGCATCGGAACACACCAATGCACGGTGAGAACAGGACGGTCAAACGGAAGACACGGGTCGGAAAGAAGAGCAAGAGTAACAAACATACTCCGGAAGATCCGAAGATGTTGGAGATGCACCGGTTATTACTCAATTGTGATAACCATGCCCATGGAGGAGAGATGCAGCGGAGTCACGAACATAGATGGGAGACTTGCAAAGAGGATCCTGGCTGTAACCACGATGGTTCCAAAACAGAACCTAAAGCGAGGCTAAGGAAGAGATGAAGTGAAGTAGTCAACGGAGGTGCAGTAATGTAAGGTTCAACCATTTACCACACCGACCACAGGAAAGGACTTGGGTTGAAGATCAGCATCATGTGCTACTAGCGAGAGTTAAGTAGTTACAACTTAACACCCTCTAGTTGGCACAATCCGGGACCTTATGTTCAAGTCCGTGGGTTAAACCCAGAAGAAAGGATTAAGCGATTAAACTTGATAGGAATACAAGGGTTCGTAACCAACTGAGTTGATAGGAATTTTCGTCGTACTCCAGATGGTTTCTCGGCACATGAAGCTTCGGATTGTAGCGCGGCGGGAGCAACTGGGCACATAACACTAAAGGTAACAGGTGAGAAGTCCAACCGCGTTCTCATCTTTTACTTCAAAAACTTAGGATCCCGGGGCGGGAAACTTTAAACTCAAATCGGGGTAAGATGGCTCCGAGATTAGAGGGTAACCAGATAAGGAGTAAAAAGAATCCTAAGATGGTTTTCACAACTCATTTTTATGTTAAAAATAATTTTCACAAACACTAGACTCAACATCGACCAGTAGAAAGGGTTTCCTACAGGCAGTCCTGCTCTGATACCAACTTGTGGCGCCCCGACCCGACTACTATACAGTGATGCTGCGTGTCACCGGTTAAGCGATACAAGCGGAGGTTACGGGTTTACCAATCCCCGGCCAAAACCTTTGGCAGGCGTTGCTGGGTACACCTCACTCCAGACAACGCAACACCCCGATTGATGCCTTAACACAGGCACAACTATCAAAGCATAATAGTAAGATCAAGACTTGTGGAACAACTGGCACATCACAGACTCTACGACACGAAACATTATAGGCAACTCTTATAATAGAGAAAGATAGCAAAAGTTACAAACAGGGGTCACCGACCCAACATTTCATCAAGCGGAAGCGAAGGGCGTTGTTCTAAACAACAAGAACCAAATATGGCCTAAGAGGCCTACAGATAAACATCCAGCGCCAGCTGTTCCGAGATGTCCCAAGCTGCCACCTGGGAACCCCAGACTACTCGTCGACGTTCCTGAAACAAAGCAAAGACGTTGAGTTCGACGAACTCGCAAGATTAAGAGCTAATATATGCTCCATGCTTGGCTTTCAAAGGTTTTATGGCTGTTTTGCATAAAGCTGATTTTATTTGGAATAAACAATAAATTCATGGCATCGACTAATCAGAATATTTTTCAAAAGGGTTAAGAAGATAACTCTTTTCTTTGAGATCACCTTCTCAACAACAACCATCATCACCATCATTGTACCTGTTCATCAAAGGCACCTCCCCGAATCACCCTCGAGGAAGCTCACCTTAACATTCTTGAGTGGTACCTCTAGTACCCAGTTTTTAATCATTCCGTTAAAGTTATTCTATGATCCTACCTTCACTTCCCAAGTCGTCCATAACCGCGGACACGGCTTTTCGAAAAGATTTATCCCTGCAGGGGTGTACAAAGTAGAAGTCCCCGGAGTCCCGAGGGGCCCCAGTTCCTTCACCACGCGTACCGTCCGGCCCATTACCTAGCTTTTAGCCCTCTTCCTTGGAGGGCCGGCTGGGTGGGAGCGGTGTCGACTTCTCCCTCGTTAAGGACTCTCCAGGATCATCAGTGCCGGTAGGACAGGTTTGGTGACTCCTCCAACCCCCTGTCCCGCGGACACTTATCTTTCCTAGTACCATTATCCTCATACCATTCTCAGCCACCAACTCACGCACGCGCAAATGGAAGCCCGAACTAGAGGACCCTGGCTAGCCCCGCTCGAGTTATTTAGTCTATGAGGGTTCCTGCAAATGCATAGGCCTCACGCATGGTTGCACGCTCAGTCTTGGTTCAAGAGGTATAGCACTCGCACCTAGGCGGCGAGAACGAGACAACCCACCACATCCCATGTGGCCTCTCATCCCCACCTTTAAGCAATTTATTAACCACCACCATCACTTTCCATCACATCCGGTTATTCCATACCTGTTCCAACCATTGAAACATCCACCGGACCTGCAAGCCTTTAAACTAAGCATGGCTAAGCATATACATAGCAAATATACTTATCTGTGGCCAACACTTCAATCCTATGGATATTAGGAAGGATACAGGTAAATGGCAATAGATTTCTAATGCAACTAGTAGGAATACTCTAGTCCAAGCAAAAGACATTTGGAACCGAATGCAATATTATAGTGGGGAAAATAATTGCAAAATATAGGAGGAGACATGCTCAGAGGGGGGATTACGCTTGCCTTGTTCAGGGTACTGGTAGTACGGATCTTCGGGGTATTGTGGAGTAACCCCGACGGCTTGATCTAACGAAACATAACAACGGAAGAACAATCAACACATGGCAATGGTGCAATGCATACAACATGATGATATGACATTTTAATGCAGCTAGGAGATTATTAGAGCGAACTAGCAATTTTAAATGGGGGTGGAAGGATTACTTCAACTAGAGAAGGAATTTCCCCATATTTAACTTAGTGATTTCGATACTACTAAAGGTACCTCAATAATAGTGTGAGCAAGTATGCATGAAGGTGATGCTTTTGGAAGATTCATGTTTTCATGAACATTTTGGTATAAGGGACACATTTTTCGGAGGCCCCGATCAAAAGTTATTAATTTTCTAATTTCTCCTTTTAATTAATTAATTTTGATTACTTAAATTCCAACGATAAATATATTAGTTACTCGACTCGAGGGAGAAGGATGGAACACAAGGAGTCATCGAGTTCGATAACCCTAGCGTCGTGAGGGAGTAGCGGGGAACATGTGCTACGAGGGGGAAAAAGAAAACATCAGCAGCAAAAAAAAAACTGTCCAGCCGGTTGTCAGCCCGGCTGGGCCGGTTTCTAGGCCGGCCTGGCAACAGAGGGCTCCGGCCTCTCGGCCGGTTTGGGCCGGCCCAGCAGCCGGTCACGGGCCCGAGAGCAACGGCCTCGAGGCCGGCTTAACCGGTCTCTCGACCGGGAGAGTGAGGGAAACGTCGACGCGCTGCGCGCGCACGGGCACGGCGGCGATGCACGGTGCTCCGGCGAGTATGCGGCGGGAGAGGGAGAGGAAAGCTTGCGCACGGCAGGGGTGCTCACCACGAACTCGGGGAAGGGGTCAGGGACGGCGGGGGTGGCTCGACGGCGCCGGAAACGCTCGCGGCGACGTCGGACGGCAGCGGCGAGGTCACGGTCGGCGCGGCGAAACGGTGGCGCTTCCGGTCGATTCCTTCGGCACGGAGGAGCACCACGGCACGGCGGAGCTAGTGGTCCGCTCCGATTTACACGGGAGCTCTCCAATCGGCGGCTACGAGCACGGTGGGGGCGGCGGCCATGGCAGCTCGGTGGGGGAACAGAGGAGAGCGAGATGCGGGAAAAGGGGGAAGGGAGCAGGTATGGCCTCGTGGAGCTCGTCTCCTGGCAGTGAAGGGCAGGGCAGGGGGAGGGTCCGGCGCGGCATCGTGCGGGTGCGGCGCGAGCATGGAGCTCGGGCTCCCCGGTCGCTACAGGGAAGATGAACACGAAATTGCAAAAACCCCCCTGTCCAAAATATTTCCACCACAGATTGGTCCTCCTGGGGTTTTCTTTTAAAACCTTTTAACTCAGCAGCACTTTGGGGATTTAAAAGAGGCACTTATACATTTTATTAAAATACAAGAAAATTTGGGGAGGCTCCCCCTAACCAGTAGAGGCTCCACAAAAATTGGGGTTTCAAAATAAATTGTTTTGACCAAATTTTGTTCATAGGGTTGAGAATAGAGCATTTTGCGAAAATACAACTCCATAGTCATTTGGAAATTTGAAGCAACTCAAAATATTAATTTTGAGCTCTTAGAACCTCCTTGACAAATGTAAGATGTCAAGTATTTTGTCTTGCAAGTTTAAGTGCCTCCATTTTTGTGAGATTGGTTGAAGCAAGTTTGGCATTTTGTTTTTAGAATGGTGCCAAACCAAATGTTTTAGTTGTTTAGCACTTAACAATGAATGCCATGGTACAATGCAACACAAAAGTGGAAATTTTATTCGGGTTTTTAGGTTCTCGAATTCCGGGCTGTTACATAGACCTAACACGTTACCCATACCACCTTTCGTACACGTGGACCCACATGCAAACACCTCTAGAAAACTAGATTGCTGGGAGTGTCGCATGTAGATCCACATGCCCCTAAGGTGATAGAGGTACTTCTGTATGGTTAGGAGTGTTGTATATGGGTCCACATATATGAAATGTGGTACAGGGTAGACCTAGCTAACACCTTACCCTACCACCTTCTATCATGTGGACCCACATGCAAACACCTCTAGACAACTAGATGGCTAGGAGTGTCGCATGTGGGTCCACATGCCCCAAAGGTGATAGATGTATTTCTGTATGGTTAGGAGTGTTGTATATGGGTCCACATATACCAAAGGTGGTACAGGGTAGAACTAACACCTTACCCCAACCACCTTTCATACACGTGGGTCCACATCCAAACACTTCTAGACAACTATATGGTTGGGAGTGTCGCATGTGGGTCCACATGCCCCGAAAGTGATAGATGTACTTATGTATGGTTAGGAGTGTTGTATATGGGTCCACATATATCAAAGGTGGTACATGGTAGACCTAACACCTTATTAGACAACTAGATGTCTAGGAGCGTCGCATGTAGCTCCACATGCCCCAAAGGTGATAGAGGTACTTCTATATGGTTAGGAGTGTTGGATATGGGTCCACATATAACAAAGGTGGTACAGGGGTAGAACTAACACCTTACCCCTACCACCTTTCATACACGTGGGTCCACATGCAAACACTTCTACACAACTAGATGGCTGGGAGTGTCACATGTGGGTCCACATGCCCCAAAAGTGATAGATGTACTTCTGTATGGTTAGGAGTGTTGTATATGGGTCCACATATATCGAAGGTGGTACATGGTAGACCTAACACCTTACCCCTACCTTCGATATATGTGGACCCGTATACAACACTCCTAACCATACATAAGTACCTCTATCACCTTAGGGGCATGTGGACCCACTTGCGACACTCCTAGCCATCTAGTTGTTTAGGGGTGTTTGCATGTGGTTCCACATGTACGAAAGGTGGTAGGGGTAAGGTGTTAGGTCTACCATGTACCACCTTTGATATATGCGAACTCATATACAACACTCGTAACCATACAAAAGTACATCTATCACTTTTGTGGCATGTGGACCCACATGCGACACTCCCAACCATCTAGTTGTCTAGAGGTGTTTGCATGTGGGTCCACATGATAGAAAGGTGGTAGGAGTAAAGTGTTAGGTCTACCTTGTACCACCTTTGATATATGTGGACGCATATACAACACTCTTAACCATACAGAAGTACATCTATCACTTTTGGGGCATGTGGACCCACATGTGACAGTATGACACTCTTAGCCATCTAGTTTTCATGTGGGTTCACGTGTACGAAAGGTGGTATGGGTAAGGTGTTAGGTCTACCCTGTACCACCTTTGGTATATGTGGACCCATATACAACACTCATAAGCATACAGAAGTACATCTATCACTTTGGGGCATGTGGACCCACATGAGACACTCCCAGCCATCTAGTTGTCTAGAGGTGTATGCATGTGGGCCCACATGTACGAAAGGTGGTAGGGGTAAGGTGTTAGGTCTACCGTGTATCAACTTTGGTATATGTGGACCCATGTACAACAATCCTACCCATACAGCTGCATATCTATATCCTTTGGAGCATGTGGACCCACATGTCTCAAAATATGCTATGTCAAAATGGTTAGGGGTGTTGCATGCGGATCCACATGTCACACACGGGGTGTTGCATGTGGGTCCACATGCCAAACTGTCATATGGCAGTGCAAAATATAGGGGTTCCTAATTGTACAAACCCAATAAACTAGAATTTCTAGCATTTTGTGAAATTTGGACTGAACACGTTCACAAAATACATATTTGCAT
Organism: Poa pratensis; assembly: GCA_947311845.1. NCBI lineage: Eukaryota > Viridiplantae > Streptophyta > Magnoliopsida > Poales > Poaceae > Poa > Poa pratensis. The sequence continues at coordinate 7,046,514 of CAMZMU010000043.1, forward strand.
CAATATGCATAGATAGACGTTACTCCTATAAAAGTGTACCAAAATAAAACTTAACTGTGGAGGTAGTCATCATCGAACACTTGAATTAATTACCAACTTTTTTTGAGAAAATAATTGCTAACTTTGTAACAATAATTCTCCCCATAGCCATTCACATTAATCCACGTAAAAACTTAGAAATTTGTGTTAAAAAACTTGTGCAAAGTCTGAGACCTAAGTGGAACTTCCCTCAATTAAAATGTAGAAGAACCAAAACTACAAAAGACATCGTACTTTCGGTAGAAGGATCTGGGATCTACGAAACACAAGGAAAGAATAAAATAACTTGTAGAGAGGAGTAGGGCATGGGGATACGCTGAGAGAGAGAGAGGAATCAAGGACGATGGTAGTAGTGAGTAGTCTGATGTCACATTCGTAGGTGGAGTAAAAGCTTCCAGTCTAGACAAATGTACAAAATGCTCTTGATCAAACGTAGTACAGGGTTATACAAAACTTCTCATTTTGCCGTCCCAGGTTGGCCCCCGAGAAAAATACAGGAGAAAAATACAGCAGCACAAGGCGGGCCCCAATAGCATGCAACCCTCCACCAGCCTGGAAAGCTTCACATATTTATTTTATTTAATAAGATGCCTAATACGCCAAAGTAACAGATCTAGCACAGTGGCTCTGCACACTTTGCATCACCCGGGAGACCTAGGTTCGAGGCCCCTGCCTCTATTAATTTCCTTCCTTTTTCCCTGGCTACGCTAGCCCTGATCACGGGCCGATCTGTACGCTCGCCGCTCGTACGGCTCGTCTTCGGCTCACGATCGGCTCATACGGCTCGCACAGAACGTATTATACCTTCTCGCGAAGGGGTATCGGCCAATCACAGCACTCGATGAGGCCAGGGGGGGAGGACCGAAGCGGAAGTGCGACGATATTATCATTGTCATAATCCCATTCAAATCGCAGTGGCACTTCGCAGTTCTCATCTACTCCGTAGTATGACACAGAGCCCGAATCATCGTCACCAGATTCATTATGGCAAATGTTTTCGTCCTTGTTATACTATCCATTGTTTTTCAACTATAAACAGAATCGTGTGATATCTCTGATTCATGTACACATTTCTTCTCTACTTGGTAGTGAAATCATCATCATATACGATCCAAGGCCATTGGATTTGGTTGCCGTATTCGCATTGAGCTAGCTTGGGTCCAAAGTCCACCTGATGCTTCGACACCCACTCCATCTGGTTAGATGACTCTTCAAGAAACCAGGTTTGTAGTCGGCATCTATCATCTATTAATGCACAAAAAATCTCCTTCTTCGACCTCCCCAAATGAAGTTCAGGGTAGCTGCTGCTGGCTTCGATGCCAATCAGCGGTACTACCTTTTGGAATTTTGTATTCTGGCAGGAGCATATGAGCTCGGGAGCCGAAGTGAATTTCTGCGCCATATACCTTTTACATGTAACTTCTTGTGCTTTAATGGTGAATCCAGAATCATTACCGTGTAACACAAAACTTGTTTGTGCAATGTACACAGCCTGTATTTTGTTACTTGTGATGTTCCTTCCAGCTAGCATTTCACGAAATTTACTTTGACATAATGCTAGTTGGGTAACCTAAAAATGAACTATATTACTCCTCGCTTTTGTCCCGAGTGAACACTTGTTCTAGTGATTGAAGGTCAATCGTAATGTTGTTTTATTAGAATCTTTTGTGGTTGATCCACTTCATTCAATACCCGAGATCAAGTCTGAACTTACAAAATGATTATTTGGAGAAAAAGAGTAGCTTATGTTACTAGTGGCATGTACGTTCATTGGGCGTACATGATTCCAACCAAGATGAATATACTTCAACAATATTTCATATCATTTTAGACCATGAATAAGTGGCATCATGTTTTGTCTATACACACACCACGATGTTTCTGTTGGTTAATGAACTAACGGTACAACCAGTGCGTTCTTGTTTTTATTGGATGGTCTTGAAGGAAATTTCATTGGATAAACTCCCTAATATCAATGTTGGAAATAGCTTTTTTACAATTTGTACATTTTTTTGAAATTATAATGGATAATTCAAAATTAGCTATAAATTCTGTAGCATTTTTCTTGCTTTTAGGATAATGACTAGGTGAAAAAATAGCAAGTAGAAAAGTGGAGACGAAGGAACACTTAGTTCTTGTATAATATAGTGACAATTAATCATTCCAAATTGGCGAACATTGAGGTGTCATTTACCATATGGTGAAAAGCTTGCATTCACCATATCCATGTCATTTACCGTTCTTGAAAAAAGGTAGCCTAAACCTTTATTGCCCAACATGGAAGCTTTTGATTTTATAAGAAAAAAGAAAATTAATTGCTTCAATTTTCCTGTCGTTGGCCACTGATAAATAATCAATGCTCTTTATTTGGTGGAACATTGTACGCTATAGCCAAGCCATGTTATATAAGCGGTGGCACCAAGCAAATATATATTATATGTAAGTGATGCAAAGTGAAGAAACAAACGGAGGAGATAGTTTAGGAAAATGAGAAAACTAGTGAGAAAGCAGGGAAGGAACACAAATGTGGGATTGAGACACATCAGGAACTCAGTAATCACTTGGTTTTGGTACTCTTCAACCTGTACCCCTTGCTTCTAAGTGCTACGGGCGTTTTTGTGATGACGACGGATGGATATCCGGCCGCTGTATCTCGGACCGATGGCCTGGTGGCGGGCTAATTATCACCCACTAGACAGGAGCTTATAATAAAACTGTGCTTAAGAAAGTGTCATCCGACACGTCGTATATACAAAAGACTGTCGTACATCATCCAGATCTGAAAACACTAACTTGCCCAAATCTTGAACTTTTGCTCCATTCAGATGATAGGCCACTCCCCTATTGGATGATACGTGCAAGAAAACAATCTCTTTACTAGGATGGAACCCAAGAAAAGTAATACTATCTTCACGTGAGAGCATGTCAACCGCATCTTTAGTGTCGATGATATTATCACTGTCGGAATCCCATTCAAATCCCAGTGGCACTTCGCAGTTCTCATCTTCTTCATAGTCTGATACAGAGCCTGAATCCTCCTCACCAGATTCATAATGGTAAATGTTTTCGTCCTCGTTATACTGTCCATTGTTTTTTCCACTGTAAACAGAATCGTGTGATGTCTCTGATTCATGTACATATTTCTCCTCTACTTGGTAGGTGAAATCATCCTCATCATATATGATCCAAGGCCCATGGATTTGGTTGCCGTATTCACATCGTGCTAGCTCGGATCCAAAGTCCACCTGATGCTTCGACACCCACTCCATCTGGTCAGATGACTCTTTAAGAAACCAGGTTTGTAGTCGGCATCTATCATCTGTTAATGCACAACAAATCTCCTTCTTTGACCTCCCCAAATGAAGTACAGGATAGTCGCTGCTGGCTTCAATGCCGATCGGCGGCTTGATCACTTGGTACTTACTAGTCGACATTGATATTCTGAAAAAGAAACAAGGAAAAAAAATCAACAATCATTGACAAAAAGAGGAGTTGAAGAAAAATATTAATCGTGGAAGAAGGCAGTTGTTACCTTATAAAGAAATTTCCACCACAAGACACATCAAGTGCTCCATCCCAATTAACAGACTGGTGCCTGATGCCTAATCCATAGTAAATGATGTCCTCCTGTAGCAACCTCATGTCAGTTAAGGTCCAGGCGCTCTCAAATTGACGAAGGAAGGTCCTCTCGTCCCACTGCCATGTCTTTGAGGAGAAGACGCGCAGGGAGAACGGTGAAGGCGGCCACTTTGCTGTATCTGCCAAGAACTCGGCATCGTCATAGCTTACTGTAGGAACCACGGGGACCAAGAACACCTCGTAGTGCCGTGATACAGTGGGGTCGAACGCAAGGTGCTCGGAGAAGAGCACGGATGAAATCTCTGGGCATGGCGGGGGCGGGGGAAGTCGCGTCCACTGCCGGGTTGCCGGGTTAGCCACGATACCTGCAAACGCAGGGATGCTTGTTAGTGCCGTGATACAGTGGGATCGAACGCGAGGTGCTCGGAGAAGAGCTCGGATGAAATCTCTGGGCATGGCGGGGGCGGGGGAAGTCGCGTCCACTGCCGGGTTGCCGGGTTAGCCACGATACCTGCAAACGCAAGGATGCTTGTTAGTGTCGTGATACAGTGGGGTCAAACGCGAGGTGCTCGGAGAAGAGCACGGATGAAATCTCTGGGCATGGCGGGGGCGGGGAAGTCGCGTCCACTGCCGGGTTGCCGGGTTAGCCACGATACCTGCAAACGCAAGGATGCTTGTTAGTGCCGTGATACAGTGGGGTCGAACGCGAGGTGCACGGAGAAGAGCACGGATCAAATCACTGGGCATGGCGGGGGCGGGGGAAGTCGCGTCCACTGCCGGGTTGCCGGGTTAGCCACGATACCTGCAAACGCAAGGATGCTTGTTAGCGCCGTGATACAGTGGGGTCGAACGCGAGGTGCTCGGAGAAGAGCACAGATGAAATCTCTGGGCATGGCGGGGGCGGGGGAAGTCGCGTCCACTGCCGGATTGCAGGGTTAGCCACGATACCTGCAAACGCAAGGATGCTTGTTAGTGCCATGATACAGTGGGGTCGAACGCGAGGTGCTCGGAGAAGAGCACGGATGAAATCTCTGGGCATGGCGGGGGCGGGGGAAGTCGCGTCCACTGCCGGGTCGCCGGGTTAGCCACGATACCTGCAAACATAATGCTTGTTAGTTGGGTAACCTAAAAGAAGGAATTTACGAGAGAGAGTCCGATTCGAAAAAGGGTATGTACAATAATATACGCTCAGCCGTCTGTAACTCTTGCCACGTAAGAAAATTTGATGAAGTGTAGTACATTAACAAGAACTAGAACGACACCCCGCGCATTGCAGCGGGTACCTTTTAAGAAATCTAATAAAACATATGAAACCTGATTTTGACTTAATATGCAAAATTTAGTTTGTCATGGCAGTAAAGAGGCTAAATTTTGTAGACATGGAATGTATGTGTATTTTATAGTTTAAAGATCATTATGATTTTGTGGTGTATCTGATTAATATAGATAAGATTATATCAACGGGTTGAAAAACACGGATGTTGTTGATGGTGTCGCATAATATTTCTATTTTTTTTTAGTGGATACATATAGAATAATCTATAATTTCGAATAATAGCCATATGATTTCATCATTGAAAATAATTAGCAAAAAGTTTACTGGCGAAACTAATTCCGGTGTTCTACTTACACATGATTTACTTGAGTAACTACGTAACGACATGGTGTATCTTATTATTCGTACGGCCAAAAAAAAAATGGGGAAAATTTGGTGGGCTAAAAAGATGATGTGGATGCATGCATGTAGAGATGGAAAATAATTAATGAATATTAGTGGGATGACATGGACAATTGATTGGATAAAAAAGCAAGTGATGTGGATAGCTTGCATGTGGAGATAGAAAAATATTAATTGCACTTAGTGAGGTTTTGCTTTATAAGAAGTATCTCCTCTCCCGGCGTTTTTTTGTGTAAGCTTGGTCTGTGAGGCTGTGAGATCTAAGTGGCAAGTCTTGGACATTGGCGAGTTACTAAAGGTGCAGGCTAACTATACTGATAGGAGAGGCGTCTTTCCGGTTAGTGTCTACGGTGTTGATCTTGATCTTATGCACTATTCAGAATAATATGGTTGTCAAACGGATCTTCTTGCAATGTACTTCTGACTTTGTGTTTAAATATTTAGCCTTTTTGCGTCACTGGCACCTGCTATGTAGGCATGGAAATATGTACAGGTTAGAATTTATATGGCATGATTCATGATCTTCTGGTGGCAAATAGCCATCTCGCTTGGTCGCATAGCCGTTGTTCTCTTCACTCTTTTGAGAGTTGTTTCGGTTTTTTTTTGGCATGATTGTGTTGTTTTCCAGCAAACTCATTTTAATTTCTTGCACTTGTATCTTCTCTATCTAAACTAGAATGACACCCCGCGCGTTGCAGCGGGTACCTTTTAAGAAATCTAATAAAACATATGAAACCTGATTTTGACTTAATATGCAAAATTAAGTTTGTCATGGCAGTAAAGAGGCTAAATTTTGTACACATGGAATGCATGTGTATTTTATAGTTTAAAGATTATTATGATTTAGTGGTGTATCTGATTAATATAGATAAGATTATATCAACGGGTTGAAAAACACGAATGTTGTTGATGGTGTCGCATAATATTTCTATTTTTTTGAGTGGATACATATAGAATAATCTATAATTTCGAATAATAGCCATATGATTTTATCATTGAAAATAATTAGCAAAAAGTTTACTGGCGAAACTAATTCCGGTGTTCTACTTACACATGATTTACTTGAGTAACTACGTAACGACATGGTGTATCTTATCATTCGTACGGCCAAAAAAAAAATGGGGAAAATTTGGTGGGCTAACAAAGATGATGTGGATGCATGCATGTAGAGATGGAAAATAATTAATGAATATTAGTGGGATGACATGGACAATTGATTGGATAAAAGAGCAAGTGATGTGGATAGCTTGCATGTGGAGATAGAAAAATATTAATTGCACTTAGTGGGATTTTGCTTTATAAGAAGTATAGATACGAGCGAGCCTGTCGATAGAATTTAAGACGGTCTTTATTTTAGTGATAGATACATGCATTTTGATTTAGTATGAACCGCTACTGAACTAGCCACTGTCATGTCTAGAAGAGCTACGTACTGCCGTTGTCAAGGTGACCAAACGCCATCCTCCTCCAGGCGCTGAGAGCCACTTCTACGCTGCTACCTCTCTCTCTCTCTCTCTCTCTCTCTCTCCAATCCCTCTTATTTTTTCGTCGACTTCTTCCTTGTAAAGTTCAAGTGAATTAAAATTAAAATATGTCCTAAAATATACTAGTTCTTTAGAGCAAAACTTGACTTCTTCTTTACCTAATCCAGCGGGAAAAAAGGGCTGCCTTCTACGCTTGAAAAAAAAGGAGATAGACCCGACAAAACAAAGAAACAAGCCAACATAAAAAAGATTGCCAAAGGTCCAATACAGGCCGGGTGTTTATAACTGTATACCCCATTTCCAAAAACAAACGTCGAAACAAGTGTTGTTCATAGAATTTGCTAGTGGGCCTTAGCCCGTAGTCTAACTAAATTTTCGAAAATGTTACTTCTAGGGAGCATTCCAAGAAATTTACTTTCACATAATGCATGTTAGTTGGGTAACCTAAAAGAAGGAACTATATTACTCCTCCCCCTCGTCCTGAGTGAACACCTGTTTTAGCGCACGGAGCTCGTTCATGATGTTGTGTGTACAATATCTTGTGCCCGATCCACCTAATTCAGAGATCAAGTGTGAACTTGCAAACTGTTTTTTTGGAGAAAAAAAGAAGTAAATGTTAGTAGTGGGCATATAAGATCATTAATTGTTGTACACGATTCCAGCGGAAGATATTTCAACAATACTTGGTATCATTTTAGACCATGAAAGATAGACCATATATAAATGGTGTGACGACTCTGCTATACAGTATACACACACACATTTGTTTTTGGAGGTAATGAACTAATTCTACAACCGGTTCCTTTCCTTATTAGATGGTTTCGAAAGAGATTTGTTGGTCCAAAATGCAAAATTCCTAATACCAAAGTTGGACGTAAATTTTTGTATAAAAAATGTACAATTTGTACCAAAGGTTTCGAATTATAATTCAAAATTCAAAATTATTTCATATTAATTACTTCCTTGCAGGATAATGACTAGGTGAAGAAAAAAGCAAGTAAAAAAGTGGAGACGGAGGAACGTGTAGTATTTGTATAATACAGTGTTGTCGTTCCAAATTGGGCTATCTTGTGTCCGTATTTTCCTCAGAAAAATAAGTCTTGTGTCCGCATTTTTCGTCCAAGTAATGTGGTGTGGCAGTTGTCCTCTTTGGTGTTTTCTAGTGTGGAACGCGAGTGTTGTAACTTGGAACATGGTATAATTTTGACAAATGGTTCATGTTCTTGTTTTTTTGACAAATGGTAGCGTGAACCCTTATAGTTGCTGTCCAGCATTGAAGCTTCAGAATTTTACAAAAAATAAAGTCGGGTTGTTGGCTACAATAGATAATCAACGGCCTTTTTTTGTTTGATATAGCCACACCATGCTATAAGAGATGATACCAAGCAAACATGATATGTAGCAGGTAGCTAGTTATCCAAAAGGCTTGCAAAGAATGAGTTATGCAAAGTAAAGAAACAAAGGGAGGAGATAGTTTTGCGAAGTGATTAAATGGGTGAGGAAGCAAGGGAAGCAACAGAAAGTTGGGTTTGAGAGACATCAGAAACTCAGTGATCACGGGGTAGAACAGATCAGCATGGAACCGTCGGTTGTTGCTTCTCTTCAGGAACAGATTGGAATGGACCAGAATGCGACAGACTCCAATGCGTATTTGTCTGCCTTGCTTCGAAGTGCGATATGGTACGGACGTTTCTTGCGACGACGACCGATGATCCAGCCGCTCTATCTCGGACTGACGGCCTGGTTGCGGGCTAATTTAGACACCTGCATTTCTGATGGATGAGTGGCCCCTCTGGTGTCACGTGTCTTGGCTAATTCGATATGTTAATTACTGGAGTGATTATACTAGAACTGCAGAACCTGTCAGTTGTGAGTATTTTGAGTTACTGGTCATTTTCTACGAAAACGGAGAGAAACTTTAGAGTGAATTTCACTCTCTAGTTATATATTATGACACGAGCTAGTTGCCCTCTAGTGAATTTTTTTTAGATTATCCATTTTAGATACATTTGGAAATCTTTTGATGCATATCCGTTAGGCAAGATGTAAGGTGACGATTGGGGCTGAAAAATATCAGGTCGATGACGAGGATTTGAAAACATGGTTAGAGAAAGCTCGACACGATCGTCGTTGACGCCATCCAATATTTATAACATCCGCTCTTCATTCTCTATTTATAGAAATTTAAAACATTTACAGTGTGTTCGGTTACTTGTGATATTTTCCACCCAGACAAAGCATTAGGCGGTTGCTAAACGTTGAAAAGTTATTGGCAAAAACAGCAGGCCAGATGTACAAGCAAGAATGGGGCGTCGAATAGGTACATCTATCTTTCAACACGCTAAACCCCACCCTTGACAGAAGTTTAACCCAATTGAACACATTGGTGAGAGATTTGTCGTGTAATTGTTGACGGTGTTTGTGTTTCAAAGGCACCTGTCAGCGCATAAGCGGGGGGTGTACACGGGAGATAAGTCATCACTACCGTCTATATCAGAGTCTCCGACTCACTGCGGAGTACTACTCTTACGGGTACTATGCACCCGAGCTTCTAACCTCATTGACCCCCTCACAGTTCTCACAGTATCGCATGGGTATTATCCCTAGCTATCGAAAAAAAAGCAGCATCAAAATCCTCGTAATGATGGACAAGGGAAAAGTCTAGACAAATAACAATTCAAAAAAGCAAGAAATATCCTAGTCGTTATGAACGACCGTACATGAAATAGTTTACACCAGTTGACATTAATATGACGATAGCTACTTCAGCTCGTCCAAAATGCGGATTGAAACGACTCAAATCTTCGGTTTCTCTCGACGTCGCCACAACCGAGGGTGATCCACTCGCACTGCTCCGGTGGCTCGTCTACCTCATCTGCCTCGCCTGCCTCCTCATCTTTGAGAACTTTTGCGAGTTGGTAGCGCATTTCTCCCGTAACCCGATCTAGCTGCACTGTCTGCACACCAAAAAAAAAAAGAATCGATCATAAGCCAAGCCTTATATCTAGCAAAAAGAACCAGTCCTAAATACATGGAATCTGTACTACGTACCAGGGTTAAGCATAGGAGGAGGGCCGGTTTCTCACAGAGGTATTGGAAGAGTGCCTTCTTGGGCTGCGGCGCGGCGGCGAGCTTGGATTCTTCGAGCTGCGGGAGGTCACGGGGCAGGAGGTGGGACCAGACGGCGTCGGAGTCTGCCGTGGCGCGGAAGATCCGGGAGACCGCGGCGGCGCAACAGGCGTCGCGAGGCGCCGTGAGAGAAATAACCGCCGCGAGGAGCTCCTCCTGCAGGCGCTCGATGTCGCCAGTGGTCGTCTCCATGGATCGGTTGCTTTCTAACCCGTTTGGCGCGTGCACGGAATTGTTTTGGTTTCAAGTTGAGCTGAGAGCCTTTTTTGCATTGGCGAGGATCCTTGGTACCTAGTCGGCACCACTATTTGTATACTGCCGATCGAAGCTGGTTCGGAAACAAATTAAACTCAGCCGCACCAGTACGTACGTGTCCCCACGATATCCGAGACGTACTCGAAGTCTCGAACCAGCTAGAACTCCGAGTCAGAATTTGTTCTACGTACAAGCCACTACGGGAATCGACCAAGACGCCGACGTCGTCCGGCCGTCGGCGTATGCACGAATGTTGTCGGCGTAAACATACGCCGACGGCGGCCGTCGGCGTCCGAACTGTCGGCGTACCCAAACTGCCGTCGGCGTCTGCGGCGGCCGTCGGCGTACGCTATTGTGGGCCCACAACACGGCATCCCACGTTCCGTTAGCTCAACATACGCCGACGGCAAGCCGTCGGCCTCTGAGCGCCACGTGGCCGCTTCCTGGGCGCCTGGGAGATGACCTACGGCGTTGCCGTCGGCGTATGGGTGACCATATGGTCCACTTCGGGCGACGTGGCGCCATCCTGTGCGTCCGCGACGCACCCTACGCCACCGTCGGCGTATGAGTGACCATATTTTCTTTTTTTGCTGATTGTTGCTGCTGTTTCCAGCACATTTCAAATACACAAAAATAATTTGAATTCATACACAAACATCACAAACATCACATATATAATCCAAACCATCATACAAATTCCAAATGACTCAAACACAATTCGAATTCATACAAACATATATACAAACTCCAAATGACACAAACATAGTTCGAATTCATCCAAACATTCATACAAACACACCCGGACACATCCTACATCTCCTGAGAGCTCGAGGTACCCATTTCTGCCCGCGTGAGCATAGGCGACCGACCACGTGGGGCAGCCGCCGTCGAATCACACGCGGAACCCGGCGAGGCACCCGGCGAGGCACGAGACGGTGTGGTCTCGCGCGGCGAACTCGGCGAGGCACCACCGCCGCCATGCTCCACGAGCGCGCGCGTCGAAGTCGGCGAGGCAGAAGCACGACCAAAGGGTGCATTCCTGGAGCATCCCGATCCCTACATGTTTGAGTCCAAGTTAGCAACTTGGAAAGCACAGTACGGCGGTAACAACTGGTTTGGCAAATAACTTACCGGAGTCCTTGGCTTGTATGTGCGAGCGACCGCTTCCCTCGATGGGCACATGGGCGGCATCCCCACCCTAGGTGGACGCGGAGGCAGCGGATCCCGCACTCCAGTGGCAAAAAACTTCTCGCTCGCCTACAAGATAGTTTAGATGTCAGGAGTTGTAGAAAAAGAAGGTTCAAACTAGAGGAAATGGGACTTGCCATATTTTGCAAATATAAAGGTTGAAACTTACAGCATCGCGCAACTCTTGCCACTCGTCATAGTCCGCTCTCTTCTGCAGCCACAAGTGATACTCCGCCTCATAGTCCGCGTAAGCGGCATCGAAGGCCGCCTCGAAATCAGGCTACAATTTCAAAATAGAACGAATCTCGTCAACTTAGCCACTTAGCTAGGAACGAATGCGGAAAGAGAATGAAATTGAGAAAAACTTACATCGGGGCGAGCTCGGGAAGGCCGTCGAGGAGGCAGGACAGGGGGGTCGTCGGCGGTGAGTGTAGCCTTGATACGCACGAGGCCCAACTCAGGAGTACGCGGGATTACCGCACTAAGACAGGGCAAACGGCCATGCTCCCAACCGTGCCCGGCCAGGACCATCGCTCTCTCGTCGGTGTCATGCTCAAGAGGTCTATCCACCTCCGGATTAAGACCCTTGAACGACTCGACGTACCTATCTATGTTCTCCTCGGCACTGCCGAAGTAATCGGGAAACGAGGGCTGAGGCTCGGATAGATCGATCTTCTTCATCTTCATCCTCTCCCATGCTTGCATGTCCGACACAGGCTCCCCGATATCGGCCTCCTGCATTGCCAAAGAAGTGTTATGCGTATCAAGTAGGAACATGAGGGGAAATAAATGAAGGTTGTTCCATGTATATATATATACCAGCTTTGCCTTGAAGCGATCATGGTTGCGGGCTCCCGCACAATGTGTCCCCCTGCTCCCATGGTTTGCCTTGTTCCGCTCGCTCAAGGCTTTGAACTCGGCGTTCTGCCCAAGCCACCTCGACGCCAACGCCTCCCACGCGTCTGCCTTACCATAGGCCCATGTGGGCATAACTTGAAAAAACAATACTCATGTGAAGAACAGATAATGCAATTGCAACTTAGCCGCAACATGTAATCTCATTGACAATTTACTTACCGACATGTAATCCTCCATGGTCATATCAGGTGGTTCCTCATGCTTCGGTGCCGTCTTGCATAACTTCTCAGAACTGTAATGATTGACGGAGGTATGCTTTACATTGTAGAATTGCTGTCGTGCCAACTTCTTGCAAGCCCCCTCCAAAGTCCTGTCCGCCTTGGCACGCTCCTCAGGAAGTACCCTATAGAATTTCTTTAATCATGCACAAAAAACAAATTGTGAGAGCATGGTGGGGACATCAACTATGAACGGAATTCGAAAAGTTCAACTTACCCAAAACTTGGTGATCACGGCGTCAGAACATCTCCCGAAGCCCGGTGATGGGCGGCCTGATAGTCTACCCAATGGGTGGCTAGCTTCCTCTCGCCGTTGGGGACCGTACTGTACAAGCCCGGCCAAAACTTCCTAATCAAAGCTCCAATCATGGAGTTAGGCGCACGGGCTCCGTGAGGATATGTCCAATTGCTGCACAAATAATTAAACATTAGTACATGTCAAATTGTACTGACCACAAATAATTAAAATTACCATGTTCAAAATTAGCATAGTCACTTACTCAATCCCATTAGGCACAATGAGGATTTTCTCCTCCTCGGTAGCAGGTTCCTTTGACTCATCAGGGACCATGGATTCCCCACGAATCTTTGGCTTCTTCTGCGCGGAGGCCCCCGTCTCCTGGTCTCGAGACTCTCCCCTCGTCTCGAGACTCCGTCCCCTCCTCTCGAGACTCCGTCTCCTCGTAAGCCACGTCGCCAGAAGCGGAGGGTATGTCCGAAGACACGTCGCCCCCACCTCGCCCTCGTCCTCCCTCACCTCGTGCTCGTCCTGCACCTCGCCCTCGTCCTGCACCTCGTCCCCTCGGAGGAAGTGCATCGGCACCTCCCCCTCGTCCAGCACCTCCTCTCTCACCACTGTCAGACAGGTAACGCGGGTTCGGAATAGGCTCTCTTCCACTTTTAGTAGCTTTCTTCTGGCGCATCGTCTTCACCAAGGAGGCCGATGATTCCTTGCCTTGGCTCATCTTGGTCAATCACCTGCAGGAATAGATCTAAGCATTCAGTTCAATCCTCAAATGCATAGCAGTTAATCAATCTAATCCGTGAAACACAAAGGACAAATAAAAATGTTAGGCAACTAAATTGTTCACATGTCGTGCAGAAATATGCCTCATATACTAGATTGGACACACAAATTCAGGGATGGAGTAAGCGAAACCAGTAGGATGCAGAATATCTATATTCTTGCATATTACAAGTTTCACTTACACCACCCCTGAATAACATAGTGTCACCTCATTTTAATCATCGGCATTGTAAAAAAATAAAGTAGGGTAAACTCATACTTAATCATAGCATTCTAGAGAATACAAAACTTTAAACAAGATTCAAAAAAATTATGCCTCATACTTAGAATATTATTGGAAACACACAAGCAATCCTGATAGCTTCGTTGAACCAAGTAGGAGGCACACAACTTATATGTGTGCATGATACAAGGTTCAACAAACTATCAGGATATCATATAGTGCGCCACATCATTTTAATCATCGGCATTCTAGAAATGAAGTAGGGTCAACTGAAAAGCATGCCTCATACTTAGACAGGACACACAAATTCAGAGACGGCGTTAGTGAGATCTAGTGGGATGCAGAAAATGTGTATTCGTGCATATCACAAGTCTCACTGACGCCGCCTCTGGATCACATTGTGTCACAATGTTTTAATCATCGGCATTCTAGAGAATACAAAACCACCCGCATCCGGATCGACATCAACCGAAGCCAATTTCGAAAGGCTGCTCAACATCTAGGTGATAATGCTTTGCACATTGCAATATTGGTACAATCCTACTATCTGTTTTAGGTTCAATCCATGTAAATCAGCCGAAACTTCTAGCCTAGTATTGTCCTAAGTTGGAATGTATGACAAATGGCCGAAACTTCTAGCCTAGCCAAAACAAATTATTTTAACTAACAGTCGATCAACAATGGTTCAACTTTACAGTATCAAGCTAGTAACTGAATCAAATACAGTAACTGACCACGCATTATGTATCGGAACGGGATTACTTGCAGATTCGGGCATCTGGATTTATTACTTGAGGATTGAAGAAAGCAGACGCGGTCGACGAAGGCAACGACGCTCTCCGTGTCGCCCAGGTTCGGCGAGAGCTCCACGGCCTCCCAGTGATTGCTCTTTCCTATCTCGACCAGGTGGCGGCGTAATTATTAGGGCAAAGTCTACGCTGACGGCAATGCCGTCGGCGTAGACAATTTTTTTTTAAATTTTGTATTTTTTAAATTATTATTTAGTATACAAAACATTACTATTATTTTAATAGTATGTATTAAAGCATCTATACTCTCTTTACGCCGCTCAAAAACTTTTTGAATAATTATTTATAATTTTCCTATTATCTATTTTATTAATTCATTTTATTATACTATTACTTCTTTCCTGCCTCGGGGTCCCTATAAAACTTGCATGTGGCCCTAGCACATGTTGGTGGGTGTGGTGGGAGGATGGGAGATACAATGACCACCTCAATTGCATGCATGACCTTCACATGCGTGCATGCGATAACACACTTGTGCAGATTTCTCCATCCGAAGTGGATGTCTGTGAAGCAGGTCACACCCCGGAGTGGAATCTTTGCCATCCAAAACCCATAACACACTTGTACACACATGGTATGGCACCCCTAACTTGTGGTGGCATCCCAACGCTCCGGACCGCCTCTCCGGCGAAACCCTAGCCCAACCGGAGAAAAGTCCAACTTATCGTCTACAACCTTGATCGAAGCCGGAAGAGGGTAGCGAAGTGGAACTAGTTGCTTGGTTGTGTTAGGTTAGGCCATATGAAGGTGAGAAACCAAAGTCTACACCAAATCAACACAAGATTCCATCCGGTTCGCCCGAAAGGGGAGTTTTCACCTCTAAGTGCAGAAACTCACGAGAGAGAAAGTGAAGTCGGTGAAGCCGGTCACACCCCGGAGTAGGATACCGGACATTTACAACACACAACACACTTGTATACATATGGTATGGCACAACCTAGGTTTGGGAGGGGTTCCGACGCTCCGGGGCCCCGCTTCGGCGAAACCCTGAATCCGCTGGAAAAGCCTAACGTTTTCGTCTACCCCCATAGACGTGCGTCGAAAGGGGGTAGGCCAGTGAACTTTTTTGATTGGTTGTGTTAGGTTAGGCCATAGGAACATGAGAAACCAAATTCTATCCCAAATCAACACAAGATTCCATCCGGTTCGTCCGAAAGGGGAGTTTTCACCTCTAAGTGCAGAAACTCACTAGAGAGAAAGTAAAGTCGGTGAAGCCGGTCACACCCCGGAGTAGGATATTGCACATTTACAACACACAACACACTTGTATACATATGGTATGGCACAACCTAGGTTTGGGTGGGGTTCCGACGCTCCGGGGCCCCGCTTCGGCGAAACCCTGAATCCGCTGGAAAAAAAGTCAAAGTTCCCGTCTACCCCTTGACCGAAGCCGAGAGGGGGTAGGCCAGTGGAGTTTTTTGCTTGGTTGTGTTAGGTTAGGCCATAGTTGAAATAAAAATACTAATATACCTCAACTCTTACAAAGATTCCCCCCGTTCGCCCGATGTGGGAGTTTCCAACAATATGCACAAAAACTCGGTAAGGAAAGGACAAATTGAGCCATATATTTAATATTTATGCGGGTGGGATACCGTAATTGGGAGGGAAATGCTAGATCCAATATATATATAAATTATACCTACATTAAATATTATAGATCCAATTTATATATAAATCATACCTACATTAAATATTATATAGAGAAATAAATAAATCTAAATTAATTTATAATTAGTTGGAAAAAAACAATTATACGCCGACGGCCTTTTATATAGGGCAGCAAAAGGCCTCCCGTTTGAGCACCGTCAAGGATGGCGTTATACGCCGACGGCCCTTTGTACGCCGACGGCAGCCGTCGGCCTATGTCGGGCTACACCGACGGGGTTCGCTACGCCGACGGCCACGTTCGTGGCTCCCCGATCTCGCCTATACGCCGACATCCCCGACATTTGGCCGTCGGCGTATAATCAGGCCGTCGGCGTCTTGTGGCTTTCCTGTAGTGAGCTGGTTACAGGAAACATGGTGTCTAGGGCAACCAACAACAACGCTATCTTCGGAGATGAGTTCCTGGCCGACGAGATCCTCGCGCGTCTCCCCGCCCACTGCGCCGTTCGCTGCACCGTGCTCTCCAAGCACTTCCGGCAGCTACTCGTGGGCCAACAGCGCCTCTCTGCGCCGCTGGAGCTGCCGCACACCGCTACTTGCCTCCAACGCCACGATGACGGCAAGGACTTCTACTTCCACATCGCCGGCCCCACGTTCGTCATGGAGCACACCGTCCACCTTGAGCACCATAGCGGGTACGCGAGCACGTGCAACGGACTAATCCTCGTGTCCAGTACCTGATCCTATCCAGACGAAGGGCAGTCGTCGTCCACGGCGTCGTTTTCAACCCGGCCACCAAGGAGCAGGTACGCCTGTCCTTGCAGTTTCCGCACCCTGCCAAGGTGGGCATGGAACGCCATACGTTGGGGTTCGGGTATGGACCATGGAGCAAGGTCTATAAGGCTCTCATCCGTGAGGATGACCATGATTGCACAAGGTTGATGGTGGTATCACTGGATGGCAGCGGCGGCCAAGAACCGAGGACGGTCTTCTCACACTACAGGAACAAGCTTCTATGCCGATTGCCGTTTGCCGTCGGGAGAAGCCCAAAGACCGTCGGCTTAGCCTACGCCGACGGCAGCCGACAGCTCAGGTTGGTCGGCTTAGGTGACCATAGGCGTAGCTCATGAGGCCATCGGCATAGACAAAAGCCGTCGGCGTAGGCTATGCCGACGGCTAAAATCGGGCCATCGGCGCAAGGTAGATGGGGCCCACGACGACCAGTGGTGCTGGCAGCGCCGACGCCGATGGCAAAGCCATCGGCTTAGGTCTCCACGCGTCAGAAAAAAAAACCGTCCCTCGCCAGGGACGGGTGGGGTCGGGGAAGGCGAGGAAGCCGTCGTGGGCTGGGGCGGCCGTGACGGCACGAAACCCTGCAGCGCGGAGGAAGCAGGTGGTGGGGGCGGTCGAGGGTGCCGCCGTCGTCGCTGTTGATGCGCTTGCCCTACCTCTCGCGCATCCGCTCATTCTCCTCCGGCGTGAACTGAGGCAGTCATCGCCGTCGAAGAAGCTGTGTAGAAGGGCTTGCGACTTGGCCGCTGCTGCTGCCGCTTGGACTGCCAGGACGGAGAGCTTGGCGAAGATCCGGTGGAGGCCGAGGCGAGCATGGAGGGACGGTGGCGGCCTCGGCCTGGAGCGCGGCGAGAGCGCGCGCGGAGGCGGCGGACGAGGCGCTGAGGTCGTCCCGCTTGCGACCTGCGCGAACGACGGTGAAGAACCAGTGCTCTAGCCCGGCCACGCGCCTCCTGCGCCTGCCCTTCCTGGCGTCGTCGCCCGCATACACATCCGCCAGGCGCTCGCGGGAGGCACGGGCCATCGCGCACGGCGATGTCTGAGGAGGGCCGGCGATTCCCGGCGCACCACGCCACCACCTCTTCTCCTCCGCGGATGAGGAGCCAAAGACCGTCGTGGCCGGTGATGCTCCTGGTGGGTGGGATGGGATTGGATGGGGATAAGGTTTGGCTAGTGTTTTTATTTTGCGATGGGATAAGGTTTAGATGGACCTGGTAGGTTCTCTCGTCCGTGCGTGCGTGCTGTGTTTGTTTGGTTGCTGGAGGATCGTTGGATGTGGACGGAAGGTTGGGATCAGGCTGCCATGTCAGCGATCCACGAGTTGTCATTCCATTGGTCCAGAAGATGTTATTGGTATTTTATTTTCTTTTCTTCTTTCCTTTGATTATGTAGTAGTGAATATTGCATATAATACTTATATTTGAGGATTATTCATAAAATATGGTCTACTTTGTGTGATAATTGGATGTGTGCCATTTTCCACCATATTGTTTGTACTTGCTTCATAAAAAATGTCATTTTGACATTTAAAAATGGAAAAATGATATTTATAAAAATATTTTGAAAAAACTCAGTTCTGCAACATTGTTTGCCATAACAAGATACACCTATGTGTCAAATATGGGCACATTATTACAAACTATGGCACGGGAATAGTCATAACTTGGTCATTTGACTCGAAACTTATACATGTTTATAGACGATTGACATTTTTGTTAATAAGTTTTTTGTAAACTTTGTGAAAACACAAGTTTATCATTTATCCTAACAAGTAGTACATATAAAAGGACTCCATGCCAAAAGATTTCATTTTTTGACTATTTTGTCACTTTCTTTTATTTTGTTGAAAAAGGGTTAAAATGGCCACCCTGCCTATTCATCGAAAGGGGTCGCATTTTTCAAAACTATTGACGGTTCTGTGATATAACCACTACTGATGTATCTTAAAATGAATTTTGTAAAAATTTCAGAGCAAACTATCACACACTTGTAGTTCAAAATTCAATTATTTTCGAAAAATAGGCATAAAGTCATTTAAATAGGCGAAATTAGGTAGAAACCGAGAAAATTCGTAATATTGCTGGATTATCTATAAAATATGGTCTACTTTGTGTGATAATTGGATGGGTACCATTTTCCACCATATTTTTTGTACTTGTTTCACAAAAAATGTTATTTTTGAAAATTAAAAAAATGAAAAATGATATTTATAAAACTAATTTGAAAAATCTCAGTTCTGCAACAATGTTTGTCATACCAAGATACACCTATGTTTAAAATATGGGCACATTATCACAAATTATGCCACGGGAATGATCATATGTAGGTATTTTGACTCGAAACTTATACATGTTTATAAATGATTGACCTTTTTTGAAGAAGTTTTTTGTAAACTTTGTCAAAACTCAAGTTTATCATTCTTTCTTGCAACTAGTAGCCTAGATCACTTGGCTAGTGGAATGGATGTACAACCCTGCCACGCAGGTTCAAATCCTCACGGCACGAATTTGGGTTCTTATTATTAAAAAAAAACTCGCTGTGGGGGCTTCCCCCACCGCATTCCTTTCAAAAAAAACTAGTACACATAAAAGGACTCCGTGCCAAAGGATTTAATTTTTTGACTTTTTTTTATAAAGTGTCCATATTTTATCCATAAAAACGGTCAAAATGGACCCCGTGCCATAATTTGTGAAAAAGTGTCCATATTTGACGCATAGGTGTGTCTTGCTATGGCAAACATTGTTGCCAAAAACAATTTGTAAAATATTTTTATAAATATCATTTTTCATTTTTTAAGTACCAAAAAATGATTTTTTTATTAAGCAAGTACCAAAAATATGTTGCAAAAAGTTATTTACATGATGAAAAAGATGATATGGATGTCATATTTGGATTCCTCTCATTTTTCTAATCAATTTAGACATTTTATTTGTTAAATTTTGATTTACGGATTTAAAGATATAAATTATTCCATATTAGATGAAAAATAGGAAAAAAAATGAAAAACATAGCTAGGCCGACGGCTTTGCCGTCGGCGTAGCCCTGTAACCTATGCCGACGGCATGGCCGTCGGCGTAGCCTCTACGCCGACGGTTTTGTCTGTGCCGACGGCCAATTTGCTGCGCAGCCCAGCTCAGCCCCTGAGCCGACGGCCCCGACAAAAAGCCGTCGGCTTAGCCGCTGGCCGTCGGCATAGGTCGCTATTCCTGTAGTGTCATTCCATGACGATATTGATTTTGTTCATAGTCTATACATGGCCGACGGCAAAGTGTACTTCCTTACCTATGTAATAACATTTCCCGGAGAGGAGAGACGCGACGTGGACACGGTGCTCTCTTTCGACGTCGACAACGAGGTCGTCACCAACATTGCCGTCCCGGAAGGGCAGGGCATCTTATTAAGCATGATGGAGGTACATGGCCGCCCGTGCATCATCATGGAGAAGGACCAAGACACCATGTTCTGGTTACTCACTACGGATCACCAGTGGGAGCATCCATCACTGCAGGCACCTATGAGCCCGTTGAAGATCGAATACAAATGGCCAGATCGATTACAGAGTAATTGGAGTAGTGGACTGTTAAATTTGTGGGATTACCAGCCAACACTAATATCACCAGCAACTATCTTTGGCGATTCCAACCCCTTATCTAGAAGAGACCCGGAAGTCGGTCATAGATCCAGCAATACATATGCTCGCTGAACTAGGTGCTTCATCTTGTCAGCTGGATTGACCATTGTTGTTGCAGCATTTGGCAAAAGTCAAGTGGAGTCGAATATGCTATAACGGTGTCATATTTGTAGTAATTAATTTTGTTTATATCTTGTCATTTTTTCTTAAAATATTTGGAGACTAGTCCATTTTACTTTTAACATTACTTCTCCAACCAGTGTTTCTAATTTGTTAGGAACCTGGTTAAATGGTATTGGGAAAGACATTAAGGCTCGCATTCGCATCGGCGTTTCAGCTTTATAATGGGCAATTTTGAATTGCCGAAATGATATCGTCTTTAATAAGATACAAACTCTTCACTTTTTGTAGGTTGTGCTCAGGGCTACTCACTGGATTGATCAGTGGTCTCTCCTACTACTAGAAGCCCAGCGGGATCATATGGATTCCGGATGTACTCGAATGATGGCGGTCATTCGAGCTATCTTCTCCCACAATGGGTGGCGTCATTCTAGAAAATTGGATGGCTAGGATTCAGCTTTTCCTCTGGCTTATTTTCATTTCAATGCCATGCGATAAGTGATTTGTAATAATGTGGTACTTTGCTACGTTTGGATCTGGATTCAGATATTTTATTAATGAAAATAAGCCGCACGCATCATTTTGATGCAGAGGCTGGGGCGTTGCCTCCATTTCTTAAAAAAAATTGTAGTAATGTTTTCTTTTGAAAATTATCTGTAGCACATGTGACAATAATGTGTGTAACTAGGCCAGGGCCGGCTCTGGCCCAGGGCCCCGCCAAATTTGGGGCCCAAAACTGGGACGTATATACTAGTGGCATATACTAGTGGCGTGCATTACCGGATACACGTCACTAGTAGTTTTGTATAAACTGGCTGGATTATTATTGGTGGCGTACAGAAAGGGACGCACGCTAGCGGTAACACATAAATGACATAGAAAAAAATGGCTAGAGGCCCATTGATTAAGACCCATTTATAGAGTTTGCCCCGTGACCCCTAAAATGTTAGAGCCGGCCCTGAACTAGGCACACGCTCAGATGAGCCTTTGACCCACCAAAGAATGAGGGTGACAGGCCAGCGTGTCGTGTATGTGTGTGTGTGTGTGGCTAGCGTGTATTCTAGTCGAGATAGGTCATAAGCCACCACTCTGTAGATCGGTCTTCTTAACCGAGAAAAGTGCTTGTAAGAGCAGAACGTAAACTTGTATCTAGGGGAGTGAGATTGCAGTGAGCCCTTAGCATCTGAGTTGCAGCACAATTTGGCTTCACGAGCAGTCGATCCTACCCAATCCTACCACGAAGAAGTCCTCATTTCGACTGCAAGAATTTGTTTTCTTCCCGATCTCAAAATTCTTTTGATGTACGCATCAAACCCGAGCGAAGTGTGAGGACTTATCGATGAGCGACTTTGTTGATGCACATCTAATAGGGAATTTCTCAACTCAAGAATCTGAATTTTTTTTCAGGCACCCATCGGAAGCGAGGGACAGAAAATAATGTGTCGACATGTCGGTGCCGACACCGTACTACTTCTTGAGGAGGTTCCTCCTCCTCACGGAAGTCAAATGCGACAAGAAGGTAGGTTTATAGCTCACATTATAATGGTATATACAGGGATCCTGGACACTAGCAATACATTTATGATTGAACGTGTCATTCCTGTCTAACATGAGTGTTGTGTTCTGAATCATCAGCTGGAGCTGTTGTCTTTCTTCATAATAGAGTTGCGCCTTGTCGACTATGGGTTGCTCAAGTTCCAGCCATCGATGCTCGTGGCGGTGGACATCTACACTGCCAGGTGCACTATCAACGGTTTCAAGTCCTGGAACAAGTGCTGCGAGCTCCACCCGAAGTACTCTGAACAATAGCTGATGTAAGAAAGACAACAAATGTGGTACGAGATCATCTTCTGTAGTGTTTTTGTGCTTACGACAGGTTGGTGTTCACTCTGGTTTTGCAGGGAGTGCTCGGGGATGATGGTGGAGCTCCAACAGAGCTTGCGGCGCGGGGGAAGCTGATCAGGGTGCACCACAAGTACAACATGTTCAAGTACATGTGTGCTTCAATGTTTGGTTTATCTTATTTTTCGTTCATACATGGGAACAGTTTCTTATTGCCTTATGTCAAGGGATCAATAAAAGAGTACGACGCTTCTTCTGTCATAACTTGTTTTCTTGTTTACCATGCAGGTACAATGGGAGCAAGCTCATCCCTCCTCATCCCCTATCTATTGCACAACTGTCGCCTAGCATATTCGCTGGTATGCTTGATGCGTGATCAGTGGCGGAGATACAGTGCTATTTCTGGGCGGGCCAGGCTTCAGGATTAGGAGTTTTGTTGGGCCAGCCCACAAAGAAATACAAAGGAATGCCCAAATCCTGGGTGGGCCACGGCCCAGGTCGGCCCCTACAGAGCTCCGCCACTGTGCGTGATGATCAAGGTCTGGTTTGGTAGATATGTTCAGCTGGTGCTTAATATTTTACATACCTGGATTCATATTGAACGCTTTCTTATAGGTCTATTAATTTCTAAGATCATTTAGTTTCTCACATGTGTATACTATGTACCAAAAATTCCTAGCTAGTGAGCCATTTTAGTCACTCAATGAACACATATAGGTTAGTGTTTCTCATATTATTTATGTAGACGGAATTTATTGTCAATTCTTTCTTATAAGTTGGGCCCTCACTGGCTACTGTTTAATATTGTGTTAGTGTTGTGTACATGTTCTTGTTCTTATTTTTTTGCACAGGTGAAGTGCGACGCCATGAAGCCTATCAATGAAGAGTAGCATATTATGTATTGTAATAGTAGGCGTTAGTAGGCATATATGGATTGTAGTGGAGTGTAAAGATTATAATAGACTATTTAGTCTTGTTTTGGACAAATTTCATGTGCTCTCTGATCTATTTGAAGTATTGATTGCGTCTATGATTTGGATATTTGTGAAACGGAAACCTGACCAGGGGACCCACATATTAAAATTGTTTGACAAATTTTAAAATTTCGAATGTGTAGGACCAATTGTGATATCGGCATGACAAGTGGTACCACCTCCAAAATAAAAATGGCCAAAAATTGAAAATTAATAGACGGTAAAAGGCCACATACCAGAAAATAAATAGGCCGAATTGCTGAGCATGGCCCATGTAGCCGCCAAAATAGACAAGAAAAAACATTACATGGGTGAATTATTTGACTCGGCCCATCTAGCTGGCTGAACTGTATCGGGCTGATTCTGATCAACGACCATTTCGTTTGGTCACTACGTCTGACTTGCCACGTTGGATCTAACATGGTTTGGCTAGATTGTCAGTGACCAAAAAATTGGTCATAAATTTGTGACCGTTTATTTTGGTCATAACTGTCCATAACCATATTACAAAAAATATCACATTGGATCTTTACCTGACCAAATGCTTTTGGTCACAAAAAAGTCATAGATAAAAATACGTGACCATTCAGTAACCAATATTGAGTGTCACGAGATAGCATATTTCTTGTAGTATATACAAAGAAGTAAGCAAGATCTGACTCGTTATCAACGACCACATATCATACTAGTTTACAATAATATTAAAACGACAAGCTACTTCAATTTGTCCAAAATGCCGACTAAAACGCCTCGAATCTTTCGTTTCTTTCGAGTCGCGACAACCGAGGTTGATCCATTCACGCTGCTCCGGTGGCTCGCCGTCTGCCGAAATACGTTTGGGTACTTTGGCGGGCATGTAGCACAAGTCACCCGTAACCCTGTCTAGCTGTATGCTCTGCGCACAAAAGGAAAAAAGAATAAGGAGGAGGACCGGTTTCTCACAGAGGCATTGGTAGAGTGCCTTCTTGGATTGCGGCGCCAGAGCCGTGGCTCACCGCGGCGGAGGCGAGTAACAAACTTAACTTGGGTGGTGAGGGGGTGCGGGGTCGCCGACGGCGGAAAAAAAAGGGTGGGGTTAGAGAGATGGTTGGCGGCGGCGGACCGGCTGAGGCCGCGGTTTGAGGAGGGCGGGGCGGCGAGGCGATCGCGGTCCCGAGCCCACCTAGCAACGACTCAACCGCCTGTCGGTCTCCCCTATGAGTCCTTTTTAATACAAGGGAGCGTGCTGATAGGGACGGCCACCCCACTCTGACGTCCCCATTGTGCTCCCTCGCCGCCAACCGCAAACCTTATCCATATAAGGGAGCTTGCAATGAGGTCGTTCAAGTGGACTGGCAAGGGCAAGCATGACTGAGAGGCAAGCTCCTCGTTGGGTCAGCGGCGCGCTGCATCGGCGGCCACACGGGCGGCACCAGCAGGTGGACGGTGTAGGGCTACCAGCGCGTGCGGGAGCGTCCGTACCTGAACAAGCGCAAGTGCGAGTGGTACTAGGACAACGCCGGCCCGGTGCCATGATCGGACGTCCACCTCCCCGATTTCTGGCACTTGAATCCGAGACGATTCCGGTGCCTCCAGTGTCGGCGGGCGGCACGGCCCATGCGAGGGAGATTAGGGAGTGCAGGGCCCAACTCCCGCCGACCTCGTCAACCACCCGGTGTTCGCCGAGGACAGTCCCCATTGGGACACGTGGTTCGACGACAAGCACGACATGCGTCACTGGACGTACTTCGGCGCCTGCGCCGCACGCAGCGGGACCAGTGCTCCTGCTCGCGGTCGTACTCCACCGGCGCCCGTGGTGAAAGAGGAGGTGAAGGAGTACGAGGAGGAGAAAGACGACCCCCAATACAGGGCCGCACTAGAGAACTCCGTCCTCACCGTCGACACCGGCAAGCTGATTAGCTGCTCGTCGCGGTGCTCCACCAGTCTGCCATGGAGGCGGAGGCGGCGGCGGCAGCAACCGGAGCAGTAACAACAGCCGAAGCCAAAGAACCAGCAGGAGCCGTACCAGCTGCCGGCCTGCTTCGCGCCGTTGCACGCGCAGTCGTAGTCTTGGACCGGCGACCCCTCCGCGCTACTCCTTGAGCAGGACCAAGGGACGGCCACCCCTCCACACTGGTCGGTGGCAGCACCACAGCCGCATCTGTAGCAGGCCCGGACTACATCATCCTCGATCCATCTGATGACGAGGAGTAGACTCCGACGACTGGCCGGCGGCTGCGATCTATATCAAAGTTTTTATTTTAATTTTTAATGTAAAAGCCTGACATTTGTGGCCCCTATCTATAAATGAAAAATAGAAACAAAAATGTGGCCCCGCGTTGGATGCACTGCCTGGAACGGCGGACACGCGCGGACATTTGATGTCTGCCTCGTGACCCAAACGGACAAAACGGGTATCTGTTTGCGTCGTGCCGTTGGAGTTGCCATTTCTGGCCTCCGTCCTTGTTAGGTTGCATGACAGTCAGGATTGTAGTAACTCTTTAACTGGGCTATCAGCCAGGACAGGATCCTCTTGCTATTTTCCGGTATTGTTTCACGTACGAATTTCGGGCCGGCTATATTTGGGGTAAGATGTGTCGCAACTCGCAAGCCCAAGCCTGTCACCCTTCTGAACCTTGGCCAGGAGATCCTCACAAAAGAGTGTGTTCTAAAAACACAAAGCACCTTCTCGATAGACAGCTATCAGATCACAATATTAACCATCCTTCTGAAGGCACCGAGCAAACCAGTGTACATGATACCAAATGTTTCATTTCAGAACACATCTATGCATCACATTTACAATCTTGCTCTAAGCTGTATAAAGATATCTTCATGTTAACCCACATTCTCTCCCAAGATGATATGAAGTACAAAGAACCATCCCCTCCAGGTGTCTAGCACCAACATACAATTCTGACGATGGTGGTTATAGACCTGACCAACTTGTCATCTGGAGTTTCCTCAACACTGCCTGATCTCCAGCATCTGCATCAGCATGGTTCCAACAATGATGACTATGCGCTTGACTTTGCAGCAGTTCCTTACTAAAGAATCTCTTCTCAGCCCCTTTTTCAAGACCTGTCCAATATCTCAAGTTCAGTGTGTTACAGCATACGTGTACGGTTCGGTATGGTAGTCTAGGATAGAGTTAGGATCTGTTTCCATCTATTTCCTAACTTGTCTTGTACTCCAAGTCGGTCCATTGTACGCCTTTATATACTCTCTCATGAGTCTCAATAATACATCCGTCATATTCTGCCAATCTCATAATTCTACATGGTATCAGAGCGGCACGATCTGACCTAGCCGCCGCCGCCGCGCTTCCGCACCGCGCCGCCCCCGGGGAGGTCGATCTCCATGATCTTCGCCGGGGGCCGCGCCGCCCGTACCTAGGGTTCGTCCGCCGATCGGTTGATCGGCTGCCCTAGCGAGATCATTTTTTCTCGATCTTTAGATCGGTTTTTTTTTCTCCGCCAGTCGCTCGACCGGTGTTTTCTTTTTTGGTTTGCCGATCATAGATCGGATTGCGTCGCCCACCACCGCCGTCGTCTTCTCGCGCCTCTACTCCGACAACGGCATCGACCTGCACCGGCCCCCTCCTCGACAACCGGGTATCGCGGCCGACTCGCCGGCACCGACTTCGCACCGTTCAGCTCCTCCAAGCCGGCTATCGCGGACGACACGCCGATGCCGACTCCGCACCGACCGGCTCGTCTTCACTGACCGCGCAGCAAGGCCGGACGCGCCGTCCACGGGACGTCTCGACGCGTCGCCGCCGGCTTCTCTCGCTTGCAAGGTCTCCATCGCCGGTTCGTCTTCGCCGTCATCGACAGGGACTTCATCGACAACTTCGCCATCGACTCCGATCTGCGCGTCGTCGTCGCCGCCATGGTGCGTTCCGCGCTGCATCGGTCTGATCAACCGATCGCACGCCTACACCGCCAAGCACGTCCCCGAGCACGCGCCTACCACCGATCGAGCTACAGGCTGCCGCCGCGGCGGCCCGAACGCGCCTTCCCAGGCGTGTATGCCGCTGGCGACACCCGCCGTCGCCCCGACCCGCGCACTGCTGCTGCGTCGCCCCCTCGGGCTGTAGCGCCGCGGCACGCGGTCCTCTTCGCCGTCGCTGCGCGTTGACTTCTACGTGGTATGCGCCGCGCCGACTCCCTCGGCGTAGGAACGCCACCGTCCGCGCATGGTCTTCGTCAAGCCGCCGGGTTCTTCCTCGCCTACTTCGAGTAACGCCGCCGCCATCTACAGGTAACCTGCATGGCCACCTCAGGCCGTCGCAGGTCCCGCCGACCACCCCTTGTCCAGGCGTCCAGCATGGCCACCCCCGGCCTCCCTGCCTTCGTCGCCTTCTACATCTTCGTCCACCACAACCACGTCGTCAGCGTCATCATCCTCGTCCCCGACTACGTCTACTCCGACAACCACGGATGACACCGGCACCTTCTACCCCCCCCCCCCCCCCCCCCCCCCCGCTGATTGGCGCCGCAATCGTCGTCGAGTCCTCCTCTGCTGGCCCCTCCTCTGCTGGCGTATGGTTCACGGTGGTCCCTGCCCCCGCATGCACGGTACCGGCAACACCGGTGTGTGCCTTCGTCCCCGACGTGTCCCCGGGTCTGGCAAGCCCGGGTCGGCGCCTCGTCTACATCGGCCTCGACAACGTCTTCGCGCGGCATCGACTTCCTCCTCTACGACTGCCTCGACCACGTCACCGATTTCTTCTATGCGTACTCGGTTCTGACAAAACCGGAGTATGCCTTCGTCCCCGACGTGCGGCTTGTTCCGGCAAAACAATGGCCGCATCTCGTCCTCGACGGCTCCTATTGCGTCATCCCCGGCATCGGCATCCTCGACGACTGCCTCGACGCGTTCCCGTCACTCTCCTCGCGTACCATGCGCAAGCGGCTTCTTCTACGTCTACCTCGACACCGGCAACCCCGACCACGACGACCCATCGCACGGCTACCCGACCAAGGCTGCGCCGCCCAACGCTCTTGGCTCCCTCGACATCGGCAACAAGGGCTACCACCTCGCTTGATCTCCTCATCAGCTTCCTCTATAGTCCAAGCATCAGCGCTGCGACACCGTCCACGACGTTCGCGCTCCTACTGCGGGGGATGGCAGCCCACTGGATTCTACTTCGGGTTATCTCCAGTCTGACCGTCCGCGACGCTCCAGTTGTTCACGACGCTATCGCTACGACTGCGGGGGGATGTTAGAGTATACGTGTACGGTTCGGTATGGTAGTCTAGGATAGAGTTAGGATCTGTTTCCATCTATTTCCTAACTTGTCTTGTACTCCAAGTCGGTCCATTGTACACCTTTATATACTCGCCCATGAGGCTCAATAATACATCCATCATATTCCGCCAATCTCATAATTCTACACAGTGTATTCAAATTGTAGGGATTCAAGAGCCTGTGAGAATAGATGAACAAAAGGCATGTCTTAGTATCATGCAACACTCTGTAAATTGCGTAAGGAAAATGCACGGAAAGAAAAGCTAGGATACTAGAGAGAAAAACTGGTAGCTTCATGTTCCATTACTTGAAAAATTACTCAGGGACTCAGTAGGGAATCAACAAACAATGTGTACTCTGCTATCTGGCATGTGCCTTGAAGTAATGAGAATCTGAGACAGGCAGGTGAACATCTTCAGCGTGCCATCTGACCAGCCAGCGACAAGCCACCACCATTGCGGTCTCACACGCACTCTACACAAACATGTAACCATCCGCCTAACCTCACTGGCTCACTATGCAAACATACCATCTGGTTTACTTCACTCTGCCAAAAGCATATACATAGCTTTTCATGCCTGCTAGGCACAAGAATAATATGTAACATGGCTGTGGTGACTGCGCGCTTGAGCTTGCAGCACAGCCTTATTCCAGCATCTCTTTCGCTGCCCCAGTTTCAACACCTGCCAAATGTCTCAAAATTAAGGGTCCTCAAATTGCAGATATACAAAGAACTTGTGAGCAAACAGGAAAAAAAGGTAGGCCTTAGTAATCAAGAAACACAATTTCGTAAAACAATTGGTAGCTTGTTCCATGACTTCACAAATACCTAGAATAGCATAACAAATTTCTAAACTGAAGCGGAAAAAAACTGAGGGGCCACAGTAGCAAAGACCAACAACTATAATAGTGTTTCTCCTTTTTCATCATAATAACATGATAGATTGCATCTGGCATGTGCCTTGAAGGACTGAGAATCTGAGATGGACGCAGATGAAAAGTACAAACTATCTATAAAAACATGGGTTCAGTTCCTCTAGTTTATCTTCAGAAGTTGATTGAAAACCAAACAGTTTTTAGCGCAGGCTGGGAAGCTGTTCATGCTACATTAATGGCAAGTGCGATGAGCAGATTTGTATAGGAGCATTTATTTCAGCCAAAGCACATATGGCATATAGGAGATGCAATAGTGCGACCATACCAGATTTATTGCAAACAACCATAGTGTGATAAATTTATAGGCGTAAACATGACCAAGTATGTGTTTTCTGCCGTTTACATTTATATCAAAAAAAAAAGTGGAGAAGATAAGTTATGTTGACTGAAATAAATATTTCTAGGGTTAAACATTCCAAAGGTGAACAGGTAGCGATGTCCTGATTTAAGAGTGTAATTGTTCTCCTTAGTTTGGGCACGAGTATGTGGTCTAGCGGTTTTAAAATTAAACGAGGTCCCAAAAATGCTGCTAATAGTGTGTAAGATCCTTTCTTTTACTTATCTACACTGAAATGTCAACGATATGTCACTACTAGGAAAAGGGTTATAGCGAGGTTGGCATTCTGTGGCGCACCATTAATTGGTGTGCCATGGAATTATTTCTGTGGCGCATGGATGCTCGTGCGCCACAGAAATTTCGGACTTTCTGTGGCGCATCTTTTTCCTATGCGCCACAGAAAGTCAATATTCTGTGGCGCATGTCCACAGAATTTTTGTGGGTCCCACGTGCAATCATTGGGCCAAGGTCCATCTGGGGATATTCTGTGGCGCACCGTGGCTGGTGCGCCACAGAAACTCAACTTTCTGTGGCGCATGCTGTTGGATGCGCCACAGAAAGTTGAGTTTCTGTGGCGCACCAGCCACGGTGCGCCATAGAATGTTCACTTTCTGTGGCGCATCGAACACCATGCGCCACAGAAAGTTGGCCCACCAGATCTACAAAAAGGTGGCACCACCCTTTCCCAATGCATGTGACCTTCTTCATCCTCCCATCTAGCTCGAGCTCCTCCTCTCTCCCATGCCATTTTGACCATCATATTCTCCATTATTTGTTATTAAACCTACTTTATTTGATATATAATTGGTGAGGGCTTGGGGAGAGCCTCCATATATATTCTCCTCCTCTCTTTTTGTCCACTATTTTCTCACCATCACCACACACTCTCTCTCATCGATCATGGTCACGTCTCGGCAACGGATCTAGATCTACTAGGTGGGTATTGTTGGATGGATGTTTGTTAAAGGCATGAGAAACTTGTCGGCGGGCGATTGTGTGTGTGGTTTGCATGAAGCAAACTATTGTTGAACGGATCTATGCATGAAACTTGTGTGTGTGGTTTGCATGAATCTTTGCATGTTGTTGCTTGTGCCGGCGTGGTGCATGGATATTTGCCGAAATGTTGATTCATTTCCATTTCGGTAAATTTTTGCACCACATATGTCCTACTATTAGGGGAAGTCATGCCGAATTTTTTCGTCGAACATTTCCGACTTTCCGACTTCCGCATGAGAAGCTTGTATGTGTGTGTGCATGTTGCGGTTAATTAATTCTAATTAATAACACATACTCTATATGTATACCGCGTAGGCGACCATGGTCATCAAGATGAGCTCCAATCGAATCAACAACTACAAGGAAGAAGCGAAGGCGGAAATGATTCGGTGCAACGGGTGCCAGATACGATGTCCGTGTAGAAGTTGCAAATTTGTGAGATGGATCGACCCTGATTCCGGACAATTGGAGGAACACCTGCTCAGGCGCGGTTTCATGGAAGGCTTCCACCAAGCGCCGACAGCAAATGTTGCGCCTGAAGACGAGGACGGGCAAGATGATCGTGACGAAGGAGATGCCGACAGACATGGTCATGATGGTGGTGGAGAAGACGCGAACACGCCGCAGAGCTCGCTAATGTCGGCCTTGATGGAGTCTCATGTTCAAGAACTGCTCCTCAAGAACGCGAGCACCGTTAGAGAGAAAGCCAAGCTGGCGCAAATGGAGATAGACGGGAAGACTCCGTTGTATCCTGGGTGCCGGCCACAGGATACGCGCTTGCAAGTAACGCTTGATGCTCTGGAGATGAAGTCGGGAAACAAATGGACCGACGCGAGCTTCAACAAGAACATGCAATTCTTCCACGAGCGTCTTCCCGAGGGGAACACATTGCCAACTAGTATCGAGGAGGCCAAGAAAGTCGTTTGCCCTCTTGACCTACCGCACGTTAAATACCACGCCTGCATTAATGATTGCGCAATTTATCGGGGCGAGTACGAGGACAGAACCACATGTCCGGTGTGCGCCCAAGGATGGTACAAGAGCCGTGGGAAGAAAGTTTCTCGAAAAGTGGTATGGTACTTTCCTATCACTCCCCGTCTGCAGCGGTACTTCGTGGACCCTAAGGAAGCAAAGCTCATGCAATGGCACGCGGAAAGGGAGAAGCCCGAAGAAGATCCGGAGAAGGGCAGGATCCTTACACACCCTTCACACGCTAGCCAGTGGCAAGAGTTGGACGCCGTCGGAAATTTCGGAGGCGACGCAAGGAACGTCAGGCTTGGTATGAGCACCGATGGATTCAATCCGTTCGGCAACCAGAGTAGCACGCATAGCACCTGGCCCGTGTTTGTATGGCCTTACAACCTTCCCCATGGTTGTGCACGAAGCAAAGGTACATACACATGAGTATTCTCATTCAGGGGCCGAAACAAGCAGGTGTCCACATACATCTGTATCTCGCGTTGTTGAAAGAGGAGTTAGCCACGTTGTGGGAGACGCCAGCCCGTACGTGGGATGCCTACACTGGAGATTATTTCGACATGAGAGCCGCGTTGCTCACGACGGTGCAGGACTATCCTGGTTGCTCATATGTATCGGCCCAGGTAGACCACGGATTCTGCGCATGTGTCAGGTGCATGGATAAGACCCCGCATTTCCAGCTACCAAGGAATCCCGGGTCTTCGAAAACCGTGTACCCAGGGGCTCGAAGGTGGCTTCGCATGGATCACCCGTGGAGAAAACGCGGTGACCTGTTCAATGGTAAGGACGAGATCGAAGGAGCCCCGAGCCCGAGGAGCGGCACAGAAATCGACGAGCTGTTGAAAAATTGGGAGGAGTGCCCCGCGCCGGGAAAGAAACGACCGAAGGTAGATCCGCTGCTGGGTGTATGGAAAGCGAGGTATGTTTTCCATGACTTGGAGTACTGGAAGGTCCTTAAGACGCCACATAGCCTCGATATGATGCACATTACGAAGAATGTCACCGAGGCTCTGCTTGGCACTCTTTCCAACATGCCGAAAAAGTCCAAGGATGGGACGAAAGCAAGATACGATCTGAAATGGCTTGGTGTCAGGAAAGATCTTCAGATCCCCGATAGTGATGACGATGATGATGATGATCAGACGGAAGGGACTCAAGGTCGCCGCAAAAGGGTAAAGAAGAGCACTGTGGTGCTTCCCGCTACTTGCTTCACTATGAGTCCGGAGGAGCTCGAGCAATTCTACATGTGTCTCCTAGGAGTCAAATTTCCTCATGGTTACGCGGGGCAGATAAGCAGATATCTGGACGGAACGAAGAAGAGGTTTAGCGGGATGAAGTCTCACGACTGTCACGTGCTGTTGACGCAGATACTTCCCGCTGCGATTCGAGGGATAATGGACGAGCATGTCCGTGATACGCTGCTTGCCCTTTGCAAATTTTTCGACGTCATCAACAGGAAGTCGATCAGCGTTGACGAGGTTATGCTCTGCGGGTACCCCAGCTTAAGGGTACCTGGTGCACGTGATGATCAAAGAAGCCCAAAAGATTAATCAAAGCCCATGAAGGAAGGCCTAAAACGAAGAGTGTTTTCCAAGTTAGATCAAGTTATAGTCGGTTAAGACTTTCCATATATGTAACCTTGGTCGGTTATGTTTCCCGAGACCCAGCCTCCTATATAAAGGCTGGGAGGGTGATCGATCAAGCAAGCAATCCATAGCCACCAAACCTCGACGAGATCAGCAGCTCGCGAACCCTTGTAACCCTCATATTCATACCATAAATACAGACAAGCAGGAAGTAGGGGTTTTACCTCACTCGAGGGCCCTGAACCTGGGTAAATCCAGCTTGTCAGCCGTCGATTCCACCGATACTACGCGTTCTCTACCACACAATCAACCCTAGGTATAGCAACCATGGGATTGCCGAGGGCACACCTCGACAATTGGCGCCGTCTGTGGGAAAGGTAGTATTGGGCTCACGGTTTCGCCGGTTTCATCATCAAGCGGCCACCCGACGATCGCATCTGCACAAGGTAACTCGCCTACTACATCATCAAAAAGCAAATCACCGACCACCGTTGCAAACAGCAACTCGCCGGCAAGATCTACCAGCATCAATTCAAAAAGCGATCACTCGCCAAAATCTCCAAGGAGGCTCACGCCGCACTCGATGGAAGCTCAACAAGCCTTTGCCGGACTCGAATCAGGTTTGGATATTACGTTGGAAAATTTAACTTCTTTGTCGATAAAGATGGTGTGCAGGACCTGTTAGATCCACTCGACGTGGAGACACTCAACATGGAGACAATCGACAACGCTTCGACTGCAACACCATCCATCTTGGCGCAACATCGTCACAGATCGTCCCGATCCAATCGCCAAGCGACTCTGCAACATCCATGACTCGCAAGAGTTCCGTGACGAGGTGGCAAAAAGATTTGGAAGAAGCGAGATCGAATCTGCGTACCGCCCAAACAACTCAATCGAGTCACTCGACGACATCGTCGACTGCAACGACGTCGCGGGGAACGAAGAGAACATAGATGACAACATATACCTCGCCGATCTCAACGGCCCAGAAATCCGTGCCAGCCACGAGATATTCACCTGCGACGCAGACAGCCTGGACAAAGCACTCGAAGATATACTCGATTGCGACAGAAACCCCAGCAAGCAAAGCAACTCCAACATGAGCCTGGATGACGACGCCGAATCCATAATGCGCATTAGCAACACATGGGTAGAAGATCGGGTGGTACCGTATCAGGTATACACCGCGAGTACAGCAGAAACGTCAGCAGCTGCAACATGCCGTCGACCTACAGAATACCCTTGCACAGTCACCATGCCTGACGGAACAACCACGCTGACCATCACCGCAGAGATGGCGGAAAAAGTGAGCAAAGTAATCGAAAGCTGCACAATGCTACCAGCAAACGCAACTCCGGAAGAGGTATTGACCTTACAATATTCCAGTGGCAAGAATCGATACGGTTGAAGAACTACCGAGCAGTACTCGAAGAACGCAAAAAGCAAGCCAGCATATCGAGTGCTCGACGAAGAGCATTGTCTGTAATTCAACAGGCAGAAACGACCCCGCGAATAGGTCACGATTCATAAACCTCGGAGACGCAGATCGTGCAGCGGTCACTCGAAACCTAAACCCAGCCTTTATGGCAGTCGACGCGGAAGGAGTCCCATACCTACTGAGCCAGCCGGGGCGCTGATGACGCTAGGCACCTATCTCAGAACAATCGAACCTCCTGCAGGAGACCCAAAGAGGGATCAGCACCTCCAACTGTACAAACAACTGGCAATAGCAGCAAAGCCATACAGCATCCACAAGCAACTCCAAGGAGAGATACAGATCGGGACCGTCGCAGTCGAAGTCCTCGGGGAAGGAGCAGTCGAAAAAGCTCACGTCATCATCGTTCCAGCAGGAGCCACTCGAGGAGGTCATACAGCAACAGCTCAGACTCGGAAGCAGAAATCGGGCCATGTGGAGCGCTATGCTTCACTCGACGGATCCGGGAGGCTCGTATGCCCAAGAAGTTTTCGCTAGCTACCACGCCAAAGTTCAACTGCAAACAAGAGCCATCAGGCTGGCTAGAAGATTACAGGCTGGCAGTCGGATGTCAGCGCGGCACCACAACTACAGCTATGCAGTACATACAACTTATGATGGAAGGAACGCTCGCGATTGGCTCAAATCGCTACCCGAATCATACTACGATTCGTGGGAACACTTCAAGGTGATTTCATCAAATACTTCGAGCCTCTATGTGAGCGCCCCAAAACCTTCGAGGAGCTCCGGACCTGCAAGCAAAAGTCAGATGAATCTCTGAGATCGTACATACGGCGGTGGACCACCATCCGTAACTCAGTAGGCAACGTATCAGAAGATAGGGCAATCGACGCCTTCAAAAACGGACTCTGGAGAGAAGACTTCAAAGAAACACTTGGTCGAGAAGATCCAAAGACAATGGCGCACTCATGGTACTCGCAACAAAGTGGGCAGATGGAGAAGACTCCGTACGAGGCACTCGACCCGTAGCATCACATGAAAATCACGAGGGGGCAGTCGAGACCGCAGAGATAGCTACAGAGATGATCGAAGGCGCAAACGCAAGAATCGTTATCACGACGATGACCATCCAAACTTCATCGCAGCAGGCTTTGTCCAGTCAAGGGACAGCCGCGACCAAACTGACAGACGACCCGACGATCATCGTGATAATCGAGATCATCGACGGACGACGCGAAGTCGAGACCACCGTACAGACGATCGACGTGACAGTCGAGACCACAGACGCGACGACCGCGATAGCTACAGAAGGCCAGAGTGGCGCAGGCGAGCAGACAAAGATCCTGAGCGCTCAATCGAAGAAAGATGGATGATTATTGCAGATTCCATCTTTACAAGGGGATGATGGTAAGCTTCGCTCTAACCACTCGCTGAGAAATTGCAGGGAATTCGATCAACTTGCGATTGAACATATACTGCGACTGCAAAGAGATGGACGTGCACCTCCTCAACTAGTGCAGATCCATCGACTACATCACAAGCACAGCCTGTTCAGGCATATCCAGCACCGCAACAAGTACAACAAGCACAGGTATATTCCATACCACCGCAAACACAGCCTACTCAGGTGTATACTGCACCAACACCAGCGCAACCGACGCCAGTATACATGGTGCCAGCACAACCCGTTACGGGAACACAAATGGCAGCAGCCGTGCACCAGATGCAGCAAGGAGATGAACAAAAATATCCCGTAACTCGCGGGCAGATGAACATGATCCAGCGAGGACGTCCCTCCAATAGAGAGCAAAAATTACACACTCGACACGTCAATATGGCGGTCATGGCACCCCCAGCCATCACAATTTTTTGAAAGGATCAGAAACTCCGATTGTCTTCAATCGAGAGGACCACCCACCCGCAGTATATCGACCAGGGCATGCAGCCTTGGTACTCGACGCCCAAATCGGAGGCTACGCCATGACCAAGGTCTTCATGGACGGAGGTAGCGGCCTCAACATAATCTTTGCAGATACGCTACGCAGAATGAACAAATCAGTCGAAAATCTGCCAAAGTCCGCAAGTACCTTCCACGGTATCGTCCCAGGCAAAGCAGTGCTCCCAGAAGGCACCATACAACTCGATGTTACGTTTGGAGATCCTACTCACTTCAGAACCGAGTCGATTGAGTTCGAAGTGGTCGATTGGAAGTCACAATACCATGCAATACTTGGGCGCCCCACTTTCGCTCGATTCATGGCCGTCCCACACTACGCCTACCTCAAGCTCAAAATGCCAGGACCAAAAGGAGTCATCACGATCAACGGGAACTTTCAAAGGTCAGATTCATGTGACCGTGACTTCAGCAAAATCTCAGAGATGTATGGGATGGAGCAATCATTCGCCAAACTCGAGGTTTCTAACGACCGCACACTTCTGCCGGAACACAAGAGGTTAGCATCCGACAGACAATTCAATGCAACCAACGACACAAGAAAGCATCAAGTGCACCCGACTGATCCCTCAAAAACGTCAACATATCATCGAGTCTTACCAGCGAACAGGAAAATGCGCTCGTGAATTTCTCCGTAAAAACTGGGAAATATTCGCATGGTGCCCAGCTGATATGCCAGGTGTCCCCAGAGAGTTCGCCGAGCATTCTCTACAACTCAAGCCAGGATCTAGACCAGTCAAGCAAACTATGCGCCGTGTCTCCGATCCCAAAAGAGGTGCAATCGAGGCAGAAGTTGATAGGTTACTTGCTGCAAAGTTCATTCGAGAAATCAAAAAGGCAGACTGGGTTGCTAACCCTGTACTGGTCGAAAAGAAGCACTCAGACACCCTGCGGATGTGTGTAGATTTTACAGCCCTAAACAAATGCTGTCCAAAAGATCACTTTCCATTACCACGAATCGATCAGATCATCGACTCAACAGCAGGATGCGCTCGGTTATCATTTTTGGATGCATATTCAGGATACCATCAAATTCGGATGAAAGAAGAAGACGAAGACAAAACGCATTCATAACCCCACTCGGGGTCTACTGCTACACAACCATGCCTTTCGGGCTCAAAAACGCAGGCGCAACCTACCAGCGCATGATGCAAAACTGTCTACAAGAACAGATAGGACGCAATGTTCAGGTCTACGTCGACGACATCGTCATCAAGACTGAAAAGGAGGACACATTAATCAGTGATCTACGGAGACATTCAAGAATCTCAATCGATACAACATCAAGCTTAACCCAAAGAAATGCACCTTCGGTGTCCCAGCTGGACAACTCTTGGGTTATTTGATATCTGCACGTGGAATCGAAGCAGACCCAGAAAAGATACAAGCTATACTCACAATGAAGAGACCTACCAAACTCCATGAGGTACAGCAGCTAGCTGGTCGAGTAGCAGCACTCAGTCGATTCATCAGCAAACTAGGCGAAAAAGCACTTCCATTTTACAAATTGATGAAGAAAGCAGACAAGTTCGAGTGGACGGATGAAGCTGAAGCAGCTTTCCTCGAACTCAAAAAGATGCTCACAAGTCCGCCAATCCTCGTAGCACCTAAGGAAAATGAGCCACTCTACCTATACATCTCAGCCACCAATCGAGTGGTCAGCACCGTGCTGGTGGTTGACCGCATGGAAGAAGGACATAGTCAAAGCATACAGAGGCCAGTATATTACGTAAGTGAAGTTCTTTCCCCGTCCAAACAGCGGTACCCGCAATATCAGAAATTGGCGTACGCCGTATTTATGACATCAAGAAAGCTGGCGCACTACTTCACAGAACACCCGATAACGGTGGTCAATAAATCAGCGATTGGAGACGTCCTCACAAACCCCAACGCAACGGGGCGAGTAGCAAAATGGCTCATCGAGCTGGGACCACTAGGAATCAAGTACGAACACCCGAAAGCCATCAAATCACAAGTCCTACCCGATTTTCACACCGAGTGGTAGAAGCTCAATTGCCAGGGGTACCTGACGTATCAAATTCCTGGACCATGTATTTCGATGGATCCAAAAAGAATGAAGGAGCAGGAGCGGGCGTCATACTCATATCACCAAAAGGCGACAAACTGCGCTATATCTTGCAAATGGGTTTCGAGTTCCCATCAAATAACGAGGCCGAATACGAAGGTCTAATCCATGGCATGCGCATGGCAAAAGCCATGGGATGCACTCGACTAATGATTTATGGCGACTCTAACTTAGTTGTGCAGCAAACAATGAAGGCTGTGATGCAATCGCAGACAACATGATCGCTTATCGGGATTTGTACAACATAATGGAGGGCAGCTTCGATGGCTGTGAACTACGACACATAGGGAGAGAAAGCAATGAAGAGGCTGACAAATTAGCCAACATTGCTTCCACAAAAGCACCAGTCCGCCGGGTGTTTTCTTCGAACGAATAGAGCGTAGGTCAATCGACAAACGGCCATCGACCACGACAGCAGCTACAGACAAGAACAAAGCGCCAAGCACAGAGGATCCTCCGATTGAGGTACTTCTCATTGAGCCAATATGGACTCAACCTTTTCTCGCATACATACTTCGCAATGAACTACCAGAAGATGCAAATGAGGCCAGACGCGTCACTCGACGAGCAAAAGCATACACCATCATAAACGGTACTTGCGGGCACCATGCCGGCAGTCGATCACTCGTAGCCAAAGCCTTCCGAGCAGGGTTTTACTGGCCTACAGCGCTAAGGAACGCAGATGATATAGTCAGAAGGTGCATTGGTTCCAAGCCACATGCACCCGCATCTGCGCTAAAAACCATACCATTGGCATGGCCTTTGGCCCAATGGGGACTTGACATGGTGGGACCACTAAAAAAATCGTCAAAGGGAGGTCATACTCACTTACTAGTGGCAGTCGACAAGTTCACCAAATGGATCGAAGCTATCCCCATCACAAGCTCAACAGCTTCTACGGCAGTTCGTTTCATACAATCGATCATGTATCAATTTGGAGTAATGGACAGCATCATAACTGATAATGGTACAAACTTCACAGCGGAAGAGTTCAAATCCTTTTGCAAGGAGCAAAACATCAAGCTAAACTACGCCTCTGTGGCACATCCACAATCCAATTGACAATTCGAAAAGGCCAATGGGCTCGTATGCAGCGGTATCAAAAAGAGGCTCTTAGTACCACTCAAAAGGGCCGCGGGTGCATGGGTTGATGAGCTCCCATCAGTACTATGGAGCTTAAGGACCACCCCAAACGCCTCCACACAGTACACACCATTCTTCATGGTCTATGGTGCGGAAGCAGTGTTAACATCCGACGTCAAGTTTAATGCACCACGGGTGGAAGCATATGAAGAAAGTGACTCGAACAAGGCACTCGAAGACGCAGCCGATTTGCTGGAAGAAGCACGCAATACGGCTTTAGCACGAACGGCTGTTTATCAACAAGACCTCCGCAACTACCATAGTCGTCGATTACGCAGACGGTCCTTCATGGTGGGAGACTTGGTGCTGCGGGAGAAACAGAAGAAAGTCCATAAACTTGCATCACCTTGGGAAGGACCTGACATTGTCACATAAGTCATCGAAGGAGGAGCCTATCGATTGAAGAACGCAAAGACGGGCGAAGTAGCATCAAACCCATGGAACGTGGCGCACCTGCGTCGGTTCTATGCATAGATCTCTTAACCTCATATGTAATAGCACATAAGGCCAAAGAATCAGCAAGTTTCAGACGCACTCTTTTCCCTTACCAGGGTACCTAAGGGGACTGGAAGGTTTTAATGAGGCGGCTTGCTGATCGAACACATATTTCGAATAAAGATACATGTTCCTCCATATTTCTCATATATGCTTTTACACTACTCAAGCAATCGGGGACTCGATCAAAAAAACATAAGCATCAAAATTCTAGCTCAAAAATCAGTGAACACAAAGACTCAAATCCCACTCGACATGCTCGGGAGCTGGGTCAAACAGAAAACCCAACCCCACTCGACATGCTCGGGGGCTGGGTCAAACAGAAAACCCAAATCCCATTCGACATGCTCGGGAGCTGGGTCAAACAGAAAACCCAAACCCCACTCGATATGCTCGGGGCTGGGTCAAACAGAAAACCCAAATCCCACTCGACATGCTCGGGGGCTGGGTCAAACAGAAAACCCAACCCCACTCGACATGCTCGAGGGCTGGGTCAAACAGATAACCCAAAAACATGCTCGGAGGCTGAGTCGCTCAGGAAACACGAACCCACTCGATAAAATCGGGACATGGTACAACTCAAAAACACAGAAGTGTTACCCGAGGACTGCCCCGATTATACCACGATCAGACAAGTCAAAACTAAAAACGGCGTCCTCTACGAGCAAAACTCTAAAACATTGGGCTCACGCAGGAAGGTCTTGTCAAAACAGCAAACGCACGCCTACGATGTCACGAATGACGGCAGGTAAGAAGACAGCACCCACGTTCGAGTAATGGGTTCAAGACCACAATCGTCACAAGATTCAAGACTACAATGGACTGGAAAAAGCAAAATTGGTCACTTGACCGTTCCTTCGACTAAGTCATATTACTCCCATGGGAGCGTATTCAAAAATTCTTCGACTAAAGATGCTCAAAAAAATTATTGAGATTATCCTCTACTTCAAGCGAAATAAAGCATAATCTCGGGGGCTACTCCCATGGGAGTGCTGACGCGCTCCCATAGATTTCAAAGACAAAATATTTCGATTGGCAAAAAGTATTATAGAAGGATGATTTGAGATTGTCCTCTATTGCAAGACAATAAACCACAATCTCGGGGGCTACTCCCATGGGAGCGCTGTCACGCTCCCATAGATTTCCAAACAAGGTAAGCAAAATTTACTCGACTACAGGTTCGATTGAAAGCATTAAGTACTTCACAAAACAAAGAATCAAACTTCATAAATTCCCGAACTATGCCAATCGCAGATGTTTCGGATGCTGCATACGCAAATGCAAAGGTAAGACCCGCCGAGCAATCTAGATGGGCCGAGGGACGCTCCAACAGTGTTTTCCCTTGAAATTTTCCGTGTCAACAGACATGATGAAAATCCTGACGGACGCGTTAGGTATCAAAAGTTAAACTGCAGAGCGAATCAGTAAGACCTACAACGGCCTGAGTCGAGTCTGTCCAGTATGTTCCAGCTTCGAGTCCGGGGACTCGAACCTGATTGAAGGCTAGTATGGTTTCGCCCAAATGTGCGGTTAACTGAGCTCGATTTTCGAGTGAGTCAGGCCTACTATGTCAATATCCCTAGGCAAAAATTGCAAAAGTGTTCCAGCTTCGAGTCCGGGGACTCGAACCTGATTGAAGGCTAGTATGGTTTCGCCCAAATGTGCGGTAACTGAGCTCGATTTTCGAGTGAGTCAGGCCTGCTATGTCAATATCCCTAGGCAAAAATTGCAAAAGTGTTCCAGCTTCGAGTCCGGGGACTCGAACCAGATTGAAGGCTAGTATGGTTTCGCCCAAATGTGCGGTTAACTGAGCTCGATATTCGAGTGAGTTAGGCCTACTATGTCAATATCCCTAGGCAAAATCTTTCAACTGCGTTCCAGGCTCGAATCCAGGAACTCGAGTCTGACTGAAGATTAGTAAGGTTTTTTGCTCAAGACTACGTCGGATCAGGAGTATAAAAGCAAAGACTATGACGTGCACGATGAAAGGAGCACATGCTCGATTCTTCGAGTCAAGCAAGTACTCGGGGGCTAATGACGAGGTTATGCTCTGCGGGTACCCCAGCTTAAGGGTACCTGGTGCACGTGATGATCAAAGAAGCCCAAAAGATTAATCGAAGCCCATGAAGGAAGGCCTAAAACAAAGAGTGTTTTCCAAGTTAGATCAAGTTATAGTCGGTTAAGCCTTTCCATATATGTAACCT
This sequence comes from Poa pratensis, assembly GCA_947311845.1. Classification (NCBI taxonomy): domain Eukaryota; kingdom Viridiplantae; phylum Streptophyta; class Magnoliopsida; order Poales; family Poaceae; genus Poa; species Poa pratensis. The sequence continues at coordinate 7,089,410 of CAMZMU010000043.1, forward strand.
TGGTCGGTTATGTTTCCCGAGACCCAGCCTTCTATATAAAGGCTGGGAGGGTGATCGATCAAAGCAAGCAATCCATAGCCACCAGAACCTCGACGAGATCAGCAGCTCGCCGAACCCTTGTAACCCTCATATTCATACCATAAATACAGACAAGCAGGAAGTAGGGGTTTTACCTCACTCGAGGGCCCTGAACCTGGGTAAATCCAGCTTGTCAGCCGTCGATTCCACCGATACTACGCGTTCTCTACCACACAATCAACCCTAGGTATAGCAACCATGGGATTTGCCGAGGGCACACCTCGACAAGCGTGAAGCAGCTCGACAGGCTAGAGGAAGAGATTGTGCTGATACTATGCGAGCTCGAGATTTACTTCCCACCAGCATTCTTTGATATCTGTGTGCATCTCCTTCTCCATGTCGTTGATGACATCAGGCAGCTCGGGCCAACGTTCATGCACTACATGATGCCGTTCGAAAGGATGAACGGTGTCATGAAAGGATACGTCCGCAACAGGTCCCATCCAGACGCAAGCATGGCCAAGGGCTTTCTAACCTACGAGTGTATCTCCTTCTGCCAGAATTATCTAAGCACCGAGAACCAGGATGTTGGTCTCCCCACGAGGAAACACTTCGGCAGGCTCAATGGATATGGTCACCGAGAGGGCACCAGCTCAACCTTTGTCAGCATGCAGGGTCGAAAGGACGACTTCGACAGGGCTCACCGGGTCGCGCTACAACACTTACAATTGATCGAAACTTGGGTGGAACAGCACAAATGCTTACTCGAGCAACATTACATCAAACTGGGCCGGCCGAGGAAGAAGGGAGACGTAACCAGAGCGTACAACTCTAGCTTCACGCGTTGGTTCAAGCAAAAGCAACTGGAGCTAGCAAAGAACAAAGCACCATCTACGGAAGATGAAAGACTCATATTCTCCTTATCACAGGGTCCCTCGCACAACGTAAAGACCTATCAGGCGTACGACATCAACGGCTACAGATTCTACACCGAGGAAAAGGACAAGAAGTCGGAATATCAAAACTCAGGAGTAACTATGCTATCCTACGGCGATGAGGAGGCTACTGTTAAGGAAAGATATTTCGGAAGGATTGAGAACATATGGGAGCTCAACTACTGTGGAGAGTTGGTGCCAATGTTCTGTGTAAGATGGGCCAAGGACGTCGTCAAAGAAGGCCGGAATTTCACCACCATGGTAATACCCGATGCCAAATCGAAGAATGCCTCCGCGAAAAATGAGCCATGGGTACTCGCTAGCCAAGTTGAGCAATGCTTCTTCATTACCGGCCCGTCAAAGCCTAGCCGTGTTGTCGTGAGGATGGGCAAGAGGAGCATCATCGGAATGGAAGGAGGCGCCACCGAGCAAGACTTGGACAACGAGCCAAAGATCGAGGAGGAATTCGACAAGTTCTTCGACATGCCTACTACTAGCATGACTTTGTTAAAAATAGGACATATGGGGTATTGCGGCTAATGCATGGGCCGGGGTATCTTAGTACTAAATTAAGTGATGCTTTTGTTATATTTGTTGTACTAACTTTTTTCCTCTTTTTCAATGCAGTGCAAACATGTCCTCCGAGGCCGGCCCTTCTAAGCACATGAGCGTCGAAGAACAAGCTAGAAAAAAGAACAAGTCGTTCTGGGAAGTGAACCCGGAGATGGAGGATGCGGAGGCCGCCGAACTGGCTCGTGACAGCGATGGTGACTTTCTGTTAGAGATGGAGGTGCGGAGGATGCGGAGGACACCGATGGAGATGGGGAGGCAACCACCACCACCGAGGGCGGCGACCACACGGATGTCGGGGGTGGCGACCACACGGATGGCGGTGGTGGTGGTAACCCGACCGCTAAGAAGCTTAAGAAGCAGAGGAAGGACCGGACACCGAATGCGGTGGCACCGTCACCGAGACGTTCACTAAGGTCTCCTTAAGTGGCCAACCCCAGGAGCCTAGGAGCAGCGCAAAAGGGTACGGCATGCAACTAGGGTGCATCCTCCGGGAAACCGTGTCGATCAACACGCATGACCTCAGGAGCGCGGAGAATGAGGCTTTGCGCACACAACTCCTCAAGAAGCTTTACGAACGATACATTTTCCCGGATGATGGAAACAAAAAGGTGGACAACTCGCCATCACGAAGATGAACACCGCCTTGACCAGCTGGAGAGGCCGGGTGAAGGCGAAGATTGAAAAGGGTCTTAGCTGGGAAGAGATCAGTGCCAAAGAGCCGTACATCGACATAGAAGAGTTCGAGGCATTGAAGTTGTCCTTGGCATCTCCGGAGGCTGAAAAATGGACCGAGTGGGGGAAGAAAATGCGGGCACTGAACTTAGGTAACCACCATTTGGGAAGCGGCGGTTACGCAGGAAAACAGCCCGTTTGGGACAAGGAGGATGCCGAGGTTGCGAGACTTGGGAAAGAGAACCCGTGGCATAAAATCACGGACGAGCAAGTTAGGAACTTTGTTCGGTCCCGCTACTATCTGAAGCCGGGGACGGGGGAATTCGTTACCGACTATAAAGATGTGCTGGATTTCGAGAAAACGCTGGTAAGGAACTTAATTACCGCGGATATCTCAAAGTCCATTTGCGTTGATTTCTACATGGGTTCACGTTTATTTCCTTTGTCCGCAGGAGGCTGAGTTGAAGGCTGAGGCTGAGGCCGGCCCGTCGTCCCAGGAGGCTCAGGCCGGCCCGTGGGACACGACTTTCAACCGGGCGATGAACGTTTTCAAGGGGAGGGACAAGTCAAAGCCGCCGACGTCAGCTGGCCGTGTGACCGGCTTTGGTACGGCGATGAAGTTCATCGAGTACTACAGCACGGACACCGACAAGAAAAAGGAGAGGAGGAAGCCGGCTAAAGATAGAGCCGAGGTTCTCGAGCTAAGGAAGAAGCTGGAGACACTAGAGAAAGAAAAGGTGGAGTCTAGCACGGTGGACAAGCTAGTGGCCGAGAAGGTGAACGAGTAGCTCCGGACGATGTTACCCCCTGGGTTGATGGAGGGGTTAGCTGCTTGGAACGCGAGAGGTCAACAGGGGCCGATACACGTGCCCAGCTTCGCCGGCAGCACCTCCAGCAATAACGTGTCGCCGGTCCTGGTGACCCCACCGGTGCTCCCTGTCGTGGATCAACATACACCAAGGCCGGAGAATAATGATAATGCGCACGAGCGGCCGGAGAATGATAGGCCGGCCGCCGGCACCGGCGCCCTTGTCTCGACATTAGCCGAGCTCGACGCCATCACCAAGGTAACTAATTAGTTAGTCCGCGACATCTTCTATGACTATATATGCCTTTGATGACTGCCATATCTCATGCATGCATGGTGCCCAACATGTGTTGACTCCCAGGACATGCCTTGCATACTCCTGCATAGGGTGGGGGTCGGCGTCGAGTTGAAGGAAGTCGCAATGGCCAAGATCATACAACCTTTGACCCGCGATATGCACAACACCCGAATGAGCGAGGTCGTGATGAAAGTCAATGTGAGCGAGGTACTGCCTGAGTTCCGTGACATCGACCCCCCACGCAACCTCCGGGAGCCGAGAAACACATGAAGCTTGGCGAATGCGGGAAGTGGATGATGGAATGGCCGAAGACCCAGATTCGTCTTGGGGATGTTCTTCATGGGGTCAGGCGCACCGGCGGCGCCACCTCGAGGCCCCGGCCCCCGGTCATTCGGCCCCCGTCGAGGCGGCCACAAAAAGCTGTTGCGGATGAACCGGCGCCACAAGCAGCCGTCGCCACCACCCAGAAGGAACCGCCGGTCGCCGCCACCACCGGCCGGAAGCTACCGCCGGTCGTCGCCGCCACCAACCGCCACAAACAGTTGTTGGGAACATCTTCACCGCAACCGTCCAAGGTTAGTTCTGACTTTCCGAATTCCCCGACTTTCCGACTTTCCCGACTAACGGATGTGCTATTGTTTATGTTTAGGACAAAGCCGTTGCACCTCAACTTGGTGGCAACGACGACAATGAGGAGGAGGAGAATGATGTCAACGTCGATGACTACATCAACACTGGCGCCTGCATGGATGGTATGTACATGCCTCTTGTGGATGAAGAACCCTTCCGCGACCACCGCGGTCAACCTGCTCGTCCCACTTCATGCACACAACGCCTGGCCTTCACCGACACGCCTCCGGATGCCGGCGATCATCAAGCTCAACCGGGTAACATTTTCAGCCCTAACACACTGCAAGAAACTGTTAAAGCGGGGTTCACTTCACCCCCACAATCCCCAGAGATGAAGAACAAGAAGAAGCACAGGAAGAGAAAAGGATCCTCCACCTCTGCGAGCCAGCCAGCTCCTAAGATCCGGGGTCTTGAAGACACGATTCCACCCCGTGCGGATGGCTTCCCCCGAGTTCATGAAGCTGGTAAACCTATCTTGTCTGGGGACTTGCTCCGCCTTGCAGAAGGACCCATGATTGCCTTGCAGGAATCTATCTTGCATCTAGAGGAGCTCCTTCTTAAAGACAAGCAGCCGAGTTACCCGGCGTTCGCGGTCCAGGTGCCAAAGGAGCTGGTGGACTTCGTCCAGGAAGACCCCGCGGATGTGTTCTTCATAGCGTACGAGGACATCTTCAAACTCTTTCACACTCAACGGCTGGACTATAACATGGTCCGCCTATATGCGCTCGATGTGGCGATGAAGATCAGGAGAGATGATACCCCGTACGTCGCGATAGTGGATCCCTACTACATGCGCGACAGCCATCTGGTGGAAGGATCAAAGACACGGGAAACGGCCACGGAGTACCTCGTAAGGGTCATGCTGGCCAACAAGAGGAAGAACGCCCTTCTTCTGCCTTTCTTTTTCGAGTAAGTACACATCCGCTCGCCACCGTCGGATCTTATGCCTTCTTGTACATTTCTTCCATCGCTGATCCTTTGTCCAACATTCTGTTTCAATTGTGTTGAGCAGGGACAAGTACTGCGCACTCATCTAGTATCCCCGAGGTGGTCCATTGCCACTTATTTGGACTCGGGGAATAAATCCACGCCGAGACGATACACCAGAATAAAGGGTGTTCTCGATGACGCTCTCGAGGCCTATGCCCAAAAGGGCGGCCCCTTCCATAAGAATGCGGAATTCTTCACGGAGGACAACACACACAAGTTCCAGCATGGGACCGGCTTCCATTGCATCAAGCAACTGGATGGCAGCGTGAAGGAGGCCTACTACGCCCTCCATCACCTTAAAGCGATTGTCCGGGATTACGAGAAAACGAAGATTCCATCTGGTCTCGCAGAATACACCAAAATGGCGGATGCTCTCACCGATGCTGATTACAGAACAGACTTCCATCGCATCCGGCTGCAGTTGTCAACGATCATCCTCGACGATGTCATTCGCAAATCAGGGTCCTTCCACTACCCCAGAGGTATTATAGAAGTGCATGTGTAGGGTTATATATATATATATGCTATGCTATGAAACCCAAATAGGATAGCCATATGATTTCCAACCATGACAATTGATTGATTGTCTTGCCTCTCTACTTAGATGAATAAATTATACTCTATTTATATCACTAACCAATATATATCCCAATCCATCTTCAGGGTTGTGTCAGAGGGATATCGAAGAACGACTAGAGGCACAGAATGACACCAGGAGTGGAGACGAAAGAAGGCTTTCTACCGTTCCCGGCGCCGCTCAAGAAGAGGACTCCATGATCATGCATGCTCCCGCGCGCTCTTGCTCACCATCATCGCCGATGTGTACTACATTTGATCATAGTTTGGCGGCGAACACTTGATTTGTAATGTGTAGTGTGAAATGATGAAACATTCGGCACTTTTGTGACTATGTGTATATATGTATCTCGATCGGGCACTAAGTAATATGTGTGATGACATATTGATTAATGTGTTTGTCTGTTTATATACCTGTCAAATATACATGTATTTCTGTATAAACCTGTATAAATCCTGTATATACCTGTATTTGTACAACAAAACGAAAAAATACCGGTATTTCGGTTTCAAATTTCTGTGGCGCACGCTTTTTTTTTTGTGGTGCACCACTTTCTGTGGCGCACCAAGGAACAGTGCGCCACAGAATTACTCTGCATAGGGTGCTGCCGAGCTATTTCTGTGGCGCACCGCGCTGGGTGCGCCACAGAAAGTCGCACGCCCTTGGTGCGCCACAGAAATAATTTTTGTGGCGAGAATTCTGTGGCGCACCCAGCAAACCTTCCGATGCGCCACAGAAAGTCAAAAACATGCGCCACAGAAAGGCCTTTCTGTGGTAGTGTGTCTACACTCTACTACTCTAGAACAGACAAACAAATAAATCACTGATATGTTCCTGAGCGTGATTTGGCTTTGCTACAAGCACATAAAATGTAGCAACTAACAAACAATGTGAACAAGAATTACCAATCACAAATGAAATATCAAGCATCAGATCAGATAACTACGACGCAAGTGCAACACAAAGTTTACCGCTTGATATTGTTGGTGTTGACAATAAAGATGGTGGGAAGTTGCTATATATGTGCCCATAGGGCATGCAGGAGTTCGAAACAAACACCCTCTCATGCTGGAATGTCCTGACGTCCAATGAAAAACAGGATTTGTTCTGCCACTGAAATAGGAACAAGTGCCTGCCCGCTGAACCCATGACCGAGAACTCAAAATCCAGTGAAACTGTCCTCTCGAACTGCCCCTTGCGAGAACTCACGCAATTCTTCTGCATGATACTATAGTTGAGATCATGTGTGCGTGCTTTACGCACAAACATCCCAGCCCTGCCTTGCCCTGCCTCCACAAAGGCTATATCCACACCTTCCAAACCTATGGCTTCATGTGGGGGGTCGGAAATGGAGAACTCCATCCTCTGGATGTCAAGCACCATCAACTTCTCCCTCCAATCTGCTACCCAGTAGAAGCACCCATATGCGTATTCGCGCCAGGAGAAGGGAGGAACCGCTATCCACGATAGCAAGCCAGGAAGCAAATCGCTCCAGCTCTGAGATGAAATGGCTCGCCATTGTCCGGTGCCAGAAGAGACGACAAAGGCGACCAGCTTAGTTTCACACTGCGCCATCCAGACCACGCTGAATGACGTCTCTTCCGCTGCCGAAGCTTCCTCGTCACCGTTGACTACAAGGGGAGCGAGGAAGGTCTCGCAGTAACGGTGACGTCTTATCCAGAGTGGCTGCTCCACCGTGGCGGTCAGGTGGGCAGGGATTGGGGGAAGCAGGAGGCACCGTCGGTGCAACGGGTCGCAGACTACTAGCTCTGGGAAGACGACACTGTATCTATTCTCAATGTCGTGCTCAGGGGGTCTGTCGAGGAGGACGCGGCCGTCTCGGATGTCCCGTACGAGCCACTCGCTGGCAGGGGCGGGGAGGAAGGAGAAGGAGAAGTCGGCGGCAAGGGCGGTGGCGCTGGCTTCCGGCGCGGAGGGGTGAGGCGGGACAGCGGGGTGGAAGATCTTACGTTGGTGCTCGAGGAAGCCGAGGAAGGGCGGGGCGTGGAGCTTGCGGTACCGCCGGAGGAAGGAGCGGTCGGCAGCTACGCGGCGGAAGGAGACGCAGGCCGCGGACGCGCGGATGAGATCAGTTGAGGTGGGCAGCCGGAGGAAGATCTCTGCCAGGAGCTCATCGGGTATCGGCAGCGAGGCCATTTCCCGCAGCAGCAGACGAGGAGGAGGGGACTCGCGTGGGTGGCCGAGGACGGCCGGTCCCGGGCGAGGTCCGCACCGGTCTGGCCCTGGTTCGCTGCGCCGCCGGAGCTGAGAAGGCCACCTAGCTCGCCCTGGAAACCCTAGGCTGGTGGGTTCAAATGTTCAGCACGGGGGAGAGGACAGAGGAGTGATGGCTAGTGAGGAAGGGGATTTTGGGGGCAACGGAGTATTTTTTGCTAAAAATGGCCTCTAAGCGAAACTAATCTCAATTCTGGCTTCTCCGCAAAACTATTTCTAAATCTGGCCCCTGAGGTCGGCTCCAGATAAGATGGAGCCGACCTTGTACATGTCGGCTCCATTCTATATGGTGCCGACCCCCGGTTTCAAATCTTTTAAGTCCTTAGGAAAATTATGAGACTTTCTGGATGGCGCCGAACTGAACAAGTTCGTCTCCATCCTATTTGGCGCCGACCTCGAGAGGCCAGATCTGAAAATAGTTTTGATAAGAGGCCACACATTTGTTTAGTTGCTCAAAAGGGCCAGATTTGTCAAAAACTACGGCAACGGACGGGGGCACTTTGCTGGAATTCAGGCATTTTGGAGGGTCATCCTGCAAATGTGCGAGCTGACGTGTAATGCTGCTCTGCTAACACTGCGTTTGCACTTGGATTGGACGAATAAACACTAGCTCCTGAATAAAAACATTTTGTTTTTGTATAGAAACTATCCTAAATAGTTTGGTTGTTTGAGGGCTACAAATTACAGTGAATATCCTTCTCTGGTGATTTCTGGTTTGTAGAGCTTTTTTGCAGAAGTAACACGCAGCCGTGCTTTCTTGTTTGGAAGGTAAAACCGAAGCCCACTGGAATTTCATCAGTTACTGCCGAATCACCCTATAATATTGTTGCTGTATCTAGTTGCTTTGGCTCTACATATTGTCACTCTGGATCCTTTGATTATTTTTTGATATTGTTCGGTGAATTGTTGCACAATTACTCTTGCAATTTTAGGCTGGACTTTTTTGCTTACCACATCTTTTGGGTGTTCTAAACTCCAGTTATGGTCACTTTTGCCAAATCATTTGATGCTCCGATGAAGGTTCGTGTTTTGTCTGAGTGAATTCACTCTTTTGCTCCAATAAATAGTGACAGTATGTGGAGATCTAACCAACTGTGAAGGATCGATGAAGTGACTCAGCAATGATACCTCATATTTTCAACCAAAAAAATAGTGGAGAAAAGGAAAAGCAAAGATATATATGTACAACAAGATCCGTCACCGTCACTTCTTACAGAGGCTTAATCAACATACTGGTCTTTTACATACCTTATCCAGCTAAACACACCGATCATGGTCGGGTCAAATGGCACACAAGATAAACTCCAGTGACATATAAAAATATCTGAAATGAATAAATAGATACTATATATAAAGGCGTGAAGGGTTTCGGCCACCTTTTTTTTGTTTTTTTTTTGTTTTTTTTTTGCGAAACCTCCAGAAAATATATACACGAAAATTTTTCGCGCCGACGAGTAGGTTCCATTCCCGTAATCGGTTTCGATTTTGGTCGACTCTAGAACGATACCTATAATATTGCGATTTAAAACTTAATCGAAACAACTATTTCTCACAAGGACACAACAGTAATTTATAACAACGAACTCATCCGTCTAAAAATTTTTTGGAGTATTATTTAATCAAAAGAAAGAGATAACATAAATGTAAAATGTAAACTATAACAACAACTTCAAATCTATTCGTTGGAAAAAAAATATAACAAATATATCAACATGAACAAAAAAAAAACGTCGACTATTTATAGCATATGATCAGCTTCCAAATTTCAGTATTTTAAAATTTCAAATGCATTTCAAATCTGAACATTTCACAGACAAAAAAAAACAAATATACCAAACATAGCAACAATACCACAAAAAAAACGTTCGCTATTTATTTCATACGATTAAATCCCATATTTAAATATTTAAAAACATTGAATTCCTTCGAAAACTGATCATACAATAAACATGAAAATAATTCAACAATGGATAACTTCTCAATTCCAACAATTTCTAAAATTTAACAACTTACAACTGCAAGTTTTTCCCTAAAAAAGAATCCAAAATATTCAAATCTAAACAGCTTTTCAATACAGACATATATATGCAAAATGCCAGCGAAAAAATGTTGACTATTTTCCACACAAAAAAAAATATAAATTTGAATAATTCAAATTGGCCTATATTCGCACAGTTATATGGCAAAAACAATTATATTTGAACATTCCACCTCAAATTACAAATTTGAATTCCCAAAATGTCATACGACTTCCAAACCTACTCATTTCGTAAACACTAAAAAAAAACAAATTTGGATGAATTCCAAGTTGTTCAGTTTCTAAAATCCACTTGAACATTTCAACTCAAAATTCGCATTTACATATTACAAAATTTCGCATACCTTCCAAATCTGATCACTTCGTATACAGTAAAAGAAAACAAATATGAATACATTCCAATACGCACTATTTCCAAAATCTCAACATTCCTCTGAGCGCAAACTTATCCGAATTCAAAAAATATTCATATTCCACCAGATTTTCGAAAAAACAAAAAAAATTGAAGTTCATCAAACGGGCGCGCGGCATTGCCGCGCTAATATCCCTAGTGTAGCTAATAGAGAGTAGATAAGCATTAAAATTCTGTTTTCTAATATATCCTCTCGGACTAGTCCTTAATTCTGAATACGGACAACCTGCATTCCACAAACTTGGAGTTGTAGACAACAAGATCGCACTTAGTTTCACCTCTCACATGGTCTTAGTTAACCTAATGATTCCGAGGAAACTAAACATCTCTAATGCTCTCGCTAACTCATTCGACGAACAAACGTGCCAATCACAGTCAGATCAAGGCATACAAGATGAACACTCAGGTTTCTACGCTTCTAGGTTACCAAATTACAGACCAAAACGGAGGCAAAGCAGACCAACTTCGTGGTCAATGGTCGAGTCGTGTCGCAGCGTCGGCCCCATCTCTAATCAACAATGCACCAGCCTGACCTCCTGCATTTGCATCAGCAGTATTCTGACCATGGTGACTATGCGCTTGAGCTTGCACCGCAGCCCTGTTCCAGCGTCTCCTCATCTCAACACCTGCTCAATATCTCAAGTTACGCAAATGTTCAAACTGCAGATATTCAAGAGCTTGTGAGCAAAGAGGAATACAAGGTTGGCCTTATTACCGGGCGCTACTTGGTAAATTGCTTACGGAAAGGACGTGATAAAGCAGAATATTCGAATAGATGAGATGGCATCAGGACTTAAACCACACACAATACATGGGAATCAACCTTTGTACACTTTAGTTTTTATCCTCCATTTGGTAACATTGCCCCAAGAGACAAAAACTGGCTTTTATTTGTTAGCGTATGCAATTTGTTGTACAGGTTGAAATAAGTAACGAGATAAAGGTGTGTAAATATAAAGACCTGAATCATAAATAACTTCAAGGTTTAAAAGTTATAAACAAATGGTAGCTTCGTGTTGCATTACTTCATAAATTACCTAGTAGTTGCAAAATTTCTAACTTAAGTCAAAGAGAAAACAATCCGGAGTCTCAGCAGCGACGATCAACAAACTATGTGCGTCCTCTGTGATCCTACAAGAGCTGATTGCTTGCATTTGGCATGTACCTTGATTGATGGACTGAGACAAGTAGGTGAAAAAAAACTTTCTAAACAAATACTGATGCCTAGCTGATATCAAATCAAACGGTTTCTGGGCACAAGCTCTTCTTGCTAATAATGGCCAATCCATTTAGCAAAAACTCGCCACTGCAGTTTTCCTCATATCAGATACATGTGATGTATTAGTGGTAGCAATGGCCCAGCCTCTTACAACACCCATACTAGTGATGCAGATTTACGTCAAATCAAGATCATGAGATAAATTTATAGGTACGAGATGATAAAGAAAACACATTTGGCCTACTTATATCTACCTAAATAAAATCAGACAAGATAAGGTACGCTTGACTAGAATAAATGTTTCAAAGGTGAAAAATCCAAACGTGAACTGTATGACTTATATAGATTCTCATTATCTTGACCAAATAAACAATTATCCGAAACAATTGTTTCCATCTAGTGATTTTTACATTCCATTATGCCTACAGAATGCTACTTATAATGTGCAATACCCCTTGTTTTACTAATTTAATTACTTAAACAAACAAACAAATAAATCACAATTGTGCTCCAATAGCGTTCCTAGAAACACAGAAGAAGTTACAGCAATCAAGCTGTGTAGAGAAGAATTAACAATCACAATATGAACCATCAGGTATATCAAACAAGCTGTGTGATGATTAAATAAAAGGAGATGACTAAGATGTGACGGAAAGTTTAACACTTGATATCGTCGGTAACGACAAGAATGATGGTGGGAAGCTGCTATATGCACGCAGCTCATCCAAGCTATAAAATGAAGCATCAAACATCTTCTCAAGCTGGAATGTTTTGGTGTCCAGCGTGTGAAAGCCGCTACATGGCTTATACAGAAGCAAGTACCTCTCGGTTGAACATACGAGGATGTGCTCAGAATCCAGTGAGATTGTTTTCTCCTTGTGCCACTGGCTCAAAGAACTCCCTCCAACATAATAGCTGAGGGCAGACTCGCCGCGTTTAAGCACAAACATGTCGGGCCTGTTTTCCCCTGCCTCCACCATGCCCATAGCCGAAGTGAAAAAAGATTTGGCTTCGGGTGGGGGTTCCGCAAAGGTGAACTCCATGATCCGAGTGTCGAGCACCAGCATGTACCTATCTTCGCCAAGATCTGCCCTCCAGTAGAAGCAGCCACACAAGTATTGGCGAGAGCGGAAGAAAGTGCCTCTTAACAATGGCGAGCCAGCAAACACACCAGTCCAACGCTGGGAAGGAATGGCTCGCCATTGTGGAAGAGAAGACAAAGCCGAACAGCTTGGTTTTGCACTGCGCCATCCAGAGTTCCAGACCACTCTGAAGGACGTCCCTTCTTCCGCAGCCGCTGCCTCCTCATCGTCGCGCGGAGGAGCGAGGAAGATCTCGCCCAAGAATTTCAGTCCTAGAGGGAACAGCTCCTCCACGGAAGCGGCGAGGTGGTCGGGGATTGGGGCAGCAGGAGGTACCGCCGGTGCAAGGGGTCACACACCACCATCTCCGTGAAGAAGACGGTTTCATCGGCTTTGTGGAGGAGAACGCGGCCGTCGCGGACGTCCTGGACGACCCAGGCGCTGGCGGGGGCGGGGAGGAAGGAGAAGGAGAAGTCGGCGGCGAGGGCCACGGCCCTGGCAGCCGATGCGGAGGGATACGGGGCGACTGCGGGGTAGAACTTGACGGGGTCGGGGTAGAAGCCACGGATTACTTCGAGGAAGCCGAGGAGAGGCGGGGCGTGGAGCTTGCGGTACTGCCGGAGGAAGGATTGGTCGGCGACGAGGCGGCGGAAGGGGACGCAGGCGGCGGAGGCGCGGACGAGGTCGGCTGGGTCGGGGAGGCGGAGGAAGATGTCTACCAGGAGCTCGCTTGGGACCGGCGGCGAGTCCATCTCCTGGCTGCCCTAGGCTCGCCGGCGTGGAAGACGAGGAGAGGTGGCTGGAGGCGGCGGCGGCTGTGTGCTGTGGGGAGTGATCAAAGAACGCGTCTGTGGCTGTAGTGTATGTGTATTGCTATCTAAATGGGAAGGCACCATATATGGGCCTGGACATACACGCTTGGCCCATAAGGAAAAGAAATAAATCTCCCGCTCTGTTTGCCTCAACGATTTTTTTGGCGGGAAGGAAGCATTGCTGTTATGCTAAAATGATTTGGTAGGCTGATGCTAATGATATAAATTAGGCTGACCTGTATGCGTATATTAAAATTACAGAAGTTTGACCATTTCAAGATAGTCTTTTGAATGTGCATAGTGTATTTTTTGGTGCCAATATACATCCAGAAATGGAAAAATTAAGGCAATCGAACCACGTTTAGCTACCTATTTGGCCAAGTAATGAATTTTTCAAGGGTGGACATGATTTGATTGATTAAATAACGTCACAATCATCACACCTGCTAAATTCTCCGTGAGGTCTCTCAACCATCACACAATCCAATGATGAGAACGAGCCACATAAAGCCTTGTTTGATTAACGAGGCGGATTTTCTACCTACGGCGGTAGCTACGCTTGCAGTTAGTCATCTAATGCGTTCTCATGATCCGTGCTGCCGTTCACACATGTTCGTCGTGCATGCGGCAAATTCGTGCTACCATTCGGTTTCGTAAACCGTTTGCGGCATGGTTTGCAGCCCCGCCCATTCCATTTTCGCTCACGGCAACAAAAAGAAAACGAAAACATCACCCGTGCCTGGCTCCACTGATGGTTCCCACCGGAGAAAATAACCCGCGTCCCACTAGTCTTTCTCGCATGGTTCACCAGCGGGAATCCCCGCATCGCAGGTCCACGGGCCTCTCCACCCAATCAGGCAGTCACCTACATGGCCGCGAGCACAAACCACCCGCCGCCACCGCCCCTTGCGAGGAGATACAGCGGCGAGAAGAGTCTGGCGACTTCCACAGGCCTCTCCACCCAGTCAGGCAGTCATCCGCGCGGCCGCGAGCACAAACCACCCGCCACCACCACCCCTTGCGAGGAGACACAATGGCAAGAAGAGCCTGGCGACTTCCACGTGCCCGTCTGCGGGTGTTGGCCACCGTGCCGCTTTGCTTCACGCCGAAACGCGTACTAGATGATGTGCTTTGGCTGTGATGAGATCGATTCATAGGTATGGATCCTCTTGTCGTCGTCGCGTTTTCTTCCTCTGGCCGCGTGTATTGAATCTTATTGGTATATGTATTGTGCTGTTTCACAACCAGCGCCGATCTTCCATGTTTGTCCCGTGGTCTCTAGCTAGCTCTAGGTTAGTACGTAGTACTCTTAACTTTTGTTCCATTGAGATGATAGGCCACTCCTCTAGTGGATGATACGAGAACATAATCTCTTTACTAGGATGGAACCAAAGAAAAGTAATACTATCTTCACTGGAGCGCCTATAAGCCATCTACACATGCAAAGCACACAAGCATAAGTAGTTGAATTTTTTTACTAGGATGGAATCCAAGATTTTTTTTGCTAGGATACTTGGGGCATTGTTGCGGCATTTGAAATAAATGTTCTTTCAAAGTTTAAAAAAAACTATTTTCTTTCAAAGCTGGTGACACGACACTTACCGTTCTCGATTTCCCAGATATCCCATCTTGTGTCTGTGTTTTCCTCCAAATGATGCAGCGTGCCGGTTGCCCTGTGTCTGGTGTTGATAAATGAAGCAAAGTCCTTTCTCTGTGTTTGTAACTTGCAAAAGTATAAGATCATCACATGCCTGCTCTTGAAAAAGATATCCCTAACCTTTATTGTTGCTGCCGAGTGCCGACCATTAAAGCATCTGATTTTTACAAGGAAAAAAATACTACATTCATCGTGATGTTGGCCAACACAGATAATCAATTTGGTGGAACACTGTACAGTATAGCCAAACGTGTTATATAAGAGAGGGGCGCCAATCAAACATGATACGTAGCAGGTAGATAGTTATGCAAATTGCTTTGCAAAAATAAGTCATGCAAACTGAAGAAACGAACAGAGGATATAGTTTTGTAAAAGTAAGAGCAGGGAAGGAATACAAATGCGGGTTGAGACACATCAGGAACTCAGTAATCTATCGGTGTGTAGATTGTTGGATGGAGCCACTAGTTGTTGAACAGACTCGATTCGACCAGCAATCCAGCATGCGTTATAGTCCAACACAAACCTGGCTGCATCTGCTTCTATGTGGGATAGCGTATATGGACGTTTTTGTGAGCGCGACAGACGGCCAGCTGGTCGCGGATTAAGAATACACAATTGTGCTTACAGAAGTGTCACCCGACATGGCGTGTATACAAAAGACAGTCGTACATAATCCAGATCTGAAAACACTAACTTGGCCAAATCCTGAACTTTGGCTCCATTCAGATGATAGGCCACTCCTCTAGTGGATGATACATGCAAAAACACAATCTCTTTACTAGGATGGAATCCAAGAAAAGTAATATATATTATCTTCACTTGAGCGCATGTTAACCGCATCTTTACTGTCGATGATATTATCATTGTCGGAATCTCATTCAAATCGCAGTGGCACTTCACAGTTCTCATCTTATCCGTAGTCTGACACAGAGCCTGAATCATCGTCACCAGATTCATAATGGTAAATGTTTTCGTCCTCGTTATACTGTCCATTGTTTTCTCCACTGTAAACAGAATCATGTGATGTCTCTCATTCATGTACATATTTCTCCTCTACTTGGTAGGTGGAATCATCATCATATACAATCCAAGGCCCATGTATTTGGTTGCCGTATTCGCATCGTGCTAGCTCGGATCCCAAGTCCACCTGATGCTTCGACACCCACTCCATCTAGTCAGATGACTCTTCAAGAAACCAGGTTTGTAGTCGGCATCTGTCATGTATTAATGCACAACAAAATCTCCTTCTTCGACCTCTCCAAATGAAGTACAGGGTAGCTGCTGCTGGTTTCAATGCCGATCGGCGGTACTACTTTTTGGAATTTTGTATTCTGGCAGGAGCATATGAGCTCGGGAGCCGAAGTGAGTTTCTGCGCACATATACCTTTTACATGTAACTTCTTGTGCTTTAATGGTGAGTCCAGAATCATTACCGTGTAACACAAAACTAGTTTGTGCGATGTACACGGCCGATATTTTGTTACTTGTGATGTTCCTTCCAGCTAGCATTTCAGGAATTTACTTTGACATAATGCCAGTTGGGTAACCTATAAAAGAACTACATTACTCCTCACTCTTGTCCTGAGTGAACAATTGTTCTAGTGATTGAAGGTCGCTCGTAATGTTATTTTATTACTCCTTCGTGGTGGATCCACCTCATTCAATACCCGAGATCAAATCTGAACTTACGAAATAATTATTTTGGAGAAACAGAGTAGCCTATGTTACTAGTGACATGTACGTTCATTGGGCATACACGATTCCAACCAAGATGAATATATTTCAACAATAATTCATATACTTTTAGACCATGAAAGATGAGACCATATATAAGTGGCATCATGGCTTCTCTATACACACACAACGATATTTCTGTTGGTTAATGAACTAACGGTATAACCAGTGCGTTCATGTTTTTCATTAGATGGTCTTGAAGTAAATTTCATTAGATAAACTTCATAATATCAATTTTGGAAATAAAGTTTTACAATTTTTACATTTTTTTGAAATTATAATGGATAATTCAAAATTAGCTATAAATTTTATAGCATTTTTCTTGCTTGTAGGATAATGACTTGGTGAAAAAATAGCAAGTAGAAAAGTGGAGACGAAGGAACACTTAGTATTTGTATAATATAGTGACCATTAATCATTCCAAATTGGCGAACATAAAGGTGTCAGAGGAAGCTTGCATTCACCATATCCATGTCATTTACCATTCTCAATTTCAGAGATTTTCACCAACTTGTGTATGTGTTTAGCTCCAAATAATGTGGCGTGGTGATTGTCCTCTCTGGTGTTGTCTAGTGTGGATCGTGTATGTTGTAACTTGCAACATTATAAGATGGGCTTGAGCACATGGTATGCTCTTGAAAAAAAGTAGCCTAAACCTTTATTGCCCAACATGGAAGCTTTTGATTTTATAAGAAAAAAGAAAATCAGTCGCTACATTTTTCCTGTCGTGGTGGAACATTGTACGATATAGCCAAGCCATGTTATATAAGCGATGGCACCAGGCAAATATATATTATATGTAAGAGGTAGCTAGTTATGCAAAGTACTTGCCAAAAATAAGTGATGCAAAGTGAAGAAACAAACGGAGGAGATAGTTTTGGAAAATGAGAAAACTAGTGAGAAAGCAGGGAAGGAACACAAATGTGGGATTGAGACACATCAGGAACTCAGTAATCACTTGGTTTTGGTACTCTTCAACCTGTACCTGGAGGCCTTGCTTCTAAGTGCTACGGGCGTTTTTGTGATGACGACGGATGGATATCCGGCCGCTGTATCTCGGACCGACGGCCTGGTGGCGGGCTAATTAACACCCACTAGACAGGAGCTTATAATAAAACTGTGCTTAAGAAAGTCTCATCCGACACGGAGTATATACAAAAGACTGTCGTACATCATCCAGATCTGAAAACACTAACTTGCCCAAATCTTGAAATTTTGCTCCATTCAGATGATAGGCCACTCCCCTATTGGATGATACGTGCAAGAAAACAATCTCTTTACTAGGATGGAACCCAAGAAAAGTAATACTATCTTCACGTGAGAGCATGTCAACCGCATCTTTAGTGTCGATGATATTATCACTGTCGGAATCCCATTCAAATCCCAGTGGCACTTCGCAGTTCTCATCTTCTTCATAGTCTGATACAGAGCCCGAATCCTCCTCACGAGATTCATAATGGCAATTGTTTTCTTCCTCCTTATACTGTCCATTGTTTTCTCCATTGTAAACAGAATCGTGTGATGTCTCTGATTCATGTACATGTTTCTCCTCTACTTGGTAAGTGAAACCATCCTCATCATATACGATCCAAGGCCCATGGATTTGGTTGCCGTATTCGCATCGTGCTAGCTCGGATCCAAAGTCCACCTGATGCTTCGACACCCACTCCATCTGGTCAGATGACTCTTTAAGAAACCAGGTTTGTAGTCGGCATCTATCATCTATTAATGCACAACAAATCTCCTTCTTCGACCTCCCCAAATGAAGTACAGGATAGTCGCTGCTGGCTTCGATGCCGATCGGCGGCTTGATCACTTGGTACGTACTACTCGACATTGATATTCTGCAAAAAGAAACGAGGAAAAATATCAATAACCACTGACAAAAGGAGGAGTTGAAGAAAAATATTGATCGTGGAAGAAGCCAGTAACTAATACCTTATAAAGAAATTGCCGCCACAAGACACATAAAGTGCTCCATCCCAATAAACAGACTGGTGCCTGATGCCAAATCCATAGTAGTACACGATGTCCTCTTGTAGCAACCTCATGTCAGCTACGGTCCCGGCGCTCTCACCTTGACGAAGGAAGGTCCTCTCGTCCCACTGCCATGTCTTTGAGGAGAAGACGCGCATGGAGAACCGTGAAGGCGGCCACTCTGCTGTCTGTGCCAAGAACTCGGCATCGTCATGGCTTACTGTAGGAACCACGGGGACCAAGAACACCTCGTAGTGCCGTGATACAGTGGGGTCGAACGCAAGGTGCTCGGAGAAGGGCACGGATGAGATCTCTGGGCATGGCGGTGGCGGGGGAAGGCGTGTCCACTGCCGGGTTAGCCACGACGCCCGGAAACGCAAGGATGCCGTTGCAGTGGCTGCGGATACTGCAGATGAGGTGGTCAGGCTCAGGTAGGTATTCGAGCTTGCCGGGGATCGCCGGACCCGCCGTGGGCCGGGCAAAGAAGTCGAACCCGAGCGTGGAGCTGAGGATAAGGAACAAGCCGGCGACTTTGGCTCGGAGTAGGCTCAGGCGCAGAGTGTCGCGGCCGTTGACGAAGTCGCGCCACTCCTTGGAGCACGTCCGCGAGCACGTCGTCCGGCAGCAGGTACATCGCCACAATCGGTCCGTAAATCCTTGGCGATCGGTAGCAGCGCGGAACCGTGGCTGTAAAGAAGTGTTAGAGATATATTCCGTGTACGTATAAACGGACGTCTAGGATAGAGATAGATCGCGTGTCTTGTCTTGCACTCTAAGATGACCCCATGTACGCCTATATATACTCGCCTCCGAGGCTCAATAAAACATCCAACATATTCCGCATATCCCTCTCTATCGTTCTACATGGTATCAGACTAATTAGATCCTACCCTAGAGCAGCCGCCGCCTAGCTCTAGCACCGCCGCCGCCGCTCCTAAACCCTAGCGCCGCCGCCCTCATGACGCCGTGCTAGGCGCCGTCGACACGCTTCCGCCACGCTGCCCCCAAGGAGGTCGATCTCCATGATCTCCGTCGGGGGCTGCGCAACCCGTACGCAGGGTTCGTCCGCCGATCCGTGATCGGCTGCCCTGTAAGTCTCTTCTCCGATCACTTGATCGGTTTTCTTTTTTGGTTTACCGATCTTAGATCGGATTGAGTCGCCCACCGCCGTCGTCAACCTGCGCCTCTACTCCGACAACGGCATCGACATGCACCGGCCATCTTCATCAACCGCTCGGCACGGCCGCACGTGCCGCACACGGGGCGCCCCTACGTGCGTCGCGGCAGGCTGTTCTCGTCCGCGCAGTCTTCTTCGCCGGTCCGTCTTCGTCGTCATCGCCCGGGACTTCACCGACAACGTCGCCATCAACTCAGATCTGCGCGTCGTCGTCCACGCCATGGCGCGTCCTGCGCCTCCGTCGGTCTGATCAACCGATCTGCGCACATCGCCGCCAAGCACGTCCCCGAGCACGCGCCTATCACCGATCAAGCAACAGGCTGCCGCAGCGCTGCCCCTTCGGGCCGCGCGCCGCCGCCTTGGTCCACCCTCCGGCCTCGAGCGCGCCTTCCCTGGTGCGTACGTCGCCGGTGGCCTCAAGCCGCTGCACCGACTCGCGCACTGCAGCTACGTCGTCCCCTCGGACCGTAGTGCTGCTACACGCGGTCTACCTCGCCGTCCCCGCGCACCGACGTCTCAGGCTACCACTGCGTCGCTCCCACGACGCGGGTCGCCGCCGTCCGCGCATGGTCTTCGTCAAGCTGTCGGCTCTTCATCGCCAAGTTCGTGTACCGCCGCCGCGCCTCCTCACGTAACCTGCACGGCCTTCGCCGCCGCTGGTTTCGCCGCCTACACCTTCGTCCTCGTCCAGTACAACTTCGTCGCCTACGTCATCGCCACCACCCGGCAACGCCGCCTCCGGCATCGCCACCTACGCGTCTACTCCGACGACCGCGGACTGCATCGGCTCTTCCCCGTCTTCGCCTCGCTACCGTCCTGGAGCCTTCTCTGCTAGTCTATCACCGACATGGCACGACACCGTACTGGTCCCGCTCTACGCATGCTCGGTGCAGGCAACACCGCTGCGTGACTTCGTCCCCGACGCGTCCCCGTGCCTGGCAAGCTCGGATCGGCGCCTCGTCTTCATCGGCATCGACAACGTCTTCTTCGGCATCGACTCCTACGACTGCCTCGACCGCGTCCACGACGATTCTTCTTGCATACTCGGTTCTGGCAAAACCGTAGTATGCCTACGCCCCCGGCGTGCGCCTAGTTCTGGCACAACTATGGTTGCACATCATCCTCGACGGTTCGGACTGCATCGACCTCGGCATCGACTTCCTCGACGACTGCCCTCGACGCGTCTCCGTCATCATCACCATGGCGCCTTCTTCGCGCCCGCGGCTTGATGTGCGGCTACATCGACACCGGCATCTCCGACCATGACATCGACCACGGCATCTCCTCGCAACGGCTACCTCGACCTCGGCACCGCCTCACGCTCTCGGCTCCCTCGACATCGGCACAAGGACTACCACCTCGCCTGAGCTCTCATCAGCTTTCTCTCCAGTCCAAGCATCCGCGCCGCGACATCGACCACGACGCTCCCGCTACGACTGCGGGGGGGTGTCAGCCTTCTGGGTCTACTTCGGTTTATCTCCAGTCTGACCGTCCACGTCGTTCATGTTGTTCACGACGCTCCCGCTACGACTGCGGGGGAGTGTTAGAGATATATTCCGTGTACGTATAAACGGACATCTAGGATAGAGATAGATCGCGTGTCTTGTCTTGCACTCCAAGATGACCCCATGTACGCCTATATATACTCGCCTCCGAGGCTCAATAAAACATCCAACATATTCCGCATATCCCTCTCTATCGTTCTATAAGAAGATCGAGCAAGGCCTATATATGTGACGAACGTAAGTAGAACAAAATCCGACTCGGAGTTCTAGCCGGTTCGATCGATTACGTCTCGGATTTCGTACGTGAGCCCAGGACTTTCGGTCGGACATGCGGTAGCAGTGGCGGACCCAGGATTTGGTAAACACCAGGGCTAATTTCCAATGACCAAATTTTTTGAAGAAAAAACCTTTCGACGATCCCCTCCCAATAACATAAAATAATTGGTTGTTCTTGTGACCAAGTTTGTAACGGTTTTTGCCCGATTTTCCGTAAATAAATTGGGCAACTCTCTTCTTCTTAATTAATGGATGAGGCAAAGCTTTTGCCTCCGTTTCAAAAAAAAAAAAAATTGGTAAATCACACTAAAAATGCAAGGAGTGATTCTTAATTATACCACTTCCGCAAAATCATTGCTTGATTCTAATCTCGATGCCCCATACAACAAGACCATTCTTGCATCCTTTTGTCTCCATTAGGCTGACGGACACCTCGTCGTCATAGCCTTCCTCATTGTAGAACTCGCCAAGCTCCACCTCCATCCAGCCATCTGTAGGAATTTGTGTCTTGCAACATTTTATTTGTACACTACATTCTTCGGAATTAAACTTCACGTGGAAGTATCATGGAAATAACAGGGAACTAATGATGTGGAATTGTACTTAAGGAAATATACTTAAGGAAGCCGGTACGTCTATACTGGAATACAGTGTATGTGAATATGCTGGAATTATACCTGGGACAGTATAGAGTGGAAAGCCAGATTGTTCATATGTTGGCTATATGAATTGATTAAAGCCTGCGAATTTGAATTATTTAAATTCGGCACGTGACTCACACACGTGTGCTCGTGGGACTAATTGCAGATTGAAACTCCTAGATGGTTACTGATGATCGTGGTTGGTTTGGTTAACCTGGAGTTTCTGGAATAAATATCTGCGGAATTACAGTTTAAATAAAACCGGAATTAGCACTATATATAAAGGTCCCTAACCCCTAGCCTCAAATTGATCATTGTGAGCGGCACCATGGAAAAGGATCGAGGAATAGGGGTTAGACCAAATTAGTACTAAACCTAACATTGGTATCAGAGCCGGTCGCGTGATCGCCGGCGTGTGGCTCGTTGTGCCGTCGTGGTCGTCACCGATCCGAATCCCGCGGTGAACCATACACGTCGTCGTCGATCCGCTGGGAACTCTACCGTCGAAGTTGCCGCTCGATTCCGCTGCGAACCCTCGATCAGATCGATCTCTTCGATTGGTTCCGCAAACTGTTCCGCTGCGTGAAATCATGCCTCTGCTCTTCTGTGTCAGATCAGGAGGCATGCTAACCAGATCACGGGGTACTATCTGGCTGGATCGGTTGATACTCCTGCCATGCAGAAAGCTAATCCACTCGGATCGAGAAGATTAAGGAGGAAAGCTAGCTTTCGATGGCACGTTCCGTGATTTATTCAGCATAACTCGCGTGGATCGAGGAACGCAAAGAAGAAGACATGCTGATCGATGAAGTCGGAATTAATTTGCAGTCAGCACATCAATTACTCCATAATTTTTTCACATTGCGCCGGTGTGTGCATGCGCGCATCGTGTCACCTGGGGCTACACTCGATCTGGAAAATACTCGTGCCGCTGCAGTTAATCATTATATCGTCCGATTTTGCAAGTACAGATCAAGGAATTACTAGTACAAGTTCTCTAGAGGATCGAAAACAGCAAGGAATTATTTCTTTCACGTCTGTGCATCGGCTTTCCGCCTCGCCCGTTCTACAGATCGGTAACACTCTCTCTTCATGGCATCAAATATTGTTTACTCTGAGCTATTTAAATAACTAGACTTGTGGTTCTTTTTTTTTTTTTTTTTTGAACAGGATCTGATTCATAAAACAGAGTACACAGTACAGAAATACAAGAAAGCCCAACAAGAACCAGAAATTACAGATGGACCCCTGCAAACTGCACAGAGCACCCTGTGCACCCAGAAAGAAACGCGATCAGATCCTCCACTAAGCCAAAACGCCTGGCGAAGTCGCCGCCGCCGTACCACGAACCGCCGGTGAGGACGCTGCACTCCATGTCGAAGAAGACCGCAGATGGTTCTAGTTACACGGTTTGGAAGGAAATCATGTACTTATTTTAGCTGTGACTATTGATTATGTTATTGATATGTCTAAACCGGAAAAGCCAGAGGAATAGGAAAATATGAAGTTTGGACTTTGGAATGAGGAAATATAATTTGGGCATCTAGCTGACCATGGAACTTAAATCTTGATGAATTTTTCTGTGAAGTACCGGTTGTTTTCAGGTTCATTTGGAAATCGACTAGAATAAACAATTTACTTTGTATGTCACTTTGGCAATGGGCATACTCGGAAATTTTGCCGGAATACTCTGTACTTCACACGTGCTCCAGCAAGTTGTACTTCACACTTGGGTTGCTACGGAAACCGTTGATAAAGAAAGGATGCACATTATTTACTGCTTGTGTACATGGACAGTCAAGTATGCAAATCCGTGGAACATTTTACGTGGAATTTTTGTGTAACCTTTGCGTAACCTGGGAATTTATTTTTGAGATTTATTTATTGGGCATCACCGGAGGAAATTGAAACACACTCCCGGGAAAGAAATTAAATTCTCTGTCGGATGTATTTTTGTTTCTATGACTTTTCAGTTACTATGGGACTGACCTAGTCACCGGAATATATTGGAACTCATCGGTGTATTCTGGAACATGCTGGAGTACTTAATAATTCACCGGAATTCTCTGGCGTAAATACAAGGAGAAGACGTCAAGGATGTTTATATTGGAAGTGACATTACTTATTATTTTGGAGGAATATGGAAAATACTCCAATGGAAGAGGAAATCGATATTTACTCAACGGTATGTCCAATGTTATTTCTTGCACTAAATATTTGTTTGTCACTACTTTTCCATATAGTTGGATAATGGACTTTGCCTCTACATCATAATTTGATGGAATACAATAGCAAATTTACTGACATGTGAACAATTCCAAAGGAATAATAAGTGTATTAATTAGTCACTAATGATAAATTATATATACTTTGGAATTGGAAATTCTGTAATCAAACTCTGTTTATGGAGGAATATTATTACTGTTCTTATATTCATCTACGATGAGAAGGAATTTAATGTACACTTCTCTATCGGAAATTTTGGTTATGTATGCTATTTGGAAAAGGAAGGGTGGAATTATTGCTCAACGGAAAAGTTAGTGTATTATGGAATTTTACACAACGGTCTCATGCTCTATTGATAGACCGTTGGAAGTTGGTTGTGAAGATAACTCCATAGGGAGGAATAGTATAATAGGATCACATGCTCGGAATTTATTATTGATGGTATTTATGACTTGGTCATGCTCTATAAACAGAATTACTCTTGATAATTCTGGAATTATAAACTTTAAGTGGAAGTACTATCAGTTATGGATTTCTCTTCAATGTGACATTTGGTTTTACACTCCCATTAGAGGTTCAATTATTTTATCTCATTTACAACTTGGTCACATATCAAGGAACAGAATTAGTGGATTATTAATTCTGGAATTCTAAACTTTAGTGGGAGGATTATGATACTTCATCGGCATATATTTACGGTATTTTTGGACACTCCTACTTGAGGTGGATATATTTATTTATTTCATGATTCACTTGATATGGTTATTAATATCTTTGACAATACAAGTCGGAAGGTTTTTGTTGTATTAACATCTCATACTGAAGTGGAAAATCAGTTCATCAAAGGATTACAAGGTTTGAAACTGATTGGTGGGGGAAGTACACTTCAGGAATATTAATTAAAACTAATGTGATGAGCATGGAAGTATTCACCGGATGTCTTATGTCATACTCCATGGTTGAATGGAGGAATACAACTCTTAATTATGAGGAAATGCATCACATACTACTACTTTTGTCTAGTAAGTTATTATCTATCACAGTCACTCTTTATATTTTGTGAACTGGAAGGAACTATTCTATTTATATTTCGGTAGTATGGAATTGGAATGATTGTTCACTAAATAGCACACCAAAATTTTATTTTAATGTACATATTCTAGTGGATCAAATGGTATTTTATTTTGATCTGGAAATGGGAAAATTGGTGGAAAGTAGAAAATTGGTATTGTGTGATGAAGAGTGTATTTACTAGCAGTCACACTGGAATCATATGAATAAACCCAAAGGAAAACACAAGGTAAACTCCCAACACTAATTTATTAAGGAAAAGTGGGAGGAATTAACGAGTGGACCATTATATCTTTGCTACTACATATTGTCTATTCTTTGGGGAAATCACTCTATGTTTTAGAGGAACATGTAAACGGTTAAATTGTTACTATTATAAACTATGGGTGGAAGTATTGCGGGAAGTAATAAACTCAATGAAAAGGAATAAAAGTTTGGGAACTTGTTGTTTTACCGAATAACCGCAAGCCTATAGGTTGTAAATGTATTTATTTATAAGGAAGTTTTATTCTCTACACAAAGGAAATATTTATACTTTGTGGAAACTCTGGAATTTAGAGGAAGCAGTTGTTGTTCAATTCTTTACACAAAGAAAATATTTATACTTTGTGGAAACTCTGAAATTTAGAGGAATGTGTTGTTGTTTTATTCTTTACACAATGGAATTAATTATACATTGTGGAAACTCTAAAATTTAGAGGAAGTGGGAATAAAGATATGGTTTGCTAACTGATTTGGTTCATTCATGTTCTTGGAACAAGCTTCACATCAATGGTATATCAGGTCATACGGTTTTATTACTGATGGAAGATATTCATATACAAAGGTTAGTGTGAATTGTTTTTGTGTTATCATTATATGTGCTAACTATGTTCTTATTGATTTTAAAATATCACATTGGTGGAAGTGAAAGCTTGGTTTGGTTCTAACTTTCTTATGAAAGGAATGTTCAAAGCTTCCTGCGTTTTGGGAGTGGAATTACATAGTGAATGTTTTGATATATTTTTCTATGGAAAATTGCAAACCTGTCAAATACCTTTGGTAAAGGGAATGATACTCTGCGAGAAATTATACTTTAACTCGTGAGGAAAAAGGAATAGTAATTGTCATACCACTATTATTGTGGGACATTATTTGTGCGACCTGAACTTAGCCATTCCGCTATAATTGTTGCTTTTGATTAGCACGGAAAATGATTTGCTGGAATTATTAGCAAATGGATTATGAATCTTGGAAAGATAGCTGCAATCAAATAAAAGACTTGTTGCTCAATGCCAAGGAAACGTGGATTATTCATTTTTTGGCGATCTCAACCTTCAACCGCGTGGATATATTGACGCTACTTTCGAAAAAAGGATCTCGCTAAAAGGTAATTTGTTTTATGTTATATGTTAATATCTACTTTTGTAGGTCTTTATGGCGTACAAATGAAACATGATTTAGATACTCGTTATTTACGAAATATGAATACTTCAATGCATCTCAAGCATTGAAGGAAGGTCTATGGTTAAGGAATTTTCTTCGTAAACTTAAGGTCGCGGAAAGACGCATCATAACCTGTTACTTTGTGATAATATGAGTGCTAAAGTCACAAAGTTTATATGCAACATGAATACACTGAAGGAAGTAATTATTTTATAACCATGCTAATTGTGTGGGAATTCACTTGTTGAAATAAAATGTTTTCAGTCAAGTGGGAGATGTAGGAATTTGTGTCTTGCAACATTTTATTTGTACACTACATTCTCCGGAATTAAACTTCATGTGGAAGTATCATGGAAATAACAGGGAACTAATGATGTGGAATTGTACTTAAGGAAATATACTTAAGGAAGCCGGTACGTCTATACTGGAATACAGTGTATGTGAATATGCTGGAATTATACCCGGGACAGTATAGAGTGGAAAGACAGGTTGTTCATATGTTGGCTATATGAATTGATTAAAGCCTGCGAATTTGAATTATTCAAATTCGGCACGTGACTCACACACGTGTGCTCGTGGGACTAATTGCAGATTGAAACTCCTAGATGGTTACTGATGATCGTGGTTGGTTTGGTTAACCTGGAGTTTCTGAAATAAATATCTGCCGAATTACAGTTTAAATAAAACCGGAATTAGCACTATATAAAGGTCCCTAACCCCTAGCCTCAAATTGATCATTGTGAGCGGCACCACGGAAAAGGATCGAGGAATAGGGGTTAGACCAAATTAGTGCTAAACCTAACACCATCGGCCCTTTTCCGAGGGAGCACAATGTCATCTGTGAGATGTACTCTGCGACGGAAATTAGGAGGAACTGATCTTAACCAACATGACGTCAATATGTGTTTGTGAGGCACTCCACCGTCCCCAACCTCTATGTAGCCTTGGAGGCAAACTTTCCGTGTTGAATGGCTCCTACCAACGCGTAACGATGCCTCTTGAAATGGGAAATCTAGCCCGTTGAATTCATCGGTTGCTAGCTTGAACACCATGAAAGCAGCATATGTCAAGTTCGGGGTAAGCATCGTATTACGAATCTTGCCACCGATCTCCAACCACCAAACCCCAATGAGTTTAGAACCTGTCATGCATTTAGAGTATACTAGCACACATGCCCGTGCGTTGCAACGGGAGGATAAAAAAGATTTGTAGCGAGACATGATTGAACAACAATTGTGACAACGGAACTATTGAAGTCTCGCATGTTTTGTAAAACATACGCCCAGCTCTTCTCATTATCCTTAGTAAGAAAATTTTGTCTCAACTTGAATTTTATTGAATGTTTTTAGCCCGTCAAATCGTGAATATGTACGCAATCATTTGCATAACTCAATTTTCAAGATATCTGTTTTTAAATTCAACCGCTGTATACAATGCAGCTAACTATTTATTTAAATTCAACCGCCCCATACAATGCAGCTAGCAGCCACGAGCTCCTATTTCTTCTTCTCATCACAAAAGAAAAAGAAAGAACGCTACTCCGCGTTTCGCTTCTTCTCGTTCTGGTAGCACCCACAAACAGTCGATTACTCGTTCTGCTAGCACTCACGAGAAGCTGCTAAACATGCAGGCTACGCGCCGGATGAGGATCTGGCTATCCCGTGGTTGCTTCGCCCACCGGTGTACCAGCGAAAGGGAGAAAAAAAGTCAAAGGAGAGGCACCGGGCCCGTGCCCGTACGTTCGGTAGAAGTTCAGAACCAGTGTCGCCCAGATTCAGTAGAAGCAACAACCCTGAGGCCAAGCCCCAACCTCCCTGACCAGTATGAATACTGAAAGCACCGTCTGGATTAATCTTCAGAATACTGAAGGTGGCCTGCAACCCTGAACCATGGGCTAGCCAAGGGGTTGGACAGCTAAAAATTCCAACAAAATAAGAAGAAAGCTCCCAGAGGCCAGAGTGGCACCATCCACCGGCCAGGCCGCCGCCATACGCCATATCCAGTGCGAGGAGAACGGATCCGAGCCTTCCAATGGCGGATCTCTTGGGTGGAGGCGAGGCCCCGCCGGCCGCCGCCTCCCTTCTCATCGGTGGACGTCTCCGCCTCCCTCCCCGTCAGTGGACGCCGCGATCTCCATCCCCTTCGCCTCTTCAGAACTGGACCCTGAAAGCCCCACCTGCATGCGCGCTGCTGTTTGTCCGTATCATGCCTCAGGCAAGCGGTGGGCAGGCCCTCATCCGAGACCTGGCGGCAGCCGCAGTTCACCGACCTCCTCGACATCCGCAGAAGGCTTGCGGTCGGCGCGGGCAAGTCACCAGGTCGTCGTTGCCAGGGCCGGGCAGACCGTCTCACCCGTAGTCCTCCTTCTTATGCGAAACGTTATCCTCCACTTATCGGTGGCATACCTGGTAAATTTTGACAACTCTAAGGGCAATTTCAATGACGTACTACAAGAACCCTTAATGCCTTTATTAGGGCATGTACAATGGTAGGGAAGACAAGTCTTCTCTTAGACATCCACATCATTTAGAGAAGGCATATGATATAAGTTATAAAATGCATTATCTCTTATTATCATCCTAAACAATTAATGAGAATTAATTATGTTTTAGTGAGAAATTGTTTTGTTAAGGGAAAGCATATTGTAAAATAGAGAAAATAGCCTTCTCACGTTTCGTAAGAGATCATCTCTTAGCTAAGAGAAGGCAGCCTCCCCTTTCTTCATTATCTCTCCTCCAACTAGACAAATATCCTACGTGTCAATGCTAAGAGATGACTGACATCACCCTATTGTACATGCCCTTATTACTATTAAAGTGTCCGTGCGTTGCAACGGGTCCAAATTTAATAGTTGACAATGACATATTAAAATGACCCTTTTATATTGTTCCACTATACATCTATACAACAACCTTTATGAAAAGGGAAATAAAATTTTGACACTTATTTTCCAATCTTCAGAGTTTACAGAGATCAAAAGCTAGTGAAATAATGCAAGAAACTGAAGGCATCTGCTCTCATATATTAATGAACAACACTGAAAAAGTAGTTCAGTTCTTGTAGGCAAATCAACAAACAAGTAGAGTGCACTGTTTTATAACCAGAAACTTTAATACTTAAGTTGCCCGTATTTCTCTACACAATATTAGAAGCACAGTGAATATTCATAAGAAATCAATCACCGTCAGATGGACCCTGTGCTGTCTGTGGGAAGGGGATAAAGGTGGTGCTGAAAATGTGAGATTATTGGGATGTCCGTTTATGGTTCAATCTCTGCACTTCCAGGCCGAGTGTCCATGGACTTCAGCTGCACCTGGCTCCGTCCACGCCGGCGTGGAGAACCGCTGACCGACCTCAGATTAACCCTCAAATTTAGATATTCAGTTAGCATTCATTAAAATCAAATCCAGCCAGCATCAACTACGTACTCAGCTATCATCAATTTACAAATTCAGCTATCTCTCCGTTATCTGTATGTACTCCACACGCACGAGCAGCCCAGCCTCCCTTTCTCTGCGCACACACGCGAGCAGGCTCAACACCATAGTGACGGCCACCTCCCTATGCTCCGCAGCAGCAAGAGATCCCTCGCCGCCCGCCTGCTCTGCCTGAACCCCGACCCAACCCCTCTCCTCCCTAACCAGCAGCGCAGCCGTGCAGGGGTGTCTAGGTCGAGTGGCACACCTACCTCCTCATCCCCGACGTCCTCTACCGACCTGCCCTTCCCTCTCACTTGCGTCCTCCTGCCTAGCCCTCCTTCAAACTTCCGCTCCCATGGCGGCGGCCGACAGCGCAAGGGCTTCAGTACGTCGACCACAAGGGCTTCAGTGCGTCCCTGCATGACGACGAGGTGGAGGACGCGTCCCGGCTCCCCGGCGACCAAGATGGCTTCCAACGCGGTTTGCAGGTGGCGGCATTCCGTCGGGGATTCCGTCGGTGGCTGCTTCGTCGCCATCGGTCGCTGCCAGGAGAAGGGAGGGAGGGGATCGGGTTGGGTGGATAGGGTTGAGGGGCTAACTGCAAACGTTCCGATTTTGTGGATTGCGGGTTGCTTTCCCGATTTTTCAGGGGCTAAAGTGAAAAACTGTCACGACGTACGACGTACGGTCGACTAAGGATATATATAGTAGAGATTAGGTATAGATAATTATTAATATATGTACATAACTGAACAATTTAGTACAAAATTATTGTGGAATACCACGCAATCAAAGATGAAAACTACTTTTGTTTCACCCAAAATACGTATTGGAAGGGCTTGAACCTTTTGTTTCTTTCGATCTCCTCAAAACCGAGGTTGATCCATTCCCAATAGGTCTGGTTCTCACCCCACGAAATATGGAGCGCCCTTGCTGAAAGGGTGTAGCACTTTGCGCCTGTAGCTCTGTCTAGCCGCATGCTCTGCACCAAAAATATAGTTGATCAATCAAAAAGAAGCAATCGTGTGGTAGGAGTAGATGGCATCTGCAGGTACCACGAGTTTGCACTGGAGGAGAGCCGGTTGGTCGGACAGGCATTGAAAGAGCGCCTTCTTGGATTGCGGTGCGGCGGCGGCGAGCTCACCTTCGTCGAACTGCGGGAGGTCGCGAGGCAGGAGGTGAGACCAGACGGCGTCGGAGTCTGCCGCGGCGCGGAAGGTCCGGGAGACGGCTGCCGCGCGGCAGGCATCGGGAGGCGACATGAGGGAGATCACCGCCGCGAGGAGCTCCTCCGGCAGGCGTTCGATGTCACCAGCGGCCGTCTCCATATGGATCGGTCGCTTTCTCGTTTGACGCGTACACGGGATGTAATCAGTTTGCGCGATTGGTTAGAAGTTAGAACGGACGACACACAGGATGCTGATTCTAAACTGCCGATCAAAGTCGAATCGGAAACAAATGAAAGTCATGTAATTTGGAACGGAGTGAGTACGTGTGTCATATAGTGTAATAGTGAGTTTATCTTCATCGTCGTCGTTAGTGAGTTACTGAGTTTATCGTCATATAAGAGCTGTTGTATTTTGAGCAGAAAGGAGTATGAGGAAATTCTGTATCAGAGCAACACATCAGTTGAGCAGAGCTTATAAGTCATAGCTGTCAATATCTAGAAACATCTTAACGCATTGTTCCTGCTATATGTTAATTAAGCATCGTCTCAGTAGGCGCCACTGAATCTATCAGGCCAAATTTGGCTACAACTTGAGCCTAAGCATTGATGCAACACCATCAAAGAATCCAGCTAGAGCTGCTAACAACCAACAGGACCCCGTGCAGTGCCATACAGCGCTACATTTGTTATCAGTGATCCACAGATCAACCTGCAGCTCAGAAGAAAAATTCTTAAAAATAATAATAGTGAGTTCTTGTCCATCTCAGCTCAGAAAAAAATCTCTCCATTTCAGTTTGAGATGAAACTTATGCAATTCACTTTGCGATGTGTATATTGTGCATAAATAAATTAGCATGTAGTAGACCCTCATCCTATATTTGTACATTATACAGCATCAAATGGGAGCAAATGCAACTAGAATACCCTCTAAAATGAACTCAATGCGCATAACAAATGTTTCAGCACACTAGAATATCCTATCAAATTCAAGGATATTTCGACTATGCAACCGATTGAAGAGCCCGGACGAGAATACACAATATTCATGGATTTCACATCAAGATCATAGCCAATATTCATGGATTTCACATCAATAACACAACCAAGTTAGCATAAATCTACGTGTCAGTACGCAGCCAACAAACAACTGGTATGCTAAGCTATATTAGCAGATGCTGCCGTGCTGCCTGAAAATCCATTCCAAAATTTAACTACTACATATACAGTCACTATGAGTCTATGATGGCACACTGTGCAGATCATTCCATCCAGCCAAAGACCACAATGAAACACTCAGCCCATGCATTTGGAACGTCTGTAAAAATGGTTCTGAAACTTAGGTCATTCAACTGAAAAGATGAGCTCCGGAGTAACATCAATTGTGATACTACTTCCAGCCTTACCTAATATATGCTGTCAGCAACACTAACTACGAATCCTGACGATCTGAATCAGCGGCCAGAGTTTGAGATCCTCTGCTGCACATCGATTCTTGCATCTCCACCTCTATAGTAATCGTGTCTTTCGGCTTCCCGTTTTCCGTCTCCATCCTTCTTACCTTCTCTCTTTGTATGGCGCGTAGCTCGAACCTATAAGAACACAACATGTTCTCTTGTCAACCATCAGTGGCAGAAAAGGATTAGAGTATCATATAGCAGCTGGAGCTAAAATCTATTTTACCACCGCACATCAATATATCCTGGTTCTCGAGTCTCAATGGTTGTTCACAAGGGTCAGTTGATAGCAAATTTTGCTCAAGGTTACAATAAATTATAACTGTATACAACTTGCTCTGCTATCCTACATTATTGCAAATTAAAATTCTAGAGTTCCAACATTTTTTTACCAAAATGGATGCATGTCAAGAAAACACTAGAACGTAGCATCAGTAGTTTATTCAGAAATCTTGAACTAGCTAGCGAATAAATCTTCAAGCAACTAAGGATGGTTAATTCTTCTTTCATGTTATATACATTTAAAAAAAAATCTACTCAGTGTACTCTTTCCAGCACTAAAAGTTAGTAAATTACGAAAATAAACAGTCTCCAAAGGCTCCAACAATCCATAATTATAGAGAAATCAGAAAATGTATGAAACCAACAAGACTAGTATAATATAATAACTATACCCAGTGGAATAAAATAAACAGCAAAGACTACAGAAAACAGAGACATCAGTCTACATGATGCTCTTGAAACATCAGGATCCCTTTTTGCTGAATGTATCAAAGCATCAGTAATCACTATCGGCATAATTTAATTTCGTTGGATGCAAACTGTTTTTTGTGAATATTTAAATGCAAGGACAGAGAATGTTTCTACGCGCCACAGAGATAAATTTAGTGATTTACGGCAACACTAGTAGTTGATTTATTGAGATATTGGCACGATATGAGCAGCTCAACAGAACCAGTGTTATCACTATCTCTAGTGGCAGCATCACACCTCAAACAAGACTGGCAAACAGAGGTTGCACTTTACGTGATGATCTCTAATGATCATAGACCCCTTTTGGCTGAATGTGCTAGTCACATTTGACGCAATTTGACCTTTTAGGAATTTCAGATGCAAATCTCTTTTGTTGAATGCTAACGTACAAGTACAGCAAAACGTAGCTGTGTGTAGCTGAAATAATTGTGGTTGGGCATCGAAACTGAATATGTACAAAATAAAAGCGGCATGCTATTAGATCATGCGGCTAATTTGCACACATCGACCAGTACTGTAACGGGATCAACACCGTTAAGCAAAATTGAGCTCTTCGACAGGTACAATGCACTTACAGAAAGGCGAGAGCTTACGGTAAGATGTATGTCCTGGCGAGCAGGAAGTATATCGTCCAGAACTGCTTTTCCTTCATGTGACGTGGGCACAGATCATACCGGATCTTGGCGAGCTCCTGCGCACAATTCACGGTTCAGAGCCGTCGCATATGAGAATAGAAGTGGCCACGCGAGACGAGATCCGCGGAGAACCAACCTTGGCTCTGCCCAGCACCACGACGGCGTGCCGCTGTTGCCAGTCCGAGAGCTCGCCGCCCGCCGCCGCCTCCACGGAGCTACCTGCGAATACGGCACGGCGCCGTCAGCAATCGAGAGCGCAGAAGAGGAATCGAGAGGTGAGGGGTAAGTGGGCGAGTGCCTTGGTGGAGCTGGCAGGCGGACGACTTGAAGGCGTCGGGGGAGAGCGTGCGGAGGAAGTCGAGGAGCTGCGGCGTCACGCCGAGCTCCTCCTCCCCCTCCGTGGCGGCGGGCTTGCTCGCGCCGGCCTCGCCGCTGCCGCTGCTCCGGCGGCGGAACGGCCACGTGAAGGAGGAGAACGCCATGGAGCTGGTGCGCCGAGACGCGAACCGGCGACGACGGCGGCGATCTGACTGCCTCCGAAGATTCGCCACGCACGAGTTCGCCGAGCCTCACCGCAGACCAAAAGGACACGCCGGCCGTGTAACGGGCGGCCCCGGCGGCCGGCGCCTGACAGAGCCAAAGACTTAGAACAGGAGTACGTCACCGTGAAGCGAAGACGGAATAACGGCAACGTGAGTACGTGACGGCATTAGGTTGTAGGGATGGCAATGGGTACCCATTACCCGCGTACCCTGCGGGTAAAAACCCTATTAGGGTAAGGGTTTGGGGAAAAATAATACCCATGGGTATGTAAATGGGGAAATCTCATACCCATCGGGCAGAGAGAGTACGGGTATGGGTTTGTATAACCCATACCCTCGTACCCATGTACCCTTCTAAATCCGTGACAAGTGGTTCAAAATTACTATGTAGTTTGTCGTGAGTTTTTGAACTTAAAGTGTATGACTATATATTGTTGTTTTATTACTATGTGCTGATGTTTATGATTAATATGTGTTGCCGTTTATGCACAAGTGCTGTTGTTTACATGTGTTGCTTATGCGCAAGTGTTGCTGTTTATGAGTGTAAGTGTTGTTGTTTACAATGTGATGTCGTTGACAATGTGTTGATATTGATAAGTATGTGTTGTGGTTTTAAATGTGTTGCTGGTTAAAGTTAGATGATTATATAATGTTATTTACGACTATTTTCTAATCAATTTGTTGTGTTGCAAATGCGGATATTTTTACCCGCGAGTATCCCTTTACCTTGCCGGGTGAAGGGTATGGGAAAAAGTTGTACCCGCTCAAGGGTATGGGTACGGGTGACGGGTAAGATTGAGAGTGACGGGTAAGGGTATGGGGTGGCACCACCCTTACCCATACCCTGCGGGTGCCATCCCTATAGGTTGTAATAATAAAATATTCTGAAAGTAGAGGAGACCCAAATTCTGCTCCTCTCTCAATTTTCTTCTTTCCAAAAAGTCTCTCACCTTCAATCTTTCTCACATTTCCGTCAATCATATCAACTATCAAGGGTAGCCCGGTACTAAATGTGGTACTCCCTCCAATTCATATTCATGGTCGATGTACCTAGCACTACAATATCTCTAGATATATCAATTCAGCGACAATTAATAATCAATTCAGCGACAATTAATATGTATCGGAGGGAGTATAAGAATTAGTCGATTGTGGATAAGGATTTGTCGCATGTGTGTTATTTCTTTTCGTTTTGCCTTTGTAATTACGGCGCCAGGTCGTGATAGAGGGTCACTTTTTTCGCTATCAACTTTTGTTGTAATTTCCTGCGCCGTTCGGCTTGGTCGAGAGAAGTAGCCTCACATCCTCCTCCAAACTATAGCGACAGAGCAAATTTATCATCGATGTGATCTAAATCCAAGCGAGTTTGGACGTGTGTGTTGCCGACACCAGTGGCGGACCTAGGATATTTTGAAGCCCGGGCAAACAGTAATATAAGGGCTTAGAATGAATTTTTTAGGCTTGGCAAACAGTAAATACAGTACAAATACCCTACGCCGGACGGCCGGAAGCCCGGGCAAGCGCCGGGTAATAGGGGCGCTGCGTCCGCCACTGGCCGACACTACACAGCAGTAGGTTCGCGCTTAGTCGATCAACAAGTGATGGCGATTCATGAGAGATCGCGCCACATGGCCCGTGCACATGATGACACGAGTGACACGAAACGAGCATAGAAAGTAAATGGTTCCGAGAAAATAACTTAAATGCGAACCACTTGCCACACCGTGGCCAAATTACTACAGTACACCCTTTTGTAATTCTTGTGTGAGTGCCATGTTTGGCTCCGATTCCTAATTGATTTGCTGAGGTGAACGTTACTCGATTACTTTTTTTTTATCTCGTTGGGCCGACGCAGAAACAAGCAAACCCCAGGTCTGTCAAAGTCCAGTCCAGCCCAGCAGACACAGTCACACAGTCTTTTTTTTTTTTGAAGTAATACAGTCACACAGTCCTCTCCTGTCCTCCTCGCGCCGCCGCCGCCGCCGTCGTCGCCGCCGTGCTCGTGTCTGGCGCATCCCACTCCTTCCCCCGCGCGCCGCCGGCCTCCCGTACCGACCTATCCGACAGCCAGGTATTTCCTCTCTCCTCTCCGATTCTCGGCCCGTCTCTCATCGTAGAATCATGGGGCATTCGCTCTTGGATCGCAATCCCGGACCCGGTGCAGGGCGGCGCGGCCGTAGGTTCTCCGGTGGGGTCACGATTCCCTCGTACCTCGAGCTGTGGTCTGTAGCCCCTCAAGGATCCCTGATCCTCTGCCCCTGCCTCAAATCGTAGTCAGTCACTGCTGAACACATACTACTTTTAGAAGACAGTATTCCAGCATTATATTCTCCTTAGTTTCAACAGAAAGAAATAAGTTAAGATAGGAACCTTAATTCAAGTGGGTTGCACTAACCTTGTCTACACACATTCAGCTAATCATACGAAACAGGTCAAGTTCAGTGCAAAGTCACACTAACAATCACAATAAGCCTCGGCTTGGACTCTCAAGTCTCAACGTCTCGAGCTAATTCCAGCAAGTGTTTGCCTTTTATGCCATGTAAATATGCTCGACGAGTCCCTAGTGACTGTACATGGATATGTTGGAACAGTGTGTTTGGAATTTGGAACCATATCCACTGTATGTGTCAGTGATTATTATGATTTCTAGGTGTCATCGGTTGTGTTAACAATGTTACTCCTCTTTTAGGTTAATCCGTTCTTGTGTTAAAATATTATTACAGACGTGTCATCGGTTGCAAGTGCAACAAATAAATTGCATTCATGATTTGCTTCTCCTGGAGATGCTACATTTCCAAAGCTGCAGTAACTGATTCAATTGTAACCCTTGTTCCTCTCGGCTCCCATCTCGTCCCTTCCTGCGCAGAATAAGGTGAGATGGCAATGGCGTCGTCGGCGGCATACCCTCCGCCCCCTCCGTTTTACCGGCTATACAAGGACTTCGAGCAAAACACCTCGTCTGCACCGGAACCTCCACCGCCGATCGATGGAGCATACCAACTCTTCGGCGCTACCTACACTGTATGTTGCTTATCACATTCTTCTCTGAAGTGTGTCATTGCTTGCGTCAAAGCTGACTCTGGGGTTTGCCTCTCTAGACAGATGTGGTGCTTCCAAGTCTGGAGGATCAAGGAGTTCGGCAGCTCTATCCAAAGGGCCCAGATATCGGTGTGTGTCATTCCTATGAACATGTATTTGATTGTCTACTGATGTACTCCAGATGGTAACATTGTGATCTGTTAATGATTATGGCTGCCACGGTAAATCCACTTGCAATTTCAATGAAATGAAGTGATTGTTCTTACGGAGTTAGTTTGAGCTTAGAATAAATATTTATCTTATTTTATTTAACGGGCTGGCTATCTAATTCACCGTCAGACTTCAAGAAGGAGCTAAGGACACTCAACAGAGAGCTCCAACTCCATATCCTGGAGCTAGCAGATATTCTAGTGGAGAGACCATCTCAGTATGCTCGCAGGGTTGAAGATATTTCGCTCATTTTCAAGAACCTGCACCATCTTCTTAATTCCCTACGACCACACCAGGTGTGAGCCGCTTTTTTGTTTCATGCAGTGGATTTATATTTCTAATTCACTAGCATCACTCATTTTGGAGTTTCTCTTAGGCAAGAGCGACATTGATTCACCTTCTTGAGAACCAGATACAACGTCGTAAGCAAGCAATTGAGGATATAAAACAGTGAGTAACCAAACTTCGTCTACTTTGACTTGGTTGCTAAAATGAACATGCCGCTGTCCTTCCATTGGACATGACTGATTCATAGACAAGGGTAGACATCTAGCTCGTGTGTCGGTAACTCTTACAGAATACAAGTGCATTGTCATTAGCTTGATTATATTAGCTGGTCCCTGAAAATGCTGCACTATACACTGAAGCAACCATCATATAACTGTAAATTCGTGATTATCTCAGGGGAAATGATTTGTGTTAATAATCATGTTATTCTACCATCATATTACAAGCGTGATTTTTGTAACCAGTAATGCTCTTGTTTTGTCATACCACTGGTTGGGTGATAGCTCATGCTATAGCTAGTAGCTGCTGCTGCAGTTTAGGAGGCCAAAAGATGCTCGCATCTATGACTTGCTGCTCGGTTCGAAAGATAGAATATAGTTGAAATGATTGTGACTGTTCAAAAAATTGTATAAAACATATATTTTGATTGATTTGTAGAGAGCATATGTTGTATATGTGAATAGACAGTTTCAACGCGGATTTTCTACCATGGGTGGTAGCTGCGCATAGGCTGAGTGCCGTTGGATAAGCTGCTTATATGCTCCCTTGATGATTTGCTGCCGAACACAGCTGTCACCGCATGTGACGGAGATTGTTTTCCGTCCACGACCGTTGGCTGCTACTGCTATCGTCCGTGTGCATCCGCCGACTACGATTTGTACGTTCGATTTTTTCATCAGTTCACCTGGTTGAGCGGTGATTGATTTCCAACCCAACTGTTAATTAAGATTAGATCGTGAGACCTCCCGTTTAGTGCGTAGGTTTAATTTCGGGCACTGCGTCAGTGGCACAGCCGTGGCCCTTGGTTTCTAGCTAGAGTGCGGCAAAGAATTAACAAGGGGAACATGATTTCACACTGATAAGAAAATTTAGACACAAATTATGTCTTTATCACAACAATATGACTGATCCAAAGTGTAAAACAATTGTTCTTAATCGACCAAAATTGCTCGAATGCTTTTGAAAATTTTAATCATTAAAATCTTGCTGCAATTACCTCTGGGTAAGCAAACACAAGTACATGGCTAGAGCAGTACGTAATTACCAAGACACTTTTCTCGCAAACAAAAAAGATTAAGAAGGCAATTTGCAACCAGAGAAATTGGGACATCGAAAACTGGAACCATTTCTTACACAGTATGATTTCGGATTAGTAACGATTTGGAAAAAATAAAACGCGCTTGGTAGAAGCCGAGATACACACACTGAACAAGGAAAAAAACTGCGGTCCCAATCCAGTGATAGAAGCATGAATGCATGCTTGTCAACTACAGAACATGGCGCTGGCCGCTGGCCTTCTGGTCGATGCTCGCAGCTCCATCGAAAGCATGCTTCATCTGAGACCCAAACAAGTATTTGTTAAAATATGAACAAATACAAAAAAAAAAATCGAACACAAACAAGAGAGATAAGCACAACCAGTTTGTGGGCAATATACACCAAGCAGACAAACGAATCAAGAGAAACAAATGTACATCAGGTAAGAGAAATAATATTCTATGACCGCATGAATCATCACCGTGCCCTTGGTGTGCTGCCAAAGAGCTACGAAACAGAAGTCAAACAAAGAAAAACTATTAGATTAGGGAAAAGGGATCTTAATGAAGATGCTCATCCGCAGACGATGTAGAAGAAACAGTGCTCGTCACCCCTGCCGTCGCAGAAATCACCAGATCGAGAGCACGCTTGCCTACGACCACAAATAGGCCCTGAAACTGGCCAGATCTGAAGAAAACCAAAGAAGTGGAGTTTCAAAAAAATTGATCCACGGCTCGACATAAAACAAATTACCGGAGTCCGGAGGGACCGGATAAGTCAGACTAAACCCGATGAGAGAGCAAGCAAAACACAACAGGAGCTACTGGCATAAATCAGTACCACGCACCTCTTTGGTAAGCAAAATTAGTGAGGATGGAGCAGATCTAGTAAACTTCCAACCGCAGCCCCAGCCTTGCCGCTTCCAGCCATCACCGCGAGACGAGGCCTGCACGCCTCCCAGAAGACCATTCCAAGCCAGCCAATTACAGGTAGTGGTCGTCGGCAAGAAACCCAGAACCACCAGGCACCACCGCTCCTGTACAAATCCAGAGCGTGGTATCCGTGGCTAGCTATTGGAAAAGCGAGGCGGGTAAGGGACAACCGCGCCGGCGACGGAAGGGAACAAGGGCGCTGGGACCTCCCACATACGGCCACGCCCACACAATTTTTGGTCGCCGCTGGACCCGCCTGGTCTGCGGCAAGGGATTCCAGGGCGCTCTCCAGTGAAGCTCCTCACCGATGACAGCCCCTGCGGCCACTCAACTCCATGCTCTTGTCGATGGG
This sequence comes from Poa pratensis, assembly GCA_947311845.1. Taxonomy (NCBI): domain Eukaryota; kingdom Viridiplantae; phylum Streptophyta; class Magnoliopsida; order Poales; family Poaceae; genus Poa; species Poa pratensis. The sequence continues at coordinate 7,130,447 of CAMZMU010000043.1, forward strand.
ATGCTGGTGACACTAGGATAGGATGCTGATGGCTAGGCTCACCGAGATCTAGAATTGAGGTGGACGGATCGAGTGGGGGTGGAGTGTGTTGACGGAGGCGACGACTGGGTCGTGGTGGTGTCTGAAATGGAGCCGAAAAGAGGTTCTCTTTTTGTCGTGATTTCTCTTCTGGCAATATTGACGTCGTTCCGTTAGGCGCGTGCTCCTGGTGACTATAATCTATGCTCCTATAGGAGATCCAACGGATGGACTGAGTGTGGGTAGCTACCACCCTAGGCATCCCACTATTTCCCTAGACAGTTTATATGGTATGATGTATATTTGTTTGGATCTTTTAATGGGTACCATTTAATGAACTCTCCTGATGCTATTGTAGCAATGCTATTTAAAGTTTTTAACATGCCTAATAAGTATTGTCTTTCTATAGGAGGTGTCGTGGTGGTGTCACGGCAGATGCCATAGGATGGCTTAAGTTGTGGGCTCGCTTGGGCGTTGGGGGAACCGGGGAGGGTGTGCGCACTCAAGAAGAACGCATGAAGAACAACCAAGAACTCGCAAGAACAAACAAGAACAAGCAGAACCAAGAAGAAGCAGAGAACACCACGATGTACCCTGCTTCGGGGCCCTCTTGTGGAGGTAACACCCCTACTGCAGCACTAGCCTACACTCTTTATATCTCAAGTGTTTACAAGTACAGAGCGCTCCTTGAGCTGTATGAAGAACAATGGTGAAAGCTCTAGGAAGAAGATGGAGCTTGGGGGGAAATGATGCTCGTTCTGCTCGATGTATATCCCGTCCTTGTACTGGAGGATGTGGTAGCTTACTTATACACTAACCGGATTACCATTTTGCCCCTGGCTGGAAGTGATAATGGCATGGACAAGAGGAACAGGACAAGCACTGGCCACTGTCACTCAGTCCAGCTCATCGTCAGCCTATCTTTTCCTCTTTGAGCTTAAGGCAGAGTAGCCCACAGGAGCCTAGGCCACTGCCCTTTCCCGAATTAGCCGAGTCAGCGCCTAGGGCCTTGCGATCCGGGAAACCCGTGGCTCGACCTCGCTGTCCTCTGCGCCCCGGTCAGTAGAACTGCAGGACCCGTGACCTTACTGACAATACTTGGCCCTTGTGCAATATCCGGATTACCTTATCCGGATCCTTCCTGACCAACCCGGCTAATTTAACCGGTACTCTTTAATCCGATCCGGCTTGACTTTACCGGATCCTCCTTGACCTCTTTCCGCACTCCAGCTTGATCGAGAGCTAACCGACTCTCCCAGGAGATCCGGCCCAAGTGACCCGGCTAGACACTGATCCGGCCAGCTCTTTATCATCCATTATACCACATCTTTGCCCTACCCGGGGGCAGCCCCCCGACAGTAGTCCCCGAAGCTGGTGCGGTTCTACAGCCTCGGCTGAAGAACCGTAGCAGGTTAAAAACAAGCACAACTAACCGAATCACATAAACTTGTCTCCGAATTTCCCGGGACACTTTGGCCGGAAATCTCTGCGCAAAGCCGTGTTATCCGGGTCTTTGATTTGACATGCCAATGTCAGCACAATATCCGGATCCACCGGGCACTTGAGTGTATTTGACCAAATGACCGTGTCTCCTCGAATTCTTCGCTGACAGGCACATTTGATCCGTACGACCGCTTCCCATTCTGTGACCCACCATGTGTCTGAAATACACGGTCACAGCGGAGACCACAAAGTTCCAGGGCGCAGTTATCCTGCGACGCCCCGAAAACTGCGCAGTAGTGCGTCAGTTACCACTTAGCACTATAAATAGGGGTGCGGGGGTTTCTCTTCTTCTCCGCTCGTTCCCCACTCCGAAAACCTCCATCTGCGCCACTGCCGCCGCCGCAATCTCGCCCTCGCAACCTTGCCGCGCCGGAGACGTCCTCAACACCTGAGAAGACTCGCCGGAGCCGCGCACTGCGCCCTGCACCGCCGTTTCTCCACTGGGCTCCTTCCTCGCCGCGCCATACCCGTAAGTTCTTTTTCTTCCGTTCATGGCCACCGCGAGCAAGTTCATATTCCACGGGGAACTCACGCCTGTTTTTTGTAGATTCATCCGCATATTAGTCCATCGCCAAGCCTCAGTGCATCCCGTAGATCTCCTTTCTAGATTTTGCACTAGATTGCCCTAGTTTTGCTTGCCACCGTATGAGCAGTTCAATCACATTTTTACTCGTGATTTCCTTTCTTTTTTACTGCCGCGGTAGATCTTGTGTAACCCTAGACTTTTGCGGAAGGTGTTTGTGATTGCCATCCGAATCACCTTCTCTGCTGAACCCGGCTAGTTTCATCCGGGATAATCTTAGCCGAATCACTTTAGATCTGGTTCGATTATACCATTATCCGATTCATTTTGACTCGGCCCTACCCGACTTCTTGCAGGATCGATCCGGATATGGCGAAGCTTCCTCCCGGCAGATGGGAGGGTTCTGATGTGACAAAGGACGATCTGGAATGGCTATTAAGCACCCGGCGTATAACCTCTCAAGTTATATGCCGCAAACCGGGGAAGGAACTCGCACCGGTCACCGAACCTGGTGAACGTGTGGTGTTTCTAGCGCACTTTGAGCGCGGATTCGGATTGCCGGCGAGTGATTTCTTCCGGGCTTTCCTAGATTTCTTTGGCTTACAGCCTCATCACCTCCCGGCTAATGCCTTCGTTTCTCTATCGGCCTTTACTTCCTTTTGCGAGGGCTATCTCGGTGTCTGGCCGACTGTCGATATATGGGCAAAGTATTTTCACCTCCGCAAGCAGACTATTCCAGGCACCAAGCCGAAGCTGATGACTGCTTGTGGTTCGGTTAGCATTACGCCGAGGACGGGATCCATCTTTCCCGTATCACTGGCCTAGACACTGTCAAGAAGTGGCAAAGGACTTTCTTTTATGTGAAGAGTGCTGAAGGCCATGATGCCCTCAATCTGCCCGAGTTCAAGATCGAGCCACCCACAGCCGAATTAAACTTCGGATATAATCCGGCTGAAACTATTGCAGAGCTCCAGACAATACATGAAACTCTGGAGGACCTTGTGGAGAAGGGCCTGGATTCGGACGATCTCCTCCGGACCTTTATCTCCCGCCGGGTCAATCCTCTTCAAAGACGTGAACACAAGATATGCCACATGAGTGGTCTGCTAGATCCTACCCGGATCAGCAAGCATGACCTTAACCGAGCTTCCATCAGGAGACGAGTAAATGCGATTGCCTATACGGAGATGTCGGATAAGTGGCGGTGGGGCGTAAAGCCGTTTCACCGAATGCACTTCCACCACAGGTTCGTTCACCATCTTCCGAATTCATCCATACTTCATCAAATGCCATCGGACTAATCCGGATTTACCTTGACTCTTATGTAGCTGTTTGACCGCCAAGCTACTGAAGATGGAGATCTCTCCACCAAAGTATGGGGAGCGGATCGCAGCCCGTTGCGCGAGGGCGAAGAGGATGCGGATACGGATGATTATCTGCCGATTCCGCGCGCCAAGCCAATCCGCAAGGGTAAGCAAACAACTATTCACAACGAAGATGAGGATGATGATTGCCGGATCCTAGATCCCATTGATGCTATTCCGATTTCATGGTCACCACCTTGTGTTCCAGCCAAAGAAGATACTCAAGGGACATCTCGGAAACGCGCTGATGCGCCCGGATCTGATGCCCCTAAAGCCAAAAGAATCAAGAAGGCTGGCTCCAAGCAGAATCGGCTCAAGCCCATGCCTACCACGAAGGGGTAATGCCAACTTAGCTTCATTTGCTTTCTTCCTTTACTAACCGAGTCATCTTCATCCGGATTAACTGTTCACTTTGTTTTATGTAGTGACGTCATCGTCACCGAGCAAACTCACTCATCCATTTCTTCTCCCATTCCTCCACTGGATTCGGCTATGGAGAACCAATCTCCTGAGAGGGCGGTACCTCTCCAGTACTACAACTGCCAATACTCCCCAGCCGACTTCCGTATCAGAGCCGGTTATTGACTTGGAGAGTGAGGAAACCCTGGTTCCTATCCGAGACTCAACTTGGCCACGCCCTCTGAAGGAGCTGGAGAAGGAAAAGGCTAAGACATCGGCTCAGCCCTTGCCTAACCGGATTCTCGCCCTACACCGCAGCTCAAGCCCTGCTGAATCAAGAGCAGCAGAAGAAGAAAGCAGCAGCAACAACAAATTTCCGAAAGCAGCAGAAGCAACAAAGCCGAAGCAGACCCCGGGTGCGTCACCTCACCCAAGCCGACTCAAGGTGCCCTGGCACAACTCCAACCACCTCGGATAAGCAGGTGGCTGCTAGCAAGAAAGTTCCTGCCGCCCCATCAGCGATTCGATTCGGCCAGGCCCTGTCGAATCCCCGCCCTCCGAGCAGCGATAAGCTCGAGTCCGCCAAGCAATTCATTGAAGCTTGGAATGATGCTGACCTCGCCAAAGACTTCTCTACTTCAGCGCCACATCCGGCTGGGCCTAGTCGGATGTTTCAATCTCTACACTCCGTGCAGACCTCGGTTGTTGAAGCTAACCGGGTCTTCGAGGTAACTTTACCGAATCCTGCTTTTACTTTATCATTATCAATCTGCACTATTCCCAGTCCCCGAGATTCGGGTCGAACGACTGATACTCCTCCGAGTAAGAAAGTCATTCGGCTTGAATCTATAAAACTTGATCATGAATGTTGTCTTAACCGAGGAAACCGTGGGACTTCCAGTCCCCGAGTCTCTTTTCCAACTGATTCGGTTAATCTCGGGCCAGTCCCCGAGATTCTTTTGACGCCATTTGCATGTTTTCTTTCAGGAAACCATGACCGCTCGCAGCAAGCTCTTTAAGCAGCTCGCCCATCAGCACCAGAAGCTCCAAACTTCCTTTGATGGGCTCTGTCTTGAAATGGACAATAAAGAAGAAGAGCAGAAGCGCGCTTTAGAGGAGCAAAAGTCAGAGGTGGCTCGGCTCCAGCGAGAGCTTAACCGGGTTGAAAAAGTGAAGGAGAAGGTCAAAGGAGAGCGGGATGCGCTGCGGAATGAAAAAGACACTATCCAGAAGGAGCGAGATGTTTGCAAAGCCGGACTTGCGGAGCGGGCCAAACTGGACAAGCAAATTCAAACGGCCATTGCCGAATCTGAAGCCGAAGTCAAAGCGGCGAAAGAAGAATTGAGTGCTCACAAAGCAGCCAGTGCGAAATGGCTGTCTGGACTTGCAAGCCTCAATGATGACATGGACCGTAAGTTTTGCCGAATCTCTTCTTTTCCTTCTGCTCTTATCCGACATATATTTTTGTGTTCCTTCTCGCTTAACTCGGTATTAGCTTATTTGTTTGTAGGAGAGTTTACCAGCATCCGGCTTCAAGCCGCCAAAGCTGTGAGAGACGCCCGAGCTGAGAGAGCCAAATTAACCGGTGCTCCCTTACCAGAGACATGGGACATTGAAGATCACATTACTGCACTCAAGGCTCGGATTGCCCCTTTGAAGGATTCCCACATTGATCTGCTCAATGCAAGCCTCAAGGCTCACCGAATCTTATTTCCTGAATCTCGGCAAGTCCGGTCTGCGGAGGAGCTAATCAAAGATCTGGATCAAACGAAGAGCCGGTTACAGCAATGGAGATCTTCATCTGCCCGTGCCGGTGCTGATGCCGCCTTGATCTTCATCATGTCTTGGTATGAACTAATCGATCTCGCCAAGTGCGCTCCCTTCGCGAGGGTTCTTCATGGGCTAAAGATCCTGACCGGATCAAGATCCGCGAGGACTGCCAACTTTATGGCGGAATTTGCAAACACCAAACATCTTGATCTGGAGGCTCCGGTCTACTCTGACGGGGAAGAGACTGAAGAAGAGGAATCGGACGATGCCTCCGCTGAAGAATATGCCGATTCTGAGGGCGAGTCTGATGATTCGGCTAACTCTGCCGAACTGCTCCTATCAAGTCCATCAAGATCCCAGCCTCTGACTCGGCTAAGAATACCGAAGCAACTCCGGCCCAGACTTCGGAGATACCAGCAACTGATTCGGCAGAGATTACCAAACAAGCTTCAGCTGATCCGGATACTTCCGAATCTGCCCAGCCTTCAAGCTCTCCACGCAAGGTTACCCTGAAGTTCCTCCATCTTCTGAGTCCATTCCAGCGACGGAACCCCCTGCAACCGAATCTACTCCAACCGAAACTCCTGTAACCGAAGCTCGCGCGCCCGAGGCTCCTGCAACCGAAGCTGTGTAACCGAACCCGCTACAACCAAGTCTGCCGCTTCCTGAAGTGACTCAGTGAAAAAACGTTAAATCCCCGGTATGCCGGGAGCAGATGTAATAAACAATTTAAGTTCTTCCGAGACTACTCTTATTTAGCTTAATGCGATCCGGACGAGGTTTATGTTGGATCATTTTAAACCGAGTCCCCGAGTCTGTTTTCTTGTTTACTATTTTTGCCGAATCTTTGCTCTTGTCTACCTTTTAGGTGTTTGACAGTCGAGTCACAAGATAGGAATCATAGCATACAATACTTGAAACATGCGAGTTATGGTTTAGAATCATCTAACATAAACAAAAAATAAATAACAGGGGTTAGTAAACGACATCTGCCGAATCGGTTTTGGACCGAGTCCCCGAGTCCATTTTCATGTTTCCCATATTCCTCATCTCTGCTCTTGACTACCATTTTGGTGTTTGTCAGTCGAGTCACGAGATCAACAACACAGCATACATTACTTGAATTTTGGGACGAGGTTCAAAGCAATTCGACACATGAACGGTATGGACAAAACAGTAATAAGAAACACATGCATAAGGACGAAGCAGTCCCCGAGTCCAGACTCGGATTGCTGCAATTTCATTTATGATAAACTGAAATACATACATTGCGCCCCTTAGGAGTAAAAGGGTCGAAGCAGAGCTACATTCCAGGGTCTCTTAGTTTCTTGTCCGGGTCTGTCCAGGCCATCCTTCCTTGGTTCCTGTGCATCTACAAGGTAGTACGAGTCATTGTGCATAGCCCTGCTCACAATGAATGGTCCCTCCCATGGAGGTGACAACTTGTGTCGGCCTTTGCTGCGCTGCACCAGCCTTAGTACAAGATCTCCCTCATGAAACACTCGAGGGCTGATCTTTCGACTATGATATCGTCGGAGATTCTGCTGGTATATTGCTGTCCGAGATAGGGCCAATTCTCTTGCTTCCTCTAGCAGATCCACTGCATCTTCCCGGGCCTCTTTTGCCTCGGTTTCAGTATACATTGCCACCCTTGGTGCATCATGTTCTATGTCAGTGGGTAGCACAGCTTCTGCCCCATAAACCAGAAAAAATGGCGTATAGCCAGTTGACCGATTCGGCGTGGTCCTTAGACCCCACAGTACTGATGGTATTTCGTCTATCCAGCATCCCGGAGTTTTCAGCAATGGTTCAATGAGACGAGCCTTGATGCCGGCCAACACCAGGGCATTTGATCTTTCCACTTGCCCATTAGACTCCGGATGTGCCACCGAGGCTATATCTAGCCGGATTCCCTTATCCATGCAAAACCGAGCAAACTCCCACAGCAAAGTTTGTGCCGTTATCCGAGATGATGCTATGAGGGTATCCGTATCTCAAAATAATTTCTTTCAGGAAAGTTACAGCCGAACGACCATCTACCTTCCGGATTGGTTTCACCTCTATCCACTTGGTGAACTTATCCACCATCACCAGCATATGTGTCATGTTACCCCTAGCCGGCTTGAAATCTCCCACCATATCTAAACACCACACAGCAAACGGCCAAGTGATAGGAATTGTTTTGAGCGCCGATGCGGGTAAGTGTGTCTGCTTGGCAAACCTTTGGCATCCTTCACATTTTCGGACTATGTCCTCTGCATCCGCGTGAGCAGTGGGCCAGTAAAATCCATGCCGGAATACTTTAGCCACCAGGGCTCTTGTACTGCAATGATGTCCACATTCTCCTTGATGTATCTCCAGGAGCATCTCCTTGCCCTCGGCTGGCTCCACACAACGCTGTAGCACCTCGGTTGCACTCCTTTTGTATAACTCCTTGTTGATGATGGTGTAAGCCTTGGACCTCCTCTGCACTCGCCTAGCTTCGGTTTCATCATTTGGCAAACTCCCCTCCGACATGAACTTCATGATTTCTTCAGCCCATTCCGGTACTGGATGCAAAGGGAATAAGTGCTCATCTACTTCCACTGGTTCGGCCGCCATTATTTCTTCTATCAGCTTCTGCCCATTCCCTAAGATTCGGTTAGCATCACCTTCTTCTCTGCTCCTCTTTCCTAAGATCCGGTTAGCAGTCCCCGGGTCTCGCCATGCAGTCCCCGGGTCTTCCCCAATGTACCCGACATCAACATTCATAGGGACAGCCTCAGATTCTTGCTTTGGGATAAAAATTGACTCGGAATCAGGCGAAGGTTTGATTGAAGGGACCCTTAGGTGATTCAAGGATATCCCGGGTGGAATTGCATCCCTAGACGACCCGAGTTTTGATAGGACGACCCGAGTTTTGATACCACTATCACCACACTTACGACCCGGTTAGTGGCCGCAATGTAAAGTAGCATTGGCTCATTTGGCAAAGGTGATGCCAAATTGGTGCAGTGGACAACATCTTTTTTAATTCATTGAAAGCCGAATCTGCCTGCGGGGTCCACGTGAACCCGGTGCTCTTTTTCATCAACTGATACAAGGGCAAGGCTTTTTCTCCTAGCCGACTCACAAACCGACTCAACGAGGCTAAACACCCGGTGAATTTTTGTACATCTTTTAGACATTTAGGCAATTTCATTTTTCTATGGCTCGGATCTTAGCCGGATTCACCTCAATACCTCGGCTCGATACAAGGAAACCGAGCAACTTTCCAGCCGGGACACCAAAGGTGCATTTATCCGGATTCAATTTCAACCGATATTTTCTCAAGTTCACAAATGTTTCCTCGAGATCCTCGAGGAGAGTGTGTTTTTCTTTAGTTTTGATGACGATATCATCGACATACACCTGCACATTTTGCCCATTTGGGAGTGTAAGCATTTCTGCATACATCTCTGATAAGTTGCACCGGCATTTCTCAAACCGAAACACATGACACGATAGCAATACGCCCCGTACGGGGTAATAAAAGCAGTCTTTATTTGATCTTTAGGGTTCAGTGGTATCTGGTGAAAACCAGAGTACGCATCAATAAAAGACAACAACTCACACCCAGCAGTAGAATCGATCACTTGATCAATCCGAGGTAAAGGAAATGGATCCTTCGGGCACGCCTTGTTTAGGTTGGTGAAGTCGATGCACATGCGCCACACCTTGACCACCGCTGGTTCGTCCTTCTTCTTCTCTACCAGAACCGGATTGGATATCCAGTCTGGATGCAACACCTCCATAATGAATCCGGCTGCAAGCAGCTTAGCCAGCTCATCAGCACCACTTTTCTTCGATCATCTGAGAGACGCCGAGTCGGTTGCCTCACCGGTTTTACATCCGGCCTGACAAATAAAGAGTGCTCTGCCAACTCCCTCGGAACACCAGGCAGGTCCTTAGCCGACCATGCAAAGATATCCCGATTCTCACGGAGGAAGTGACAGAGCGCGCTTTCCTATTTCTCATCCAACCGGCACCAATGATGGCCATGCGCTCCGGGTTCTCCGGGTCAATGGGATCTTCTTTGTCTCCTTGGGCATCTCAAATGTTGCACCTCCATCCGGATTGGTCATAGCCAGCACACCGAGCTGAGCTGACTTCGCCATTGCCACCACCTCATGCATCTTGCTCTTCTCAGCTTGGATCACCAATGATTCGGCTAAGGTGGAACCGATCGTGGCACACTGTATGGCCTTTTTGTAATCTCCCGCAACAGTGATAATACCATTCGGGCCAGGCATCTTCATCTTGAGGTAGGCCACATGAGTGGATATCATGAACTTGGCTAACGCAGGCCGGCCAAGCAGAGCATGGTATGGGCTCTCCAAATCTACCACCTCGAACTCGAGACTCTCAAGCCGGTGATTGTCCTTGGTACCAAACAGCACATCTACCCAGATCTTACCCATTGGGGAACAAGACACCCCGGGTACTATACCATGGAAGGTACAACTGCTCTGCTGCAACTGATTCGGCGAAATACCCAACTTGACCATTGTGTCCCGATACATGATGTTTATGGCACTGCCATTGTCAATCAAGACTCGGCTAAACCTCACGTTAAGCTTGGGTCCAACCAAAGTCGGATCCACCACCAGTGCATAGTTTCCTGGACTTGGCATAATTCTGGGGTTATCAGCCCTGCTCCAAGTGATCTCCTGCTCGGACCAATTCAGGTATTTTGGGACTGCTGGCATGACTGCATTCACCTCCTTCGCCCTTCGCAGCTGACTTTTCTTGTCAGTTGGCTCGGTCACAAAAACCACATAACTTTGATGAGCCTCCTTGTACTCATTACCGGGGTATCCACCTTGCCGACTCGGACCAGCACCATTGTCGTTGCCTCCCATGTTTACCAGGTTAACCGGCTTTGTGGCTGCCGGTCTTGGAGCTCCTGCGTTCACCGGGATTGTATTGGCTCCGGTTAAAGGCATATTCGGCCTGAAATTCGGTCTAGGAGCACCTCTCTGAGGTGGTCCTCTCTGACCCTCCGCCTGAATGCGATGATGCCAGCTACAATTCCGAGTTGAATGATTGGCCGGCTTGCGTGGGTCTGTTGTGTGATAACAGCAAGGCCCGTCTAATCTTGACTCAAAAGTTAGAGGAGGACTCGATCCATCCCACACTTTCTTTGGCCAGGCACCTTGATTCGGCCTCCAAGCTGGACCCTCTGTCTTTTGTCTCTGACCATCTCCTGCTCCAGGATGGTCCATATTCACTGCAGCAACCTGATCTGAACCGTATCTATAATCCGGATCTCTTCTTTTGTAACCGAATTCATGTCGGTCATTGGGCCTCAATGGTCCTACTCGGTTGTTAACCGGTTGCCTCCTGCTTGTTCCCACTGCATCCAATGCTGGCTGTGTCGGATCACCAAGAGCATACGTATCTGCTATCCGGATCGTTTCCGCCAGTGTCTTGGGCATATCCCTCTGGAGCTTCTGCCAGAGCGGGGTGCCATGTCGGCAACCCTGCGCAAACCAAGAAATCGCCTGCTCCTCCACGACACCTTCGCAAGAGTTGCGAATGTTGCTCCACCGAGTTAAGAATTCTCGGTCTGTTTCCCGTTCTTCCTGCTTGCACGCAGCCAGGAGCTGAGGTCGGTTAGGCCTCTTGTAGGTGCTGGAGAAATTACTGTAAAATGCCTCCTCCAAGTCCACCCAAGAGTTGATACTACCCGGCGGTAAGTTATTCAGCCAAATCCGGGCTGGCCCTTCCAACATGTGCGGGAGATACCGGACCGCCCATCGGCGATTGCCCCCCGCAATGTGCACTGATGATACATAGTCTATCAGCCAATCCTGTGGCTTTGTGCTGCCATTATACGGCTTTGTGCTTCGGCCAAGCTGAAACAACGGCACGCTCGGCTCGTTCATGATCCGAGGTCCAAAGCATGGGGACCCGGTGGGCCTTGCTCTTCTAGCTTCTCGGACTGGTAAATTCTATCCAACTTGAGACGCTGATCATCCGGATCCAATGCCCGAGGTCCCAGTCTTGATGCAAGTGCATTATCATACGTCTGGTATCCGGCTCGCGCCATAGCCGAATTTCCGTCATCATAGCGGTAGCCCGCCTGGCCACCACCTTGCTGTTGCACCATCACTTGCTGCCCCGGAGGACGAGGTGGTTGACCTCGGCCAGCCGAATTGCCCCTTCCAGCTCCCGGGTAGCCTTGTCCACCACTGTTTCTGCTTTGGCCACCTCTTCCTTGAGCGGCTAGCTGCTTGCCGGCATACTCAGCATCATAGGTCTGCAGCTGCTTGCTCTTACCCGAGTTCACGCTCTGGGCCCGGTCAACTCCGACGTGCGGGGATGACGCCTGCCCCTTGGATCTCTGGCTAACAGCCTTAACCGACACTACTACCCGAGAAACACCTGCATCCGGATTAGCTTTCCGGTAAGCCTCATTCTGCCGGTTACACACATCTACTAGCTCATTGACTCTCTCTGCCTGCCTTCGCCAAGCGTCCCCGGTTAGTGTACTCAACTCGGCTCGCGCTGCCGCTGCAGCCCTAAGATTCTTAGCCGGGGAGCTATACACCGGCTTGCCTGTGCCAGATCTATGACTAGTAGCCTTACTTGAGCTCGATCCTGCAGCTCTAGCTAACTCGTCATTGAGGTCCTTACCCCGGTTACGCAACTCGGCTTTCTTGCGCGAGCGATGCACTACAGGAGTAAAGCCATCGGTGATACCATTGGCAGCATTGTACTCTCTCATATCTCTATCAAAGGCTTGCCTAGACTCCACCACTAACCGGGCTTCTTTTTGCAACCTCAGGCGCTCTGCCTCTAGCTGAGCTACAGTGAGCTCTACATTTGCCCCAGGTGCCACTGGCCGAGATAACTTCTCCAGGACATCCTCTAAGGGAGCCTCCCTACTTGACATGCCAAGCGGGCCAACCGGATCCGGTTTCTCCTTTGGGAACTTGGCCGTCCGAGTCGGCTTGTCAACCAGATCAACTGGCGTGGCCAGCTCCTCGGGCATGCTCTTGCTGGCATCTCCTTTGCCAGCCGCAGCACTTGTTCCACCACCATTACCTCCACGCTACTCCCGGGGCGAGCGCTACGCCGTCCGAGAGCTGCGCGGAAAGAGGGAGGATCCTCAGCCACGAGCACCTGCGCCGGGTACTCGCGGACAGGCTCGGTGGCGACGTAGGTGACGAAGCTGCCGAGCGTCATGAGGAAGCCGTCAGCGGGGAAGGGCTTGTTGGCGAAGCACCCCGCGTTGTCGCTGATGAAGTTGAACTTGCCGATCTTGCAAACGAGCCCAGAGAGGACCCGCTCGCCGGAGCCAGTGACGGAGCCCGTCCGGAAGGAAACCCCAGCCAACGCCACTGCTTGCCCCACGGTGGGCGCCAACTGTCGTGGTGGTGTCACGGCAGATGCCATAGGATGGCTTAAGTTGTGGGCTCGCTAGGACGTTGGGGGATCCGGGGAGGGTTTGCGCGCTCACGAAGCACGCATGAAGAACAACCAAGAACTCGCAAGAACAAACAAGAACAAGCAGAACCAAGAAGAAGCAAAGAACACCACGATGTACCCTGCTTCGGGGCCCTCTTGTGGAGGTAACACCCCTACTGCAGCACTAGCCTACTCTCTTTATATCTCAAGTGTTTACAAGTACAGAGCGCTCCTTGAGCTGTATGAAGAACAATGGTGAAAGCTCTAGGAAGAAGATGGAGCTTGGGGGGAAATGATGCTCGTTCTGCTCGATGTATATCCCGTCCTTGTACTGGAGGATGTGGTAGCTTACTTATACACTAACCGGATTACCATTTTGCCCCTGGCTGGAAGTGATAATGGCATGGACAAGAGGAACAGGACAAGCACTGGCCACTGTCACTCAGTCCAGCTCATCGTCAGCCTATCTTTTCCTCTTTGAGCTTAAGGCAGAGTAGCCCACAAGAGCCTAGGCCACTGCCCTTTCCCGAATTAGCCGAGTCAGCGCCTAGGGCCTTGCGATCCGGGAAACCCGTGGCTCGACCTCGCTGTCCTCTGCGCCCCGGTCAGTAGAACTGCAGGACCCGTGACCTTACTGACAATACTTGGCCCTTGTGCAATATCCGGATTACCTTATCCGGATCCTTCCTGACCAACCCGGCTAATTTAACCGGTACTCTTTAATCCGATCCGGCTTGACTTTACCGGATCCTCCTTGACCTCTTTCCGCACTCCAGCTTGATCGAGAGCTAACCGACTCTCCCAGGAGATCCGGCCCAAGTGACCCGGCTAGACACTGATCCGGCCAGCTCTTTATCATCCATTATACCACATCTTTGCCCTACCCGGGGGCAGCCCCCCGACAGGAGGAGAGAGGAGGCACAGAGGCTACTTGGGGAATCATTGGTTATTATAGATGGAAGCCAGCAGGTTACGACTCCAATGTGAAGGCCTCTGAAATGTTTGGTCTCTTGGTGCCAGGTTGGCTAGATTAAGATGAACTACCGGTGTTTTAGGTGGCAAGAATGCATTTCGCAGTTTGCATGTAGAAATAGCCTCAGACATCTCTGTACCTTCTAGCTTGTGAAGGCGCGGATTATTTATACTAGCAAACGTGCCCGTGCGTTGCAACGGGAGAAAAAATCTGAGTCATACGTTGTAAAGGGACACAAAACTAATAAACTTACAATACACTTGGGTTGTCATTTCGTGGCACAAAATCGAGTCATAGTCGTATCGGTGAAACATTCGGTCGATAGAAAAAAATGCTTGGTTACACTGTGTAGTGTTTATTTTTACTCGATTTTATGACGAAACCTTCAAAACAATCATAGAAAATATTTGATAACGTCGAACTGAAATTTATAATTTTAAAAAAATTACACTCGAGCACAAAAATTAATGCTCGAAGCACACTCCACACCACAGTGCCACACCACTCGTCCACGCACGCACACATCACACACGGACACACCGCACGACATAACAGGAGTACAGGACACCACACACGATGCCTCCCTTTGACCCTTTCCCTTGCCTTATCTTCTTCTTTCTGCTTTTTCTTTCTTCTCTCTTCCCTCTCTTATCTTCTCCCCATCTCTCCTGCATGCAGCAGGCTGCAGCGCTGCTCCCTCCACCCGTCCCGTCCCGTTCCGGCCATGGCTCCCTCCCCCCATGGCTCCTCTCTCCTCCGGTCGTCGCCTCCGCTCCAGCACCGTGCCTTCCGTGCTCCGGCGCTTCCTGGAGGATGCGCGTGTTGCCTTCGTCGGCTACAGCATCCCTTCCATGGAGCGCATGGCGGAGCAGCTCCTTGGGTGGAGCGGCGTGAAGAGGGGAAGTGGATGGGGGGCACCTCTACCTCGCTTGGAAGCCTATGCCGCCTCCCGCAGAAATATCTTGCCCTCGAGGTCCTCCTTGCTCCGCGAAGACGGACAAGCTTGTTGCCCTCCTCGCGTCGCCTCTGCCCAGCTAGCTCCTCCTGCAGCGCGTGCGCGATGACCTCGGATGCGGCGGCAGAGGTCTGACCTCGTCTGCGGCGGCGGAGGTGATGTCTGCAAATCGCGAGAGAGCTGTGGCGGCGCAGACCTAGGCGGGGCGGTGGCGTTGCCCCGCGGCCCGGGCACGCGCGGGGGTGGACCAGGAATCGTGCGGCAAGGCCCTCGGCGGCGCGTGGGTGGTGCGGTGAAGCAGCCTGGGTGCCGGGCAAAAATGCAATACCACACCTAGGAGCGCACCCACCCACTCTTATATCCGTCCATTTCCTGAAGATTCGTGCTGAAGATTCATGCTGATATTTTACCTCAAACTCCCTCGGCTTCACAAATTTCGTACACCTCAGTCCATGCCATTTAGGAAGATATTTCCTTAACTATACATCATTAGCATTAATAATGTACATCACTCGAAGCTGATTTTTATAATTATGGAAGGATTATTTTACAATGTATTTTCGGATCATGCATGAGCATAATTTTATTGAGTTTCCGTAAATGCTTTTGTATATGTGCACAAACAAAAGTTTCTAGATCCATACATAAATGATTTATGATTTTTTTGTATAATTTATTAACAATAATATATCCATCAATAAGTAAAGTAATTTTCACATTTACAATTTTTCATATTCTTTGTTTTTGCACCATCTCGTTTTTTGGATCAAGAGAGCTAGAAAACGGATCAAATGATTTTATTTTAGTGCATGATTAATGCTTCCCCAAATTTTTTTTAGCTCATGCGTTCCATACATCATACATTAACAGTACATGAAAAATCATATTTCTTCAAGCAAATTCGGATCTGGACCAAGAAAATTCGGATTTTGAAATCAGACTGTTTGTATCTGGACCAAGGAAATTAGGATCTGGACAGAATTTCGGATCTTGACAGCAGAAACAATTCAGACCAAGCAAAAAAACGGATGTGATTCCATCGTGTATAACGAAGCAAACTCGAGGAAATAATGATGTATCCATGATTTCCGGATCTGCACATCACGTACAAAAAAACAAAATGCAAGAGGTAAGTCAGTAACGCACCCACGCTAGCCCACAGGCACGCACACATCACGCACGCAACCACGCATCCTCTCCCAGCAGCACACACCGCACGCATGACCCACACGCAACCGCTAATCTCTCTCTCACGCAGTTCTCGATCCCATCGGCCGCCGTCGCCGCACAGCCTACTGCGCCGCCGCCGTGCACTCTCTCCCCTGCGCAGCTGCCGTCGCGCACCCTCTCCCTCCGCGTCCCCGTCCGTCGCCCCTCTCTTTCCACGCCGTCGCGCGGCCCCTCTCCATCTGCGCCGCGGGCCGCCGTCCCTCTTTTCGCACAGCCGCTCTGCCCTCTCCCTCCGTGCCGCCGACCGTCGCCGCTGTCTCTCCGTGCCTCTCTCTCCATCCGCGCCGCTGGCCGCCGTTCCTCTCTCTCCGCACTTGACGGGTACCGTCGCGGTGGCGGGCGTGGAGGCAGGCTCGCCGGTGGAGGGCTGATCTGGGGGGAGGCGGTGGTGCGGCGGCGATGGTGGTGGAGGGGAGGGGAGGGAACGGGGGCTGTGGGAGGGAAAAAGAACGAACGATGCGTCACGGTGTGAAAACAACGTTTCGGACAAATTAGTTGGAGTGTGGGTTAATTTTACTGAACCTGGGGGCTAATCTGCAAAAGTTACAGGACGTACCAACACCTCCTGTGGCTATATTATATAGTAGAGATGTGTATGTTGTGAGGCTTCTAAGCACTGAATGTGCTCTGGCCACCAAGACTCTGAAAACCTGGCATCAATGCTGCATGTTTAGGAGTCGCTGGATCACAATGACAGTTGTTGAGGTCTTAGGATTTAGTTAAGCATTTCTGTGGGTTACTGTAATCTGGACGCATTTCCGTGGGTTGATGTGTTGTAGTAGATTGATGTTGCTGGATGTTCCCTTGGTTGGTCTTATTGTCACGGTCTGAGTCTGACACCGTTTTATAAGGACCTAAACTTGCTTCAGAGTTCTGTGTTTCCTCTCATCCCATGGTTTTGAGCAAATCTTGAGGTGCATCAGTAGAATCGAAGAATTCCGGTCTTCCAAATAGGACCCTTGAATCGAAGTCAATGTCACAAAACTTGAAGGGGAAACTTCTAGTAGCTCCTGTGCACACTAGAGCTCATTTTTCCTTCAAAGATCGAAAAAAAAATTCTAGGTCCCTACAAATTCTGAAATAAAGTTGTATAATCTTGTATCACAAGTGTAGTTAGAAAACAACACTGTATGGATATACAAAAAAGAGAAATATTGGTTTGAGTTTTTTTTCCTTTTTATGAGAAAAAAATGTCCTTTTTATGTAGCCCAAATTTAACTTTTTTCAACCAAAACTTTGCAGAAATATAGAAAACACGTGTTCGTATCCGTAAAATTAGATTTTTTGAAGTCTGAAATAGAACTTCGAGGGACAACATCGGTTTTTTCGTTATTATATCTAGCAAATCCTACTATATATAAAAGACGGAAGAATCCCAGCTCCCTCATTCCTCCACGTCGCTGCCAATTCACAGCCGTTCGATCGCCCGATCGGACGGTCCACAGCTCTCCACGCCGCCCTTTGCGGAGGAACTGTAGCTTGGCTACAGTACGCCCTATTTTCTACCAATAGGGTTCGGACACGTCGCCCCGGTTACCAAGCGGAGCAACCGGCTCGCCCCCGGTCACCCCCCTGCACGATTTTTGGCGCACAATTTTCCGGAAAACCCCCGCGGAAGAACCGATTTGTAAATTTTGCAAAGTGCAAGGACGTCCGTGCAAAATAGCCGGCACACCCCCCTTCCCCCTTCCTCTCCCCGTGCGACGCCGCGGGTCGCCGCCGGCGCCGCCGCCACGGCCCTCCCCGGCCAGATCCACGGGGACGGACAGCTCCGCCGTCTCCGCCTTCATCTCCTGCCCGCAGATCGGACGACGCGCCGCCGCACGGGCGCGGGAATCGCCGCCGCGGCGACCGCCGCCTCCGCCGCGTCCGTGCGCCACCGGCGCCGCTCCGGTGACCCAAAGGTGGCGGCGCCGCCACCAACGGGTCGACCGCGGCGAGGCCCGTCGGACGCGCCCACGCCCGCGTGCCGAAACGCGGCGGCGCGCCGCCGGCGAGCTCGGCGCCGTCGCGGCCAGCTCCGGACGCTTGTGACGCTAGCGGGACGTCACGGCGGCCTGGGCTGGGCTGACGGGCTGCTACGTGGGCTGGGCCGGCTGGCAGGCTTTTTCCTTTTTTTTCCCTGCTTTTTTATTTTCCAGAAAAAATTGTATCTTTTCAAATAGAGCTCCAAATCATTTGAAACCAATTTTCAAAAAATTCGGCACAATCAAGATGTCCTGTGCAAATACGTTGGGAACTTCTCCAAATAATTTGAAAACTTTGAAAGTTCAAATATTACATAAAGGCTCGATCCACACCAGATTCCATTGTGTTTTTTTTTGAACTCAAATAAAATCCAGAAAAATAAAATCCACAATATCATTCAATACGGTAAACCCAACAAACTAATTTGGTAAAAAAAAATCTTACTTACATAAAGTTTGACAATCCATTTAAATACAATAACCCATCTATAACATAGGCTTAAAAATATGAAAATAAAAATACATCAAATGCAAATGTTGGATATACTTTACATGTAAACTTCCCCCGGATTTCGGTACACGCAAACCTAAACAAAATTTACATTTTCCAAATTTGAATTCTTTGCACCACGGTTTCCACAAATATTACAGATATTACCGATAGATCATGACCACATTTAATAAACGTAAAAACAATTCAAATATGAATAGCTCCCCAATTTCACTATTTCAAAAATTTGAACACCTTCTCAACATAGACAATTTTTAAATTCCAACAATTTTACGATTGAATAATTCAAAAGAAATAGCCCACGGGCGCGGCGGAGTCCGCGCTTACTCCCCTAGTAATCTATAACCAGGTTCGGCCCTGTCTGTATGCTTGTATGAGTTTGCTGTTTGCAGAGGCAGAAAGCTGAATCTTCTTAATTTTGATGGTGTAATCTAGATAAATGACGAAGAATCAATAAAATATCCCGTCTCTAAAAAAGAAGACGAGAAAAATTACACGAATGCAAACTTAGTTTCTGCAGGGTTGCTACACTACGGTGGGTTCAACCATCCCCGCTCTACTTGAATGTCACCTCGCCTTACAACAAGTCACCAAATCTCATGTGAAACAGTTGAATCATGGAAGGAGGCTGATAGGATACACCAAAACACGACTAAGACATTGAGCTTATGTCCTGATGATTGCAGAACCTCCACCATCCAACGAGTAAGTTGCGTTCCTAATGCCCTACATGCCTATTGTGTATGTCCGTCCTGTTGATGGCCGCTGGAAGCAATTCTAGTCAATAGTTCAACAAAAGGAGGAACACACACATATTGTATGCATGGTATGAGTGCATATATATATAGCAATTCTCTTACAAGTCATAACTCGATTGTGATCCCATCTTATCAATGTTATGAATATTGAGAATAAGCTTTTATTGCATATCTAAAAGGTTTGGTGAGATACCACTGTTGTGTTCATCAATTAAATCCGACCAACGCCAATGGCAGGACGTGTGCTTGAAATAGTATTGATGCAATCCAGGCAGTGAAGTCTACTTATGATGCTACCACAAATTTCATCGCTGTGTTGCTACTGAAAGGCAATCTTTTGGTTGGTGAAATATTACCCTGCATCCACTACGTACAGAGGTAAACTACCACCAGCATGCTTATTTATAATCAATTGTTGAGAAGTCAAGTTTATGCTAAAAATTTATGTCCGTTAGAAAGCACCTTGCCCATAGTTCTATGGTCCTTTGCAACGGTCCGCTAATTTCCCCACAAGTGCTCTTAGCCTTGTTGCTCTTCTAACAATTCCATGGTGTGATATGACCCGGTCTAAGGTTATCAAGCCATGCAAAGAACTTCCTCACTGCCCCGCAAATCCTCCTAATTGTAATTCATGCACATACTACCACAGTTACCTCTCACTAGACGTAGAGCATTGACAACCTATCCAGGTTGGGTATTTTTCCGGCTTTCCAAAGTGATAGCGATATTCAGTGCCTCCCCTTATAGCTACTGATGTTCACTTGTGAGAACATGCGAAAAACAAAATACTTCTAATTTCCCCATTCCATGTTGGACCTTGTGGTTAACGCTATTTTTAGGATTCAAGAATAACTGCCGACATTTGTGTAAGGTCCTATCTGGCACAATGGAACCTCCACCGCAATATTATCATTTCTTGATTTCATTTTCCACCACAGTCAATTCATAGTTATAAGAAAACATCAGTTTATTTCAGTACAGGTAATACTCTGTATGGATGTTTGAGTTTGAGTTGAGTTTGAGTTCTGATAGTGATAGTGATATCGTAGTTCGATGTTTGAGTTAGCTTCATGCTATTATGCATAGGATATCGCAAGAGGACATCATTTTATTTGTAAGCTCTTTAACTTTTTGTATTAATGTGGATAATTTTCTTATATATTAGCTAACGGAGACAAGTAGAACTCCGAGGGACAATATCAGTATTTTCGTTATTATATCTAGCAAATGAACTTTTACCTGGTTCGGCCATATCTATATGCTTGTATGACTTTGTTGTTTGTAGAGGCCCAAAGCTGAACTTCTCCCTAGATACACAACGAAAAATCAATAATAGTCCGTCTCTAGAAAAATAAGACGAGAAAAATGCATGAATGCAGACTTTGTTTCTGCAGGGAGTCGCTACACCAGAATTCCATGTTGTCCTTACCATAGGGCCAGATAACGGTGGGTTCAACCATCCTGTATCCACTTTAATTTCACTTCACTTACAGTAGATAACCAATTCTCATGTGTCACAATCTCATCGTGGAACAAGGCAGATATGATAAACCAAAACACGACTAACACAATAAGCTTGAGCCGTGATGATTGTAGAACCTCCACCATCCAACGAGTAAGTTGGGTTCCTAATGCCCTACATGCCTATTGTATATGTCCGCCCGGTTGATGGCCGCTGGAAGCAATTCTAGTCAATAGTTCCACAAAAGGAGGAACACAAACGTTGGATGCATGGTGTGAGTGCATATATATCACACATCTCTTAGAAGTCATAACTCGATCGTGATCACACCTTATCAATGTTAAAGATTGAAAATAAACTTCGTTTGCATATCAAGAAGGTTTGATGAGATACCAATGTTACGCTCATATCCATTGAATCCAGGCAGTGAAGTCTCTACTTATGATGCTGCCACAAATTTCATCACTATTGTGCTAATTAAAGGCAATCTTTTGGTTGGTGAAATATTACCCTGCATCCAGTACGTACATAGGTAAACTACCACCAACATGTACAACCATTGATATGTCAGCACTAACTTACACGCACGCAGCCCTGCGCCATAGGCATTGAGCTCCCCGATGGCCTTCTCACCGTCCCCCGTCCTACTTAAAGAAGACGACGCCATAGCCAAATGGGGTTCATTGCCAAAGCTCGGAACATCCCACGGAAGCAACAGCATTCCACACAGCTTGAAGAAGCTCGCAATGCCGCACAAACTGAGAACCTAGATGTAGTTATGTAGGTATGCCTACGTCTCTCGATCACATTATCAGGATTCTCAAAGAGTTCATGTCACCTTTCAATTTTGACCTGCACGTAGTCAGAAACAAACAACACATTCTTGAGCATCATGCCGTTGAATTTCCAAAATGGTTGATTCACTTGGAACATGAAATCTAGTCTACATATACGAGGTCCGGATGGTACATCTAAGCTGACATGTTGTGTTTATGCGCAAGATCGAGAGATGATATGGTGTCATTTCATTATTTTTCGTTCCATCGGGTGCTTCGGTAAACCCGTTCAAACTTCAAAGGGAAGTTTCATCCTAAACGTTAATTAGCTTAGTTTTGTGGAACTTTGGATAGGTAATTGGAGCCGGCAATGTTGAGGAGAATGGGTTAATTTTTGGCTCTAGTCTTATTCTTAGTTAAATCTTATTTTTTATGTTCTAAATATTGAGCTTTAATTTATTTAAAAAATAAATAATACATTTGAAAATATTATTTAAGTTAAATAAGGGCTTAGAAATTATTTAAAATTAGGAATCATGAGTACCTAATGGTGTTGCTTGCTTCTATAATGGTGTTGGATATTGTTTTGGTGAGAATAATGGTGTTGCTTGATTCACATGGTTAAGTAATTAAAATTTTTGGTTATATTTATTTGCTCCTTGTTTCTATAATGGATGGTATTTTTGGATTGAAACTAGTGGCCATTTTTTTAAGTTTGAATGTTTATCATCTCAAAATTATTTTATACTCCCTCCGTCCCAAAATAAGTGTCTCAAAGTTGTCCAAAAATGAATGTATCTATACTTGTTTCATGTCTAGATACATCCACTTTTTGACAAATCTAAGACAGTTATTTTGGGATGGAGGGAGTAATTAATCTTGAGTGGTGAAACTTATTTGTGTGAAATTGGAGAACAATTTGAGTATACATGAATTTCACATAAAAACGGATATGTGGATGCTGTTCGGGCGAAAAATCCGGACCATACTACAAAACAGCTTTAAGTATGGAATTTGCGGGATCTGATCTGACGAGTATCATACCATACTCCCCCTTCCGCGCGTCATTCATGTCTCTCCTCCCTCCCCGTAACCAGCTCGACGACCAATTTGATCCATCTCCTGCAAGATGGGTACAACGTGGTGGCGTCAGACGGGACCATAGAATACCCGGGTTTAATATTTCAATGAAATTTCAACAATTTTTTTGTTGGTTCCAAAATATAATTACTAGATTTAGAAAAATTTCAAACAGAACTAGTAATGGTGAAATTAAATTAAACTTAGCAAAATTTGGTCGAAATAATTTTGGAAATCTTTTTTTTGGTGGGTTCCGTTTTTTTTCTACAACAGAAATTCAAAAGCCTGGGCCGCGCATATCCGTCCGAACTCCGGTTGTACTGCTGTGCTGATCGAAGTCCTTGTCCTGGCACCAAGAAATCGGAGATGGACTCGATCTAGCTAGGAGACTCCGCCTCCGAGATCTCCTGTTATATTTCCTCTATGCATAGACAACCAATCAACGAAATAGTTCTTGCGGTGTACGAGGAAACATGACGTCCAAGGCAACCGACGACGAGATCGTCGTCTTCGGAGACGAGTTCTTGGTCGACGAGATCCTCGTGCGTCTGCCGGTCCGCTGTGCCGTGCGCTGCATCGTGCTCTCGAAGCGCTTCCGGCAGCTCCTGACGAGCCCGCACTTCTGGCTTCGCCACCGCCGCCTCGGCGCGCCGCTGGAGCTAGCGCACGCCGCTCGGATCCAATGCCAGGATGACTGCAAGGACTTCTACTTCCACGTCGTCGGCCCCACGTTCATCATCGAGCACGCCTTCAGCATGGAGAACCTCGGCTGGTATGCGAGCACATGCAACGGGCTAGTCCTCGTTTCCGTCTCCTCTTACACTACCCAAGAGCACTCCTCCGTCCACGGCGTGATTTTCAACCCGGCCACCAAGGAGGAGGCACAACTGTCCTTGCAGTTGCCGCACCCTGGCAAGGAGGACGTGGGCCGCCTCATCATTGGGTTCGGGTACGGACCATCGAGCAATGTGTACAAGGCTCTCATCTGTGAGGTTGACGATAATAGCTTAAGGTTGATGGTGTTATCACTGGACGGCAACGGTGGCCAAGAACCGAGGACGGTCTTCTCATGGGACGACAATGACATGGATTGTAATCACTGTCTTCACACGGCCGACGGCAAATTGTACTTCCTTCTCGATGAGAATGAGGACATGTCGGTGCTTGCTTTCGATTCGATAGCGCGGCTATGACCAGGATTGCCGTCCCAGAAGGGCAAGACATCTCAGAATTCATGATGTTGGAGGTACGGGGCCGCCCATGCGTCTACACGCAGAAGGGCCAGGACACCATGCTCTGGTTACTCAACGCGGATCACCGGTGGGAGCAGCTACATACTCTCGTCAAGGAAGGCTCTCGGTTGGACGATTCTTTGAAGGGCGCCTGGGACTGCGGAGGTGGCCTTCTCTTTGCCGAGTTTGAGTATAGCGGTGCCTACATGTACAACCTCAACGAGGCTGTCGGGGAGGAGAAAGAAGGCAATAGGCTGACGGCTGTGAGCTCCCTGAAGTTCGAACACAAATGGCCGACGTGTAAATGTTCGATAAATCTGTCGGATTACCAACCAACACTTATATCACCAACGAGTATCCTCCGCGATCCTGCCTTCTTGGAGCGTGGTTGTGAGAGTATTGCACGGAAGCATGAGGTGGATGGAACATTCTTGGAGATAACACAAAAGTCGCTCATAGATCCGATGATGCTTATGCTCTCTGTTTTATGTTCCCCGTAGTTAGCTGGATCACCATTGGTGTTGTCGTTGTTGTTTTTAAGGGGAAGAAGATAGAGTTAGTACCTTATATATATACTTGCATTTTCGTTTTGAGTTAATTATATATTTACAGCCTTGCAGGGATTCCATAGATTGGTCTCCATATTTACTTCCCCCCTATGGTTAGCTAAAGCGTTGAAAAAGATGTTCTGGATTAGTCACTGGTTGAAAATCTCGTCGTTCCTTGCTCTCCATCGATTTAGTAAGCAGGCACCAAAGCATATCGGCCATGTACCGGCTTCCATGGATTCCATTTTGTCTACAAATTGTCATATTGTGGTTAATGGCAACCTCGCATTGCTTGGCTAAGAACATTTAGATTACCCAGAACCATTGAGTGTTCTGGCAATGTAGAGTTTGGTGATGGACTGTCTTTATCGCCGGCATCTGCCGCCGCAATCCGCATCCCATGTCCAACATTTTTAACCATGTTATCTCTGATATTTAGCCTTTCTCGATAAACTAGCCATAGAAATACTTTGTGTCTCCATGGAATAGCTTTTCAACAAGATGCACTGTCCTTGATTGTTTCCATCTTGTTCCACGGTCTGACAGCAGTTTATATATGGCAGCAGTTGATGGGGGTTTTGCTCTCGTGAATCGTGATCAGGTGTCTTATATTATTGTATGAACCAATTGACATCGAGGTACTGTTCAAATGTAAACTGAATTCCTGCAGCTGGTTTTACACGGTGAAGGATAGTGGCATCAGCAGGTTGATTATCCAAGAACCTTGCGGATATTGAGAGGCAGCATGCAGTTCCAGTAGGGTCGTTGGTGAACGTGTATAGGACAATGTTGTCGTTGTTGTTGGCAAAAGGAAGGCAAGGTACAAGACAGTAGGGTTCTGTCACTCAAGCATGGTGAGCTTTATGTCTTGAGGGCCCTAGAATGAAGTCGACAACATGACCCTTTGAGGCTATATATGTGTAAGAATATGTAGATATATATGCACACAAATTCTTAATTTGAGACATCTAATAATGATTGCTAAGCACTTGATGCCATAGTATGACATTACCAGGTGCATCAAGATAGAGTTAAGTCTCTCTCGTGGCCACTTCAAAACCCTTTCGATTCGGTCATTTCTCTATGACGAGGGCTCTCGAAAAAGTTTCGGTCTGCTTTGTTTGTGACAAAAATGTTGTAGACTAGGCCATTTGACATGGTCATCTCGGCCACAACTGTGGTCTCCTCGTCGATGCCAATGTTGACCTGTTCCAGAACTTCACGCCTTACCAAGAAGGGATGTAGTGAGTAAAATTATAGAAAACAATAATTAGACATTCTAATCAGGAGCAAGTAAGAACAACTCCACCACATGTTTAATTAGACATATAGCGTTTTAGATATAAAGTTCTGTGGAAGCTCTTTGTAGAAGCCCTGCAGTAACCCTTTAGGAACGTGAAGTTAGGGTATCGAACCACATATAAGCATGAACTTAGTCTCTTGTCATCACACTTGACGCACGTACACGATCCATTTGTTGCATTCATATTAATATATTAAACAAATACTACGATCAATTGCTTATTTTATACATGCTCGTAGTTTATTGCATAATATAGACACTCTAGTACGAGAAGTTGCATATTACACATAAAACATTGTCTAATTAAACTCTACAACAATAAGTGCGTATTGAACATAGAACATTTTGTAATTAAGTGTGTATTTAGACACTCTACAATAAGTACGATAAGTTGCATATTAAACATAATTAAGTCATTCTAAATATCTCTAGATAAATCTAATACTTCCGCCGGTCGAATTAAGTTGGGGATATCGCTATCGGTGTCCCTATCAGCGTGGTGCAAGAGCACGTGCCGTAGGAAGGCCCCGCGTGCCATGAGTTTGCATGGGAGAAAGGACGGTTGGTCAGGGAGACATTGGAGTCGGAATGCCTTCATGGATGATGGCGTGCAAGGGAGCTCACCTTCAATGAACCTCGGGGTGGTCGCAGGCAGGAAGCGGGACCAGACGGTGTTGGAGTCAGCTGTGACGAGGAAGTTCCGATAGACAGCCGTCACGTCCTAGTAGCCAAGGAAATGACCGCCGTGAGGAGCCCCTTCGGCAAGTGCTCGATATCGCAGCCGGCTGCATCCATGGATAAATTCAAAATTGCTTTAACATTAAGCTAAAAAGCAAGTGCAAAAAACACAAAATATTACTGCGAGACAAGGGTTCAAAAATTTCGCACAATTTCTTCAAAATTTAGATTGGTTTCAAAATATAATTTATCTCGAATTTTGTCACTGGATTTAGACAAAATTCAATTGGAACAAAAGGTTGGTCAAATTTCTTGACAAAATTCGGTCGGAATAATTTCCTTTTTTGTTTTCGGAAATTTCGTTCGTTTTGGCGGATTAAAATTTCTTTTTCCAAAAACCGAAATTCGAAACCCTCGGCCGCACATCCGTTCGAACTGAGCTGTTCACTGCTGTGCTGACAGAAGTCGTATCGGACACAAACTAGATCATAGTCGCACCAGTGCACCACATGTTCGATTCCAAGACGGGCACGACACGAACTAGCTAGGAGGAGTTCGCCCTTTATATGTTTTTCCTCCGCGCAAAACAGGCCCAGCGGTGATCTCGTTGGTCACAGGAAACATGGCGTCCGATAAGGCAACCGACGACGAGATTCTCGCGCGTCTGCCGGCCCGCTGCGCTGCGCGCTGCACCGTGCTCTCGAAGAGCTTCCACCAGCTCATCGAGAGCTCCCACTTCTGGCTTCGCCAGCGGCGTCTCGGCGCACCACTGGAGCTTCCCCACGCTGTTCGCCTCCAAAACCACACTGACGGCAAGGCCCTCTACGCCCAGTTCCACGTCGTCGGCCCCACCTTCGTCATAGAGCACGCCGTCCAAGTGAAGCATGTCAGATGGTACGCGAGCACGTGCAATGGACTAGTCCTCGTGTCCTGCACTGACAAAGAGCAGTCGTCCGTCCATTGCGTCGTTTTCAACCCGGCCACCAAGGAGGAGGCACGGCTGTCCTTGCAGTTGTCGCGCCCTGGCAAGGAGGGCTACCATGACCGCCAAATCTTGGGGTTCGGGTACGGACCATCGAGCAAGGTCTATAAGGCTCTCATCCGTGAGGTTGACGATAATAGTGCTAGGTTGATGGTGATATCACTGGACGGCAGCAGCGGCCAAGAACCCAGGACAGTCTTCTCATCCAACGACGATATGAATTGTAATAACCCTCTATATACGGACGACGGAAAAGTGTACCTCCTTATCTGTACAATGAACAACCTCAACCTTTTTGAGAACAGGGACATGTTGGTGCTCGCTTTCGATGTCGACAGTGAGGCAGTGACCAGGATTGCCACTCCGGAAGGTCATGACATCTCAACCAGGATGTTGCTGGTACATGGCCGCCCGTGCATCTACGCTCAGGAGGGGCTGGACACCGTGCTCTGGTTACTCACGGCAGATCACCGGTGGGAACAGCTATACATTCTAGTCAAGAAAAACTATGATTATTTGGAGGGCGCCTGGGACTGTGGAGGTGGCCTTCTCTTCGCCGAGTTTCACTATAGCGGTGCCTACATGTACAACCTCCATGAAGATGTCAGTGAGGAGAAAGAAAACAGCGGCGGCAGTAGGCTGGAGGCTGTGAGCTCACTGAAGATCGACTATAAATGGCCAAAATATAATTGTCCGGAGAATATGTGGGATTACCAGCCAACACTCATATCACCGGCGAGCATCTTCGGTGATGCAGCCTTCTCGGGTCGTGGTCGTGAGAGTGTTGTACCGAACCATGAGTTGGATGGAACATTCCTAGAGATGACACAAAAATGGATCGTTGATCCGATGATGCATATGCTCTCCGTATTACCTGCGTCTGGTTAGCTGGATTGATCATTGGTGTTGTTGTTTTTTATTTTTAAGGGGAAGAAGATAGAGCTAATACCTTATACTTGCATTTTCGTTATTAGTTAATTACATATTTACATCCATGTCAAGGCGTGGAAAAAGGCTGGATAAAAGCAAAAAAGGGAGGATTTTCGGGAAAAAAAGGAAAGAAAGAGAAGGAAGGGCAAAGAAAAATATGTAAAAAGATGGAGCCTCATGTCTGAAACTTCTGAATCCAAGACAGAATTCCTCTTATGTCCTTGTCCAATCTTGTCGCCCAGAGCATTAGTTCTTCGCTAATTCGTAATAAAAGGACTTCTCGAGGGGTTGTCCGCTTGTTGGAAATCTCGTCGTTCCATGCTTTGCATAGATTTAGTAAGCAGACACAAAAGCATATATGTCGAGTGGTTATTCTCTGTCAGTTTCAAATTTTGATCTATAGAAAATGTGGTAAAAAGGCCTTTCAAATTTGTGTTGGTCACTCAGATCTGACTTGGATACACTAGTTATTAAAGTTTGGAATGTCTCCTATTTTGTTAAAATGAATATTGATTTGTGGCCAAATAGAGCTATAAATTTAACATTTTTATAGGGTTGTAACATTAATTAGGAAAGTTTCTATAAGAAGCAGATTATTTTCTTGGCCGGAGAAATTGATAAAATAGATAAGTGTAGTGAGATTTTTGTTTGACTGCCCAGCAATATTTAGTTACAAAACGTTTAGACGAAGAGTTACTTAAGATTAGAAGAGAGCAGGTTACTTTATTAATTGGCACAAATTGAGGTTGGAGACATGTTATATAATATATACATATGCATATGCTAGCTGTTGGGTTAGTTATATGTGATCTCTGCCTGGTTGAGGTTTTGTTGATGCAATATTCTGTGTTGCTCTAAAAAAATTATGTAGCACTATTGACCAGTGCCAAATACTCGGAACCCCCGAAATATTCCCGAGGGACACGAATATTGCCAAATAGCATCTGTTACGTCCGGATAGAAAATTCGGACCGTCCGCATGCTAACGACGGTCACCAATTGTATCCGTCTCCAATGTATAAGCATTACAAACGTCTGCTAATTCCGGCCGTCTCTGAAGGTTTCGTTATTGGAGATGGTTGTTTTTCCCGGCCGGCGGAGGGGCCGAGCTCATTACAGCCGGCCCCAGGGAACCAACTCTAATGAAGCATACAGTAGAGACCCACGACTAGAGACGGTTATGATAATCGGCTGAGGTGACTCTCTGAGACCGGCTCTAATGTAAGGTTCTGTACTAGTGATTGGATGCGATGAATACTATGTTGCATAGGTTGTTATACGGGATTGGCTCGCGGGCATCTGTCCATTCCAGACATGGTACCTGTGTGGCTGGTGTTTGGTGTATTGCAGTAGCGGCCTCGGCAAGTGGGGGCGGCATTACTGGAGGACTTCATTTTTGGTGGTGCTGCTTGATTACCTAGTATTGATTTTTAGGATGAATAGCCAAGTTCTGGTTTTATTGATTGTACCTGACAATGATTTTGTTAAAGACATTGTTTTGAGAACTCGGACTTACTCCACGATGCAATTGGTTTTTTTACGATATTAATATATTTCCCTTATCAAAATGTAGCATGACATGCTAATTTCTTTTCATAGATTAATTGGAACGTGGAATTTGAGCAGTGTCCAGGGGAGGCTCATGAGATATAGCAGCTTGGTTTTGACATGATTTGAAACACTCGGGTAATTCGGTCCTCTAATTTTATTTTGAGCAAACATATAGTGTCCAAGCGAGCTGCTCATTAGAGTTTTTTGATAAAATAATGCCCTTCCTAGTGCGCGGGCACGGCCTCCCTCCGTGAGGAGATTCTCCGGCAACCAGCACCACGGACTTGGACGGAGGAAATTGCTCGCTCGGCCGTGTCCAAATCTAGCCGCCGCCGACCACCACCACTGACATGCTCGGCCGCCTCCGGTGTCCCGCTTGCTGGGCCGCCGGTGATCGGTTCCGTCAGTCGCGGCCGACCCCTCCCGCGCCCAACTCGACTCCGTATCCATCCATCACCGGTACTGCCTGGAATCTGAATCCCCCTCATGTTCTCTAATTTCTGCGACTCGCTCCATATACTTTCGCAAACCCTGCGGCAAGCCTCCGTCTACAGATTGATGATTCATAGTGACTGAGCTGTTTGAAATCTATTGTTTGGGTACATCTGAGCAGAGACCTTCTCATGGTTTCAGATTCAGTTAACAAGTGTCGTGATGCAGAGACCTTCTCATTGTTTCTGTACACCGTGAACAGGTCATGGCTGTTTTCAGCTAAGTGTGTATTGTGCTTAGCTCTGACACAAACTGATCAGTAGTTATTCGCCATCATTCTTAATAAACTGTTCTGCAAGACAAACAACAAAAAATGTGCTTGACTGCACTAGATACTATATCGTCAGAAATTAATATTTCTAGATAGGGAAAATATAGAACGCTGTATTGGAATACAAGGCAATTTATATTCTGTACCAGAATTACCAAACTCTAGTCTTTCTTGTTCCCTGCACTAGATGCTATACCGTGGCATTGGTAGCAGCAGGAGGGGTTGTGAGAGTAAGGTTCGATGTTCTTTCATGAGGCCTAAGCTGTTTTTCTTGCTTTTTTCCTATGCAGCTGTATCCTGTGTCCTAACCTGTTGGATTTCTTTTCTGAATTAATAAAGCATTAATTGAGGCGAGGGTTGCACATATACCCCAGGTCACAAGCAAAGTATGAACATGGAGCTCTTTCCTTACTCTCAGCTTTGAAGGTACAAGACCATGAGGTACAACTTCAGCGAACAATCAAATATATATATTTCTTGCAGTGCAATTTCAAACAGATCTTCCAATGTACAAATATAATACGATACAAAAGGCCAATGTGCATACTTTGATTTTCTTCTGCTCATTACATGCCTGTTTCACCTTGGGCCAGATAATATGGATGCTTGAGCTGAAACTGAATCTATTGATGGATTATCTTGAACAGGCATAAGTGAGATTGCATCAAAAGTTTCTACACTAATCGCACCTTCCAATACCTTGATCACGGTTGACATTGAAGGTCTTTCAATGCTGTCATGTTGCAGGCACCATGTTGCGAGATTCATCATCTGAATCACTTCCTCCTGGTATGAGGCCATATCATCACTATTTTTGTCAATCAGATCAATCAATTGGTTATCTTGAGTTTTTTCTCGTAACAAATTTATGAGCTGAACATTCTCCTCGGGCTGAGAGTTGTCAATATTTCTTCTTCCACTTATTATTTTCATGATGACAACTCCGAAGCTGTAGACATCAACCTTTTCAGTGAACCGAGACGTCAACCATTCAGGCGCCAAATATCTAGGTGTTCCTCTCATTCTAGTCATTACTTTGCTTTGGTCCCTATCTATTAGCTTGCATAGTCCAAAATCAGCCACTTTGGCATTAAAGTTATCATCCAAGAGAATATTTTGTGGTTTGATATCGAAGTGAGCAATTCTTCGCCTGCACTCTTCATGAAGATAGCATAGGCCCTTGGCAATATCCAGAATGATCAGTTAAAAGTAAAGTTTTGCCGTGATAAGCCCTAGGGCTCCCTCTCTCTTTATATAATAGTGAATCAACTTGTACAACAAGTATACATGAGATCAGATCAAGATCTGATCGTTACAATCTGTTAGTATCTCCTATACAAGGCAGCTAACGATATACATGCGATACGATCCTATCTATATCGCTAACATTCCCCCTCAATCTCGACGGAGGGATACCAAGTTGAGATTGGACTTGAGTTGCTCCAGCATCAGCTTCGTTGCGGGCTTGGTGAAAGCATCTGCCACTTGATCTTCAGACGAAACGAATCGTACGAACGTGCGCCTTGTGCCACCTTCTCTCGAACGAAGTGGAAATCGACTTCTATATGCTTCGTTCGTGCATGGAAAACTGGGTTTGCAGTGAGGTAAGTCGCGCCGAGGTTGTCACACCACAAAACAGGTTGTCGAGGCTGATCAATTCTGAGTTCTCGCAGGAGAGACTGAATCCATACAACTTCAGCCGTGCCATTGGCGAGAGCCTTGTATTCGGCCTCAGTTGATGATCTAGAAACCGTGGGTTGTTTCCTGGCGCTCCACGAGATTAGGTTGGGACCAAAGAACAAGGCAAAACCACCGGTAGAACGACGATCATTAGGATTGGCGGCCCAGTCCGCATCCGTGAACACACTAAGCAATGTAGCTGAACTTCTTTTAAACCGCAAACCTGTACTCACTGTCCCTTTGACATAGCGTAGAATACGCTTGACACCCTCCCAATGAACCTTTGTGGGCTTGGAGAGATATTGACAAACCCTGTTTACGGCGAAAGAGATGTCCGGTCTCGTGAGGGTAAGATATTGTAGACCACCAACTGCACTTCGATAGGCAAAAGTATCGTCAGGGCCAAGAACATCCCCTAAATCTGTAGACAGCTTCTCCTGAACAGCCATGGGAGTGGACACAGGATTACTCTTATCCATATTGGTGTGGAGAAGTAGATCCTGAGCATACTTGTGTTGCGAGAGAGTCATTCCCCCTGGATCACGAGCAGCTTCAATGTCGAGGAAGAAATGCAGCGGTCCAAGGTCCTTGACAGGAAAAACTGAACTCAAACGCTGAATAAGTTGAGCAGAAGCATCGGGACAGGAGCTCGCGATGACAAGATCGTCAACGTAGACAAGCATAAATTGTGACGCCGCCATGGGAGTAGACAAACAAAGATGTGTCAGTGGTGGCCTCCGTGAAACCAAGCTGCTGAAGCATATCACTCAACCGGGAGTACCAAGCCCGGGGGGACTGTTTTAATCCACATGTAGGAAGGCATTGCTAATATCGAGCTGTCGCACGCTCCAATCTCGAGACACAGCGAGAGCAAGAACGAGCCTGACGGTGGCCGGTTTAACAACCGGGCTGAAGGTGTCGAGGTAGTCAACACCGTAACGCTGGGTAAAACCCTGAGCAACAAGACGCGCCTTGAATTTGGCAACGGAGCCATCATCCTTGTGCTTCACCTTGAAAACCCAGCGGCTGCCGATCATGTTCTGACCGGGCTGGCGTGGCACCAAGGTCCAAGTGCCATGGCGACGGAGGGCATCATGCTCATCTTCCATGGCCGATCGCCACTGGGCATCTCCAAGGGCCGTGC
This sequence comes from Poa pratensis, assembly GCA_947311845.1. Taxonomy (NCBI): domain Eukaryota; kingdom Viridiplantae; phylum Streptophyta; class Magnoliopsida; order Poales; family Poaceae; genus Poa; species Poa pratensis. The sequence goes on from CAMZMU010000043.1 coordinate 7,163,978, forward strand.
GATAGGAGGCTGGCTCGGCATGAAACGCATGCCGCTTGTAGTCGTAGTGGATGGTGCCATCAGTTGGCTTGACCGGCATAATCTTGCCCACACGGAGCCGGGTGACCATGGTGTGCTGAGGCGCTGCAGCTGCGGGAGGCGACGAGGCAGGTGTCGAGGAAGGCTCCGCATGTGAGGAGGAGGGCGCCGGTGAAGCAGATCGCGAGGTACGCATCATGGATGCAGTGGAGCTGGACGCAGCAGCCGAAGACATCGGGTCGTCTGCCGCGGCTGCAGAAGTGGGCGATTCGTCGGCCGCGGCAGAGATGGTGACTGCATCGGAATTGCCCGTGCTGGAGGAGGTATATGCACCAGAAGAGCTGCTCGAAGCAGGATCGTTAGATTGCAACAAAGACAAGTCATATTTACGCACAAGGTTATCTAAAACAACTGGCTTATGGGATGGGAAAGAACTTGGGTGTGTGGACACGTTGGGAGCAGCGGATTGAGAGGATGCAAAAGGGAACACGTTCTCATCAAATATCACGCTGCGGGAGATGTAAATACGGCCAGTAGAACGATCTAGGCTCTTATATCCCTTGTGCATTGAGCTATAACTGATAAACACGCATTGCTTTGAGCGGAATTGGAGCTTGTGGTTGTTGTACGGGCGTAGGTTAGGCCAGCATGCGCACCCAAAAGATCGCAGAGAGGAATAATCAGGTTTTTCACCGAAAAGACAGGTAAGAGGAGCGGAATTGTTCAAGGTTCCTGAGGGCATGCGATTTATAAGATAGCAAGCAGCAAGGAATGCTTCATCCCAAAAACGAACTGGCAGGAAAGAGTGGACAAGCAAGGCGAGGCCGGTTTCGACGATATGCCTATGTTTTCGTTCGGCAATGCCGTTCTGTTGCGAGGTATGTGGGCAAGTGACATGGTGATGAATACCGGTGCGCTGGAAAAATCGATTTAGACGGCGATACTCACCGCCCCAGTCAGAGTGAAACATACGAATTTTGGTGTTAAGTTGACGTTCTGCATAAGCCTGAAAACTGTAAAACGCAGACTTGCGTTTTAAGAGATAAATCCAGCTGAAACGAGTGAAATCATCCAAAAAATTGACATAATAGCGAAAACCTCCAACAGATTTAACAGCCGGCCCCACACGTCGGAGTGCACAAGCTCAAGAGGAGATGTTGTGGAATGTAAAGAACGAGAAAACAGTAACTGGTGAATTTTAGCCTGCTGACAGGCATCACACACGGATGGTTCATGAGGACGTGCACAAGCTATTTTATTTGTCCTAAGGACAGACTCGACGACACTTATTTGGGGATGACCTAAACGGCGATGCCAATGATCAACGGAGAGCTTGACAGCGGAGAGACCTTCACTAGTAGAAAACTGCTTATACGTGAAAAGTTATCTGTGGCGCACAAGGTTTTTGTGTGTCACTGGTATTCTCTCTCCTGTTTTGACAAATCTGTGGAAAAGTTACCTGTGGCGCACAAGGTTTTTGTGTGCCACTGGTAAATTCTTACCTGTGGCGCACAAGAATGGTGGTGCGCCACAGGTAAGTTTCCACAGATTTGTGCAAACAGGGAGAAGTTACCTGTGGCGCACAGACCTGTTTGTGCGTCACAGGTAATGCAGCTACCTGTGGCGCACAAGCCCGTGCGCCACAGGTAACTACATTACCTGTGGCGCACAAGCAAGTCTGTGCGCCACAGGTAAATATGGCCAGATCTGATATCTGCCCATATTTACCTGTGGCGCACAGACTTGTTTGTGTGCGCCACTGGTAACTACATTACCTGTGAGCCCTTACCCCCCCTGGATCGCCTTTTCAGTTTTGCAAACAAGAAAAGAAAATGATAAAATGTTCAAAAAATTAAATCCTTTGAGATGTAGTTAGGTTTTAGTGTCTAGTTGGTACAGAAATTTTGAAATATGAATTTTGACCTTTTTTGCAAAAAACAGAATTTTTTTTTAAAATGGCCATAACTTTTGCATACGATGTCGAAAAAATGCGTTTAATATGTCAAAAAAAACCTAGAGAAAAATTGGAGTTCGATTTCACCCGGGTTTACCCGGTCAGCAATTCTCAGATTCTCCAAATTCCAAAAGAAAAAAGTTATTTCAAACAGAAGATTTTTTTCAACAAAATCAAAAAAATTCAAAAAAAATCGTAATTTAAAAAAAAAGACACAGAAATGTATAACGTAGAAGATTGATGAATTATTTGGCTTTTTTGATTTTTTTGAAGTGTTTTGACTTTTTTGGATTTTTTTGGATCTTTTAAGTTTTTCGAATTTTTTGAAACTTTTGAATCTCCTTTTGAAACTTTAGAAGTTTTTGAAAATTTTGAAATTTAAAAACACACATATATAACACATACCACACATATACACATACAAGACTTAAGAGGGTTCATATGATATATATATCAATAAGACTTGAGTAGCATAGGGGTAGCTGGACTTGATAGAATTTAGAAGTTAAGCGTGCTAGGGTTGGAGCAATTTGAGGATGGGTGACCTAGCTGGAAGTCATCATCTGAGATAGGTTAAAAAATTCAAAAAAATACAAATAAAATAAAAAAAATCAAATATTTAGCTTTTCCAAATTATTTCAATTTTTTTGAATTTTTTTGAATTTTTCATTTTTTAAAAAATTTTGCAAAATATCTTACCTGTGGCGCACAGAATCATTTATCTGTGGCGCACAGGGGGGTGGTGCGCGTATAAGAGGTGTGCCCCGTGGCACTTACCAGTGGCGCACGGAGCCAGCTATCTGTGGCGCACAGGCTCGTGCGCCACAGATAAGTGGTGTTATCTGTGGCGCACGGCTCGTGCGCCACAGATAACGCATTACCACTGGCGGAGCTACACGTGCGCCACTGGTAGCCCTTTTATGTGCGCCACAGGTAAGCTTTTCTCTACTAGTGCTTGATGAAAGGATCGTATGCCACCTAGAGGGGGGGGGGTGAATAGGTGCTACTTCAATTTTAGTACTTTTTCAAATTAGGCTTGACACAAAAGGTAAATTCTCTAGATATGCAACTACGGTGAATTTACCTATATGACAAGCTAGCACCTAAGCAAGGTATACTAAGTAAAGATGGTAACAAGGATAGAAGTAACCGAAGTCAAAGCACGCGGAGACACAGATGTATTTCCGAGTTCCTCCTTTTTAGGGGAGTACGTCTCGTTGGAGAGGTGTGAACCAACACAATGGTTCAACAGCCACAAAGGCTTCACCTTCTTCTCCGATGAACCGCACCACAAAGGTTTGGTTCACCTTCAACTATCGGAAACCTTCAAGGCGGAGTCCGGAGCCTTTACAACAACGATTCGGGGCACAACCTACAACGGGATTGGGGGCTCCCAAACAGCTACAATCTGTCACAAAGACAATAAGTGAGATCAACAAGAAGCTAGGTTTTCCCAATGGAAACCCTAGCAAAGGGGCCCTCAAGTGAATGAGGGGCAAATGAAAAACGGCTTGGTAAAGATGTAGATCCGGGCCTTCTCCTTCAATCCTCCAAAGATCAACGAGTTTGGGTGGAGGGATTGGGAGATCTAGCAAATTTTGAGCTTGCAATAATGGTGTCTTCAAGTTTTGGGCGAGCTACTTGGCTGGAGGTAGGTGGAGGGGTATTTATACCCCTCCAACAAAAGTAACCGTTGAAGACAGGCAGGCCGGATATTCCGGCCTAAGTCAATCCCGTAATATCCGGTCCCCCGGAATATTCCGGCCTCCTGGAAATCTCCGGCCCCAAATATCCGGGAGAGTCCAGAGAGTCGCACACTTGGACGTCTTTCGTCCTTAGAAAATCTGGCCTCGATAAAAACTTGAGGGCCGGATATTCCGCCCCCACTGGGGCCGGAATATCCGGTCTGTCAAACTGAGAAATTCTTCAGGCCTTTTCTTCTCCTTTTTGGTGTTGATGCAATTAAGTATTATGTACCACTAAGACCTGCATCACTTAACACCTAGTCAAATGTTCACTAGTGTTGTTAACTAACACACAAAACACAAGGGACTAAAATATGCTTTTTCATATGGGGTACCTCCAACACATTAATCTTGGCCGACTGGAACAGCTCGGCAAACTTTACAAATACCTTCACATCAATCGTGCAGGATGGAGAATCGGAGAGTGATGTTTTCTAGCCCGGGCTGCGTGTAGTCTTTTATTTTGGCTATTCGAAAAATAAATTTTATAGTTTCAAAAAAAAATCTGAAAAAATACGTAGATGTAACCACGAATATATCCTACAAATGCGCAAAATCCCAATCCTAAATACGCTGTATTATACGCTAGAAAAAACGACAAAATTATAAACGTGGGTGTGTGAATAGTACCCACCAAATCTTGTCAGAATTTGTCTTTTTTACATACCCCAAAATAAAATGAATTTCGGATTGCAACTTCGCACAACTATAGGATACAGTATTGCCTACCTCCAGATTTATTTTTAGATTTTTTCGAAACTTGAAAATAAAGTGCTACATGTAGCCCGGGCTTCCATATAATTTTTTGTTGAATCTTACTTGCAAAAGAAAGAAATGAAACACCTATTACCCAACAACAAGTTGAATGCCAGAATTGTAAAACGGTGGGCTTGTGTGCGGTTAATGATCGATCGGCAGGATGGAGTATCTCAGTGGCTAATCATTCCATTTTGCTATAGTACTACCTCCATTCCAAAATATAATGTGTATTTTGTTTTCTTTGACCAAGGCTTTGAACAAAGATTAGTCTATTAATATGTAACATATTTGACATAAAATTGATATCATTGTATTCCTATTCAAAAGTACTTTACTATGATTATGAATTATATAACAAAATCGCATCTTAAATGCGTAATTTTTTGCTCAAAGCATCGATCAAAGGAAACGAAATACGCCTTATATTTTGGAATGGAGGGAGTATTGGTTAGTTCTTACAAGAACCAATTTTCAGCACAAATTTACTAGCTAGTTGTACTTGTCAACTGATGCCAACAACCCAATTATTATTCTTTCTACCTAGGACACTGCTGATTTATTTATAAATTCATGATGTACTATTTACATTTTCCTTGCTTTTATTGTGTTGTAAAAACTAGCGCATTTTCTTAAGGGTATTGAATATGTAATGAACTAAATTGGTGGTTTCATTGACACCGGAAAGACAAAAATCAAAATCACAACATTGTATAACTGTTGTAAATATTATGGTATATAAAATATCACATGCATCGAATCTATTAATTAACTGGAGAGTGGACGTTCTTGACATTTCTAGAAAGAATAGTGTCACAATTCTATAAGTATTTTACTTTTAACTGTAGCTAGTGCTATTTTATTATGTATTTTCTTTTTCCCGCCGCCCCCTATTATTCATTGTTGTATTCTCTCACTAACCCATATCTTTATTCTGATGTAACAATGAATACATGCACTTATATGCACATAGTTTCAAAAAAATTAACCAATCACTAATTTTACTTCGCATCACCCCCAAAAAATATTATAATATTTTTAATTGCACTACAAACCTAGCAAGAATGTTATTATTGCTCCTTGCAGCAACCCCATATCGTTCAATACTTAAGGTCATCTTTTTTATTCACGTGATTTGACTCTTCCTTGCTAAAACCACTTTTCAACCCAATAATTTTATTCTCTCGGGCACTTTTATTTATTGTTCATGAAGCATTAATTACTACGTTGTTATGGGCAACATTGTTTTGGCATCTTCATGAGTCTCATAATGATTTTTACATGTTTAATTCCTCGCTCACTTTTATTTATTGTTCATGAAGCATGACTATGCTGTTATGGACAACATTGTTTTTGCATCTTCATCAGTCTCATAAAGGTTTCTACATGTTCAATTACAATGATGTCTCCTATTAAAATTATTTAAAAAATCCAAAGAAACAAAAAAATAAGTGTACTCAATCGCAACATAGGTATTACGTTGAAGTAAGCTCATGAGATATTTCGATTGTGATGAGTTTAAGTCATATTACTAAATTTTATACACTTTAGGAAGATCTATTGGTTGGTAAAATTATCATAATCTATATTATCGTGATTTTCTTAAGTAGAATTGTGAAAATCTATTGACTTGTGATTTGTTCAAACACAATTATGATGATATGTTGGTTATAACTTCTCGTGTGTCTATATTTCGCTACAATATTGTGCTCTTGTACAATATTTTGATTTTGCAGTGAGCTTTCTTCTATCATATGAATCGTTAAAATTATGATGATGCATATAAAGAAGCTTCCCATTTAACTTTAGAATCCCTTGCCTCGAACATGATCTCTGAATTTTCGCTTTCACTAAAAAGGAAAAAATTTAATCTTTGTCAAGCTTCATTCACTCTTGACAACAGATACATGGTCTGAGAGGTAAATTAAAGAGGCACTAATAATTCACCTACATGTATTGTTTATATGTTATGTTAGAGTGTTCTCCGTGACAATGTTTTCGGTTGAGCTGGTGTCATACACAATGAAGCCTATTGCCTCGAATATTCTTATACGGGTAAAATATTTGATCACGTTTGCCTGACATTCGGATTTTTTTATCATTTTCTCAAATGCTAATCTTTTTTAATATCAGGTGCGCTAATACTCATGTGCACAAAAGGTCTTTCATATATGTATAGTGCTAGTGTGCTCATGTGTATATGTAGATCGTACTCAATATTTCTAAAAACAAAAGTGATCTTGTTATACTTTTTTTATTGTTCTCGATCTCAATTATGCACATATACATGAGTACACATTTGTGACTATGTTCTAGCTAGGGTACATAGTTTCCTATTTTTAATTGGGCGTAGCTTGTTTTTACAGATCGGTCTTTAATTCGAAGGAAAAAAGGAAGGGAAAGAGTCACTTCTTGACACAATAGAATACGCTGAAATAAGCTAATTAATAAGTCTGATCAGTTTTTTTTCTTGAGGAATCAAGTTTGTTGGACGTACGTGCGTGTTTTTCCTTTTAAGCAGTCCGAACAATTTTGTTTTTTGATGAATCAGGTTTGTTGGACGTACGTGACATGTTTATAACGTACTAATAGGATATGTCATACTTGTTACAAAAATCCGACGGTTTTGATTTAAAATCCTAGCAATAAAGATCAGATCCAACTATCAAAATAATTTAGGCATTGTGGTTGCTTTTAGTATATAATACATGGAGGCAAACTAATTAAGTACTCATTTGTTGATTTTCGTGCTAAAAGCAAGGAGGGGGCGGTATTTGTGTGCAATTCGCATGGATTGCTTTAATTAAGCGTGTTTTAACCGAAAGGGTGCTTTGTTTATTGAGATACCATAATTGTGATGCATGCTAATGCTAACCTGAACTGTGTGTGGATTTTTCTAAGATGTAGACTAAATTAGAACATAGCAAGTATGTGGTTAGGAAATTTTTATGTCACATAATAGCATGTTAGACTAGTAACCATTTTTGAGGGCCTAGTAACCTTTTTAAGATATACTATAAACTACTGAGAAAGCTAGCGGGCTCATCGTCCCAAGTACATGAAATTTGGTTAGAAAAGCAGAACCTAGCTGTCTCGTGAGCTGCTTCATTGGCTTCCTTGGACAGTGTTTGAACTCAACAGTTCCAATCCTGAACTAAAGATTTACACATTCAGCAAAAACTGCAGTTGTTTTGCTCCACCATCCGTCCGGTCCCGAACATGCATCAATTACTTCTAGGGAATCAGCTTCGGCTTGTACTTTATGGCAACCCAACCTATCAGCGAGGGACGGGCCATGTTGCATGGCAAGAGCCTCCGCCATTATAGCATCTGCAACATAAGACTGCTCACAGTCGGAAGTATCATATATGATACTACTATATGTTACTAATTTTATAGTGGGTAGTAACATAAGTGTAGTATCATGTAACAACGTATTTATTGGATTTGTAGACTTAATATGCATTAGAATGCGTTATGTTACAGTATCTACCTATGATACTACTACCTCCTCTCTTATCATTAATTACAGTGACACGTCAATTTTTGCATGCATGGAGAATGCATGATACCACCTATGATATTCCATTGTGGGTAGTCTAAGGAAGATACATTCCGTTGGCAGCAATAAAATTACCCTTAATTAACATCACGAATTACAGCAGCCACCGCCCCTGACCGAGTATCATCATGAATTCATGATACGTCGCATCCACATTCAGTTTCAAGAATACCTCGTAGGGTTTGGTCCGTGCGACAGAAATATATAGGTTTCCGCCTTGCATCTTTGTTCTTAGCATGATTTGCCACAATCGCAAGAATCGAGAAAGCACATGATTTCATCGGGGGAACACTTTCATCATGCGTTTTTTGCCGCCTGATCTACCAAAGATACCAACAAGTAACAGCAACCAGTTGTTTCAGCTGTAGAGCGTCTGCTTCTTCTACTTGTTGTACTTGCCGACATATTTTTAGGTACTATTGAAGTTGTCTTGGCATTTCTCATGTGTTCTTAGAACTTGAATGCATTACATAATATGAACTATGAGAATGGCCATTGAAAATATGTGTTGCGACCATATATACAAAGTTACACAAACTCATGAGTAGGAATGTTAACGGTTTTTATTATTGCAAGGAATGCCAACTTTAGTTGCATATGCAGAAAATTATTTTTTTGTAGTTAATATTGTAAAAATGAACAATTGCATACAAAATTCGAGTTGGGAGAATTAATAATGTATGCTTGCATATACCACTGCCTGAATAGTTGGTGCAAGATTTTTTTGTTCCACTCGTGGACGAAGACACATGAAACAAAAATTTGGTTTTAGAGTAGCCATTGAGAGAACATGCAACTCTATAAACGTCTGAATCATATATGCGTAGATATTTGCATGCATTCGAAAGTATAATCTATGCAGGGGATTCTTGCCTCTGTTAGAATTGGCTCGCTGATGTATATATGCACTATATCATGGCAACTAATGCATACTGCATGATAAAATCAGCATTTCCTTCCATCATAGATAAATAATATATTCGTTTATGACATGAAGAAGGTAAGCAATTATTCTAAATTTATTTTTGCAAGCCTAGTCAAAATTCATTAGTTGGCATCAAGCTATCGACAGAAGAGCACCAAACCTACTTGTGCACAGACCAGAACTTACTATGCCAAGGCACATTGACCTTAACAAAGAATACATCCGTAGAGTGTTTCATTTCTTCTAAAACTATGTCCCAGAAAATGGACCTTGCTGCTTTCTAAAGAAAAGGGTCCGACATAATTTGAAAAGCTTAAAAAATTCAGGGTATCCACGTGAGAACAACTGCTGAAAAATTAAGCTCGTAATATAAGCCTCCATGGATGAAATCTCGTACGGATTGATGACTTGGAGACGGACTCACACTTGGTGGACCTTTTTTAGATAAAGACACTTGGTGGACCTGTAACTGATACTATATACACGTTGCAGAGTAGAAGAATTCTCTTAAACCATCTTCTCTCTTATCTGATAAATTCAAGGTAAACCATTAAGCTCCTTCGTTGTGGTAAAGCGCTAAATCATACGAGAAAAAAGAAGGATCAAGGAAGTGATAGAGATGAGTCTCCTCCCCCCCCCCCCCTTGCGCGTCTAGGGGAACATCGTGTGTGACACGTCCGGAAGGGGTCACGCTGAGAAGATCGAGCCGTTCCTTGGATGCAATTCAGATCTAAAAGAGAGCTCACATGGAGAGAGATGCCAGAAAGACGGAGCAGATTCAGAGTTGCAGTTGCTTTAAAAAAACATATCCGGATGGAGTTGCATTTTGGAATAGGAGATACCCACCCGAGTGTAGTTGAGGCGATGCGTAGCAAGGTGCTTCAAAACTGCAGACCTCACTAGTGCACACAGGGCCTTTAGTCCCGGGTGGTTGAGGCCTCTGGGACCGGATGGACATCCGGTACATGCCAACCGGGACTAGAGCCCCCCCCCCCCCCCTCTTGTCCCGGGTGTCCTACGACCCGGGACCAGAGAGTTCCAAGCGGGGGCAGCACATGGCGCGTGCGAGAGGATCTCTAGTCCCGGGTTGTAATACAACCCGGGACTAGAGATGCACCCACGTGGCAGCCTGTGGCTTTTTTCGTTTCGGTTGTTGTATATTATGAATAATTTGCAAAAAATACGGTTAATTATCTGTAAATCAGAAAAATACATATAGCATATCAAAATATTCGTAAGAGAAAGCTTTATGAGAAAGTCGGGAAGTCGGAAGTCGGAAGGCGGAACGGAAAGTCGTGAAGTCGGGAAAGTCGTGAAGTCGTGAAGTCGGGAAGTCGGGAAGTCGTGAAGTCGGGAAGTCGTGAAGTCGGGAAAGTCGACGTCACGTTTTCCCGGCTTCCCGGTTTCATGTTTTCCCGGCTTCCCGGTTTCCCGGTTTCACGTTTTCTCGGCTTCCCGGTTTCACGTTTTCCCGGCTTCCCGTTTTCACGTTTTCCCGGTTTTCCGGATTAATTTACATATAAAGATCATATATAAGAGGGACTAGAACCGTCATCTATTCGATTACATGGAGATAATGAAGCCACTACTAGAGCCCGTCATCTAATTTGATATGGTGCCATTGTATTTTCCCTTCATGTCTAAGACATAGTTCATCAAAAAGCCCGCAATTTCCTCGCAAATTGGTCGAAAGCGGTCCTTTAGTTGCAGGTCCCTCCGCATTCGATCCATCTATAAAAGAAGGGAGATTAATATGAATTTCAATCATCATAACAGAAATTATGAATGACACTCAACACAATTGATGGTTATAAAATGAAATTGTGAATTTATTTGTTCACTTACTTCGATAAATGTCCCTGGGTTCCGTTCAGAGACTATCGTGCGAATCCACTCGCAGACGTAATATCCACACAAATTGGTCCCAGGAGGCTGCCTATCCAAGTACTACACGAGAATAGATTTCAATCAAATAATAATCAAGCATCACGATGGTATTGAAATTTGAATTAAAAGGGATGCGCGAACACCTAGCTCGTACTACTTACTTTGGGGTAAACAAAAGTAAGTTCCTCTTTAAATTGACCAGGTGTAGCATTAGCATTTCGGAAAGCTTCCCAAACCCTGCCCATCAAACAATTGAATCAATGAGTTATTAATTAGTTACTTGATATCTCAGGAATGGAAGGAAAGAGACCGATGTAATACGATAAAGATTGAAATTACCGTTTGAGCACTCCTTGGATATATTCGTGCCGCTCTTTGGGCCAGTGCAATGAGTCCAAGATTTCAACTTCTGCTCTATCGATTTGAATGATTAACAGAATGTAATGGGCGCTGCGCACGTTTATATATGTCAGTAACTAATCAGTTACACTTATATCTTTAGTTCTCTCGGTGACATAATAATTGCCCTCTAAGTTTTTTATCTGATTCCATTCCGAAAGGCTGATCGGAACATTGTCCCTGACAACAACTCCACATTGATGCACAAACTTAGATGCGCTCTTCGGAGGCGCCAACGGTTTGCCATCTGAAGAGACTGACTCAATTCTGAAATGATCTTTTATTCCCAACCCTTTGGCATGGCCTCGTTTACTAGTTTGGGTCGATGCGGAGGTCTAAAAAGAAGAAACATTTGTTAATATATATATACAAATAAATTTTTACATCTGATCAAATAGAAGCTTAATATACCACGCCGGACTGCGGGGGTTCACCAACTGTGCTAGTTTGCCCTTGGACGCTTCGTTCCTCCTCCATTCCCGGACCGGAGTCGTTCAAAAACTCGGAGCCATCTTCTTCTGCTCCAATGTGTTCATCACCATCCGCGGGTTGCCGAATATAGTCGAGCAACACATCTTCCCCTTCTCTGTTTTGGAAGGGAGGAACATCTCCATCGTCCATTGCTTAACTATTACAAAAGAAAATAAAACAATGATAGCATTAGCAGAATAATTCAATGTAGCGAACTTTACACTTAGCAAAATTACATCAACAAATATACCATATCAAAATTTAAACTAACATGAGCGATACTTCATGTGTATTGTATGTGTTACCGGGAAAACGTGAAACCGGGAAACCAGGAAGCCGGTAAGCCGGGAAAATGTGAAACCGGGAAGCCTGGAAACGTGAAACCGGGGAAACGTTGAAACGGGAAGCCGGGAAGCCGGGAAAACGTGAAACCGGGAAGCCGGGAAAACGTGAAACCGGGAAAACGTGAAACCGGGAAGTCGGAAAGTCGTGAAGTCGGGAAATCGGAAAGTCTTCCCGACTTCACGACTTTCCGATTTCCCGACTTCACGACTTTCCGTTCCGACTTCCCGACTTCACGACTTTCCGACTTCACGACTTTCCGACTTTCCGTTCCTACTTCCTGACTTTCCCGACTACACGACTTTCCGACTACACGACTTTACGACTTTCCGACTACACGACTTCCCGACTTAACGACTTTCCGATTTCCCGACTTAATTTGTATGTGTCATCAACGCGATCTTCATGTGTATTGTATAACGATAATCTACCTAGATAATCTAATTAACAACTAACTTAGCTTAATTACAACTAACTTAGCTAAAAAAATCTAACTTAGCTAAAAAAATCTAACTTAGCTAAAAATCTACCTAGATAATCTAATTAACAACTAACTTAGTTTAATTACAACTAACTTAGCTAAAAAAATCTAACTTAGCTAAAAAAATCTAACTTAGCTAAAAATCTACCTAGATAATCTAATTAACAACTAACTTAGCTTAATTACAACTAACTTAGCTAAAAAATCTAACTTAGCTAAAAAAAGGAAAAAAATTACCTCTTCCAACGGCGGAGGCGGCGCTGCGGCGTGCGGGGGAGGGCGGCCGCCGGCGGCGGAGTGGGCCGAGGAGGCGGAGGGCGGAGGGCGGTGCTGCGGCGTGGCGGCTGCAGAGAGGCGGAGGCGGAGGCGACGGCGGAGGGCGGCGTGGCGGCAGTGGCGGAGCCAGAGGGCGACGCGGCGCGGCCGCAGAGGAGACGGAGGCGGAGGGGGGCGCGGCGGAGGCGGAGGACGGCACGGCGGAGGCGGAGGGCGGCGCCGGCGCGTCGGGCAGCCTCACGGCGTCGTCGAGAGCGGCGGCGGCGGGGGCCGGTGTAGATGGATGTTCTCCCGGGTCGTGGCTCGACCCAGGTCAACGCGGTTGTTTTTATAGCAGAGGACATCTGGTCCCGGGCAGAGCCACGGCCCGGGACGAGAGGGGTACCCTCTGGTCCCGGGTGGTGCCACGAGCCGGGACCAGAGGTGTTTTCGCAAACGAGTCCCCCGGCGCGCAAAAATTCAAATTTTTGCACTAGAGCTCTGTTTTGGGTGAAAATTCAAATTTTTGCGCGAAAAATATGAAAAACTACTAAATATGAATTTAAATATGAAAAACATCTAAATATGAATTTAAATATGAAAAACTTCTAAATATGAAACACTTATGAATATGAATTTAAATATGAAAAACTTCTAAATATGAATTTAAATATGAAAAACTTCTAAATATGAATTTAAATATGAAAAACTTCTGAATATGAATTTAAATATGTAAAACTTCTAAATATGAATTTAAATATGAATTTTGAAAGTTCATTTTAATGTGAATTTGAATAGCTTCTGCATACTTTTGAATTTCAAAAAAAATTCAACATGAAAAGCGTTTGAATTTGAATAACTTATCCAAAGCAATTTTCTGTTTTCTAAAATAATTGTTCGAACTATTCAAACTATTAACCATTTTGCCATTTTCAATTTAAAAAATGCATTAACTAATATTGTTTAAATTTAAAAGACATCTCTTTATTTTAAAAACATCTTTAACAACATCCAACAGACTTACATAAAAGGATACATTATTACACATCACTAACAATTACGTTACTACATAAACGGACTTGTTGCTCGGAGGCCGTAGGATTAGGGGGAACGGCGGGAGGAGCCAGCCCCGTTCGAGGCCGCCCGGTTCTCGCGCGCACGTTTGCGGCGGAGGGCAAGATCCATGGAGGATGAGTCTTTCAGCGCCCAATCCAGCTCGGAAGCCTCCTTCGCCTTGAGCTGGCAGGCAGTTCTGGCTCGATGTACACGGTCGTCATGGACGGACCGGAAGGAGGCTTCAAGGGCCTCCTGCATCTGCGGCCCGCCGCGCTCTTCCCCATGGTCGCTCCAGTCGAAGTCGTCGTCGTCGTCATCCTCCTCGTCGGGAGGGGCGGCGGCGACTGGTGGAGGTACGGCCGCGGATCCCCACGCCACCCCTGCGGCGTACGCATCCTCGTTGGGGTCAGGGACGTCGGACCACGCGGGCTCGTACGTCCTCCGCACCTCCTCCGGCACCGGAGCAGAAGTCCGGTAGCAGGGCATTCCTCTCCACGCCGGGCTCGTGGGCATACGGCGGGATAGGCTCCCGCGGTAGCGCCCAAGCGCGCTCTGCCGAGCACGCTCGACCTCGTCCAGAAGGCGCTGCGGCGTTCGTGGCGGATCCATCTCGTGGAGACGATGCGTTCGTGGCTAGGAATGGTGGATTAGGGTTTACCCCGTCGGCGACAATATATAAAGACCTCCAGGGCAGCGCTAGGGGAGGGCACGTGGCTAGGGCAGCGCTGGGGGAGGACACGTGACTGACACGAGTCGTGACCGCAAAGCCCGCCTTTAGTCCCGGTTGGTGTTACCAACCGGGACTAAAGAAGCACACGGATCGTGTGTTTCTTTCAAGCGCTTGTGAGACGTTCAATCAGGGGTGTGTTTCTTTTGAGGGATTGTGAGCTGTTGGATCAGCACTATCGCGACCACTTCGTGAGCCACTTGACCCGGTTGGTGTTACCAACCGGGACTAAAGAAGCACACGGACCCTATATATAGCATCCATCGATCATTGGCAGTACACGGGTAGCAGAGAGCAAGATTTCTGAGAGGCAGAAGTTCCTAGAGCGGAGGCTGAAGGTGAACCCTCCCCTCGGTCGGATCCAAGCAGCGGCAAGGATCTCTGATGATTAGCAACATCTCCAACACTTGTTCGGACGGTTGCAGATCATCAGAGACGTCTTGCCGCTGTTTGGATCGAAGGCCGATTTGCCGTCTCACGACCACGCGATGATTTGCCGATTTGCCGGTCAGAGTGGCCACTGGAGAAGGTAGGCAACTTCGATCCGACGTGGTTCTTTTCCTTTTTAGTTGTTTTCCTTTTTAGTTTCGTTCTTTTCCTTTTTCGTTCCTTTTTAGTTTCGTTCTTTTCCTTTTTAGTTTTGCTTATATAAAGCCCAGGGGGGAGACCTGAGGCTGCCCCTATGACTCCGCGCCGACGCCGCCCATGTCCGCGCCGCTCGACGCCCTCCTCCGCGCCCGGCGCTGCCCCTGCCTGTCGTGTCCGCCGCCGGCGCCACCCTTGCCTGTCGTGTCCTCCGCCGGCCCCTAGTCTGTCCCCATGCCAAGGTACGCTGCCCTCTCTCCCTGATCCCCCTACCTCCCCTACGTAGGTTGCATGCACCTTAGGTGTTTGATCAAATTCCCCACTAATTTTTTCAGATCTCGGGCATTTGAGTCGGCGATGTGCGGACACCTGTTGGACAATAATGGCAGTGTGTGGGACTGGGCTCTGCCGGGCTGGCACTGGGAGGTGGTATCTTCCGGAACGCGTAGCTTGGTGAGAAATCCGGGTGACGTCGTCGACCCGGATCTTCTTTGGTGGAGGTCGCGTGGGCCACGGTCGTTCCAGAGGGAGCCGGCCCCGAGGAGGTGGTACGTCGCCGTATCAGGGAGGAGGACGAGCACGTCCGTCGCTACATGTATATGTTGGATACGCCGGCGGTGTATAATAGTAGATGGCAGGTATTTCATAGGGTTCCTTCTCATGTGAGTATTGGCCATGTGATGGTTCCTGTTCTTTGGGTGATGAGCGCCTGTGATGCACCCCGCGGCTTAGGACCAGGCATAAGTTAGTTGTATTATTCGTGATGTATTAGGGTTAAATAAAAATGGACTCCAGCTATGTAACCGGATTAAATAAAGATGTATGCGTGATACTTTTGCATATTAATTTGATCAATGCTGCTTTTGTGAAGTGAGGAAAATAATGTTCCCTAGCTACTTTCAATTATTCTGCAATGCAAACATTCTTCACAAAAAGCACTATCATGTAGAAACAACTATAATAGAATGACATGATCTAAACATTCAGCACATACATCAAAAGCTTCAGAAAGCTTGATCACATCATACTTAAACAGGGACATAATTAATACAAATAATAGTTCAGATATCCATTACAGCATAATTAAAGATACACACATATGAAACTGCAAACATCTACAAACCTAGATCAGGAGACCCCAAGCACTACATAATAATAGAGATATATAAGTGTTCGCCATTGCAAACACTACTCGTCCTCCGAATCAGAATTCCCCCAAGCAGGAGACCCATGGGGCACTGGTGGTGGTACTAGGTGACGCTGCCCATAGTTGACGATTCTAATCTTGCGGTACACCTCGTATGCAACATACGCATCTATTGCTGCATACTCAATGTTGGTAGCGTCAAGTGGGGTCTTCTCCCAGAGTTTGTGCTGATCCTTGTGGAATTTTGTCTTCATATCAGCGTACTCCTCGTCGATCAAGGCGAATGCCATCTTAGCCATTGAAGTTTTGTCATCCTCAAGCTTGAAAATGCGTTGGAGATCAATGTGGCAGGCAGCTGGTATCTCAATATCCCAGGTGCGCCTCATCTTGATCTTGTCATTCGTTATATCAACGCTAGCAAAATGTATGCCGCTGCGAAGAAGGAACTCCATGAGTTCTGGACAGTGCTTGTCACTACTTCAACAACAAAGTGGAACACATGTTAAATACTGCTGCAACAAGTATATTCGGCATGCACAAGTATGTATAATAAGAATCATGACAAGTATATATATATTTATTTTGGCACAAGTACTATATATAATTTACATGAGTGGAACACATGTTAAATACTGCTGCAACAAGTATATTCGGCA